>JAOWLH010000011.1:15240000-16440000 GCA_027405865.1 Salix purpurea
GTTGTTAAAATGTCAGGAGACTCAGGACTGTGCATTCCCTCTTCTTTCGGCGCAGGTGAGTTATAATTATCAATTCACCTATTTTATATCACTCCTAAACCACCCTTCAAATCTCATTAATTACACAAAAGCCCAAACTTTCATCCTAATACGTGTCACACCAACACTTATAAATACACAGAAATAGCCAATCAGACCCATGGGGTGCACCTTCATAGACGTGGCAATCACCTGGCCCCACTCAGCCATTGTATCGACGTCCATCAGTGCCTGAAGGATAAGATTCTTCCGTGTAGGTTTTATACACGCAAACCAACCGGAAAAATTGTTAATTACGGAACACCCATATTAACCCTGATCCTTAGCTCTCCATTGTTCTCAATCCGTAGCAAATAGATGGAAAAGAAGGGTTGTCTTTGTAAATATGATTACATTGTGAGGATAAATAAAAAAATAAAAAAAGGGGGTGCAATGGAATAAATTAACGGTGAACGGAGAAAAACCGGCCGGTTAGAGGGGTGTCGTAATTTCCTATATAAAGCCATAACCACACCCACTCTTCTCTCATATTTTGCACTAGCTTTCAAGCGTTTCTTCTCTCAACCTCTCCTACTCTCTACAGCCAATCTCTGTCTCTCTCTCTCTACACTATTTGTTGGATTCAAAAGCAGCTCTTAATAGGTAAAAAAAAAATCTCTCTCAACTTCAGCTATCCATTTTTTTTAACTTACTTTTTTTAATAGGTAATATATATATATATATATATATATATATATATATATATATATTAATTTACTGTTTTTTATTATAATTCTAAGTGGTGTTTTATGCTCGGAAGCGAAAAACAACTAGGAAATTAAAAAAAAAATAAAATAAAATTATAAATCGCGTGTTTAACTAGGACATTAATGCGAGATACAATAAGGATTGATCCGTGGAGGTTAAGAATTGTAATTGAAGTAATGATTGATTTTGATGGTGCTTTCTAGAGAGGTCAGTTCGTTTGTTTATTGAAACCCTAAAATTGCTTTTAGGGTTAAGTTAGGGATTTGAGTTATTAGTGGATTTGGAAAAGAGATTAGGGTTTTTGGATCTGGTTTGATTTGTGATATCATTTAATCAAAAAACAGTGAGTGAACGCTGTTTTGTTGTCCTTGTGAGCGAATGAGAGGGTTTTTGATTTGTTTGTGGTGGTTAATGGGATTTGGTTTATAGTCTGGGGTTTGATTATCATCATTATCATTATTATTTTAAATTTGGTTCAGTGAAATGACGTTGTTGAGTCTTTGTTTACAATATGAATGCCAGATTTTCTCTATGTGAATGGATTTAAAAAAAAAAAATTGTGATGCAGCTATGTAGCATACAATTTCTTTAATTTCGTGTGTGTTCTTGAATAGGATCGATACTATCAATTTTGTGTGGTAAAGAGCTAATTCTGACTAAGTATTGCTTAATTTTCTGTACGTATGAATGCATGTGCTTTTACATATAGATTTGGGGATATGTTGCAATGAGTATTGGCTACTGTATATGATAATATAGTTGTGATTAGTTAGTTGAAAGGAACATCCTTCCGAGCTGCCTTTGTATTACCTGCTGCAGTCTTGAAGCCGTAGGTTGAAGCTTTATATAACGTTGTAATATCCTTCTTTTGTTTACTTGAAGCTTAGATTTTGTGTCCAGATTACTAGGCTTTCTTGCATTGGTGAAACTGAATGGAAGTGCTTGTGTTGGGTGCCTATTGATGGGATTAAGGACATGTCATGTGCATATTTTGCATGAGTCCTAGCATTTGAATGGGTCATAAAAGAAGGGTTTGAATATGAGCATTCTGTAAATTGGCTAGTGATCGGGGGGGCCAATTCCTGATTGGAGGGGTGATCTTATCACAAGTCCTTTACCATTGAATTATGGCTCATTGGATTTACTACTTAGCTATTAGAAAGATTGTCCACCAGGTCCTTTTTTAAGAGGTTTACACTGTTCTTTGTACTGCATGTTACCTGTACTGTGCAATAAATTGCTCCCTGGTTTTGCTTTCTTATTTATTTATGGGAATTGGATTTGCAGATATCCAATGATTGTTCAACTCCTTTGACCAACTTGTGAAGGTGCTCTTATATGTCTTTAAGGTTGATATTCTTTTATAGGAAGAAAATAGATATTCAAGCAATTAGAGATTCTCGCGTGGAAGACTCAGTTTGTATGCATTTACATATGAAATGGGTTCCCGAGGAAGGCCAGTATTTGATCTTAATGAACCCCCAACTGAGGATGATGTGGAGATCGATCATGCTGTATGCCTGCAGCCACACAAGACACTTCCTTCTGCAAATTCCCACACTTCTGACATGCTTGTAGCACCAATGGATCCCCAACAAATAAAAAACAACCATGCCTTTTCACACACATCATCTATATCTGGTTTTCAGCCTTTTGTTCGACCTAAG
Source organism: Salix purpurea (assembly GCA_027405865.1). NCBI lineage: Eukaryota > Viridiplantae > Streptophyta > Magnoliopsida > Malpighiales > Salicaceae > Salix > Salix purpurea. Next base: position 15,242,454 of record JAOWLH010000011.1, read on the forward strand.
GTTGCTTTTTTCCCTGAAGTGGGTTTTGAACAGAAGATGGCTGAGGAACACAATCCCAAGTTAGGATCACCATCAAAAACAATTACTGATGATGATAAGAAAGAAGCACAATCTCTAGCTTCTGGTTCTGCAGAAATTAAAGATGTGGAAAGAGAGGAAGGTGAGTGGTCTGATGCGGAGGGCACTGCTGATGTGTGTGCTGGCAGTAGTATGCATGAGCAGGGCAAAGCTTCTCAATTTCAAGGAACATCTGAAGTAGAAGAAAGTGCTTCTGTTATGGTTTCCATGAATGTTTCTAACAGTGTTAAGGTTATTGATAATGCTAAGGCTGACCGTGTTTCACTTGGCCTGGATCAAGGTCATAATGATTATAAAAATAATGGCATTCGAAATTCAAATGGAAGTGCCAATGGTGATGTGTATATGGATGGTCAGGAAGAAATTGCTTCTGTCTCAAAGCAACGTGAAGTTAGAGGTATTGAAGCAAGTCATGCTCTTAAATTTTCAAATAATCAGGGGAAGAGGAAGATAGACCAACACAAAGAAGCAATGCTGGGTAAAAAGCGAAATAGGCAGACCATGTTGATTAATATAGATGAAGTCAAGCAAGCTGCAAGTATGAAAAGCTCAACACCAAGAAGGCAGGCGGCTGTCACTCGTACTGTGAAGGAAGTTCGAACTGTTCCTCTACCTGCTGAACATTCTGGAGAAAGGCCTAGTCATCCTATAAAGGACCAGAAACAAGCTGATCTGTCATGTAATGATGGTGGCTCTTCTGTGGAGTATTGTCCACCCAAATCTGAAAATAATGGTGATATAAATTCTGCACAGCCAGTCAAGAATAGGAAAGTGAATAGTGACTCTGATTTTTCTGTAGACACACCCCTCCCACCTATTTCGAAACAGAGTTTGTGGAAACAGCCTGCTGAGAGTTCATGGAAGCATCCTGCAGATTTAAGGCAGCCAAAAAACTCACAATTCTCCAACAGAAAGCCTGCTCTTATCAGCCAAGGTTCCATGGATTCAAAGTCAGGAAACAAGAAATACCTTCCTGTGAAAAAGCCAACAGTAGCCAGTACACCCTATCAAGACACATCCGTGGAACGTCTGATACGGGAGGTGACTAACGAAAAATTTTGGCATCACCCAGGTATTGAACAAAACATATACATGTCTCAGCGTGTAATTTCTATGTGCATTATCTGTGACCATTTTTTGTTGTTTGGGTTTAAAAGAAAGAACATAGTACCTGTACACTGCATCTGTTCTGAATCCTTAAGAGGAGGGGGTGTGGGAAGTACAAAGTTGTAGAGGACAGATTAGAGATGTAACCAAAAGAGGTTGTTAGTAGTAACTCATAAAAGTTGGACAAACCAGTCTCATAACTGATCTTGTTCCTATATTTTTTTTATGGTCTTGAGTTTTTGACTTTTGCATTTCATATCCTCTATCATTTTCTCTCTACATTGCAATAGGGAACTGTGGATCAGCTAGGTTTTTTATGTGTCTGTCTTTAATAAGTAACAGCTGATGTTTGCATTGCTCAGCGACTGGCCCATGCATAGCAGAGGAGATTTCACAGCTGCATGTGGCTGGCGGGGTCCAACCGTCTGCCTCTTGGATGAAATAGCTTGTGGTTTATCAAGTTATTGCCATTAAATTTACAACCACCATCAATCTTTATTTATTTCCTCTAATTTTTGGAAGGTTTTGTCACATGCATATCTTGCTTTCTTGTTTGCTACATGCATCTCAAGTTTGAAAGATGTTTACTTGCCAATTTACATGTTCTAGGACGTGTTCAAATGGATATGCAGTGTTTTTTCTGATTCTATGTAGTTGCTTGAAATTTCACCACCTTATATATATCCATTAAGAAAATATGCGGATGTCGATTCTTTCTGTGTTTCTTTGAGAGCTTTGTTCTTTCCTTTGCCTTTTTTGACCCTGCATTATTTGAATCTTATTCTGTTTTATTTTTGTGCACTAGAGGACTCTGAGCTCCAATGTGTTCCGGGTCGCTTTGAGTCTGTGGAAGAATATGTAAGAGTATTTGAGCCTCTGCTTTTTGAGGAATGCCGAGCTCAACTTTACAGCACGTGGGAGGAGTCAGCTGAAACCAATGCGCACATTATGGTTCGTATAAAGAGCATTGAAAGGCGGGAAAGAGGTAGAGTCAAATTATTACTGTAGTAGTGCATATCTATGTTATGTTTTGTTGACTGATTGAAAAATTATCTTTTGTGGCCATAGGATGGTATGATGTCATTGTTCTTCCAGCAAATGAGTGCAAGTGGACATTCAAGGAGGGTGATGTTGCAGTTCTCTCAACTCCAAGGCCTGGAACAGGTTTGTATGACTGCTCCACTTTTGCAATTCTGCTAAATTTGCATATCAATCAAAGTGCATTTTGGTTTTCTAATGTGCTAATATAATATTCATCGTGTGAAGCAGTAAGATCCAAGAGGAACAATACCTCATCATCAAACGAAGATGATGAGGAGCCTGATATCAATGGACGTGTGGCTGGTACTGTTAGAAGACATATCCCTTTGGATTCTCGTGATCCTCCTGGTGCAATCCTTCATTTTTTTGTTGGGGACTCTTATGATCCTCACAGGTTATTAGCTCAATTTTAATTTGTGCCCTGGTGTTTATGACTGCTTCAAATGTCTTTAAGTCTGTAGAATTCCTGATCTTGTCAGACTTTTGCTCTTTGTTTCATTCTCATGGTTTGCTTGTTTGTTCTATAATTTGTTTTCACCAGCAAGGTTGATGAAGATCATATTTTGAGGAAACTTCAGCCCAGAGGGACCTGGTATTTGACTGTCCTTGGTTCTCTTGCAACCACCCAGCGCGAGTATGTTGCGCTGCATGCATTTTGCCGTCTCAATTTACAGGTAACAGCCAAATACTTGTTAATATCTAAGTTTTGTCTTCTCTCATATTTGAAACTAAAAGTTTTATACCATTTTGGTAGATGCAAACTGCAATCCTAAAGCCCAGTTCAGATCACTTCCCAAAATATGAGCAGCAGACCCCAGCCATGCCTGAATGCTTCACACAAAATTTTGTTGACCATTTGCGGAGGACATTCAATGGGCCACAGCTGGCTGCAATCCAATGGGCTGCCATGCATACTGCTGCTGGTACAAGTAGTGGGGTTACTAAGAGGCAAGAACCTTGGCCCTTCACTCTTGTACAAGGGCCTCCTGGGACAGGTAAGACACATACTGTATGGGGAATGCTAAATGTCATCCATCTGGTTCAGTATCAGCATTACTATACTTCTTTGCTCAAGAAATTGGCACCCCAGAGCTATAAACAAGCCATCGAAAGCAATTCTGACAATATCGCTATGGGGTCAATTGATGAAGTTCTTCATAACATGGACAAGAATCTCTTCCGCTCCCTTTCAAAACTCTGTCCAAAGCCCAGGATGTTAGTTTGTGCTCCTTCTAATGCCGCAACTGACGAACTTCTTGCACGTGTTCTTGATCGTGGATTTATTGATGGTGAGATGAAAGTTTACCGGCCTGATGTGGCCAGAGTTGGGGTTGATTCGCAATCACGTGCTGCTCAGGCAGTTTCTGTTGAGCGGAGAACTGAGCAACTTTTAATCAAGAGTCGCGAAGAAATCTCAAAATGGATGCAAGATTTAAGAGGCCAGGAAGCTTATTTCTCAGCACACATTGCTGACCTTCAACATAAGCTTAATTTTGCAGCTGTGGATGGTCGTTCCCAAGGATCTGTTGGTGTTGATCCTGATGTTCTCATGGCAAGGGACCAAAACCGAGATGCATTACTTCAGAACCTTGCAGCTGCTGTTGAAAGCAGGGATAAAGTTCTAGTTGAGATCTCTCGCCTTGTAATCTTAGAACCCAGGTTTCGTGCTGGTAGCAATTTTAATCTGGAAGAAGCCCGAGCTAGTCTGGAGGCAAGTTTTGCCAATGAGGCTGAGATTGTGTTCACTACTGTCTCAAGCAGTGGTCGCAAGTTGTTCTCTCGTCTTACTCATGGTTTTGATATGGTAGTTATTGACGAGGCTGCTCAAGCCAGCGAAGTTGCTGTTCTTCCGCCACTTGCACTTGGTGCTGCGCGGTGTGTTCTTGTTGGCGATCCTCAGCAACTTCCTGCAACAGTTATCAGCAAGGCAGCTGGAACATTGTTATACAGTAGAAGCCTTTTTGAAAGGTTTCAGCAAGCTGGATGCCCGACAATGTTATTATCTGTGCAATATAGGATGCATCCTCAAATCCGAGATTTCCCTTCACGGTACTTTTACCAAGGACGTCTCACTGACAGTGAAAGTATTTCAAATTTACCTGATGAGACATACTACAAGGACCCTTTACTTAGACCTTATCTATTCTATGATGTTACTCATGGGCGGGAGTCACACAGGGGTGGATCAGTATCTTATCAGAACATACACGAAGCACAATTCTGTCTTCAGTTGTATGAGCATCTTCAGAAATCTGTAAAATCCATGGGCATGGGGAGAATCACGGTTGGCATAATCACTCCATATAAGCTGCAGTTGAAATGCCTCCAACAAGAGTTTTCAGCTGTTTTAAAATCTGAAGAAGGGAAAGATATATATATTAATACTGTCGATGCTTTCCAAGGTCAGGAGCGTGATGTCGTTATCATGTCTTGTGTCCGGGCCTCAAATCATGGTGTCGGTTTTGTAGCTGATATCCGCCGAATGAATGTTGCTCTTACACGTGCCAGAAGGGCTCTATGGGTATGGTTTTCTATCTTTTGTACCTTTTATCTCTCTCTCTCTTACTTTTTTATATGACATTTCATTTCTAAGCTTGTCATTTGAGTCACCCAATAGCTGCATCTCCTCAGCCACTGAACTTGATTTCCCAACAGGTCATGGGGAATGCTACTTCTCTTGTGCAATCAGATGACTGGTCTGCATTAGTTGCCGATGCCAAAGCAAGGAATTGTTACATGAATATGGACTCCGTCCCCAAAGATTTTTTTGTTCTGAAGGGAACCCTGGGAAAAGGTTCTTCCAATGCAAGGGGTTTGAGGTTAGGTGGATCAAGACATAGATCTTTTGATATGCACATGGAATCCAGATCAGGGACACCATCAGAGGATGATGAGAATTCAGGTGCATCAGTGATTTCTAGGAATGGGAGCGGTGGTCCTTTTAAACCACCAATGGAGAATTTGTTAGATGATTTTGATCAATCGGGTGATAGATCAAGAGATGCCTGGCAATATGGTGTACAGAAGAAGCAAGGTTTCTCTGCAGCTGTAGGAAAGAGAGGGTCCTAAAAGTGCTGGTAGGTGTCTGAAATATGTTGATGAACTTTGGGGTAGCGTTGCCATGTCATATTTCCCCGAATTCGTGATGCTGTCTCCTAGCTCCAGAAAAGCCTTTTGAACCCTGGCTTGTCATTTCGATGCACATCTGCTAAACATGATCTGGACCTAGTTCCCAGCTCAGGCCACTTTTGGGTAGATCATACCCTTAACAGACCAGCTTACAGGTTCAAAGGTAAGAATTATTTTGATGCAATAGCATACTGTGTAACTTGAGATTCCTGTCTGGCGATCACGCAGATGAAAGTGTACGCTTGGGATTTGCTTGAATACCAGGAATCGGGTGGTGGCATCAAGAAGAAGCTTTTTGCATTGCATACCTAGTTATTATGAGGTGGCTCTATTTTGCAACGGAACCTGTGCAAACTGAGGAATACTTCAATTGGTTTGGGGAGTCCAGTCATGCATTCCCTTTTTGAAGCTCTCGGATTGCATCTTCTCATATGGACGGACGGGGGCCTTGATTCTTTATCAATATCAGTGGTTCGACAATTTGGAAGATGCTGTGTACATTATTTGGGCGCGGAAATACTCTGGGATGCAATCTGAAGGGCTAAGATTATTCTGGATGGTTAAAGCCAAAGTCTTCTTTCTTCCTGTTGTTTCTTGAAGGGCAAGTAACAGGTGGGAGGGTCACAGAATTCTGTATAGAAGAAAGAAATTTGCTTAACAAAATTCCAATAATAGAGGCATTCATGACAGCAACTGACTTTGCGCATACATCTTCAGCAATGAAATCGTATGGTAAACATAAAGGAAAGTAGTAAATTCTTTTATAACTATATTTTCTCCTTCATGTTTTAAATCTGTGGAGCACGTAATTGTGCAGGTGCGGGCGACGCTACCCACAGTGCTTGTCTAAAAGAATAAAAATATAAAGTTGAGAAAAAACCTGCTTGTGTGCACCGGACTGTTGGATGAGGGATCGGTATGTGACCCCCCCCCCCCCCCCCCCCCCTGTTTTTTTTAATCAATCATACTGAGGGCATAAGACACTTGCATTCCTTTGTTCACCTTTTATATTTACGATGTCCTTGTGTACAAAAAAAAAAAATAAATTCTTTTTTTTTTTTATTATTATTATAAAATAAATTAAAAGAGGAGGTCCCACTAAGCGTTGCCACTGATGTGCCGCCTCCTACATTTGTTCACATTATAAAAAGAGTATGGTTTGTAGATTTAGACTCGATTGGTTTATGTAATTTTGATTAGATTATGGTTTGTGACTGTAAATAGGGCTGTTAATGTTTATAAAGTTTATTTTTCTTAGAGCAAAAAATGGTCTCTAAAAATCAAGCAACAAGCTTAAAATATAATAGATGTTTATTTAAGACTAGATAATTTTGTAGAAAGAAAATAAAAATTATTTTCAAACAATCTAATATTAAAAGGATAAAATAAAATAAAAAATAATATTTTTGAAGCAATGAGATAGTACTGTTCCATAACTGAATAAAAATAATAATTAGACAGGGAGCGTCGTCTAAAAATATCTTCACTCGCAGGATGGAAAAAGATTCCTTCTACAACACACTTGGCATCAAATCTGCAAAACACCAGGTGTGGACTGCAACAACTTGCTCACCACCCACCTTCAGAGTGATAAATGGTATGAGATGCTTTTCTCTCAAAAACACAAAAAGCCATTCTAGATAACCAGGGTAGAAGTCAAGAGCTCTCTTACCTCATAAACATGCTTCGATAAAGGGTCAAGCCTAATGATGAATTGATATGAATTTACTGCCATTTTTGCAATCATGTTTCTTATGGCCCTTGGAGTTCTATCCATCAAAGCTCCTCCTCCACTAACAGCATCAATAATGCTCATAACAGTAGTTGAATGGCCCTCGTTTAAATGCCTGATAAACAAACAATTTTCACTCATTTGATGACACAAACAACTTGCATAAGGATTCTCCCTTACACAACAAGTATCTTCTTGAAATTTAGTCACCTTAAGAAAAAAATAATAATATAATAATATACAGGCCTAGTTCTACTAAAACTTAGAACTCTATTGAAACCATAACTATCGAAAACTATGTGTTTTTTTTTTAAAAAAAACATTTAATAACAAAATAAGGTTCACAAGAAGCATAAAAACAAGCTAGAGTCTACCCGATAATGAGGTGAAAATCTGGTATGTTGTTACAAACATCCACCTATATAATCTGACCTCTTAAAAATACATGTAATGGTGCGAGTAAGGAGGTTCTATCAAAAACAATTATAAGAAAAACAATTATAAGAAAAACAACTCTAATTAAAGGATTGAAATGAATTAAAATAACATTTTGTGGTCCAAATCAACGCTCACCTTTAGAGTCTTATAACCAATCATCAATACAAGTGTATATCAATTCACACTTTGAATTCTCACTATGAAAATTATTTCCGTATCTCTATTTAATTGTAGCTAATTAGAAGTAAGCAATCTAATTAACCCTAACTACTAAATAACCTAAAACAAATGCTGAAATTTAATCTAGTAACAGCTTTTAGAATTAGAGAGATCAATAAAACTAAACAACACGAGCTAGACTAATAAAAATTTAATAATTTACTTGAATATTTTTCCTAAAATTATAAAATTTTATGATGCATCAAGTCATTAAATTTTAGTTTCTTCACAAATCCAAAGGATCAAACAATTATGGATTTGAGATTTAATCCAGCAACAAATTGCAATGAATAAGAATACACTAATAGGTTTCCTAGTAATTAAATGATACAATCATGAAAATATACACAAAAGAATATTCATTACTCAAGGTGTAATTAAATTGAATAATAAAAATAAACCTAATCTCATAGTCTTTTTGTTGGTTTTCATCACTTTTAAAGTTCATCCATGTATTATAAGCCCAACAATCTCCAAAAAAGATTCTAAACACTATCCTTAAATAATCACAACAAAATCTGACTAATTAATAAAAGAAATAGCAAATAATGAAGTTGAGTCTTAATAGCTAAGAAAATGATGTTTTCAGTTGAAACTCATGCATCAAATCTGGAAGCTTTCAAAAATAAATTAGACCAGGTCTCTGTATTAGATTTTCAAGCCAAAACAAATATGCCAACATGTTGGCAGTGCAAGTGCAATGATTTTATATCTAATTCGGAACTCGATGCAATCAATATCTCTCAAAAATCAAAACATGAAAGTTGTAGATTTTTTGCATAGAATTCCATGGTATCTTGAATCATCTCAATCGGAGCTTGTATAAGATAGTTATGATTAGATTACAGAGAGGTTTCAAAATCATCCAACATCTTTCAATTAGCTTTGTTTTGCCCCTATCGCCTCCATTTGCATTCTAAATAAAAAATATAAAAATAATAAGTGTATTTAGGTACCAAATAAGTAGAAAAGACTAAACATGAAGGGATAAAAATATAATCTTTTGCATTCTCGTGCTAATAATGTTAGGTTATCCTTTCATTGCAGGTAGCAAAAGCATTTTTAGAGCAGTCAAATGTGCTTACACATACGAAATCAGTACTTCAAAAATAATGGAAGATGTATTTGATATGGACCATCTCAAAGCTGTTTCTGATGGAAAAGGTGTAGATTTTGATACAAGCAAGTATGCAGAGAGGATTAAGGAGGATGAAGAAAGGATGCCTTCGTTTCGAAGAAGAGTGAGTCACCCCTCGGCATCTACTACTTCGGACTCGCTTAACTTGGACTCAGTTTCTGATGCCTCTGACAATGATAAAACAGAAGGTTCCTTCCCTGATGGGAATAGTTTCAGAAACTGTTACCACTGTTGAAAATACTCAAGTTATTGATAGTGGCAAGAAAGAGACAAAATCAAAGCCAAAAGATCCACTTCAGTTTGAAGTTGTACAGCATGATGACAAAGCATATGCTTGAATTTTTTTCAGGGCATGATGACCTGAAATTTCGGTCGGTGTAGGATCAAGGGTGTCAATTCTGTTTTAATTGGTGCTTTGTTTTTTCAATTTGAATGAAATGTTTTAGTTTTAGAGTGTTTCGACACGTTTTAGTTCAAATTTAAAAATAAAATTATTTAGAATTGTGCAATTTAATATTAAAAAACACAATAAAATGATTTTTCTGAACAAAATTATGAACATGTATAATATTACGAGAATATCATCATCAATCTCGTAAGGTCATTATATTCTCTGATTGCTCTGAAATCTTAACATAATATATATATATCAAAAGATTTCTCGTAAAATTTCATTTCAATTAATGGTTGGATTAAGAGATATAATTGATATTGTAAAATTATTTATTATTTAAAAAAAAATTGGCTGAAACAGAACAGGCAGAATAAAATTGGAACGTTTTGGCCAATATTTGGCTACAAAATCTGGAATGAGCTGGAATTTAAAACGAGATAAAAACGACACCGTTTTATCTCATTTTTTTAATTGGCATGATACATTTCAGCAGAAACAAAATAAAATTGATAAAATTGACAACCCTGAATAGGACAGCTAACTTATCATTTTAGTCAGAGACTTCAGCAACAAGAGTTTCTGCTGGTTTTATTGATAAAATTATTGAATTCATCTAGTGATTTGTCTTCGTTAAGTTGTATGCTATGGCGGTCACAACAAGATTCAAATGCATGTTTCCATGTTCCTGTGTATTTTGAATTCTCGTCAGATCGTACGAACTTTCCACCAGCTGTGAGGACGAGGAAAAATGCTCAACTATACTTGAAAGAACTTAAAATGAATCTGCTTTTGAAATCCAAATCTACACCGATGCATCATCAAGAGATCGATACATGCTGGAGAACATAGTGGATCCTGTTTGTGAAATGTTAACTGTTGAATTTATATCTTATTTTCAATTCAAGCAACTTTCCAATTATATATTTGAAGAACCATCCACATCCATTTATGAATTCAAAACTATATCATTACCGTTGATTTAAACACCCGAATATGTGAATTCTACAAACAAGATCCATCATGTTCCACGATCCAAATCCATGCCGAGAAAAAACAAAATGAGGAAAATTACCTCGTATCACCTTGCGCACATTGCCATAGCTAGAAGGTACCATAGAATGGTGCTCACATTCCAGTTCATCTTTCACAGCATTTTAACATCACTAAACTATCAAGAATCCTACATCTTCCTTGGAAAAAACATGGGCAACGACCCAATCAAAACACGTAGACTTAACTGACACACGAAAAGTAAACAAAAAGCAGTAGAAAGCTTTCCATCCTCCACTGGTTGAGTAAGATAACCATATATATGTGCCGAAACGTATAGCATAACAAGCTTTTCTGCATTTTCTTATTTATGACAGCAACAGCTATGATGATAGTATTGCAGAGGAAGATCCCCCCTGAAAAAGCAAAGCAAAGTTGGTACTCATCTATGGAGTTGGAAGCAAACAAAAAGCCAGTAATTGAGGTGGACACAGGAGATGATAACAAGTAATTCAACTTACCAGTATGTGAGCATATATTAATGCAGCATATCATCTAACCTCTGCCTGTATAGAGCTAAACTCTGCAACAGCATTCAAAGTAACATAAGTGGTGATGTCATATTCAGTCAGGTACTTGAACGAAATAGCGTCAAGTAAATGAACAACGGAAAAACAAAGAAGATTACAGAAACAACTAATTGGCATATTTTCCTTCCTTAGAATGAGACCTCGGTCATGATCTAGGCAGCAACTACACAGTAAGCACTCATATCATACCCACCGAAGATGGAAGATTTGTACGACATGAGGAAAAAAAAAACAAACGTTGTTCATTCTTGTACACACAATTTATTGATTCTAAGTATGTTTTACAATTTTACTCAATAATGTGTTTGTTAATATTTTTATGCATCTATGTATCATATCCACACTTCCTAGGTAATGACAATACCATTTCTTACTATGCTTTCTAGACCTAGGGGTTACCAGCCAGTCTTAGCAAGAAGATTCTTAGCAATATAAGTAAATTATCTGCCACACTTAAAATCAGGCAAATATCAAACTGCAGCCAGAATAAAATTTTCAAGTCCAGAAGCTATCATGATGTCCAGAAGTCACATGCCCTGGTATATGCATACACGCCAGCCTCAGTTGGTCCTGCAGGACTTCCCCTCCTAATGAATTTTCCCCCTTTGAATATGTAAAGCATCGGTATTCCAGTTGATAATTCTAAGTTGATAACCTGCTAGAACAAAAATAAAATAAAATAAAATTTAAGATAATTATAAGTTGATAACCTGCCAGAACAAAAATAAAATAAAAATAAAGTTAATACTATGAGGAAAAAGAAGAGATAATGCAGAGATGATCCATATGGAAAAATCCCAAAGCAACTAGTTTATCACCTCCTGTGAAGTTAATTTGTCAAGGTACATGATTATGGACCTCAGTGAATTCCCATGAGCAGCAATCATCACATTCTTCCCAGATAGAAGTTCAGGTTCAATCTGCAACACAGTGCTCTTATGTCAGATGCTATTGAATGGATACAATTGCTTAAATCATTAAGAAAACCATCCAATTATTGGCAAGCAAACCATATGAGAACTAGGAATAAGAGGCATAGTCATGCATACATGATCTTTGAAATAAGCAACTGCTCTTTCAGCACACATTTCCAAACTCTCTCCATTGGGAGGAGGTATGTCATAACTCCTCCGCCACTCATGAACTTTTTCCTTCCCAAACCTATCTGCTGTTTCTTGCTTATTGAGACCCTGCAACTCACCATACCTGTAAAGAAGATCAGTCATAAGTTTCATATGAAATGGGGATTCCAGGGAAAAAGGATATGATCAAAGAAAAGGAGACACTGTCATTACATTCTTTCATTTAATTGCCAAGCTGTTACAACTGGGATGGATTGCTTTTTTGTATCTTCACTAAAAATTCGACCCCATTCCCTTGCCTGTTCATTCTCATTGTGTAAAATGATAGGAACCTGCCACCAGTTTGATAGTCAACATGCTAGCAAATAAAGAAGAAGAAGAAGAAGAAAAACTGAGGAAATAGTGGAGTCTTAAATAAGTTCATCTTAACTTGTCTTGCTGAATTTGTACATAAATAAGTTTCAGACATGCCATCCTGATTAATTATTGTGCCAATGACAAATACATGCCATCCTGATAATTATTGTGCCAATGACAAATAACGCAGGTTTAGCTCAGATTAATGTAAGAGCAAGATATTCATCTACTATCATGTTAATAACCTCTGATATTTGAATGCCACAGCTAAAACTTCTGCTTTTTAACACCCAATGGCATGTTTTACAAAACTACCTTTTTGCGACGGTGCTGAGTCATGGCAAGCATGGCAGTCATCTGTGCACGTATCAAGGCTGATGTATATATCATGTCGACAGGTATGTTGCTGATTCTCTTACCGGCTTCAATTGCCTCCTCCACACCCTTTTTTGTTAATGGCACATCAACACAGCCTGTGAAGAGGTTCTTTTCATTCCATAGTGACTCACCATGCCTAATCAGTATCAAAGCTGCTTCACCTGAAATAAATTAGGATATAGCATTAAGAAGATTTCACAAAAAGAAAAAATTCAGTTCCAAATTTTAATCAGACGCCAAATAATATCAATCCATCTGTATATCAACATGATTTTTTGCTTTTGTATTTCAGCAAAGGATTCATGCGACCAAATCCAAATATGATGAGGAGACCTTTTTAAGAATAAAAAAAAAATGGCAATTGTTATTATTATCTAATCTTCAATAGATATGACCTTTGGACTAAAATGAAAAGGGCATACTTGATTTCCTTCGCAACACATCAGAGCTGTTATTTGGGGAATATGAAACTGGTTGAGCTGAAGTTTGAGAAGTCGAGGCTTGAATAACACCACTTTTCCTCATACAAGAGCTGTAACCCCCTCTGATTGACAATCCAACGTCAGCCTTAAAAGCTTTAGATATCAGTTTCAACGATGCATTGCCAAACTCATGATGAGAACCAGAGTTCTGGAGGTGTTGATGGGACTGAGCAGTCCCTAAGGCTTGGTGAAACCGAGCAGTTGCCATTCTGAAATTCAAGATACCCCAAGAATGAAGCCCGCAAATAATTATTAGAAATGGGTTTATAGCACTTAACAAGAAACACCTTCTTCAACACAGTCAATTTCAAAGACACAATTTACAGTAGCTTTGGAGGCATTGCCGAATAGCACATAGCACATTCATTTTCTATGGTTCAAATGAAAAAACAAAACGAGCAAATTACAAGAACACTAACAGTAAAGAAAGCAGAAAAGAGATTCAGGTCACATCTAATCCAAAATAATTTAAACAATGTTTATAAAGAGGAAGATAGAGCATGACCAACAACAACAGTGGCATATTGCTGGGAAAATATTAAAATAAATTCACACAGATATTAGAAGGCTCAAGTCCGATCAATATCTCTCAAAGCGAGACCATACAGTTAGTAATATATGAAGAAGAAGAAGAAGAAGAAGAAGAAGAAGAAGAAGAAGAAGAAGAAATTACCTTTCAAGAAGGAAACCAGAAACCAAAATGGAAGAAAAGAATTGTGTAAACAATAACAAAATAAAATAGAAAAAAACAAAGGGTGCAGCTGACCTCTATATAATATAGCAGAGGGACTGAATCAAAGAAGAAAACAAGCAAGGAAGGGGAGAGTAGTTTACCGAGAAAAAAAGTTACGAAGACTAACAACTACTTTAGTTACCTACGTCTCAATTTTATTTTATTTTAATTAGGATATTTCAATTTTTATATTTGCAATACAATATTAAATTATATAATTTAATTTAATTATATTGTTTAGAGAACACGAGAAGAAATTGAATTAACAATTTAAATTATTATACTTTTTAATTATTTTTTATTTTTGTTACAAGACCTTATATTTATTATTTTTTTTAACTATATCCTTATAATATTTTTACCATTTTTATGTTGATTTTCTAGTCTAATCCTTGTCCCTCCCACAAACTAATGGAGTAAATGAAATATTATAATTAAATGATTAATTGCCTCATAACTCATACATATTACATATTTTGCGAAATTAATGTTAAAGATAATTTTTTATGGATAATATTAATGGGAGCTACAAATTTCAACAACAAACAATATTGTGACATCCCTTTTAAAACAGTGAACTTGATTCCTCTCAATATGGTAAAATAAAAGAGCTTCAACTCCATAATCCGTCATCAATGTTAATTTTTATTATCATACGTAAGTCATCCAACATGTTACTCAGATTAAAAATGCTTAGAGAAAAGAACTCACAGTTATAATTTGCCTCTCAAAAATCAAATATATGTTTTTGGTCTCCAAACAAAGAGGGTTGGGTTAAATTAAATATTGAATGTGTTAACAAGAGTAACCTAGAACTTATTAGAGCGAATAGTTAGATTTGAGATTGCATGGAGTGTTTTATGGTGGCTTCACAACAAGATTGGGGCGTTATAATGTTATCCAAGCCGAGTTATAGGCATTCAAAACAATTAAAGGGTCTCTTCTCTTTTTTATCATTTTTTAGCAATTAAATTATGTTTGAAACTTAAATCAATATTCTCAAAAGAGTTCCAAATTAATAAATTGATTTAACCATTGTTGATGCGAAACTCTTGAACGCGTGGTCAAGCAACCCACACCCAAAGATTAATTCTTATAAAGTCAAGTAAATTAAGTTTAATAGGAATATGACACAAAAATAACTTGTATCTAGACACCAATATTATTGAACTTGAACCCCCACCCAATGAATAACAATTTGCGAGCGAGAACTATAGATTGACATCATGAAACTAGTTGAACATCGAAAAGTTGTTTTCAGTCCTTTAGAGAACCAAAAAAGAGAGAATTCTCACATTTATAAGCACACAACGTTGCAATTATTCTCTAGTTTTTACTTTCTTTCTCCAGTTGGAAATAATTTAATTATAAGATACGAATTAAGTTAGATTAGAGTTGGTCTTAAAATGTTTTATGATCAGCTTCGCAAGATCAAACATATCTTTCAAATTATAAATTCGATTGATATTAAATTTTACGGGGAGATACTAGACACATAGAGATATATTTTAATTGATTTTTGGATCACTGGATTTCTAAAACATATTATTTTACATGGTAGAATTTATAGAAGAATTTTGTCACCTCTATTAGACGTGACAATTGTATATTGTTTAGGACATATTTGGAGCTATCATGATTCAAGTTGGTTTATAAAATAATTAATCCATATGAGAGAGAAAGACTTGTTTAAAGTCAAGACTGAAATTTATTAAGATTGTGAGATAATTGGAGATTCAAGCTATATGGATGAATCTTAGCATGAAGAAATTGCCATATATGAACTTCTCGTTTTAGAGAAAGAAAGACGATGGAAGGACATCATTCAAACAAAGATTTTCCCGTTGAAAAAATGCTATGTTAGAACCAGACTTTCAGCAATCCTAATTTATTTTACTTATTTATTTAGATTTTAATTATTATTTTTAATTTGGGTTTGTTATGGCCTATTAGATTGTTTAAGAGTTTATTTTATTATTGGATTTGTGTAGTTGAGTACTAGTTTAGGCCCATTAGCTTGCAATCCAAAATAAGTTCATTATAATTAGTTAGAGGAGACTATATTATGTTTTTATAGATGAAATTTTCAGTTGCAAGTTGAAGAATTAACATGAGTTTTTTCTATTGTTTGTTTGTGGCAAAACAACATTTCTTTGCAAAGACAAACATCGTGCACAAACATATTGAAAATTAATTGGCTTAGAGATATCATTCGCATACTTAGGGTTCTTAGATATAAGGTTATCTTTATGTTCAAGTTTTTTTTTCAATATTTTTGGCTCTTAAATACAGGGGTTACCTCAAGGTAAGAGCTATATTAAACCTGATCTAAACTTCAATGATTGTCATAATATTTGTTGGAGGTTGCTTGATCATGTCATCAAGAGATCCATGTCATTATAATTGTAAAAAAAAAACCTAAATGGTGTGGCATTTCACTATGCAAAATACATTACAGATCTCTTTACAAAACATTATAGACACATTGTGTGCGATGTTTTTTTTTCAATTTTTTTATTTGGCTCTTATAAGACTAAATTATAGGCTAATTTAGGCTACTTTATTAGAACAAGATAGGATTGAAAAACAATGGCTTTTTCAAACCTTGAAATGAAATATTTATTTTACCTTTAAAAAAAACCAATAAAACATGTTACTAGTAATTCAGTAATTTTATAATGGTCCATTTATTATTCCAAGATTTTAAAGGACTTTTCTTTTTTATAATGCACAATGAAATGAACTTTATACCCTTAGATAAAGGCTTACATTCAATGGTGTTTTCATTATTTTCATTTTTAATGAACAATAAATGACTTGCATATCCTTAAAAATGGGTTTTTATAGCTTACGTTTAGGGATATTTTTGTATTTCCACTTAGGTTCTTTTGTGTTATTAGGTTGGTTTTGGGGCAATTTTGGGATCTCAAAGATCCACTTTAATTTTTAATCTTTTCAGATTTGTTCTGTATTCTTTTGATTACTATTTATTTTATTTGGAGTAATTTATGAAATTAAAATTATTTATCAATTTCATCCCCCATTCAATTTTTTTCATCTTTCAAATTTCATTTATAAGGATTTCCACTTTGATTTTTTCTTTCCAAAAAAATCAAATTTATTTCTCTAATTTATAAGGATTTCCATTTTGATTTATATTATTTTTTTCATTTTGATCCTCATTCTTTTTTTTTTTTTTTTTGCTCTTTGTAAATTATTTTTCTTTTGAATTTCACTCTTTAATAATAATAATAATAATAATAATAATAATAATAATAATTTATTTTTTTTATCAATTTTGGTCCTCGTTCTTTTTTGTTTTTTGTCCTCTTATTAAATTTATTTTAATTTCACTCTTTAAATGTGTTTTGTGTTCCAATTTTGTTTTTCATTCTTTTAATTGCCATTTTTGTAATCTTTTTGTATAATTAAAATTCTTATTTTGTTGAGAAATCAAACTTTAATCTATACTGCAATAGTTTACCTTCCATACAATTGTTTACTTTGATAAGTTACTACTTGTAAGTATACATACAACTCCTCAACTACTGCCGGCCATAAAAGAGCATGAGCTCATACATGATCCTGTAGCCGGAGGACCCACCTTACCCAAATGGTCACTTGCAATTTCCTACAATGGTTTTTGGAAGGAGGTAAGCAAATTTCCTTGATCAACCCTTCACGGTGGTTAAAAGGACCAATAGAAACACAAATAAAAAGAGGGCACCAAGCCAAAGCTGGCCTTTCAGCCCCCGTTAACGGTGGAGCCACCATACACGACCGCGTCCTTTGTGGAGTTCGAAAGAACACGTGCTTATGTCATCCGCACATGGAATTTCAAAAATGAGACGTGAGACTGGGAAAGGAAAAGCCCACTCAACAAATGATTTTTTTTCTCTTTCATGCACTCGTTGTTTCGGCGTTTAAGAGAATATAATAATACTTTATTCTTTTCCACCGAAGGAAGGTTGCCAAGGTGTCATTTCAAGATATTCAATGTTGTTTATTTCTATTCTCTCCCTAATAGTAATAGTAAATTTATTTATATTCTTCCGTTGATCTTTTTTTCACACTGAGATATCATTTATTTTTATATAAATAATTTTTCTATTTGAAATTATTATGGTATTTTATAAAAATAATAGTAATAATAATTGATTTCTCTATCTTCTTCCAATGAACTTCTTTTCAGATGAAGATGTCGTCTATTTTTATATTAAAAAACTCATATGTGATTGTGTAAATAATTATTAAATTTAGAATCATTATGTTATCTTAAAAAAATGTTATATTTGAATTTTGTATCATGCTGTCCAAAACAAGCATAACAAACAAGTAGAGATTAAACATAACATTAACTATATAACGATATTTAAGTAATCAACATCAAATTCATCATCTTAGGTGAATTAGACGAAAATATTTTATTTGTTCTCAAATAATGTTATGTAAACCCTAGTGTAAGGTGAAATAAGATTTGAAAAGAGTTTCAAATCTTATTCAAATAATAAGTAACTATGGTGTTAAGAACAAACATGATTTGACATAGTAGACACACTTCATGTTATAATGTCTACATTGGAACATTGTTGATGAAAGGATAATAATTATACTGAAAAGTTTATCGTTAAAATATTATTTTAAATCATTCATGAGTTTTCTAATACTTTAGGATCATAACATGTTGTTAGACATTATACTTGATCATCAGATATAAATCAATTTTTTAAATTTATTTTATTTAGGACTGTGATTTATATTTGGACCGACATATTAGGGAACCTAATAGATCACACACATAAAAACCATTGGTCAAAAATTAAAATGAGATGATTAATCGAGAGCGATTTTATTATAAATAAGTTTTAAAAAATAAGGACTGAAGTCAAATTTAAACAAGGAATTAAAATTATAGACATAGAAAAAATCTAATTATTAATCATGAATGACTTGTGGTTTGTAGCAACTCAGCCTTGAAATAATTATTAATACCAAAAAAATCTAATATTTAGATAATATTTGTATAAACCTTAAAAAAAACAGAGAACTATCTAATAGGACCTCAAGACTCCTGAAAAAAATTTAAGTTTATTGTTTTCTTTACATGTATGTATTTTGAGAAAACCTAATAGTGGTATCAAAGTCTTTATTAGACAACATGTTGCAAGCATATATTAGGCTTAACTTTAACTATATGAAGGTACTTATATAATCAAGAAAGGATTTCTCACCCTAGATGAATTAAAAAAATATCTCATTTGTTCTTAAATAGTTTTGATTTATAAATTCTTGTAAAAGGTGGTATGAGAATTGAAAAAAAATTCAAAGTTTCAAATCTCATTCAAAGTATCGATGATTATAGTAATAAGAACAAACATAATTTGATATAATAGACACACTTCAGACTATAATGCTTCACAAAGAAAATTAAAAAGTTGTTACAATGATGATATTTTTATTGCATCAAAGCATTGTTCCTAAAATATTCGTAGTCAAAGCTCTATTAAGATTTTAAAGTTGTTAAGACTAGTACATATTATGTTTTTTTCTTTATTAAAAATAAACAAATTATTCTCACAACTTGATATATAAAGGATACCTATGACTAATATATATGTGTTTTTAGATGAAATATATACTTAATTGATTTGCATGAGAATTGTATATAGAAAGATCACTTATATATATATTAAAAAAAGAACTTATGTAATGACTGTGTAAATAATCTTTAGACTTGAGATCACTAAGTTATCTTATATAAAAAAGTATTATTCTTTGATCCTATTACATATTGTCCTAATCAAGAGTAAAAAATAAGTAGTTAACATGAACTACATAAAAAGTATTTAAATAATCAACAAACGAGTCATCACCCTAAGTGAATTAGGAGAAATGTTTTATTTGTTATCAAATAGTGTTGATTGTATCCTTACACAAGATGTAATGATTTTTGGAAAAAAAATCAAATCTTATTCAAAGAATCATTTACTTTAGTGTTGAGAATAAATATAATTTGACATTGTATACACACTCTATGTTATAATGTTTAAAATAGAATATTATTGATAAAGGGATAATAAATACAAGAAGAAATTAGTAAATGAAAGGTTACTTTAGATTATTTATGACTTTCCTAATTTTTAAGAGATTATGACAGTTTGTTGGACATCATATTTGATCTTCAAATATACATAAATCAATTATTGCAACAATTGATAATAAATTAATTTATTAAATTTATTTAATCCTATTTTATTTAAGGTTATGATTTATATTTTAATCAGTTTATTTATTTTACAAAAAATAAAATAGAATGGTTAATCAAGTGTGAGTTGATTCTATATAAGTCTTAGAAATTAAGGACAAGAGTGTAATTTATATGCAAAATTATAATTATAGACCTAGAAAAATCAAATAGAAATTTGATTGTATAAATTTCTAAATTTATCTTGAAATAATATATATGATATTATTCAGGTGAGAATTTGATATTTTATCATTTAAAGGGTTTCCAAGTTTACTTATAAATAGGATTTGCAACAACTTATTCTAAAAACAATCATTCAAATCTAAAAAAATATATGATCTTCGAAGAACCTTTGTATAAATCCTGAACAACTCTAAATTTACATACGAGTATCTTCGAACTCCTAATTTGTTTTTATTGTTTTTGCTATGTACATGTGTTTCGAAAACCTAACAATATTCAACTCAAAATAAGTGATTATAAACCCATTATAGAATTTTCCTAAATCAATCAATCTGATAATAAGAAAATAAAATTTCTGTAGCGAGTTCATCCTGTTAAGGATCTGGAATTCATTCCTTTGGGCGGACCTCAAATGGGTCAGAGACTGCCACTCTTGCGTCCTTGCTAAAGTGGGTGCTACATGGCTTATAGGTATTGTAACTAAGGCCCAAGTTGGTGGTGGAATGTGTTACGTGTATCTATTTCGTTGTTTTTTTGGGTTTTAAGCAAAAAACAATTTATTTAAATAATATATATGTTTCATAAAATAAATATATCAATACATTGAATTTGAAGCGTTATGCTAATTAGAGAGCAAACAGTTGATCTATTTAACAAGATGAAGATTTTATTTATATATGGTGAATAATTTAGTATTAATGATTTGTATTTCAATTTGTTTTTGAAAAGTACAAAAACAAACCGCAGCAAGACAAAACGAAGAGCTTCGCTTGTAATTGTAATGTCATAATAATAAATGCCAACCGAGACCACCACCACGGATACTTCATCAAGAAACAAAACAAACATAATGGATGATGATTGGATGATAAAGAGATCAATCAGCTAGACACATTCATTAGAGCAACTCGAAGTGAAACTCTAATCTTCATACTCCTGGTACAGCCTGAGAAGCTCAGTGCAGCCAGACATGGGCCGCGCCGCCATGAAACCCATTGAATTTGCATAGCGGGTGGTTGACACAAGTCCATTGTTATTGGTCAAGATAACACGGGCACGATCACGGCCGGCTGATGGTGATTTGCAGTCCTTCCGGGGGCTGCTAACTAGCATGCAATCGCAAATCTGATCCTTATGGTCCTCATCAACAGTCATGCTGTATTTTCCAGCTGAGTCTGTTGTTCCTTCCTTGCTGTACACAAGATCTTGTGTCTTTCTGTCCCTGCATTCCAGCCTCACCTTGGCACCTACCATAGGAAGAAGAAAAACACAGCACCATATCAAGGATCCATTGAGTGGTCATCGACTTTGTATCATACAGCAATGATCGCTGCCGATCATTGGTGTGATTACGACTCCACAAACCCCAGAAGACGAGGTTTAAGTAACTAAATATGCCCAGCACCTGTATTGGTATTTGATCAATCTAATCGAACTTTTTAACATGGAAATTACAGCTACAACATTGGAGCACGATTTTATCTTTTCCACAATCAAACCACCCTAAGCACCCTCTGTGTCCCTAAGGGTCAGATCTAATTTCAAACATCAGTCGAACGCTAGCTCTGTGTCCCTAAGGATCAGATCTAATTTCAAACATCAGTCGAACGCTAGCTCTGTGTCCCTAAGGGTCAGATCTAATTTCAAACATCAGTCGAACGCTAGCTAACCATCACGTAAATCTAGACTTTCCTCACTCTGTTCCACCTTTTTTTTCAATAAAACAGAAGGATAAAGCAGCCAAACATGCATTAAATGAAGTCTAAAACACTCAGTAAGATGCAGAAATCTGAAGCCATGGATAAATCGGAGCGAAACATAAAAAGAGAGACGGTTGTTATGATTGATTACCTGCAATGTAAGTGGTTTTGGAAGTTTCAAAACCAGCAAGGCAAGTGTCACAGTAGACACTTCCTTGAACAACAAATGGGTTTCTCCCTGGGCGAGCAGCCCTTGCGAGGGCTGGTAGCACACATAGAGCAAGCAACAAAAACACTCGAGCCATTTTCTGTGAATTATCGAGACAGATCTAGAGAGAGAGAGAGAGTGTATCTTGAAACTTAAAAGCAAATGGTGGTGTCAGTGGAGAAGATAAAGCGATTGCGGTAATAAAAAAAGAGAGGAAATGGGAAAAAAGGAAGAAATTTTAAAACAAAGTGTCTTCCAACTGCACATGCGGTGATTACCCGTTGAGAAATATTTGGGTGCACCAACGTGATCTTCGGCAAAGAGTCCTTTGAGGTATTCTCGTCATTTTCGGGGGATAAAACGGGGTCGTTTTGCAGCGTGGTATATCTTAATTGGATGGATACTTGAAATGTGCGGGGAATGAGATGGGAGATAGCGTAGGGTAGTGAAGGAGAACAGCTGGAAATGGCGGTGATCACATGGGAGGTAATTATGAGATAAGCTGTCTTCCAGCCAGCCCATCCACTGTTATAATACACTTATCCGCGTTTCGTGCATATCAAAATCATATTTTTTTTATATAAAAAACCTTTATTATATGAAAAAAAATTATTATAATATAAATTTTTATATAATTTCTATGAAATGTAAGTTTTTTATAAAAATATATAAATTTATCTATTTAATAGATGTTAATGAAATTACAAATATAAAATTATCATTATTATTATATATTATGTAAATATATATAATAGCTTTATTTATTTTAATATCAATTTTAAAATTTTCATAATAGGGAAGGGTTCAATGATATAATTAATAATTTTATTTTTCATAATATCATTTTTTGAATTTTCAAAAAAGATCACGTTCAATCCTAACAATTACATTGCTAGAATCTAATCTGATTTCTATTTTCTTTATTCATAATAAATGAATTATTTTTATCAAAAACACCTCTATTTATGGTGGTTAAATTCACGAGTTGACTTGTAAAATCATACGATTTTACAAGTCAACTCAACAAATCTTGTTAAATCAAGTAAAAAAATCAATTTTGATCAAAATCGGACAAAATCAATTCGATTTTACGATCCCGATCCCACTAGTTCAGAATAACTTTCATCAGTTCGAACTTGGAACTTAATCACTTAAGTTCCCCCAAATCGATTTTACATTTTAATTTCCCCCAAACCTTGACTCCAGTCTTCTCTAATCTCTTCTCAACCCCAAATCAGCAGTTCATCGTGAGAGCCTGAGAGGTGATCTTCTCCTCGATTGTTCTCAAGTCCTCATCGTCTCTTCCCCAAATCGGCAGTTTGTCAGTTCATCCCTTTCATCTTCATCTTTATCGTCGCCGTCATCTCCATCGTCACCATCATCTGCGTCTTTGTCGTCGTCTCCGTTGTCGCCTCTCAAGGTTTGTTCCAATGGCTTAATGGTTTTTCAGTTTTGCATCTCTCTAGTTGTAATGTCAGGCCATCCAAGTTGATGCTCTCTGGACCTGTTAAGAATGAATTTTTAACGTCAAATGCATGTTCTTTCATCATCAAATGTGTGAATTCTGAAATGTGAACTTCTTAGTTATCTTGGTGAGGTCAGACATTAAGGCTATTAAGATTGGGATTCTTGCTTTGGGACCAGTAAAGGTGAAAAATAACTGTTTGGTTTTTGAGAGAGTTAAGGCTTAATTGTTATTGACATTGTGATGCGAGTATTAGACTAGGAATTATATTACAAATAAACTAAAACAGAATGCATCGTTCCTGTTCATGGTGACTCATTATCACTTGGACTCGCAATTTGCTCCGGTGCTTTGCGCGCGGATGATTGTTCTTTTTTTTCCTCCAATGAACAGTATATTAAAAAAAAACCTCAAAAAAGAAAAAAAAAATATCGTCGGTTTCAGGGGCTCAACGGGTAATTGACTGTTTTCGGCCCAGTTCGCCCCGGTTCATCTGACCGGTTTTGTTTTTTTTTATATATCATGAAACAGTGTAATAACCTCTTTGTCCCTAGAAAATGACAAACAACACGCCTGGGAGGGAGGGGCGTTCCGGTAATTAGCCAAAAAAAATTTCCGGTACTTTGCGCGCGGATGATTGTTCTTTTTTTTCCTCCAATGAACAGTATATTAAAAAAAAACCTCAAAAAAGACAAAAAAAAATATCGTCGGTTTCAGGGGCTCAACGGGTAATTGACTGTTTTCGGCCCAGTTCGCCCCGGTTCATCTGACCGGTTTTGTATTTTTTTTATATATCATGAAACAGTGTAATAACCTCTTTGTCCCTAGAAAATGACAAACAACACGCCTGGGAGGGAGGGGCGTTCCGGTAATTAGCAAAAAAAAAATTCCGGGTACTTACTGTTGGCGTGTCGCAAAACGCTCCGTTCGTTTCCGCGCTCACGCGTGTTTCGGACGGCACGTATGGCCTACTCCGGCATCCAAAAATACTCCACCGGCATCTAGAATGATTTTCAGGCATGCTCTCTTCCACCTGGTGCGGCGCGTGAGACACGATGGTGTCCGGAGATGTATCAATGGTCGTTTGATTCCCCCCCCCCCCCCCCTCTCTTCTCTTATGTCTGCGTCAGATGACGTCAGCTAAGCTATTTTTTGTCAAATTTCGTTTCAGTCCCTGAACATTGTAATTTGTGTTTCTGACCCTTATTGTTGTTATATAGGTTTAGATTTGTTTCAATTTCATCCTTCAATTGAAATTGATTATATATTGGAGTTGCAATTAGGTCCTCATGCTTTTAATTTTTCGGAGTGGGTTGGAATTCTGAATATTTTCGGTATCAAAGTTTTATTTCTTTCAATTTTATCCTTTTATGCAAGTTAATTATGGATTTCAGTTTCATTTCGATCCCAATTCAATTAATTTCTGGTTTTGTTTGAAATTATTTAATTTCAATGTTTGGATTTACTTCAATTTTGTCATTTAAATTAAATATATTATTTAAAGTATGTCTACTTAATTATATATTTTTATATTTATGTCAAATTAAAGTATGTTAAACTAATTATATGTTTTAATATTTATTGAATATTATTGCCTAAGAATATATATAGAGAGAAAAAAAATAACCTAGGATTTTTTGAAGAAAAAAAATGAGTATTAGTATTCTTAAATACATTTAATATAATAATATAATGAATAAATCTTATAAAAAAAATTGGTTGCGAATTTTAATTTTGTGCTTTTTTTTACGTTTATTTCTAAAAAAAATTAACAATATTTTGGTTTTTAATATTTCAGATCTAATTTTTATTGGGCAAAAAATACAACTCAAAAAAAAAGGTTGACAAATTTATCTAGATTATATACAATTAAAAAATATGCGAGCCACTTCCCGTTTTGATTACACTGTTCTTTTTAGACGACAAATAAGTAATTCTAGCACGCAAAAAAATTAGGTTTATTTCTAAAAACAAATAACAATATTTTTATTTATCATGTGTCAGATTTAATATTACTATTCTTTTTAGGCTGAAAAAACATATTTATAACATATTTTATCTATTAGAATTTTACTAATTAAATATTAAAATAATTAATTACAGCATGTAAAAAATCAATTAGTTTTCTACATAAAAAAAACTCAGCACAACACGCGGGCAAGCATGCTCGTAAAAGCTAAAGAACAAAACCCATCAACCTATTTTTCTTTTTAGCGCTGATGGAAAGTGGATGACAAAACAGAGACGAGGGAGTGGATTTTTTTGTCTGGATTTGCAGCAATTACGAGTTGAAATGGTTTTGAATCGGTTGTAAATTTTCATCAGAGATTCACGGCAGACAAGTAGAAGAAATTTGTCATTAAAAGGCTCCTTTATACTAGCAGAAGAAATAAAATCACAAATTTGCACAAGTAGTGAGGGCAATATAAAACTCTTAAACAATGCATGATAACATTATCTAGAGCAGGAAAAAGAGGAAGTCAAGGAAATCACCTTGGAGATAAATATCTGGCAAACTTTCTTGCATGATATAAGCAATGCAAGTCATTCTCCAGGGCGTAGCAACATTCTACCCTAGGGAGTTTCTAATTTAACAGATGCTAACACTTAACATTCCCTATGATCAGAGTAAGTTCAATTGTTCAATTTATCAGGTGATCAAGGGAGACAGATTATGCATGAAGATTTGTTTTAAATTTGTTAGTTATTACCTTATGAAATTTTATGGACATAATTGTTTTGCAATGTATTTTGAAGTTATTTTATATCACGTATGAACCTTAACTAAAGAAGTTTAATATCCATAATTATGATGTATTATATTCAAAAATATTTTACTTATGATTTTACGATTTTTCTGCTTACACGATTTTAGCTGTGATTTTATGATTTTTGTACGGAAAAATTCAGGTACGATTTTATGATCCGAGTTTCAAAAGCCCCTTCTATATCGTGTCAAAATCACGATTTTGACAACCATGCTCTATTAGATCAATTCAATCTAAAGAGGGTATCACTGGTTTCTGTTTATCAAAATTGTTCAAGGAAACACAAACTTATTCCTTTTGTCATAGGTCTATACCATTATCAAGTACAACAAAGCTATGTGAGCAAATATATCATTATTGTCAAAATTGTTTATATAATTTTACGAAGTAATATATATTTTACATGTAAATTTAGTTTTTTTTTTAATAATCCTTAGGATAGCTTGATGGGTAAAACTTTGGGTTTGCTCCATTTGAGTCTTTTTAGAAGCACTACAAGTTTATATGTTTGTCGAATTTACAGCCCGATAAATTAGTCAAAAAAACATGCAAGGTAACTTGCCCAAATTAAAAAAAAAATTAATTAATTACGCCCGGTCAAAATGATGCAATATCATATCTTGCACCAAGATTTTGCTTGAATGAAATCAAAATACAAATTAGTTTGTTAAGTTAAATCTAGACCTATCGTTCTGAGATAACAAAACACGTTGTATGTATCATATGACATAATTAGACAGTTGTCTCCAAGTGGCTGGTAGTGATGGGTGGCATAATCATGGTGGCAACTGGCATTTACATGAGGGGATAGCATCAACATGTAACCGATGCTAAAGGTTAATTACTGGTTATAGTTTATTTGATTAACCAATAAATTAGATTTTATGATTTACAATATGATAATAATTGAAATAGTGCAACCTAGTATGATGTTATATTACTAACAATGCAACCACCAATGTTTTTCTCAACAACATCATTCATTATTAGAAAAAGTAGACAACAATCCTTGAATTAAATCTGCCTAACCCAAGTTCAAATCATAACCCTGACTAAAATCTAAACCCAAATCTCAAATTCAAATTATTAAACCTCAAGTGCTAAACAAAAACCTAGACATCAAATCCTAAATAAACCTTAAACTAACTCTAAATTCAAGCTCCAAACCTAAACGATGTTCATATGTCCTTGTCTATTTTGTACAATCTATAAGCAACTAACAACTCATCCTCAAAATATGGTGTCCATCCATCCCTTTGAAACATCAAAAGAAGATACCTTATTATAAATAATTTGATATAAAAATAGCATTACAAAAAAGATACAAAACAACTTTTATCAAGAAACAAAACAATCATAATAGATGGATGATTGGATGATAAAGAGATCAATCAACTAGACACATTCATTAGAGCAACTCGAAGTGAAACTCTAATCTTCATACTCCTGGTACAACCTGAGAAGCTCAGTGCAGCCAGACATGGGCCGCGCCGCCATGAAACCCATAGAATTTGCATAGCGGGTGGTTGACACAAGTCCATTGTTATTGGTCAAGATAACACGGGCACGATCACGGCCAGCTGATGGTGATTTGCAGTCCTTCCGGGGGCTGCTAACTAGCATGCAATCGCAAATCTGATCCTTATGGTCCTCATCAACAGTCATGCTGTATTTTCCAGCTGAGTCTGTTGTTCCTTCCTTGCTGTACACAAGATCTTGTGTCTTTCTGTCCCTGCATTCCAGCCTCACCTTGGCACCTATCATAGGAAGAAGAAAAACACAGCACCATATCAAGGATCCATTGAGTGGTCATCCACTTTGTATCATACAACAAAGATCGCTGCCGATCATTGGTGTGATTACGACTCCACAAACCCCAGAAGACGAGGTTTAAGTAACTAAATATGCCCAGCACCTGTATTGGTATTTGATCAATCTAATCGAACTTTTTCACATGGAAATTACAGCTACAACATTGGAGCACGATTTTATCTTTTCCACAATCAAACCACCCTAAGCACCCTCTGTGTCCCTAAGGGTCAGATCTAATTTCAAACATCAGTCGAACGCTAGCTCTGTGTCCCTAAGGATCAGATCTAATTTCAAACATCAGTCGAACGCTAGCTAACCATCACGTAAATCTAGACTTTCCTCACTCTGTTCCTCCTTTTTTATCAATAAAAAAGAAGGATAAAGCAGCCAAACATGCATTAAATGAAGTCTAAAACACTCAGTAAGATGCAGAAATCTGAAGCCATGGATAGATCGGAGCGAAACATAAAAAGAGAGACGGTTGTTATGATTGATTACCTGCAATGTAAGTGGTTTTGGAAGTTTCAAAACCAGCAAGGCAAGTGTCACAGTAGACACTTCCTTGAACAACAAATGGGTTTCTCCCTGGGCGAGCAGCCCTTGCGAGGGCTGGTAGCACACATAGAGCAAGCAACAAAAACACTCGAGCCATTTTCTGTGAATTATCGAGACAGATCTAGAGAGAGAGAGAGTGTATCTTGAAACCGAAAAGCAAATGGTGGTGTCAGTGGAGAAGATAAAGCGATTGCGGTAATAAAAAAAGAGAGGAAATGGGAAAAAAGTAAGAAATTTTAAAACAAAGTGTCTTCCAAATTCACATGCGGTGATTACCCGTTGAGAAATATTTGGGTGCACCGACGCGGTCTTCGTCAAAAAGTCCTTTGAGGTATTCTCGTCATTTTCGGGGGATAAAACGGGGTCGTTTTGTAGCGTGGTATATCTTAATTGGATGGATACTTGAAATGTGCAGGGAATGAGATGGGAGATAGCATAGGGTAGTGAAGGAGAACAGCTGGAAATGGCGGTGATCACATGGGGGGTAATTATGAGATAAGCTGTCTTCCAGCCAGCCCATCCACTGCTATAATAGTAATAATACACTTATCCGCGTTTCGTGCAGATCAAAATCATATTTTTTTTTATATAAAAAATTTATTATATTAAAACAATTTATTATAATATATATTTGTATATAATTTCTATGAAATGTAAGTTTTTTTATAAAAATATATAAATTTATTTATTTAATAGATGTCAATAAAATTATAAGTATAAAATTATTATTATTATTATATATTACTAGTCATGGGACCCGTGTCTGGTCACAACCGGAACCATATTTTTTTAACACAAAAAATATTAATTATGTATGATTTTTTTTATAATATAAATTTTGATAAAATAATAAATCTGTGCAGAAATCTTGTGAAGTGCAGGTTTTTTTATAAAATATATGAATTTTAAATGAATATAAATTTATCTGTTTGGTAGGTAAATGAAATAACCAATATAAAATTATCATTATCATTAAAAAAAATCAGATACCTGAATTATTGAATAAATTGCATTAAGATTAATTTATTTTATAATTCAATTTAAATTAAACATAACAAACAAAATATAAATTTTGAAAGAACCTGCATTATTCAAAAAACAAAAATAAGTAGTTAATTTTCTATCTCCAAAAAGAAGAAAATATAAATCAAAAATTGATCCCCACGTTACTGTCATTATCATCACTATATCAGTTCAAATTATTATCAATATTACTGTCCAAATAGTGAAAATCATTAAATTGACCCGAATAATTAAAAAAAGTTGAATATTTTGTCAAAAAATAATAAAATAATAATAACTAAAATTATCATTATTATTGTGCAAACAATAAATCATAAAATCATTTGATCTAAAAATCAGATAAAAATAATAGAAAACAAAAAAAAAACAAAGAGAAAAATAGAGAAATATTAATTTTAAAATGATCAAAAATATAAATTAACATTTCAGAATTGAACTGAATAAAAATAAAATGCCAATAAAAAATAAAATGAAAATAATTCAAAACAAAATTCAAAAGTTTAAATGAATGCATATGGACAAAAAATAAACAATCTTCAAGAAAGATAGAAAAAAACAAAGGAATCAATATTAAATAAAAAATTAAAAGAATAAGTGTCAAAATAAAAATCAATATATATAATTAATTCCAATTAAATGACAAAACTGCAACAAGCACAAATACATAAAATAAGGGCAAGTTTTGTTATATATATTGTCATGGCGCGGGAAAAACATTGTGGATTGCTACGAGCGAACCTGTCCGCGCGTTGCGCTAGGCTTTTCTCTATGTAGAAAATTAATTGATTTTTGACATGTAGTAATTAGTTATTTTAATATGTAATTAATAAAATTTTAATAGATAAAATATGCCATAAATATTTTTTTCCAGCCTAAAAATAATACTGCAATCGAAATGGGAATTGGCTCGCATATTTTTTAATTGTAGATAAAAAAATAACCTAGGATTTCTTGAAAAAAATATCAGTATTCTTAAATACATTTAATATAATAATATGATAAATAATTCTTTAAAAAAAATATTGGCTTTGGATGTCAATTTTTTGTTCTTTTGTTTACGTTTATTTTAAAAAACAAATTACAGTGTTTTTATTTTTAATATTTAAAATCTAATATTAATGGGGATAAAAGACAACTCAAATTTTTTTTACCTAGGTTATCTACAATTAAAAAAAATGCAAGCCACTCCCCATGTCGATCACACTATTCCTTTTAGACGACAAATAACTACTTATAGCATGCAAAAAAATTAAGTTGATTTCTTGAAAATTTTAAAATAATTTTTATTTATAATGTGTCAGATCTAATATTGCTAGGGAAAAAAAAGGTAAATCATAATTTTTTTTTGACAAATTTACCTAAGTTATTTACAATTAAAAAATATATGAACCCTTCCCATTTCGATTAAACTATTCCTTTTAGGCGGGGAAAAAATTATTCATAACATATGTTATCTATTAAAATGTTACTAATTAAATATTAAAATAACTAATTACAGCATGTAAAAAATCAATTAGTTTTCTACATAGAAAAAAGTCCTTTGAGGTATTCTAATATTAATATAAATATAAATTTTGAAAGAACCTGCATTATTCAAAAAACAAAAATATTTGGGTGCACCATCGTGATCTTTGGCAAAGAGTCCTTTGAGGTATTCTCGTCATTTTCAGGCGATAATATTTAATAAATATTAAAACATATAATTAGTCTCACAAACTTTAATTTGAAATAAATATAAAAACATATAATTAACTTGACATACTTTAAATAATATATTTAATTTAAAGGACAAATTGAAGTAAATCCAAACAGTGAAATTAAATAATCTAAAACTATATCAGAAATTAAAAGAATTGGGACCGAAATGAAATTTGAATCAATAATTAACTTGCATAGAAGGATAAAATTGAAAGAAATCAAACTTTGATACTGAAAATATGAAGGATTTATAATAAATGTGTCACGAAAGGATGAAATTGCAAGCAATCAGAACTTTGTTACCAAATATATTCCGGATTTCAGAGCAGCCCGAAAACTTAAAAGACG
The DNA here is from genome assembly GCA_027405865.1 of Salix purpurea. Taxonomy (NCBI): domain Eukaryota; kingdom Viridiplantae; phylum Streptophyta; class Magnoliopsida; order Malpighiales; family Salicaceae; genus Salix; species Salix purpurea. The sequence continues at coordinate 15,274,349 of JAOWLH010000011.1, forward strand.
GAGGACCTAATTGAAACTACAATAGATACTGAATTTCAATTGAAGGATTAAATTGAAACAAATCAAAACCTATATAATAGCAATAAGGGCTAGAAAAACAAATCCAACGTTCAGGGACTGGAATGAAATTTGACAAAAAAACATTTGCGCTGACGTCAGCTTGCGCAGGAGGAGAGAGAAATGGGGGGCAAAATTCAAACGACCATTGACACGTTTTCGGACACCATATTGTTACACGAGCCGCACCAGGAGGAAGATAACATGCTGGAAAATCATTGTAGACAGTAGTTGGGCATTTTTGGACGCCATATGAAGTCTCACACACCATGCAAAACACGCGTGAGCGCAGAAACGGATGGCGCATCCAGAGACGCGCTAGCAGAAAAACGAAAAAAATAACAATAAATTCACTAATTATCGTAACGCCCCTCACTCCCACGGCTGATTTTTGTCCTGTTCGAGGGACAAAATAGTTAATGCACTGTTCAATAATAAAAAAAAACCAAAAACCCGGACAGGCAAACCGGGCCGAAAACGGTCAATGACTGTTGAGCCCCTGAAAGTGGCGGCATTTTTTAGCTTTTTCGATGGGTTTTTCATTAATACACTGTTCATTGGCTGGGAAAAAAAGGAAAACATCCGCGCGCGAAGCACGGAAACAAATTATGAGTCCATAGTGACAATGAGTCACAATGAACTGGAACAATCCATTTTCTTTTAGCTTTTGTTGTAATTATAATATCCGACTTTCTTTTCTTTTTTTCTTTGCGACATTATCTTCAATCCATATTTATTGGCGGTTAAAATGCCGAAGTTGAAGAAATATATGTTGAATTAAGATAGAGATTCCAGATAATTAGAAATAGTGGCTAAGACCTACTCCATAGTTGAATAAAAAAGATTATCCTTTAACAATGCAATCTTCAACAGTACAATATAGAAGGCAAAGTATATTAATTAATTGTTAGGATAGCTGCCCGCTAAAACTGCGTACAGTGAAAGGCAGAACACTGAGCTGAGAGGACAGCTAATTAATGAGCAAGTGGCGAAGCAAATAGTGGAAGAATTCTTAAAGAATTGGCAAAGAGTGAAGCAAACAATACAGGTAAAAGGGCTCACGTAGACGCGAAGCAGGGGAGTAAATATCCAGTGAATAGTTGTAATTGGTGTAGGTGCACAAGAATTCACCGATCTGATTTAGCTTATTTTGTAATGAGTGAATTTCCTGCGCGATGCGCTTGTTAATTGATTAATTTTATACGTGTTGTATTTTGTTATTTTAATATTCAATAAGTAAAATTATAATTGATAAAATCTGTTAGAAATGAGTGTTTTTCCCACCAAAAAATAATTGAATATTGCTGCTACTACTAAAACTCTTTTGATAAAATCCGTTAGAAATGATATTTTTTTATATGAAGGAAATTGATTGTAAAATTTATTGCTCATATTATTATATTAAAAATATTTTAGAATAATAATAAATAGGTCTCACATATTTATAAGAAATAAAATAATCATTATCATTATTTTGAATGTCTTATCTATAATAATAAGAAATTTTAACACCTAAAAATATTAAAAAAAAATAAAAAACTAAATAAATGGCAAAACAAAATTAAATATTATTAGATTTAAAAAAAATGAAATGAAGAATAAAAAAAGAGAAAATAGAAAATATCATTTTTGAAATGACTACCAACAAAATCTAAGAATATTTTTTTTAATATAATAATATGAATAATAAATCTTAACAAATTAAATAAAAAATATTTTTTATAATAATAATGATAGTGGTAGAGAGCATGGAGAAAAATCATTCTAGATGGCAGTTGGGTATTTTTGGACGTCGTATGAAGACGCGCGCGCCGTCCACAATACGCGTGATGGCGGAAATGGACGGCACGTCCTAGGAGTCTAGGACGCGCCAACAGTAAACCGGTGTGAAAAAAAATAAAAAATTAGCTAATTATCGTCCTCCAACCCAGTGATGTGTTTTGTCCTTTTCGAGGATTAAAATGGTGAGTTCATTGTTCAAATAAATATTAAAAAAACAATATGCCGGCTGACGAACCGGACCGAAATCGCGCAATGATCGTGGAGCCCCTGAGACCAGGCGCCCTTTTTTGTCCTTTTCGAGGGACAATCTCGTGATTCCACTGTTCATGGGCGGGACAAAAAAGGGTGAACGTACTCGCACGGTGTACCGGAGAGAATTGCGAGTCCACAATGACAATGAGTGTGTGTGTACAGTGCAGCAACAGTGAATCAACGATGTAATTTAACTTCTTTTGTAATAAATATATATAATAGCTTTATTTATTTTAATATCAATCTTAAAATTTACATAACAGGGAAGGGTTCAATGGTATAATTAATAACTTTATTTTTTATAATATCAATTTTCAAATTTTCAAAAAAAATCACGTTCAATCCTAACAATTACATTGCTAGAATCTAACCCAATTTCTATTTTCTTTGTTCATAATAAAAAAAAAAAATAAGAATTATTTTTACCAAAAACACCTCTATTAGTTCAAATTCAATCTTGAGAGGGTATCACTGGTTTCTGTTTATCAAAATTATTTAAGGAAACACAAACTCAGTCCTTTTGTCAAAGGTCTATACCATTATCATGTACAACAAAGCTATATGAGCAAATATATCATTATTGTTAAAATTGATTATATAATTTTACGAACTAATATATATTTTACATGTAAATTTAGTTTTCTTTTTAAAAAAATGATGTAAAACCAATAAACCCAGTCAAAATAATCCTTAGGATAGCTTGATGGGTAAAACTTTGGATTTGCTCCATTTGAGTCTTTTTAGAAGCAATAGAAGTCTATATGTTTATCAAATTTACAGCCCATGAAATTAGTCAAAAAAATGTGCAAGGCAACTTACCCAAATTAATAAAAAATAATAATCAATTAAGCCCGGTCAAAATGATGCAATATCATATCTTGCACCAAATGTTAAGATTTTGTTTGAATGAAACCAAAATACAAATTAGTTTGTTAAGTTAAATCCATGACCTATCGTTTTGAGATAACAAAACATGTCTGTGTCAGGAAAGAAAATCATTCGATTATGTTTCTCTCACTGCTAAAAAGTACTAAAGCCTGTAAAATCATGTTTACAAAAAAAGGTTTTTAAAAGCGATTAAATGAAATTAAATAAAAATGTTCTTGTCCTTTTTCATTTATATGAAGATGTATTAGAAACCCACATGCATGGCATATGACGTTGATAATAGATTCTATCTTTGGCTTAAAAAACATGGCACATAATATAAATTTTAACATGATTATGATATTGCGAACACTATTAAAAATTAACAGTATTTAATATAATAAAAAAACATACTTATATGTCATGTAATCATATAAAAAACCTATTAATGATACTTATAACAAATTATTATCCTTAAGGTGTTGACTATAAAATCCATCATATTAGTAAAATTTATTTTAGACTTATCCTTCTCTTATATTATCTTTATATATAATTGAGTGAGTATCATTTAACCCCAACTAGTTCTCCATCTACAAGGGCCTGGTTCTACTTGACAAGCAATATATTTATTCCGTATTGATTTTTTGGTAAATCAATATATTATAGTCAATAAATTGGATATAATATACTCAATATAACATACAACATGCAATGAGGTATGAATATAATCGATGAAACATGTATTATTTACAATATATACTTGTTTTTTCTTATATGCTAATTGGTTGCCAAATCTCTCTTCGAACACTAGGTTTAGAGGTATGTTGACTTGAGAATATTGTATTTTAATATTGCAAAGAGTTATTGCACAGTCTCTTTATTTACTCAAGTTTTTTTTATGAGTTTATAAAGTATTTACGGAGGCTATAATACATGATAGGAAATGAAATATTATCAAAATAAGAATTATTGCACAGTCTCTTTTTAATGGACAAAATAAGAATTTGACCTATAAAATGTCGATTGGATTAGAGTGGTAATAAACAATGCATGTCAACCTTCTAAGTTATTATTTTATAAACTCATAACATATTTTTTATTATATTACAATAACGATTGATATTATCATACAAAAATGTCCACCTTTTTTTGGCTCATGTCTAAGCCATTCTTTAATTTTTAAGGTTCTTCTTAATCATTGCATCAGGTTTTTGCTTTGATATTTCACAACATATCTTTTCCACATATTTTTTTTTTATAAAAAAAATAGATGTTTGAACCTAGTATTAAAGTTACTAATATAGTGTTGTGAATAATTGCTTTGATATTTCATAACATATCGTTTCCACATTTTTTTTTTTAAAATTAGATGTTTGAACCTAGTGTTAAAGTTACTAGTTGTGAATAATTGCTTTGATATTTCACAACATATATTTTCCACACATTGTTTTTAAATTAGATGTTTAAACGTAATGTTAAAGTTACTATTACTAATATAGTTTTGTGAATAATACCAATTGCATTTTTAATTCCAATATGTCTTTCTAATAATATATAAATATATACACTAGTATAATCACCAAGAATGTATTATTGAATGGAGTTAAAAACCATTTCCAATTATGAACCAAAATATAAAGTCAAAATAACTATCTCAATATTGGAGTAAAAAACAAATATAATAAATAATTTTCCATTAAACCTATCATACAAGTGAAAGCCATTAACACTAATTAGTATCTATTCGGGAGTATAGTTGAGGTTTTCAAAAGTGATTTTCATTTATAAACGCATCAAAATAATTTAAAAAAAAAATATTTTTGACATCAACACATAAAAATGATCTAAGAACACCAAAAAATTAATTTAAAATAAATATATACAAATATTAATTTTTTTCAAAAACATTTTTGAAATGTAATGTCAAACAGAGCTTGACTAACAAAACCTTAAACCTTTAATTTCAGCTCTAAATATTGAGAAAACCCTCTCAAACACTGTTGTTTCATTATTAAAATATTCACCACATAAACATATCTCGATTTTATACTTGAAGAACCAATAAAAAATTAGGGAGCATTTAAAATGAACACTCATATAAATTAAAAGGTTGTTTAGACATTTTTTATTTTGTCTATCATCCTTATAATATAAGATTAAAAAAAAACTATATTGTGTAATTATTTATGCTTAAATGAAAATAATGTTATGGTAATTTCAATTGTCATAACTATAAAAAATTACTATAATAATTTCCAAACCAATTGATGATGGTTATGTATGCATTAATACATACATGTATGAGGACTAGTTAACTTTGAAATTGAATTTTATATTACATTTAAATTATGATGCACTAACACATTGTAATTGCATCCAAGTTGTGGATGAAATTGAATTTGGTATTTTAATGAATGCAATAGTTAAATGCATTGGTTAAGTCAAAATTTATACTAAATGTTTAACCAACCATCAAATCAACACTTATTAGAATGGTACGGGTATTCTTGTTTAATCAACTGTTCAAGTGGAAACACAATTTATCTTGATACATTTTGAATAAACAACTCCATAATCTTTAAATTTATATCACAAGAAATCGACATGGCAACATAGTGAATTAGATCTTCGCCGATAATCATCGTCTGATTAATATCAGGTTTAATATTATTATGATTTTACCTCCGCCATGTCTACGAATTTATTTTTTGTTAGTGACGTGTTTAAAGTTGCACTCAAAATCACATTGATTCCTTTATTGTAATATCAGTAACAATAGTACCACTATAATAACATAATAGTATAATATTAGAAGATATATTATATAAAACAACACAACCCATTTTGATCAATTGTCATAAATTCTCACCATTTCAATCAAAATTAATAATAACATCAATACATACCTAATTAATTTAATTAGAGAAATTATTAATTATTCTAGTTAATAAGAAAAAGTCAAACCCTAATAAATATAATTTAAGTCAAATTTAAGTTATTTGTAACATCAATTGCTTTTATTGATATCTATTTGTTTTAATTTTATAAAATTCTCAACTATGGAAAATAGTCCTAAAATTTAGTACAAGTATTAATTGATATAATTAAAATAAAATTGAAGTTATTTATAGAATTAATTTCTTCAATTGATACCTAATTTCTTCAATTAGATAAAATTTTCGACTATGGAAATCAATCCAAAAATTTAACATAGATCCTAAATGATCTAATTTAAACCAAATTAAAGTTATTTATTGCATCAATTACTTCAATTGGTACCTAATTGCTTCATTTAATAACTAATTACTTCAATTTGACAAACTCATACTTTAAAAAATATTCGCGAAATTCAACATAAACTAATTGATCTAAGTTACATCTTGTTAACATATTTTTCTTCTAAGTAAAATAGGCCTGGCCCGAGTTGCAGAAGAGATAATAGAACGCTGCTGCAAGCCAAGGCTAGCAGATGACATTACTACGGAACACTTGTCAATGCCTTCCTTCTTCTCTTTTGGGGAAAACTGGCCGAGGCTAGCAGTTCATGTATCTTACAGTTCTGCTTTATTGCACTCTCCACTCACAACCAACCATGGATGCAAGCAGCCCATCAACTTGAGATTTAGATGATGACTGGTCTTTTTATTGATCAGCTCATGGGTTTTTATCCTCAACTTTGCCACCATTTTGTGCAGCATCTCCTTCGCCTGATGGCAGTTTTTGCCATTATTTTCAGGCTACACTCGCACAGTATACTAAGATCAGGGATGTCAATATTGTTTTGTTTTGTTTTGTTTCGGCAGAAATACTTCATACTTTCTTCTTCACTCTTGCAAGCCTTGTTGCGTTTGCTTCTTCATCTCCAAGTTGTTGCGTGCAACGTTTGAGATCCCATGAGTTTTTCTTTACTAATAGCAGCGGCACATGGCCCCACACTCCAGCAAAAACGGTGGCGAGTGGAGAAAACGCACAACCACTATACCATCTTTGTTCCTACTACTAATTTTTAGGTCTATTTTTATGATTTTTGATTTAATTTGTGTATTTAAATTATGGTTAGAATTTGAATTTTTAATGTTTTGTGAAAACGTGTAATTTGTAAAATATAATAATAATAAAGAATGTGTGTGTTGCTCTTTTTTTATTTTAAAAAAATAGATGATAATAAAACATATAAAAAGATAAGATGGTTTAGATGTCGTTTAGTTCCGTGGTTCACACTGCATTTGTGTTGAACCGCAGAGTCAAACATATATATTACCAAACTGACCCCATATTTTTACTATGGATCCCACTTATAAACCAATAGTTCAAACGCAGCTGCAAAAACATCTAAGAGATGCTTTTGCAGCTGCGACACACGTTACTCTACTTGATTTTGGGCTCCATCTCTCACTCCTTACTCTCCCTCGAAAATCTCACAGTCATCGATCTCTTGCACAAATCAAAACCCCAAATTGGAATATTATTCAAGCAAACCAGTAAATCTAGAGGGGATGAAAAGGAAGCAGTGGCTTGAGTTGAAGTCTAGGGTTTGTGGCTTGAGTTGAACAAATAACATAAATTTTTAGGTATCGTTCAAATACTGACCGTGGACGTGGCTGGCTAGCAATTGGCAATTAGCTGGGCACTGGTTACCGATGGAGGAGCTGGTTGCGGCAGTAAAGGTATTGGGAGATGGGTTTGTTAGAATGGAGCAAATGGAAATGGCTAGAGAGATGGAGACAGTGAGGATGGAAATGGAGATAAAGTAATCGGAGATGTTTATTGAGTCACAACAGAGGATATGTCATTAAAAAGGAAACTAATCGAGATAGAAACGTAGGAGAACTCGTCTACATATTGTCGGTGATAAAGCAAACAGAAATGCATGCATCAATTGATAAATCCAAGTAAAGCAGTGTATATATATATACACTAGATAATGCCCCCGCGCTTCGCCGCGGGCGACACAATATTTTTTTTAAAATAAAAAATATTAATTGTGTGTATTTTTTTTATTATAATATAAATTTAGCTAAAATAATAAATCTGTGCAGAATCCATGTCAAGTGCAAGTTTTCTATAAAATATATGAATGTAAAATCGATATAAATTTATTTGTTTAGTAGTTTCAAACGAAATAACTAGCATAAATTTATCATCATCATTAAAAAAGCAAGAAAACTCGGATATCTGAATAATTAAGTTCACTGTATTAAGATTAGTTCATTTTATAATTCAATTTCAATCAAACAAAAATAAAATTTAAATTGTGTAAACACCTACAATAATAAAATAAAAAAAATAAGTTGTTAATTTTCTATCAACAAAAAGACAAAAACATAGATTGAAAATTCATCCTGATGTTATTGCCATTATCATTGCTATAAAAGCGAAAATTATTACTAACATTACTTCCAAAACAATTAGAATAATTAAATTGCCATGAAAAAAAACAAAAAGCAAAATATTTTTATAAAAAAATAAATAGTTAATTTTCTATCAACAAAAAGTTGAATACATAAATTCAAAATCTATCCTTATGTTTTTGTTATTATCATTATTATAACAGTTAAAATTATTATCAATATACTGTCAAAACAATCTCAATAATTAAATTGTCGTGAAAAAAATATTAAATGAAAGTAAAAGTTTTTTGTATGAAAAAGAAAAAAAACAACAACTAAAATTATCATGATCATTGCATAAATAGTCAAATTATTTTATAAAAAACAATTACAAAATAACAAATGAATTAACATCAAATATCAATAAAAAATATAATTCAATATGAAATAAAAAATGAACATTATCAAAAAAATAAAATAAATTAATATAAAATAAAAAATTAAAAGAATAAGTACTGAAATAAAAAATAACATATATAAAATTATTTCCAATTAAAGGATAAAATTGAAAAAAAAACAATTGGAGGACCAAAAATTAAATAATGATAATTACTGTCATTTTAAAAGAAATCAGAAGAAGAGGGACTGAAATCAAACTTTGTATATATTAGCAATTTCAATTGGAGGACCAAATCAAAGAAATCAAAACTTCCGTACCGGAATAATTGAAGGAATAACAAATAAATCCAAAATCAAAAGTATAAGGACTGAAATAAACCTTTCTTATATAATCAGTTTTAATTGAAGGGCACAATTGAAAACAATAAAACTTTAATTTAAATAAATCAGTAATAAAAACGAAATCAAAACATCAGGGACCAAATTAAATTTTACGAAAACACCAGGGACCGGAGCTGACGTTGGGGGCGGCAGGAGAGAGAAAAGGGATGGCCGAAGAAAACCCGTCCGTCGCCGCTTATCGGGAGCTCTATTACCGGAACGCGCCGAGACGGAAGAAAGAGGACCTCCCGGCGCATCTCCCTGTATGGTGGAAGTTCATTTTTGACGGCGTGAAGACACCGCACGCGCCGACACAGTGGCGCGTCAGCGTGGAACGCCGCTGGCGCGCCCGTGCGACGCGCCAGCTGTCCCTCGGGCAAACATATTAAAATAATGGTTAATGACTGATTGACCCCTGCCCCTACTGGTATTTACGAAAAGACCGGGGGGGGAAAGTACGCACCTATCCCCGATTACTGTTTGCTATTTTGTCGGTTTCAAGGGATTTTTTCGTCTGCGAATTGTGGAAAAACATGAGAAAACCCGAGAGAGTCCTTGCGACTGTGCACTATTTTGTCTTTTATGAGGGTTATATTCGTTAATGCACTGTGCACATGCGAAAAAGACAAAAAAAAGGTAGACATACACCCGCGAAGCACCGGGACAAATTGCGAGTCCACAGTGCACATGAGTCACGCGCTACAGTGAAATGGCGCTACAGGAAAACCACAACACGTTTTATATATATGTATAATATATATTGAAAATGATGTAACTATATTAAAAATATTTGTTTTTGTTTTTATTAAAAAATACCTCAATAAAAGAGGAAAAAATTATATACAAAATTAATAATTATATTGTTGGAGGTTTTTTTATAGTAATTATTTGATTATATAACTTACTTCTATTAATTGCATAATTAAATTATATACAAAATAATTATATATTTAAAATGACTTCCAAATTGTTTTTATCATTGAAGTAGATATAGACAAAAACTATATTTACATTATTTAAAATTATATTTGTTTGTTTGTTACGTAGACATGATTTATCAGTGTATTTTAAAAATATTTATGAATAAAAATAAAAAATATTTATTTTAATTTTTTTCTGAAGATATTGTACTAGATGTTGTTCATCGATCACATAGTCAGAAAACATAAATGGGTTCATGTATAAATTTAATTCGTGATGGAATTGAAAGTAGTTTGATAGGAGAATAAAAACAAATGTCTAATTTACTTGAATTATGAATTATATTTTATTTTTTTATGATTTTTAATCTACAATATTTAAAAAATAATACACACACACACATAGACATAGACACACATAGACACACACACACAGATAGACACACACACACACACACACACACACACACACACAGACAGACACACACACACACACACACACACATACACACACACATAGACACACACACATATATATTATATATATAGACACACACACAGAGTGTGCATGTGTCTTTTAGAGTAATTTCACAAGTTGACAGCACTATGAAAAACATGGTAACCAAACACTTGAAACTGTTTTTTATTAAAGATCAAACTCAACCACAATTTCACTTCAATTTCAGTTATGAATCGCAGCTAAAAGTGCTTTTCATGAAACTGTTTTTTTTTTCATCTTAAACCACAACAGCAACAGCTGTGCTAAACAAACTCTTAATCAACACAAATAATAATTATTTTTTATTACATTGATATTAATTTTTTAATTTCTTTCATGTTTATTCTTTATAGGAATTTGAGTAAAACAAGAGATGTTTTAGATCTCATTAACCTTGATAACATTGACCAATTAAATGAATGTATTTGTGAAGAACCCAACCTTCTTGATGGAAATGATATAAATTAGAGATTATTGAAACATCTTTGTCTACTTTAAATTTAGAAGATGAAGAGACATGTTCTAATAAGGAGAATAAACTTGGTGGAAATGATCAACTATTGGAATGTCTAGTTGATGACTTTCTTTATATGCCACCACAAGATCAAAATCCTTATTTTTATATTAATGATGTAAAAGATGTTTGATTTATATTTCTTTTTATTTTAGGACATTTTACTTTCATAATATTTTGGAATTTTAGAGATGTTTCTAATTTTGAGACTATATTTGTTTGACTTTGTATTTGTATTGTATAACTTAAAGTTAATTTATATTGAATTTGAATTATGTTTGTTAAATTAATATTTTAATTTTTTTCATATATATAATTAATTAATTATATATTAACAGTACAACCTCAAAATGACATGCTAAAACACTCCAAAACAAAAATATTCGGTAACATCAACTGAAGGAATTGACAAACTTGATTAAGCACCCGTTTGGCATTGTGGTGGCATCCACGTTTGCCAAACGGCTTCTGAATTTAGTGTTTGGAAAACAAGTAAACACAGATTAAAACCATGGGACCCACACCAAATTCTCTCCAAAACGCCGATTGAAGAAAAGCTGGAATTTGATGCTTCTCAGTTTGTGATCCCGACTGCGATTCCAGCTGCAACCACAGAAATACCATAGAAATTACCGTTGAAAATTAATTCCAAATCAACCCTCGTTTCTTCTCCTTCACACACAACAAGTATAGACAAACAAAACTCAAACATGATCGTTGTGCAACACTCGTTTCTTCTCCTTCATATACCACAGGCACAAACAAGCAGGGGGCGCAAAACCCAAACATGCTCGTTGTGCAGCATGGTTTTGGCATCAAAAGGCATAGACAAGCAGAGAGAGGGGAGAAGTTTGCAACCCTGCTGGAAAGGGAAAGGGTCTGTGGCTCTGCTGGAAAGGGAGAGGGGAGGGGGGGGGGGGGGGGGTAGGGCTACTGGAAAGCGAACTTACAAGTATTATTATTAGATAGTAAAGATAGAGAGTGTTTGAGGTTTCAATAAAGAAGATTTGAGAGAGGGGCGGGGGGGTTGGATCTGGAGAAGAGAGGGGCATTTGAGAGGGGTGGGGTTCTGGAAAAGAAAGAGAGGGGGGAGTAATAATATATGGTTTACTATTATTATATTTTTTAATATTAAAATAATCTTAAAATCTAGAAACTTAATTAAAATATAAATAAATATATATTTATTTAAATTAAAGCATGTTTATGCATTTTAAAATTATTTTTGAATATATATATATATTAAATTAATATTTTTTAGTGTTTTTTAATTATTTGGATATAAAGACAAAAAATTTTAAAAAAATATTTAATATATTTTTAAACAAAAATATTTTTAAAAAGATAATTAGTATATTACTCTATGCCCTTTAAAGTAATTTCATAAGTTAAAAGCAATATGAAAAGCTTCGTAATCAAACACTTAAAACTGCTTTTTTTTTTCAATCTCCAACTCAACCACAGTTTTAACTAAACACTTCACAGCTTATTTTGAACCACAGTAAAAACACTTTTTTTAATAACTTTTTTTTTTCAACCTCAATCGCAAAAGCAAAAGCAATGCTAAAAAATAGTTGCTGTATATGATTACTGCTAGGTACAGTACCTCTTTTACTTTTTGAAGTGGTGGAAAATTAGCATTTCGCGAAAAATGAAAAAACCTAGTGCTCTCCATTCATTTGACCTTCTTTTAATCTGAAAAGCATCTTATCTTATTGGATTGGTGGAAGTCATAGATAGAGGCTCATTTAATATGCTGGAACAGTCGGTGTTGAAGTTCATTGGTTTGGCCAACTTTTCTTGTAACTCAACCACATGCCTTCTCCCATAGGAAACCTAAAGAGAATGGAAAACGGAGTTGAATTCAACCTGTGGTTGTGCAGAATTTTAAAAGTCAACCAGAAAGCAAGTGGTCAGATATATCCATGGATATTAGCAACAACCGCATGCTTCATCAAATCAGAACAGACGGGGTTTCTTTTTTCCCGTAGATTCTGGCCCCGTTTATTATAATAAAATAAAAAAAGTCAAAACAGTTGCCCTAGCTTGATATTGTTCGTAGGAATGGAGTGGAGAATCTCCTACAATACCAAATATCAAAGTGATGAATTAATTATCTGCTCCAGTGGTGTTATGTGAAGCTCTTTCATCCTGCAATCAACCATTTGCAAGTGGGATTGCATTCATTTGTGTCTCCACTTTCTTTGGCCAAGACCTCATTTCAATTATAAAAGCATAAGCCTGTCAAAGGAAGCGGTCAATTCAATCACGCAGTTAAATCTTGTAAAATAAAACAAGACCATATTTAGTGGCTTCTCTTTGATCTGTACTTTGTTGACGAAATGAAAGAAGAAACCTTCTCGTCAAATCAGTTCCAGTGAATATAAAATGGGGTTCAATATCTTGACGCAACGTTCCATTAGAAGTAGTGGTAGATGACGTTCTCATCAGAAGTGAAGGTTTAAATATTGCAGATCAGCTAATAGTTTATTCTGTGAAGAACTCATCATTTCATAGCAAATAATAATAAGAACATGTGTATACATGAAAATATTTTTATCTCCCACAACGACGCAAATAGATATCGATTTCTTATATTTAAATATCGAACAGCGTAGATTGGTTGACAGACTTTTCCCTTGAAAAACAAAAAAAAAGGAAAAAAGAAGTGGTAGAAGAAGAAGAGGCTGCATGATTGAATGTTCCCTGGCTTAGCTGGATGAAAGGACACCGCATAAACTGATTTGCAAACCACGATAAGAAGATACGCAATTCAACTCGTTTGATTGGTCAACGTTTCTAGATGTTGACTTGTGTGCATTCTAGATGCTGTTGTGTGTCTGTGTGTATATATACATAAGCAAGTTAGAAACAAACAAGACAACTAACGAGAAATGGCGATGTGTTCAACAAGACAGCTTCTGACCACATGTGTCGTCGTAGCTTTGTCATTCTATCTTTCACATGGAAGGGAAAATCCCAGCTTTAAAATTAAAGCAGTTAATCTTGGTGGATGGCTTGTTACTGAAGGATGGATTAAACCTTCTCTTTTTGATGGCATAACCAACAAAGATTTCTTGGTTGGTGCATGAATGATTGTAGTATCGTGAAATATTTGTTCTGTCACTTTATTTTCGTTCTGTCAGGTTACTGATTCTCTTGATCACCATGATTGTCCTTTCTTGTCAACTTTTCTATAGGATGGAACTGGGCTGCAGTTTAAGTCAGTCACAGTTGGGAAGTATCTTTGCGCCGAGGCTGGTGGAGGAAACATTATTGTTGCAAACCGAACTTCTGCATCCGGCTGGGAAACATTCAGTGTAAGTTCTATCTTTTTCTACGCATGTTCATACAATTTCACCGGTACATGTGATCACAATTTTATTTTTTTTCATTGAAGTTGTGGAGGATCAATGCAACCAATTTCAACTTCAGGGTCTTTAACAAACAATTCGTGGGTTTTGGAACCAATGGAAATGGGATTGAAATAGTAGCTGTCTCTAGCACACCTGGAAGATCAGAAACATTTGAGATTGTGAGAAGCTCTAATGACTCAAGTCGTGTTAGAATCAAAGCCTCCAATGGATTCTTCTTGCAGGTGAATTAACTTTTCTCCTTCTGTTCATAACTACAAGTCTCTATATGTGGCTGGGCTAAATTAAGACAAGCAATTAAAACTAATTTGTAATGTTGCTTGTCAACTGCAGGCGAAAACAGAGGAGCTGGTGACAGCTGATTATGCAGGTGAAAGCAAATGGGGAGATGATGACCCGTCAGTATTTGTGATGACCATTGCCGGAAGGTTGCAGGGAGAGTTTCAGGTCACTAATGGTTATGGCCCCGAACTAGCCCCGGGAGTTATGACGGTGAGAGCCTGCTAAATTTATAGATGAAGTTCATGATTTCCCGTTAATCATTAGCTTCAAAAAGATAGTAATTTCCACAGTGCTTTTGGTTGACTGGATATTTTTGGACGGTTTGACTTTGGATCAACTTCTTTTTGCTGTTGAATCCTTAATGCATGGATCAAAAACACAAGTTAGAATCTAGAAAAGGCAGCGAAGCAGACTGTTACGTCTCAGAACATCCCCTGTAGCCATTGGAAATAACTCTAGTGTTTAACTGATGATGTCCATCTCGCAGGATCACTGGAGGACATTCATTGTTGAAGACGACTTCAAATTCATATCTCAAAATGGAATCAATGCTGTGAGAATACCAGTTGGATGGTGGATAGCAAGCGATCCCACGCCTCCACAACCTTATGTCGGCGGGTCCCTAAGAGCATTAGACAATGCCTTCGTATGGGCACAGTATGTGCATCTCCATCTCCACGCTACTCATTCCCACCAAAATTAATGAGTTTTTTTTTTTTTTCAAGGAAAAAAATATCCAGCCAAAAAATCAATACTGCTCAAGCTAGTATAAAACTTGAATTCTAATAGCCATCTAGACATAAAGTGTAGACAATTGGATCTCATAACCCTAAACATACAATTGCAGGAATCATGGGTTGAAGGTTGTGATTGACCTGCATGCAGCCCCTGGCTCTCAAAATGGGTGGGAACACAGCTCTTCTAGAGATGGCTCCCAAGAATGGGGCCAAACAGATGCAAATATACAGCAAACAGTTGATGTTATAGACTTCTTAGCTGCCAGGTGAACGAAAAAACACATAAATTATAAACATCCCGGGACCCCTCCAAAATATAAATTTTGTGGCAACTAATACGTGCAAGTATTCAGGTATGCCAAGAGCCCAAGCCTTTACGCAGTTGAGCTCATAAATGAGCCTCGGGCACCAGGAGCATCTCTGGACAGCGTGGCGAGATATTACAAGGCCGGCTACGATGCTGTCCGCAAGCATTCCTCGACGGCTTATGTGGTGATGTCAAACAGGCTGAGCTCAGATGATCCAAGAGAGCTCTTTCCTCTTGCTAGTGGCTTGACCGGATCCGTCATTGATGTCCATTATTACAACCTCTTCTCCGATGTATTTAACAGCATGAGCGTTCAGCAGAACATTGATTTCATAAACACAAACAGGTCGGCCGACCTGAGCTTCGTGACCACATCAAACGGTCCCCTTAGTTTTGTCGGTAAGCTCTCGATTTGTTCAACATGGCGACTAACATGGGCATGAACGGAGCCCGCAAGGTGTCTCTATTTTACAGGGACTGATGCCCTTTCTTCCGGCTGTTTGCAGGAGAATGGGTTGCAGAGTGGGCGATTCAAGGGGCGACGAAAGAGGATTACCAAAGATTTGCCAAGGCCCAATTGAGGGTCTTCGGGAGAGCTTCTTTTGGGTGGGCCTACTGGACTCTGAAGAATGTAAACAATCATTGGAGCCTGGAGTGGATGATCAAGAATGGTTACATCAAGCTATAGACTTCAACACCGAAGAAATTCTCCAGACTAGTGAAAGGGAAATATCATGTTAAACAAATAAAAGGAAATATAATTATCGTAATTAGCTAGTGTTCACTTGCTAATTTGATGTGTCTACTTTATCAAAAGCATATACATTAACAAATGAAGAGCTTCATAACATATATAATTATTTATATATATTTGTCTTTCTTTTTTGTCTTTTTCGAAGAGCTTCATAACATATATAATTATTGAATGACCATCGATCTATCAGGTGAAAGTTGAGGTGGCAAATCGAAAAAGATGGATCATTTGTAGGGTTGAGACAACGGGTCTGTGAAGGCAAACATGGTGGGGCTGATGGTGGTTTGTGGCGAGGCGGTGGATATTTAGCATGCATTTATGGAGGGGGAGTGGACATCTGGTGGTTGAGTGGTGTTAAATAGTTGGTGGCTAACAGTTTTTCTTTACTGCGAACTGTTTGACTTTCTATTTTAAAAATGTTTTTGTAAAAGATATGATTTTTTATTATTTTAAATATTTTTTTGGTATTATTTTGATATATTTATTATTTCAATGTACTTATAAACAAAAAAAAACACTTTAAAAAGCAATTTTAACCATACTTCCAAACAATATATTATGTATTATTTTAAGAGTTTAAAAATTACTTTTATTTCCTTTTGGAGTTGTTTATTGTAAAGGGGATTAATTATTAAATGTAATGGAGGGTTTAAGATTTTATTTTTATAATATTTTGTCTTTGTATTCATACATTTTTTTCTCCTTTCCGTGTTTTGTCACTACTAGTTGGAAACTTAAATATTTAATGTATTTCCAATGTCTATTTATGGGTGTGTCAATTATCCAAGTACTGTTTATTATTTAATATAAAATAAATCATAATATATATTTAAGGCGTGTGTTGACCACCTGATTCATATATTTTAAAAAACGGAAGGATTTAAGTAGTTCAAAATTACAAGTATGAGAGCTGATTTGACCTGATTGATATAGTTGAGGGACTTCCGGCTATTTTTAGCCAACACCAGGGACGGGGGATCTACTACGTGGTAACATTTGAGTGGGCAGTCAAGGCTTTCGTAGATTTTAACTGCTGTGATTGGACAATAAAAGAAGAGCTTACGAAGTTACCAAAACAAGAAAGAATCACGGTGAGTGAAGGGGTCAACGACGTGGATTTGCCTTGGTAACGAAACAGCAAATTTATTGAACGGCCCAGATTCGCTCCTCGGTTTCTGGCTCTTCTTTTATCTCCCCACTCCCCCTTCATTTCTCTTATCTCTCTCGAACTCTCCCCCCCTTCCTTCCTGTCAATATTTTGCTCAGCAAAAGGAAACCCAGTGCTCAGAGCATTACAAAGATGTTGCTGGGCAAGAGACCTCGTAATCCAATGAAAAGGACGACGAGCTTGACAGAGATCGATTTCGATCTAAACACTGCTAGTAGTGAAGCAGCCCCACCGTCAGATCACCCTCAAAAACAGGTGGGATACGGTGGAATGATAGATCAACGGCTCCTGGCTGCCACTGGATCACCAAGAACCACCCATAGAAGGGCTTCTGCTGATTTCTTGGAGACTCCTAACTTCTTGAGGGCTTGCTCGCTTTGCAAGTGCCGGTTGATCTCTGGCCGTGACATCTATATGTACAAGTAATTTCCCCCACTATCTCAGGCTGTGTAAACTATACTACCACCACTACTACTACGATCTTATACCAACAATCAAAGTACTCTATCTTTTTTTAGAGTTCTTGTTTATTGGTGGTGTTTATCACTTTCAAACCCTTAATTTACCTTTGGAGATATTTTTGCTGGTTTCTTGGGATTTTCAGTTACAGTACAGAAGAAAAGAGATGAAAGAATTAACCTTATTTCGTTAACATACATGGTAAAATGCTTGGTCTATTTATAGGAAAACTCGATTGTTTTGTAAGAAATAACGACTCAAATTAATCCAAAACTTGCCATGAAATACTTTCTCTTGAGGCATACAGCCTTTGTCTAACTTCAACATCTGTCTGATCAGAGGGCGGGGGGCGACGACTCTTCCTTGGCCAATTTATTCTCTAATTAATTAATTGCTATGAATCCATATTGTATTACAGTCATATAACATCAACTTTGTCTTTGATTGACGAAGTTAATATGGCATCTTGTAGGGGTGATGGTGCTTTCTGCAGTCTAGAATGCAGGCAACAGCAAATGAGCTTCGATGAGAGAAAAGAGAAATGCTCATTAGCATCCAAGAAAGAGTCTGCATCCTCCACCACCGCAGCAGAAGTTTCCGGCAACGGCGATACCGTTGCCGCCTTGTAGAGTTAATTACTTGCGGTCCTTAATTGGAGAAAAATGCTCGATCGCTTCTATATAAATATAATCCAAATATAGTAGTAGTATATGAATATGAATGTGGCATATATTTTGTATGCACACGGCCACGTTTTGAAGCTCTGCTAATTTACGTGGATCCACTGCGCATACAATTAAGTGAGCTAGCTAGAATGAATGAGTCTTGTACTCCTTCCTAGTTTTTTTTGGGGGAGGTTTTCTATCTCCTTTTATTTTCTTTTGTTCTGCTAGTAGTGGAATAAAACTTGCAGATTCAAATGATCCCTTTTCCTAATTTATCATTAATTAATGTCATTATTATATACAGTATGCTCGTGTGCTTATGTGAATTGTGTTTACAAGATGGTTTCCAGTGATAAAATTGATGGGTTTGGGATTGACATCGAGTGAGATGGTATTGATTTTTGAAGAAGATTTCCATCATTTTCACATTGGTATCATTTTCAAAGATTCAATGTTAAGATACTATTTATGTTAAGAAAATGTATTATCACTCACAATACACCTTACCTTAAATAATTTGTACTATTTTTATATTTTATTGTGGTTAGATGATGCTTGTATTTTGATGATCTACCATGACGGGTTTGCTAAATCTTCATTTTTTAAGTCAAAAACTTTGTCTGGAAACATGAAATATCCTTAATTATCATTGAAACTTCTTCCAGGATAAAACTAGATTTTTTTTTTTTGCTATCACGTTATTCCAATAATTTTCTGATAAAATTTCTTGTGATTCTTATCGTTATATTAGAAGTGAATGAGTTGTATTATTCACGATGATATTTTGGATATTAAATCCATGTAGGGATTATTTTTTTTTATCATTGTGAGTAATAAAATTATTATTTCTAATTATATTTTGAAAATATTAATTATTTTAGCCCTTTTATCCTTATATTATAAGAGAATATTATTTTCTTTCAAAAGAAAATATTATTGGAATTTTGCAAACTTATTATAAAATTATTGGAATATATTTTTTAAAATATACCAAATTATTTTTTATTTTTATAAAAAGATTCTCAAATAAATTTTAGAACTTATAAGGTTATTATGGTTTCATAATCTATGTCATAGATTTGATAGATTAATCCTGATTGACCCGATCAATCTATTATGCTATTGTTTACACATATTTTTTTTTTAAATATTATACACATATCAATATTTTAATATTTTTTAAAAATCATTATTCAATTTCAATATGTTAATAATGTTTGAGATTTTCACTACATTAATTTCTTTTTTATCCGGCACAGAGAACATATCGAGGCAAAGATGTAAGTTCTTTTTTTTATTGCTAGTTGTTGGCGCTACAAGCCCATGTTTCCCCTCCACGGGACAAGAATGTCCAGTGTTATTATAAACCAACTAGCTATAAAAAGAAACTGAAAATGCACCAATGATTCACGTCCACGTAACCAAAATTATTATTTTTTCCCGATATGCCAAACAATATGGCGAAGACACACAAGTGATTCCTGGTCCCGCAAGCGACGACCATTTATAACTTTACACCTAAGAGCAGATTCATAGCTTTGCTGTGAGTTGTAAACCACAGGATCTACGCTGTTTTCGTAATGGATTGATTTGTGGGGATAGCGACTTCTGGTGCTTTCAAAAGCTCTTTCAACCAATCCCCACTTCACAAGCACCCTCAAAATTTGTCAACGGCCGTTATGATTTTCATAAATTCGTGTTTAAGGAAAACTACTATGATTAATTATTCTTGGTCTGCTAGTTTAATGAAAACTTTATAGGATTAGAAATCATCTTTTTATTCGGATGAGTACATGTTTCCTATAAAATATTTACAAGGATTGAGTGTATTTAGAATTCAAGTATGAGAGTTTCTCAAAGCCGTATTAATTTCAATAATACTTTTACTCGAATTATAAATTCCATTGAGTTTAAAAATATATATTTTTTAATATGATAATAACAATAGAAGCTTGTACGACTTATTTGAGACTATGATAACCTCATAAGAAAAAAAATTATAATTACTAATTCAAAATGAATCAAATATTGAAAGATAACAGTGATAAAAAATTGAAAGAAAGAAAATTGAAAGATGAAATTTACAAATAAGAAATTTTTTTTATTAAAAAATATATATATTATCAAACTGAAAACCAAAAAAAAACTAAATTCAATCGGAGGTGTTAATGTGCATAGATTAGGTTTCATGGGTGATGCTATTTGGATAGAGGAATCATCTATAGCAAACTTAATTACACCACCTCTGAGTAATAGATATTTAATTCCAAGGAAATATATACTCGAATTTCCATGCATTTTCTTCTTCTGTGGGAGAAAGCCTCGAGAAACTAGATGGCGAGAAGTTAAAATCCCAATACAAAAGCGGAATTTAAACTACTGGTAGAGAGATTCACGGAGAATTTCAAATATAATTTATCTCTTAAGATATTTATTTAAAGTAGTGATAAATATAAACCAAGAAACGACGTGACGAACCCAAGCTAACTACACTTCTTTCTCAATTTCGTTTCTTATAGCCTCTCTACATCCCTCCTTGATCGCTCTTAACCTAGAAACAACAACAGAAATGAAGAGAAGTCTCTTCATTGGATGCATTTTGGCCACACTGGCTGTGCTGGCAAACAGCGCCGGCCATGGATCATCACCTCGAAAATCACCAGCACCGTCACCATCAGTAGATTGTGCCGATGTGGCATTTGACATGCTGGATTGTATAACCTATTTGTCAGATGGCAGCGAAACGGCGAAGCCCACTGATTCTTGCTGTTCTGGGTTTGAAGCAGTGATCAGTCTGGATGCTGAGTGCTTGTGTTTCGCATTGAAGCATAGTGCAGATTTT
Organism: Salix purpurea; assembly: GCA_027405865.1. Lineage (NCBI taxonomy): Eukaryota > Viridiplantae > Streptophyta > Magnoliopsida > Malpighiales > Salicaceae > Salix > Salix purpurea. Next base: position 15,295,941 of record JAOWLH010000011.1, read on the forward strand.
GGCGTCGATGTGAATCTTACCAGGGCTGCAGCTTTATCTTCTGACTGTGGAGTTTCTGCTCCTCCTCTTAGTAAATGTGGCAGTGAGTAATCCACTACATGGATTTTTTTTTTTTTTTTAATTTGGTTGATTATTTATTTATTTATTTGATGATGTGTATGTTTTGCTTGTACGTAGTCTCCGTGGCTCCTACCGGTGCACCTGGTACGTGAATTTTGGATTATCTTTTCTGCAATTTCACTCTTAAAATCTGTTCTATCTTGCTTTGTTTTGATGATAAATAGTTATATGGAAGATCTACTTTGTGTTTATCAGCTCTTAAAACAAACAGACTTGAATGGTGTGGGGTTGGAAAGTGCAGTATATTCAACGTTTTCCCTGTTTATTTTCATGACAGCTTAAACATTTTTATTTATTTATTTATTTTGTGGCAAATGTTTATGCAGCAAACTCTCCATCCTCCGTCCCAGAGCCAGCTCCAGCAACAGAATCTCCACCGTCTCCTGCTATAGAGCCACCAGCAAATAACCAACCTTCAACCCCAGCTCCGGCATCATCGAATGGGGGTTCAGCAGCAGCTCCGGTAACTATTGAAGTTCCAGAACCAGCACCAGCAAAAGGGATGGCATATTCTATCTCTGCTCCCTTTTTGGTTCTCATTAGCTGCGCTGTGATCGCTTCCACTCCTCTTTTTCCTTGGGTTTAGAATGCCACTAGACGGTGACTGTTTTATTTAATCTATTTATTATTATTATTTAGGTTCTTGTTTGATTTCTTACCAGATTTGTCAGTATGCCTTCGTCTGGTCCTGTTCTGTTGCCACCTAGGAAATCTTTGGCCTCTTGAATTTGATTTTGACATTTGTTTTGTTTACTTCTAATAAAATTTATTTGCCCCTTTCAAGTTCAGAATGATTTATTTTTCTTTAGTTTAGTAGTGTTCGTGATATTTTTTTCTAAATCTTTTTGCAAGTTAAAGTCATGACAAGAAAAATAAAATCTAGCTGGGGAAAAATGTGATCATAATTCACATTTTTATTGTTAGATGAATATTGCTACTATGCTGTAGCTCTTTCGGTGGATTTTCTGTTTGTAATATCTTATTTTCTTGCCCTTTTATTTAAAATTTATTTTATTTAGTTGAAGTTCATTCCATGGATCAAGATAGATTGAAGGTGATTTGATGGATACTATGCTGCTCATCAACAAGAGGAAATAATGGCTACATGTTTCGAATTCTATGATTATTAATTTTAAAATCTGTAACATCATTCAAGATATGTACAAACTGATCCAGACATCCATGTTAATAAGAAAATAGTTACAACACAGCAAAGCTGCTAGTCAACAGTGCTAGAAGAAAAATAAAAATAAAATCAAAACTCAAAAATTGCAATTTGATTAAGTTAATATTTTTTTTTCAATTAATCCAAGCGTTACACTTTTATAATATAATTAATGGACAATACAATAAATATTAAATTTCTACTTCTATATGAACTACCCTTAGGGCTTTTACCCATCAAAATAATTTTTTATTTCAACGGGATTTCACTCCTATCTCATCACACCGATTGTGGAAACTTAATTTCTAAGCATATCACTTTCCCGTCAATTTCATTTTAAAACCCTAATTAAATTATTTGATTTTTATTTATAGGATCTTTTATTTATGATAAAATCTCTTAAATATCTCATTTCATGTGTCAAATTTCCATCGACCAAGAAATACATAAAGGTTTATTAACTCGAATTGTAATTTATTTTGTATTTTTATGGAAAAATAAAATGACACATGATGAATTTTAATTGCTATAAATATTTTTTTCTACATCAATAAATACAAGAAAGAATTTTCAACGCTAATCAAAGACTAAACCAAGAAGTTGAGAGTGAAGTACAAAGTACAAACCAATTCATCCGGTCTCGTATAATAGTTTATGGACTTTGTTGAATTTAATAGCTTTGTTTTTTTTAGAATTTTTTTAATTAATTAAATAATAATAAAAATAAAAATCATAGGAAAGTGATTGAATAAAATTCAAGATAAAAATATATATTATATAGGGTTGCATAAAAAGAACACTCCCTAATATCAGAAAATGTTATTATTATCTTATTTGAAATCCAAGTAAAATTAAACAATATTTTTATTAAAAGATATAAAAACAATATTTATAATTAATATATTTTAATTAATCTCAACTAAAATTGAATATTCATCGGGCTAGACATGCCAGACATAAACTTAACTAGTATATTTTAAGCAATCTATGTTTAAATCAAAGAAAAAAAAAGGGGTCAACCATACCCCCATGACCTATTCATCACCTTTTTAATTTTGCAAAACAATAATAAAAAATTATTTGTTAACGTGGTTAATGTTATTTTTGATAGTTTTTTTTTTAATTCAGAATTGCATCAAAATAATATATATTTTTTTAAAAAATATTATTTTTGACACCAACACATAAAAATAATCTAAAAATACCAAAACTATTTAATTTAAAATAAAAATAAAATAAAATTCAAGTTTTTTTAAATACACTTTTGAAACACAGTATGAAACAATTTTTAGAAGTAGAAGAAACAATGGTATCTGTCTAGTTTCCAACTATTATAATGATGGTTGAGAGAATAATCTAGATCATTTTCTACCCTGTAAAAACCAAAATCAAAATAATGGCTTTCTCTTCTCTTTTAAGCTCAAGATTGAAATGTAAATAGAATGAATTTTTATACCAAAACTTAAAATTTTGAAACTAAAAACAGGATTTTGGACAATTTTTAAGGCTAAAAGACATTATATATATATATATATATATATATATATATATATATAACTTTTTGGTCCCCCAACTCTAACTGGGCTCTATTTTCATCTCCTCGTATGCATGTTATGAAGATTTAGATTGTAATATGTTTTCTTCTTACACTAATTCAGTTTTCTTTATTTGATTCTTTTACATTATAGTTTTTAAAATTTTGTGATTTGTTTCGGTTTTATTTACATTAGGATACCGTAAACATTATCCTAATTTTTAATTGATATTTGATTTTGCAGGGGGGGGGGGGGGGGTGAATCTGCTGGTTGCAAGAGATTTAGGCCCCGTTTGTTTGCTGGAAAGTGGTTTCCTTTTGGAAAGTGAATTCCGGGGAAAGTGAATTCCTGGAAAGTGAATTCCGATGTTTGGTAGTGTTATGGAAAACACTTTCCAGTGTTTGTTTGTGTTATGGAAAATGAATTGGAAAACACTTTCCAGTGTTTGTTTGTGTTATGAAAAATAAACTGGAAAATAATTTATTAATAAATTATTAATTTTTTAAATTTTATCCCATGTATATTAAATATTTAATATAAAATATTAATTTTTTCAGTGTTTGTTTGTTTATTAATTTTTTCCAGTGTTTGTTTGTGTTATGAAAAATAAACTGGAAAATAATATATTAATAAATTATTAATTTTTTAAATTTTATCCCATGTATATTAAATATTTAATATAAAATATTTAATCACTTTAAATTAAAAAATGAAATCAAATCAGTATAATGATGAATTTTTTTATTATATCCTATATTCATACATAGCTTATTTTATAAAATATTACAATATATGTCATATGTTATTATAGAGAAATAAACTTGTTAAATATTTTGTAAGTAAAAATTATTCAATTTGAAAAGCTTAAAATAATTTGTTTTTTCATATTAAGAAAGCCAAATTAGTTTATGTTGTGAGTTATATGTTTGGGTTTTTGTTTTTGGTTTGAAGTATTTTTGAAAAGATAAATAGATACAACAATATTTTGATGGGTATTTTAGATAAAAAAAAATTAGATAACCGCAATCGTAATTTTGTTTCTATATATATATATATCCCTACTATTGTCTCATGGAAATAATTGACATGGAAAATAATTCTTGAAGTTGAGATATGTAATAATAGTTATTGGGAGCTATCACCAGAGCAAATGAAGAATTTTATTTGATGTCACTCACAGCCATTCATAGCTAAACTTTAGCACAGAACATGGTTTTGGGAACCTTATTAATACCATGAATCCTAACATTTAACAATACAAACCATTTACCAAGGATAAAGCTCAATGAGAGCTCTTGTGCCTAGCACAGGGTGTATCTTGTAATTGAGAAAACCAGCATCAAAGAAGAGCTTAGCCCACTCCTTGTCATTTCTCTCCATGCCATTAACAGTCACCATCAATTCCATATCAAAAAACAACTGCGTTTCAATTGAACTCTCGTCTCTATTCTTGTTCTCCCTCACCATATCTATAATAATCACCTTCCCGACCTTCTGCTTTCCATTCCTCATAATTGCTTGTTTGCATTGCTGAAGTATTTTTATGCAGTCTTCATCACTCCAGTCATGAAGTATCCACTGTTTTTAATTTGCCATAAGATATAATTAAGCAGCTCCTAAAGAAAAACTAATGGAAGGCATGAATGAATATACAAATTTAATATATAGTGTTTCAGTTAAAATTAGTTTACCTTGAGTAAAACCGCATCTGCTGGCGGAACTACCTCAAACATATCCCCTGCAACATACTTCAAGTTTTTGCTGCCTTGCAAGTCAGAAACCACACAAGGTAGATCAAACACAGTACAGTCAATATGGGGAAATGCTTCAGAAATGGCCTTGGCCATAGTTCCTACACCTCCCCCAACATCCACCAAAGAATTCACCCCCTCAAATATCCCCTTACATTTGATTTTCATCTGGTTTCCATCTGATTTCTAAGTGTTCTGATTCCAAATTAAGGGATTCAATTGATTTGGAATACCCATTACCATACTCGACAGAAATGAAATAATTGAACAGTTAAAGTCAAGAAATCAACACAAACAAGAACAAACGAAATCAAAATCAAAACATGGGTTATTTGCAATCAAACCCATTACCATACTCGACAATATCAATTGTAACCCAAATCCCACAAACCCCATTTCTCATATCATCAAAAACTCAAATTTCTCGGCAATTTCAAAGATTGGGATGCAGAGGGAGTACCTGGTTTCTCTTGCTGTGATTTGCAGAGGGTGGCGAGATGCGGAGCAGCAAAGGGACTTCAGGGCTGAAAGAGGCTAGAGGCGAAGGGACTTCGGGGCTGAGAGAGGCTAGAGGCGAGAGTGTGTCAGGGACTGAGAGGGAGGCGAGAGACGAGAGGGTGATGTGCTTGGTTTGGGGAAGAGGCTGTTGGGTTGTCGAGAGCAGAGGTGAGGGACCGAGAGGGACGCGAGAGACAAGAGGGTGATTAGGGTTTTTTGGTACAGATGAGGGACGCGAGAGACACACGAGGAGAAGAGAGGAAGAGATGAGCTGAGGGTTTGGTGCAGAGAGAAAGGAGATGAGGACTGAGCTGGAGAGGGAGGCGAGATGAGGGCTGGTAGTGGTGACCGGTGAGAGTGAGGGAAACGATGAGAGTGAGGGAAAGAGACGAGGGAAATAAAATTTTATGACCGAGTGGAAAGTGTTTTCCCTTTCTTTAGAAGCGGAATACACTTTTCACGTGGGAAAGCAAAAATTAGGTTGACCGGGAAAGTGATGGAAATCACTTTCCTTTGACTTGTTTTCCAAAGTGTTACCAAACACTGGAAAGCAAGGAAACTGAATTCCTGGAATTCAGTTTCCTTGAAACAAACAAGGCCTAAATCTCTTGCTCATAATTGACTTTTAAAATAACAATAAACGATAAGAATCCAAGAAAAATAATAGAAAAATAATCATTCCATCTACTAGAGCTAGATTCTAATCCCATTTTTTAAAAGATAGCGACAACCAACAAGGCAGACACAAACATAAAATTACTGTAGACAATACTTATGAAATGAAACATAAACATGCATTACCTCAAGTATTTCCCATTAAAAAAGAGTTGAAATGATAAAATACAAGGAATGGTGTTTATACTTGTCAAACCCTTCACCTCTCTCTCTCAATCCATGGCTCTCTCTCCACTCTACCAACAACAATGATATATACCCTCTATCTTGCTAGGAAGATTAGCTGTAGTCTTAACGCGCGATAAGAGGGAATCTTGGCAGGCACGTAGTTGACCCATCTGAAAACAAATTCTCATTCCATCTCGAATTCTCCTTGTTAGGTCAGAGACGATCCAAGAAATTAAAACGAGGCTAGAAGTAAAAACAAACACACCCCATTTTCTTTCTCTAAACTCGTAATGTACGCAACAAGTGCTATCAAAAATAGTAAGAATAAAAAAAGGTGGTAGATGTAACTAACATTAATACAAGAGAATGGGGGCATGGTATGACGAGGGGAAGAAGGTCAGGTACCACGTGCCAGTAGTATTAAAATAAGCCGTTGGAACTTGGGAAGGCCTACCTATCCAACTCCAACCTACCCTCCTGCAAATCACCCCTTCTCCTTCCCTCTCTCTCTCTCAGACTCTCTCTGTGTGTATAAATATGTTTCTCTTGTTTTTTCCTTTTCTAAACACAAACACACAAACACAAACACAAACGTTGTGTTTGTTTTTTGATTTGATTTCAAGATTTGTCTGATGTCACGTAATTAATATATGATGCCATTACATGTCCCGCGAACTGTAGCACAAACTCGCATTCCTGCCTCCTGTGTCCCTCTCCCCCGTTCTCTCTCTTCTGCTTCCAGTCTCACCCTTATTGCTTGAATTGAGTTTTATTTCATCCCGGCTTACAGGTTTGTTCCCGTTTTTCCTTACTTTGGTTTACATGTTCTTGGCTTGAAATGTCCGCTTGGTGAGGTTTACTTGAAATACAATCATATCGTGATCTCGTTCTCTTTTGGTTTACTGGAAATGTCAGCTTAGTGAGGTTTAATGGGTGGTTTTGTTTGATATGTGAATTCGGGGGCTCTTACTATCTACTGCTTGTGGGTTTATTGAGTGAATTTTTTTAAGCATCATTTGCTTGTCGTCATTGCTTCTTAAGATCTCGCATCCGTGAATGTGATCCTATGTACTACTAGCCCTTGTTTGGTTACTTATAACATGATGAGAACTAGGGTTCAGTTTTAGTTGCTTAGACATGAACAAGTGTTCATGCCGACACGGAATAGAATGGACGCATCGTGTTCTTTACTATTGTTCAACTGTTGTCTCTTCTGATATAGATGTCAACTGTTGTTCATTCAATTTGAAGAGAACCTAGAGTGAATAAATGCTTGAAGAGATTATACTATCAAGAAAGCTTTAGCTCAATTAAAATTTAAAGCCTGTTTCGAATTAAAATGAAGTGAATAAGAGCAACTTTCTGTGATCGGACTGTCAATCAATTCCACGAGCTACAGTTAACGTCATTTCTTCTATGCAGCATGTCAGAATCACAAAGGAGACCGGCTATAACCTTGGGCGTGGGGCGTGGGAATGGGTACATAAATGGGGTAGCTTCAATAAGGAGCCCCGCTACAATGTCCCAAGTGGATCAATTCTGCCATGCCCTTGGAGGGAAGAAGCCAATCCATAGTATTTTAATTGCAAACAATGGAATGGCAGCTGTCAAGTTTATACGTAGCATCAGGACATGGGCTTATGAAACATTTGGTACTGATAAAGCCATTCTGTTGGTGGCTATGGCTACTCCAGAAGACATGAGAATCAATGCAGAACACATTCAAATAGCTGATCAGTTTGTGGAAGTTCCTGGTGGGACAAACAATAATAACTATGCCAACGTACAGCTCATTGTAGAGGTGTGTTCCCTGAACTCAATCTATTTTTGCGCATTCAAGTTGTATTGTTGTTTTAGTTAAAAGTAGAACAGAGCACAAAAAGACAACTGAATCAGCCCGTTTCAGCAGAAACAGTTTTGTTCACAAGAAGGCTGAATTTATCAAAGTCTGATTTTAGTTGGATAAAAAAGCTGAGGTTGGTTAGTAAATGAATTGTAGAGTAGGGGTGAGTAATGAGGCATGTGAAATAGAATCTCTTGAATTCCCTCTTCTTCAAGTATCTCAGAACATCAAGAAGATTAATTGGCAACTGTGACGTATGCTGTTATTTGTACTTAGCTATGGTTCATGCTATCAAATTCTGGTCGGTTTTAACAAAGAAATACGAGTTCTCATTCCCTTGTGATTATTTTTTCCAAATTGTAATTTGTGCCTGCCAGATGGCAGAGATAACACATGTTGATGCGGTTTGGCCGGGTTGGGGTCATGCTTCTGAGAACCCTGAGCTTCCAGATGCTCTGGATGCCAAGGGGATTGTATTTCTTGGCCCCCCAGCTACATCAATGGCAGCACTGGGAGATAAGATTGGGTCATCTTTGATTGCTCAAGCAGCAGATGTTCCTACCCTACCATGGAGTGGTTCTCATGTAATTCTCTCTCGCAAGATATGATGTTTTTTTTTCCAGGTTCATTCCACATCAAAGATACTTCAATTTTGTCTTGCAGGTGAAAATTTCTCCAGAAAGTAGTTTGTTTACCATCCCAGATGAGATATACAGGGAAGCATGTGTACATACAACAGAGGAAGTAATTGCTAGCTGTCAAGTTATTGGTTACCCTGCAATGATAAAGGCATCATGGGGTGGTGGTGGTAAAGGCATAAGAAAGGTATGCTTCATGCATGTCTGTATTGAGATTTCTGACAACGGTTCACTTATGGAATATTGCATTCTAACTTTTCCCTCCGTACCATTCATACTCCTCTATCGTTAGAAAGCAAGGTGGATCATATTTCCTACAGGTCTCTTGGAATGGACACTGCCAGGTGTTATTTAGTTCGCCTACTGAACTTAGCTTGTATATTTTCTAGGTTCATAATGATGATGAAGTCAGAGCATTGTTCAAGCAAGTTCAGGGTGAAGTCCCAGGTTCCCCGATATTTATAATGAAGGTTGCTTCTCAGGTTAGATTACCAACCGCCTTCTAATTTGAACAACATCCTTTCATACTGTTATTAAAGGGATCTTATTCTGATGAACAACTTTGAATTGTTTCTTAGAGTCGACATTTAGAAGTCCAGTTACTTTGTGACCAGTATGGAAATGTAGCAGCTTTGCATAGCCGTGATTGCAGCATTCAGAGGCGGCACCAGAAAGTAAGTTATTTTCTTAGAGCTAAGCTTAAATCTGGTATAATAGCTGTCTATCTGGTTTCTTATTTTTGTCTTCATCATCATAAAATTCGTTGTTGCCTTAGCATCTTTCTGCAAGGAGCATGTCCTTATAAGATCTGACAGTCTGGCATGTTCATGTTTGTTAAATAGATAATTGAGGAGGGTCCAATTACTGTTGCACCACCACAGACAGTAAAAAAACTAGAACAGGCCGCGCGGAGGTTAGCAAAATCTGTGAATTATGTGGGAGCAGCCACTGTCGAGTATTTGTATAGCATGGACACCAGCGAGTATTACTTCTTAGAACTCAATCCTCGGTTACAGGTATTGCAGTCATTTTACATTTTTTGTTGGATTTTCAGTTGCGTTAAGATGTTTTAATCCAATAATACATTTGAAGAGTACATTGAAGCTTATTAGACTAGCATAATTTTTTTTCTTTCTTTGTTTGAGTCATTTAGGATTTCTATGATCTTCTTCAAAGGAATTGCTTACATGATGATAATAAACTTATAAGCATATTGGGTAGCTGCTTCTTACCCCGTTTCCGTTCAGTTCTGATACAAGTCTCATCTTACAAGTGAAATGGCCTACTGGTTTCCAACTTCAAATGTTGGGGTTTTCTAAAGACCTTTTGACTCATTTCAATGTAGGTGGAGCACCCTGTCACTGAGTGGATTGCTGAAATAAATCTACCTGCAGCCCAGGTTGCAGTGGGGATGGGTATTCCTCTCTGGCAAATTCCGGGTATGACACTAATGGATCCAAAAATTCACCAAGGCCTTTTTCCTTGGTCATTGAATATATGTTTTCTGGTATTGTTATTTATACTTCTCATTTAATTAGAGATAAGGCGATTTTATGGAATGGAATATGGTGGAGGTTATGATGCATGGAGGAAAACATCATTGGTCGCCGCCCCTTTTGATTTTGACAAGGCGGAGTCCATAAGGCCAAAAGGTCATTGTGTAGCTGTGCGTGTGACGAGTGAGGATCCAGATGATGGTTTTAAGCCTACAAGCGGAAAAGTACAGGTGAGCATCATGGCGTTCTGACAAGTCATACTTGAAGCTCAATATTTGTTATACCCCCATAATGATTCACATGGCCTTGTAACAGGAACTAAGTTTTAAAAGCAAGCCAAATGTGTGGGCTTACTTCTCTGTTAAGGTACTTTTTATTTTCATCGTCTTTTGATTTTTCTCAAAATAATTCTGTTTATAGAACCTTAGTTTTCCCAACTTCAGTGATTTGAATTATCCTCTGCAGTCTGGAGGAGGCATTCATGAATTCTCAGATTCTCAATTTGGTAAGCACCAGCTGTCAACTGAAAACTTAAATATAGTAGATGCAAGTTGATGAGAAGTTGCAATAAATTTTCTTTTGCAAGTTAAGCTGTTTATTTGCAATACGATCAAATGAAATTAACTGGCTGTTGCAAGAGGTCTGATGTCTTATACTCCAACTTAGCCAAGATGATTTTTAGGTCTCTGATCTTGCACGTTGAAAACTGAAAGAAAGAAGTTTTAATTTCTTTTCAACTACACAGAGTTGCTAATGGAAATTCTCTGGAATACATATTTGAGGTGAAATGTATGATTGTAAAATTGTTGGAGAAGTTATAGATATTGGTAAGCTTTACCTTGATTTGTATATCTTGTTATAACAGTGATTGATGTTAGAAAATTGTAATCCTCAACAGTGACTGTTTTCCATCAATTTTTTCCACATTCTGTGTTTTGCAGTACATTGAGTGTTTGCCAAACTTTTCCTCAGGACATGTTTTCGCATTTGGGGAATCTAGAGCTTTGGCTATAGCAAATATGGTCCTTGGACTAAAAGAAATTCAAATTCGTGGAGAAATCCGTACAAATGTTGACTACACAATCAATCTTTTACATGTAAACTTCTCACCTGCTCTTCATCCATTTCTGCTCACTGTCCCTTTCTTCACAGAATTTGATAAGAAAGTTGCTTCAGAAAAACAAAATGACATATTGAAATGCTATACAGGCTTCAGATTACAGAGACAATAAAATTCACACTGGTTGGTTGGACAGTAGAATTGCAATGCGTGTTAGAGCAGAGAGGCTCCCATGGTATCTCTCTGTTGTTGGAGGGGCTTTATATGTAAGTAGTAGCCCATTGATACGAAAACTGGAATCATAAACTCTTGCTTTCGCTGTGTTTGTATCTTGCATTTATGTTTCAAATTTTGTTTGCTTCAGAAAGCATGTGCTAGCAGCGCAGCTCTGGTTTCTGATTATGTTGGTTATCTGGAAAAGGGGCAAATCCCCCCCAAGGTAAATTTATCAAGAATATCTATTGGTACTCGCTTCATGTTTATTAACATTAATATATGCTGATCCTGTTGTTTTCAGCACATATCTCCTGTTAAATCCCAAGTTTCATTGAACATTGAGGGAAGCAAATACACGGTACTTGTTACTGTTATAACTAAAATGAAATAATTTTTTTTTCCTGTTTAGAATTTTTGAAGTTTTTCGCCTCATGGGCTCTTATAACATGTATCATTCACATTTTGAAAAACTAGATTGACATGGTTAGAGAGGGACCGGGTAGCTATAGATTGAGGATGAACAAATCAGAGATTGAAGTGGAGATACATACTTTACGTGATGGTGGTCTATTGATGCAGGCAAGCATTCATTTTCACCCATAACATTTTTATAATTATGGTCTTGTGGATATTGCACAGTTGCTTGTGTTAACTCTGTTTGGACATTTTTGTTAATATGTTCTCAACTCTTCAATGGCGCCAATGGCTTGTATTTTGTTACAGCTGGATGGGAACAGTCATGTGATATATGCTGAGGAAGAAGCAGCTGGAACTCGCCTCCTCATTGATGGAAGGACTTGCTTGTTACAGAATGATCATGATCCATCAAAGTTAATGGCAGAGACACCATGCAAGTTGCTGAGGTATTTGGTTTCGGATGGTAGTCATGTTGATGCGGACATGCCATATGCTGAGGTTGAAGTTATGAAGATGTGCATGCCTCTTCTTTCACCTGCTTCCGGAGTTATTCAGTTCAAACTGTCTGAAGGTCAAGCAATGCAGGTAAATAATGTTACCCTTTGGAAATATAATTGCTTAGTTAATTACGAGGTTACGAAAAGCATTTTCTTGTAGGCTGGCGAGCTTATAGCTAGGCTTGATCTTGATGATCCATCAGCTGTACGAAAAGCTGAGCCTTTTCATGGGAGCTTCCCGGTGCTGGGCTCTCCAACTGCAATATCTGGAAAAGTTCATCAGAGATGTGCTGCAAGTCTTAATGCAGCCCGGATGATTCTTGCTGGATATGATCATAATATTGACAAAGTAAGTATTCTCTTACTATATTGCAATTTAATTTTGGAGTTTAAACCCAATTGTGAATCATCAACCTCTTTCATCTTTATTTGTGTTGCATTTAAGCTATCGATTTGTAAACTTGTAATTCCATATGCTTTGAAACATGTTACATTAAATCCTATTACTTAAGAGTTCATGTTTTATCAACAACAATGATAGGTGGTGCAAAACTTGCTTGTTTGTCTTGATAGTCCTGAACTCCCTTTCCTCCAATGGCAAGAGTGCTTGGCTGTTCTCGCAACCCGCCTTCCCAAAGATCTTAGAACTGCGGTGAATATTTATCATATTGTTTTGATCTCAAATATCATGCTCATAATTTTAGACTCACACTAATATCTGATTTTTTTTTTGTTTAACCTTTTCAGTTGGAAGCAAAATTCAGAGAGTTTGAGGGATTTCCAAACTCCTTGAACATTGATTTCCCTGCCAAATTATTGAAGGGCGTGCTTGAGGTAATTTCCTTCTCTAGGTTCCTTGTTTTGAAACCCTTTTTGCTCCTCCTTTGATGTGCTCAATATACTTGGAATGCGTACATATTTCTGCAGGCCCATTTATCATCTTGCACAGAAAAAGAAAAAGGAGCCCATGAAAGGCTCATTGAACCTTTGATGAGTCTTGTGAAGTCTTATGAAGGTGGAAGAGAGGGTCATGCCCGTGTTATTGTTCAGTCTCTTTTTGAAGAGTATTTATCTGTTGAAGAGTTATTCAGTGATAACATCAAGGTCAGTGTGGTCAAATGAAACATGAGTCTTTCTATGGAACTGGTCCTTGCAAGTTGAGAATCTTGTCCTGATCACTTGGGTTCGGTAACATCAATGTTATATATAGCACAAAATTGATCTTTTATTTGCTCGGTTCCAAGCTTTAAGTCATGACTTTCCTCTTTTCTTTTGAGTCATTCTTATTTTACTTTGTATTTCCTGTATTGTTCTGTTCTTACTTCCATGTTAAAGCATCTTTATTGGTGGCTCCCTCTTGCAGAGCATGCTGCTTTAACAGACAGTAACTTCATCCATTCTCTTTGTTTTCTTCCCATTATCCTTTCAAGTCATCAATGTCTATGTTCTTGACAATAACTGCTTGAACATATCTTGTTGTTCTTGCTTGCTATTTTTTCATTTTCCTAATAAACCTGGTGTAAATTCGTAAGGCACAACAGTTGGATTTATGTCACTGAACTTTCAGTGGACTCAGAGCTTGTTCCCCACTCCCTTACTTAAGGTTACATTTTAGTAATGTTTTCGCTTGCAAGCAGAAATTATCTGGAACTTGGTGGGTGACTCCACAATTTTTTTTTTAATTTATTATTATCTTTTAGGACATTAATCTTTTTCTTCTATTTATATCTTTCTTCAGGCTGATGTGATCGAACGTCTTCGACTTCAATATAAGAAAGATTTACTGAAGGTTGTGGACATTGTACTTTCTCATCAGGTATCACATTTATGATGCACTCAGATGGATTTCCTCTTGTCACCTTTTGTTTTCTGTGTAAATAACTTCAACTGACTCTTCCTAAATGGGCTTGCAGGGTGTCAGAAGTAAAAATAAGCTGATACTATGCCTCATGGAACAACTTGTTTATCCCAGTCCTGCTGCATATAGGGACAAACTAATCCGCTTCTCTCAACTTAACCACACAAATTATTCTGAGGTTGAATGCCTGACCTGTTTAATTGTGATGGAATGATTTTTTTTATCTCATTTTTATTTGTTGTCAGTTTATATTTTGAAAATCAGGCCTAACAAGAGGAGGATTTTTTTTAGATTTGATTTTAGATTTTTGAGTAATTTTTTCTGTGTGTCATACTACTAATATTCATTTGCTATTTTCAGTTCCCATCTTAAGAGCATTATCAATATTCAATACATTTTGTATTTGCAGCTTGCACTAAAGGCTAGTCAACTGCTAGAACATACCAAACTGAGTGAACTTCGCTCTGCCATTGCTAGAAGCCTTTCTGAATTGGAGATGTTTACAGAGGATGGTGAAAATATGGATACTCCCAAGAGGAAAAGTGCCATTAATGAACGAATGCAGGATCTTGTTAGTGCTCCTTTAGCCGTTGAGGATGCCCTTGTGGGTTTATTTGATCATAGTGACCACACCCTTCAAAGGCGGGTGGTGGAAACTTATATTCGTAGGCTATACCAGGTGCCATATTACAAACTTTCACAACTTTCTGCTTGTTATACTTATGAGTGATCATTATGAAATTAACATTATTTTACGTGCCATCAGCCCTATCTTGTGAAGGAGAGTGTCAGGATGCAGTGGCACAGATCTGGTCGTATTGCTTCATGGGAGTTCTTGGAAGAACACATTGAGAGAAAGAATGGCTTTGAAGAACAAACGCCAGATAAACCACTAGTACAAAAGCACCGAGAGAAAAAATGGGGAGCTATGGTTATTATTAAATCTCTTCAATTTTTGCCAGCTATCATTAGTGCTGCATTACTGGAGACAACCCATGATCCTCATGAAGCAGTTTTAAATGGATCTGTAGAACCAACTGGCTTTGGTAATATGGTGCACATTGCTTTGGTGGGCATCAACAATCCGATGAGTCTACTCCAGGATAGGTATACTGGTTGTTTTGAGTTTTCCCTGCCACAGTTTTCATAATGTAATGCATTATGCATTGGTAGTAATTTGTTATTCATCCTTTAGCAGTACACCTTCCATTTAGGATCTAGTTCCACTTTGAAAAAAACTTATTAAATTCTGTCAGGTTTGATTTAAATTCATGTATAGCATCAATGATTACATGTCCTATTTTGTGAACAAACCAGCTACTAAGTTTCTACAATACATGATGGAAAACTAAAGGAACACACACACACACACACACACACACAAACCAGCGAGGAACAATTTCTTCTAGTTATTATCCTAGGGAGTGCATCCTTTGTTGAACCTAGCCCCTTATTGGCATTCCCCCCTGACTCTTTGCAGTGGTGATGAGGACCAGGCTCAGGAGAGAATTAAGAAATTAGCCAAAATACTCAAGGAGCAAGAGGTGAGCTCCAGTTTACACAGTGCAGGTGTTAGTGTTATTAGTTGCATCATCCAGAGAGATGAAGGGCGAGCTCCTATGAGGCACTCCTTTCACTGGTCAGCGGAAAAGCAGTATTATGCAGAAGAGCCTTTGCTGCGTCACCTAGAACCTCCCCTATCCATCTACCTTGAAGTGGTTTGTCTGTAGACCCTTTGTTTTTATAAAAAGAACAGATCATTTCACATTCTTTGATCTGAATTTTATCATGATCTGTTTTTATCCAGGACAAGCTTAAAGGCTATGAAGATATAAATTATACTCTATCCCATGATCGACAATGGCATTTGTACACTGTTGTAGACAAGCCAGTGCCAATCCGGAGAATGTTCCTTAGAACACTTGTAAGACAGCCAACAATGAATGAAGGGTTTACTGCATATCAAGGGCTGGGAATAGAAACAACTCATACGCAATGGACTGTTTCCTTTACTTCAAGGAGCATTTTGAGGTCTTTGGTGACTGCACTGGAGGAATTGGAGCTTAATGTGCATAATGCTACAGTCAAATATGACCATGCTCATATGTACCTTTGTATCTTACGTGAGCAACAAATAGATGATCTTGTGCTATACCCAAAGTAATTATTGTCTGTACTCGTGTTAAGTCTTGTGTTCTGTTTCAATAAGCTAGTAAGTTATGCATGGGTTATGATGTTTGAGATATTGTCACCAGGAAACTTGACATAGATGCTGAGCAAGAAGAAGTGGCTGTAGAGGCAATCTTGGAAGGATTGGCTAGGGAAATCCATGCAGCTGTTGGTGTGAGAATGCATAGACTGGGTGCTTGTGAGTGGGAAGTGAAGCTCTGGATGGCGTCATCTGGACAGGCAAATGGTGCTTGGAGGGTTGTCGTCACAAATGTAACTGGTCACACCTGTGCTGTGCATGTAAGTATATGTACCATCTGGCAAGTGTTCTGAAGAGGTCCTTTCTTTTCAGTACATACATTTTGAAGGAGAAAACCCTTGGTTAAATTCATATCAGGGATGAGAATTTATTCATTCAGGTCAGTTATGACCCACAAAAACACAACGAAACTGAATTTGCAAAAACTGGGATTTTCAAATGGGACCTGACTGGGCCAGCTAAAAACTGACTAGTTTCAGGTTGATTTGATGCGGTTATTTTTTAGCTGAAAGTTATTTTTGAAGGATAATCATGGATAGGCCTTTTTTTTCTGAAATGCTCAGTTGGTCCATACCAGGGTCAATAACTGGGGTTTTGGTTGCTGACTCTAAAATTTAAATTTCATAGAACTTCAGGAAAAACTGAACTGAACTTCCATATACTATAAGATTTCAACCAAACTTACCTGAAATCCTTGTGAGGATGGCTCATTCTCCAACTAGCTCCTGTAATTCTTTTCAGTCATTTGCATAATTTTCTTTTATCTGAAAAAAATAACTATCTGGTGATATAACATACAGATATACCGGGAACTCGAGCATACCAGCAAGCAGGAAGTGGTGTACCATTCAATCTCTGTACAAGGTCCTCTGCATAATGTACCAGTAAATGCACATTACCAACCTTTGGGATCACTTGATCGAAAACGTCTGGTGGCAAGGAGAAGCAGCACCACTTACTGCTATGATTTTCCATTGGTGAGTCCTGTATTGTGGCTTGAAAACAACAAAAGTTATTTTCTTCAAGATAAAAAATAAAAACAAGTCAAATTATGTTGCTGATGTATTTCTTTTGCGCTCAGGCTTTTGAGACAGTCTTGGAACAAATATGGGCATCCCAATTTTCAGGTATGGAAAAACCCAAGGATAAAGTTTTGAAGGTGACAGAGCTCGTATTTGCTGATGAAAAAGGTAGCTGGGGTACACCTCTTGTTTCGTCGGAGCGTCCAGCTGGGCTCAATGATTTTGGCATGGTAGCTTGGTGCATGGAAATGCTAACTCCTGAGTTTCCTTTGGGAAGGACAATTTTGGTAGTAGCAAATGATGTGACCTTCAAATTAGGGTCTTTTGGCCAAAGAGAGGATGCATTCTTTCTTGCAGTGACTGATCTTGCCTGCAATAAGAAAATTCCACTGATTTATTTGGCAGCGAACTCAGGCGCCCGTATTGGGACTGCTGATGAAGTCAAATCCTGCTTTAAAGTTGGTTGGTCAGATGAATTTTCCCCCGATCATGGCTTTCAGTATGTATATTTAAGTCCTGAGGATCATGCTCGAATTGGATCATCAGTGATTGCACATGAGTTGAAGCTGGAGAATGGAGAAACAAGATGGGTGATAGATGTCATTGTTGGGAAGGAGGATGGCCTGGGGGTAGAGAATTTATCTGGAAGTGGCGCCATTGCTAGTGCTTATTCTAGGGCATATAAGGAAACCTTTACCTTGACTTATGTGACTGGCAGAACTGTAGGAATTGGTGCTTATCTCACTCGGCTTGGAATGCGGTGCATACAGAGGCTTGATCAACCCATTATTTTAACCGGTTTTTCTGCTTTAAACAAACTTCTTGGTCGAGAGGTGTACAGCTCACACATGCAACTTGGTGGACCAAAAATTATGGCAACCAATGGGGTAGTTCATCTAACTGTCTCAGATGATCTTGAAGGGGTATCAGCTATTTTGAAGTGGCTAAGCTGTATTCCTTCTTGTGTGGGCGGTGCGCTTCCCATTTCAAGTCCATCAGATTCTCCAGAAAGACCTGTGGAGTACTTCCCAGAAAATTCATGTGACCCACGGGCTGCTATTTGTGGAATTTTTGATGGCAGTGGGAAGTGGCTGGGTGGTATTTTTGACAAGGATAGCTTTGTTGAGACATTGGAAGGATGGGCAAGGACAGTTGTGACTGGACGAGCAAAGCTTGGAGGAATCCCTGTTGGAATAGTAGCTGTTGAGACACAGACAGTTATGCAAGTGATCCCTGCTGACCCAGGACAGCTTGATTCCCATGAGAGGGTTGTTCCTCAGGCTGGGCAAGTATGGTTTCCAGATTCTGCAACCAAAACAGCCCAAGCAATATTTGATTTCAATAGAGAAGAGCTACCGCTTTTCATTTTAGCCAACTGGAGAGGTTTTTCTGGTGGGCAGAGAGACCTTTTTGAAGGTATCCTCCAGGCAGGCGCAGCCATAGTTGAGAACCTTAGAACATACAAGCAACCTGTTTTTGTGTACATTCCTATGATGGGCGAGCTTCGTGGCGGGGCATGGGCTGTTCTGGATAGTAAGATCAATTCAGATCACATTGAAATGTATGCAGATCGAACAGCTAAAGGTAATGTCCTTGAGCCAGAAGGAATGATCGAGATCAAATTCAGAACAAAGGATCTGCTTGAGTGCATGGGTAGGCTTGATCAACAGCTGATTAATTTGAAGGCAAGACTTCAGGAAGCCAGCAACAGTGCACCATATGATAGAATGGTCGATTCTCTCCAACAGCAGATACAAACCCGTGAAAAGCAGCTTTTGCCAGTCTACACTCAGATAGCCACCAAATTCGCCGAGCTTCATGATTCTTCTCTAAGAATGGAGGCAAAGGGTGTTATAAGAGAAGTCGTGGACTGGGATAGATCACGCCTTTTCTTCTGCAGAAGGTTATGTAGGAGAATTGCTGAGTGTTCGCTGGTCAAGGATGTGATAGAAGCAGCAGGTGAGCGGCTGTTACATAAATCTGCAATGGACATGATCAAAACGTGGTTCTTGAATTCGGATATTGCAAGAGGCAGAGAAGATGCTTGGATGGATGATGAAGCATTCTTCGCATGGAAGGATGATTCAGGGAATTATGAAGCAAAGCTACAGGAGTTGCGGGTCCAGAAGGTATTGCTTCGGTTAACAAACATCGGCGAGTCTCTGTCAGATTTGAAAGCTCTACCGCAAGGTCTTGCTGCCCTTCTAAGCAAGGTAAAATCATCATACGTTCTTTGCTTTTTGCTTAGTATTACTTTTGTGGTCCAGTCCAGAGGTGATGCTTTTTTATATTTAATGCAGGTGGAGCCATCCAGCAGAGAACAATTGGTCGACGAACTTCGTGAGGTGCTTGGATGATTGGCAAGCCCGTGCCTCACCAGCAAAGATGGCCCCTTTCTTATCTCACAGTCTGTTAATTCTCACGCTGCACGATCTACAACTGCGACGAGGAATGCACAAGTAGCTACTGGTGCTGGTGTAATTTTGCCAGCAAGTTGACGATGGCTGTAAATTGGAGCCAGTTAATCAGTCTTGGGAGTAAATTTATAGCTTTCATGCAATTACTGTAAATTTTGCCAGTCTTCAGTCCACTAGGGAAATAAATTCCTCCATTGAAAGTGAGGTTGGCCAGCAGTACCGGCCATTATCCAATGCGATGATTCGTTCATTGAATATTAGTGATTGTTTTTTTTTTTTTTTTGTAATAATATGCATTTGATTGTTCCATTTTCATTTAATGAATCAGAGTAATTAATTTCATCCCTGTGTTCTCTTTTGTCAGCAATTTCAGACACCTTTGCTTTCCAATTACTCTGTCATGTTATAAAATAATCTGCATTCTGAAGTATTTTTTCAGAGATGTCTTCTCCATTTTCTTGCTCTAAAGCCAGAACAACATCCCACCAACCAATAGTCTAAAAATCCACATGCATCTGCTTCTTTATCGAAGACTTGTACTTTAAAAAAATGAATCACCAACCCTATTGATGTAGGATAATATAGATTTAGAGAAAAAAAGAGGGAAAAACCCAGCAAAAAAAGAGAGAGGAGCTGAAGAGGAGAATGGAAAGGGAGCAGAAAGATGCAACTCTATAACTTTTTTTTAACTCATCAAAACTATTTATAATGTCAAAACTCATATAAATAGTAAAACCTTATAACAATTAACAATTAGACTAATTGTACATTAAGATAAAATGAATAAAAACAATGATGACTGAAATTAAAAAAAAATAAAACATACCAGAAATTATAATTGAAGGACAAAATTGAAAAAAAAAAACACAAACAAAGAAGGACAATTGTGTATTTTAGCTATCATAAAAGAGAAAAGAAAGAAAAAAAGAAAACAATTTATCACTAGTGATAATTTAACCACCATAAAACTTCATACATCATACCAAGTGAAAGAGGACACAATACACTACCAGTTGCTATCACACGCTCCACTTGAATGACATAGACACCACCCACTTGCTGGCATGTGTTGAACACATGATAGAGACTTTTCATTTAAATTTCTTTAAGACATAAAAATACCAAAACATCTCTCATAGCCCTCTTAGTTACATATAGATGTATGTGAAAATACAAAAAAAAAAAAAAAAAACCCAAAAAGAAAAGCTTTTTTCTTCTAAGATTAAAATGTACTTTCACTATACATGGAAAATGAAAAATCCTGAAGCACCCATGTTCAACAACTCAACACGTTTTTTATCTCGATAGCAAAAACATATTTTTACTATTACAAAGCTTGTGGAAAGTCAATAAAACCCTTGATCAATAGTTCTAAATTTTATAGACTTTGGGGTAAAAGAGCATTTTTATTATGTTAAAAAATTGAAAAAAATGTAAATACCTTCAAACAATGGTTTAATGACTACTTAGGTGAGAAGGAAAGACCAAAAACCCCAAACTTGAACTTTTCTTTTAGTCCGTGTTTGGTATTGTGGTGCGATCCGTGATTGCCAGATCGCACCACAATTTTGGTGTTTGGTAAAAACCAAACACAGGTTTTCTTGGCGGGTCCCACACATGTTTTTTCTTTTGATCGGCGTTTGGAAAAAAGCAGCCTTTTGATGCTTATTTTTTGCCGATTTGTAAAATCACGATTTGCGATTATACAACAACCACAGAAACAGGCACAAAATTACCGTTGGAATTTATTATTCCAAATCAAACCCTCGTCCATCAACATCTCTGCTCCCCTCTTCTCCTTCACATTGCATACTTTGTAGCTTTTACTTCTCCATCGCGGGAACCTTCTCTTTTTTTCTTTTCTAGCTATTTGTCGCCTCCTCCTTTTCTCTTTCTTCTGCGGATCTGTTTTAGTAAGGGGATGGATAAGAATCTAGCACCTCCATAACAATCATCCACGCCCCTCCCGGCATGTTCTTCTTCTCCGACAAACCTTACCCCTTTTCTCTATCTTCTGCCTGTTCTGTGCTAGAAAGGATAATATGCTTACTAATGTTTTCAATTCCATTTTTAAAGTAATTTTTTGGGACTGACCTAAGTGAGAGGGATGGTTGCAGGCTGCGCCACGCGGGATTAGAGGGAGGAGGGTGGTGCCGTGATTTGGTCGGCAAAGAGAAGGAGGAGATGGAGGTGGGCTGTGATTTTTTTGGCAAAGAGGGGGAGGAGGGTTGTGCTTTGATTTTGACAGAGGGTTTCACTAATGCTGTGTTTGATTGTGCAGTTAAACTTATTTTTTTCATTGCTTTAATGTATTGATGTTAAAACATTTTTTAAAAAATAAAAATAAAATATTATCTTAATATGTTTTTTAAATAAATAAAAATAGAAATAGAAATTTGCTCTATACAGAGAGATATTATTAAATTTACAATATTTAAAAAAATTATATATATATATACCCTTTAAATTAATTTCACAAGTTAAAAGCAATATGAAAAGTTTGGTAACCGAACACCCAAAACTGCTTTTTTTTCAACCTCCAACTCAACCACAGTTTTAACCAAACACTTCACTGCTTATTTTGAACCACAGTCAAAGTGTTTTTTTTGAAACTGCTTTTTTTCAACCTCAATCGCAAAAGCAAAAGCAATGCCAAACACACCCTTAATAGAGTAGATAACCTAACACTCTCATGATGAGAGGTGGGGGTAATGATTGAGGTTATAATGGTTGTGGTAAAAGTAAAGCTTAATTTTTATTAGTTGCATTTCCACCCATAAAACATTGCTCTTTATTATTGACAAGTAAAATTGGTTTGGAAATGAGAAATGCATTTATGGGTTTGGAGAGAAAACGAATATTTTTAATGGTGGGTTTTTGGAAGAGTGGTAAAAGGAAGGTTGGAGAGAAAACCCACTCTCCAAACGAATATTTTTAATTTGAATTTTATTTTCTTAAAAAATAAGTCAAGTGTCACTCAAATCTTAACCAAATTAACTCAATTATAAAATAATATATTGGCACTAGAAAAAATCACTATTGATTTCGATGGTGATTTGTAAATGCATGCATAAAGAAACCTTATCTCGTGTAGTATTTTCCATAATCCACCAGTTCTGTTCCTACTTTTTTTCCCCTTCTGTTGTTGTTAAATTCACTAATTTAATCGCCATAATTAGCATGCCTATTTTATTTTTCCTTACTGTTTTACGCTATTGTTGGTTTGGGCATCACAGCCGAGAAGCTTTAACAGGGAATCATGTCTTTTTACTTTTTTCCAACTTGTAGTAGTGATAATGGAGGAATTGAAGAGCAAAATTATAGAGATTTTTATATGACAGAGACACGGGAGGGGCGGCGCTCCATGAAAATCAAACCTGGACAGCACCATTCCTCAAATACAAACCATGTCAACTGATTGTGTAAAGAAAAAAAACATGAAAATTATACTCGGATTCCATGTTCATTGTGTAATGTTGGAGTAGAAGGTAGCGGTCACTGACACTAAACATCACTCAGCAATATTAGCATTCTTCCAGCAATTTTGGAGAACATACTGCCACAGCATTAGCAACCGTGAGGAAGATCTTGTCCTCTCCAATCTGTTGCGCCAAATCGGAGGCGTGGAGCTTATCGATCACGACTGGGCCAGGATTTGCCAGGACAAGCTGTGCGATAACACAAGGAGCTTCTGGTAAGGGATTTTTCCTAATATCAGAGCACTTGTGTACACATTATCGTAAATTCATGTGTTTGCGTGTTACTTGAGATTTATAGGATGCTGTAATATAGTTGTAATTAAGTTAAGAGTTAGATTTCATGACATTCCAGGTGGGGTGGCGGTGTTCATGCACGAGAGCTCACCTGAATCTCTCTTTTCTGGAGACTTCTGTATAGCTCTTCCATGGCATGGATGCCACTGGTGTCGATGTCGGTCACGGCTGCACCAAAAGCAAAAGGATCATCAATGAGTTTTGAAAAACTATGGTGGCAGGTTAGCTAGTAGAGAACAGTTAATGAAGATCCAGTAGAGAATAGCCTGATTACGTGACATCTCCACTATCAGAAACTGGATTTTTTGGTGGCCGGATTTGTTTACCAATTCTTCCTCGTCTGTCAACCATCTCAGTATCCTGCAAGAAAAAAAAATGTTTCTCAGCCTCACCAAAGCTACTGGAAATATCAACATTTTGCGAAACTCGCATGAATTGCGTAGCTGAAAGGCCTAAAAGCAATGGCTTTACCTTTCTTTAATGTAATTGGAGTTAGAAAAGTAGATTGCAGAATCAACTCTCACAATCAAAACACCAGGAACCTTGGTTGCGTCAGGATACTGAAGAATGTTTCTGTACACAGTTGTCCTCGGTACATTTCCGAGAATTGCAGTTCGGGGCCTGGTAACTTGTAAGAGAAGTTTGAAAAGGGATATCGACACCTTCCACGACACAATCAAAACATGATTCAATCAATCATGGCAATCACATGTAGGGGATTTAGCCAGTGCGTGCCGTGATTCTTACCGCAATCAAGAGGCCAATCTCAACAGAGGCAAACACAACACCGAAGAATGCCCCCACGCAGGCAACAAAATCAAATTTATCAATCTTCCATATCAAATATGCCGCATCAAAATCAACTAGGCCGACCACAGCTGATATAATGATGGCCGAGAGTACGGCATTTGGGGTGTACTTGAAAAGAGGTGTCATGAATTGCAAGGTCAGAAACACAACAATCGACATAACAATGTTGGAGACCGCAGTTTGGCAGCCAGACATGTAATTCACAGCTGATCGAGAAAATGAACCTGCGAGTAGTGACCATAAGAAAAGAAATAAAATCAAATGACCATTAAGGATTTCAGTACTCACATGAACCTCCTTGTGTTAGCCCCATGGAGTTTGAGGCCAAAGGGAAGATCAAAACCATTTAATCAGTAGCGAAACATCTGCTACTAATTAGGATAATACTACTGTTCATATGTGCATCCTCTCACCTGTTGCCACGTAGCAAGAAGCCATTGAGCCAACAATATTCATAGTTCCTAGCGCTACCATTTCTTTGTTTCCATCCAGCTGATAGTCCTTCATGGCAGCAAATGTTCTTCCGATTGCTATGGCTTCCTGAAAATCCCGTTCCAAGACAGGAGGAATAAAAACTCTTTTAGTTGATCGGTGACCAAATAAAACGTCCCTCATCAATGAGAACAGGGATTTCTGCCTGGCCGGAGGTGTTTGCAAAGTTGTCTCACCGTCAAGGCAATCATCCCGGCCACAATACCAATCCTAGCACCTTTCAGCAGATGGTCACCGCTGAAATATAATTGATTCACAGACGACGGATTTATTCCTTTCTCTATATGATTTACCTTCAGAAATCACAATAATTACCATTAATCCCGTAGCTACTGCAGCTATCACTGCTTCTTCTGATGTTGCAGCCATAATAGGATTTATTATTTTTAGTAGTAGAAGTAATCACTAAAGAAAAGAATGAGAAATGCTTACAATTTGAACCCCGTTCTTGTCTGCACGGGTTATATACACAAAAAAAGTTGACAGAATAACAGATATCAATGGGCCAATTGCTGGCACCCAGAATAATTTACTGTTCTTCTTTCCCTATTGCTCAAATAAAGGTGAGAATTAGAAAAACCTTGCAAGAAGGTAGATTATTACATAAGCATTAGTATTCTTAGACTTTGATGGGACTTACAATGTACTTGGCAAAAAGGAGGAAAGATAAAAGGCTCGCACCAATAACAATAGTTTGCCAGTTCCACTGCAAAACATTTGTTGCACACAAATCAGTGACCACTGATACGACAGTTTATTTATCCAGGGTGGGATTCTTAAT
Organism: Salix purpurea; assembly: GCA_027405865.1. NCBI lineage: Eukaryota > Viridiplantae > Streptophyta > Magnoliopsida > Malpighiales > Salicaceae > Salix > Salix purpurea. Next base: position 15,321,382 of record JAOWLH010000011.1, read on the forward strand.
TGATCAGCTATCGGTCGTATTTCACATTTTAAATGTAAGAATGAGCCAGAGAGAGCAAGCCAGAGAGAACTCACTCCATGATGAGCTGAGGCAAATACCGAGTGCATTACAGAAACAATATCAGTTTTCTTTGTAAATTTTTTAATCCCAAGAAAACCCTTAAGCTGTTGGAGGGCAATTGTGATGGCAGCTCCACCCATGAAACCAACAATAGCAGCATGGGATAGAAAGTCGATTAAGAACCCCAGCCTGATAAAATATGGGCCCAAACCAGTACGACGTTAACAGAAAGAAGTGATAGATAGAGAGCACTAAGACAAATGAATATGAACATGGTCAATATGAATGAAACATTGCTTGTTTAATTTTCTTTTGACATTTACCTCAAAAACCCAAGGCTTACTTGGGTGATTCCAGCAAAAAATGTAGCTGTAAATGCAAGCCGCCGATATTCTGCTGCATTGGCTACAGGATCAGCAATTTCATTCTGAAGCAGAGTCCCCAACAAGAGAGACACCACAGCCACTGGTCCTATTGCTATGTCTCTTGAACTTCCCATGAAGGCGTATATCAAAGGTGGAACAAAGCTGGAGTCTGAAAAATATTTCGAACAGAAACAGCAGAAATCAGCCCATCAAATTCAAGAACGAGCCAAAGGCAATGCAAGACGTGCATGAATATGGGAAACTTACACAGTCCATACTGAGGATCCAAATTTGCAAGCTTTGCATACCCAATATCCTGTTTTTTTTTTTTTTCCAAAATGTAAACAGTTAGAAACAGTGCAACGTGGTGAATACATAATATTGCTGTTTCTTATGCATCTTCTGAGAAGACAATCTACCTGGGGAATGCAAAGACTAGCAATTGTCAGCCCAGCAATGAGGTCACCTCTAAATTTCGCAAAACTGTAATTTCTCCCCCATTCAAGAATAGGGAAGATAGCTTGGAGACCCAGGATGAACTTTTTAGACCTTGTTTGGTCCTTGAATGAACGCAGAGGATCATCTGCAAAGAATGTCTCTTTGACAGTGGCTTTGAACTCCTTGAAGAGGTTTTGCTTCGGAGGAAGTCCAACCTTGTGAACATAAGGTGGATCCTGAGGATGAGAGCGAGAGGATGAAAGGCTCCTTATATCCATATCGTACTCTTCAGTTGAATGAACCGCTGAAGACATAGACAGTTAACTTACCTGTGTAATGCAAGACAGTTTACAAGATAATCATAATCAAAAAGAGGGCAATTTTGATCTTAATTGTGCAGAAAGAATATGACGTGTTCTATTAACATGTACAATTAATAGGCCCACGTAAGTACAAACTCAGAAATTTATGAACAGAACATGATGCATTTTCAGTATAGTCTTCCAAAGAAAAGCTAGAGCATAAACGAATAAAGTGAAACTTCGGTCTGTGGACAGTATTCAAGAAGTTGAGCTAACCACGACAATGGAAGCCAGGAGGGAGAGAAGGCTAGGAAAACCAGCGCAGGGAAATGCTAAGCCTTATTGAAAATAAATGGAAGCGTAGAAGCACCTACTTATATAAGTTTTAAAAAGAATCACTAGTTAAACCTTCATAATTAAGAGATAGAGACAGGGAATTATGATTAGCAATATGTCATATAAATGATACTCAGCAAAGTGGACAGCAATTTTTTATTCATGACCGACCTGGTCATGGATTATTCAACACTTGATGATAGGTGGAAGCAGCTCTTCAACGCGTCCGTAATTTTTTTGAAGTAAGAACTATGCAATTTGAAAAGGCGTTGACGTACTGTGTGTTTCGGAATGCAGCAGAACTTTGTTTGGATTAAAAAAACATTAATTTCGATGCTTTTCAAGTGTTATTTTTCTTTCTGCATCAGACATATTAAAAAACATGAAAAAGCATCAGATTAGTCCTTTTACAGACCGAAAACACAAGACTCGAAAGGCATTACCAAACAGTGTCTTGGGGGCATAGCTGGCAGAAGCTAGGAAACTGATAGCATATCGATGGCTACTTTTTCTTGGTTCTTCTAAACCCATCAAAAAAGATCATAAACTAAAAATAAAGGGAAAAGAGCTTTCATGTCTTGTTGCTGAAGAATATATATGGTATCAGAATAGTGGAAGGGCCACAAACGCACGCAACTCGATCCTCTTCAACCACAACCAGTCATTAATTATCAGAAAAAAAGAGGAACATTTTCTTCAAAATTATGCTTTTAAATTTCTTTTCTGATCAAGTTATTCATTCCCATGCTTCTTACAGACCAGAGAAACAGCTAAAAGAAACAATAAAAAGGCATGCAGTAATAATGGCCTCCAAAATCCTTTCTAGTAACAGCAGAGTAATGTGATATTCATCATGTCCAAACATTAACAAATAAAATTACGGTCCCAATTTACGTCATTCGTGATTATTTTAAGGAAGAAAGGGCATTTAATGAAAGCACCCAGCATTTAAGGTTAAAAGCTATACGGCCAACGAAGAAAATAAAAATAAAACAACGCTCTATACAATCAGGACATTAAGAATTACTATATATGTGCATGATCATAATTAAGGCTCAATAATCAATTTCGGGCTCTCTGAAAACCCTAAAAAGCCAACTCGATCGATCGGTTGAATCTACTAAAGCACGTTAAAAGCGTTTGATTTAATTAGTTAATTAATCATGATCCACCACCCAAATCAAAGCACATCACTATACTCAACCTGATGCTTTGTCAAACAGAATCGCCAAAGCAAGCAAACAGCATAAGAATCGAAAACTTTCAGTTCACAGAAACAATGCTATACTATATGTACGAGGATGAGAACCAAAACCCAGAATTCAGAAGGTCTTTTGATCGTGTCTTTGATATGGGACAGAAGAGCATCTTCCAAATTGCATGTCTTTTTGGAAGAGAATAAAGGAGGAGGGGTTCAGGAAAAAAAGTCATCGTATCTCACCTCCCCATTCACTTACTTTGTAATGAAAACCGTTGATAGTGGAGCAATAAGATTAACCCTCTCCCACTCGAAAAGATCTTCTTTCCCTTGCCATTTATTTTTTTATAAAAAAAGAAGAAGAAGAAAAGGCCAAAATCGTAGTTATTGTTCAAGAAGAAAAACTTACAAGCTTATAGAATAATGAAGACCTAAAAATAGCAAGCACCTTCCCATAACGTGCGCCAAACATGGTGGTCTTTATCTTTCCGTAGGCTTTCGCTATAATTAAATAAGGAGCTAAACCCTAATATATCTGGAAGTACCTATGCCAAACCCCGTCCAGGTTCAATGAATTATCTCATGTTCAACTCAGGATTTGCTCAGTAGTTACTTGTTCTTTTGCTAAGATTTGACTTCTCTGGGCATCAAAACTGATATAATCCCATAAAAAAACTGTGTAGAGATTTCGTAAGAAAACAAAAGCTGATCTTTCAAGTGATAAGCTCTAGAATTTCTAGTCAAAAGTACAGATGATAGAATTCTATCTATGTTCATTCACGAAGTTAGTGTTGTCTTTGCCTTTTGCTTCAACGGTAGAAATGTGGACTAGATTCATTTACAGAACTGACACCGGAACACACGCGTGGGAAAATACTAGAGGTTTTGCTCCGGCAGAAACTCGATACGATGTTCCATCTAACGTCTACGGCTCTGTTTTTTCGTCAACGCTCACTAGAATGATTTTCTCTCCATCTTGAATGGGCACCTCCACGTGTTTGGGTGACTTGAAGTCTTTTCAGCCGTGCCTTTTTTAATGATTTTTTTTTTTATGTTTTTGTATTGTTTTAATACGTAGATATTAAATATTAAAAAATAATATTATTTTGATGTATTTATAATTAAAAAATATTTTAAAAAATAATTATTATGATGCTAATAAACATAATTTTAGTTGCAAAACAACATTGTCATGATGAATTACGATGTGTATGGAAATATATTCTCACTTTTTGTAGTTTCAAACTTGGCTTGCTACTAAAAATGAGATATAGGCTACTCCTTTCTACTCTTCACTCATAGATTCATTGTCTCTATCTTTTTTAAAGGATAACATAATTGATTACACAATGGAATAAATATCATAAAGAGGTAGGTCCTTTTCATAAATATTAGTTTTTGTTTATCATTTTAAGATACAAAATAAATAAAAAAATAAAAATATAAATAACCCATCATATTAGAGGATGACTCATCACCAAACCACGTCACCACATCGAAGGATAGCACAAATACCTGATTTCTAATACTCTGTTATTTTATTCTTTAATTCCTTTTGTAAAGGACTGTACATAAAAGAGTAGCATCATTTCCGCATGATAAAGTTAGCTAGAACTTTCCTTTCCTGCTATATATATTGTAGACTCACTGTATCGTTCAATACAATATACAACAGAGAGAAATATTCTTTCCACAATTCTATTCTCCTTTTTCCGTTTATTACATGGTATCAGAGCAGCCGATCAATGGCCAACGCTCCAAAAGAAACTGATTCCCAGTCTTTCAATGATACTATTCCCACAAACAAATACCTTGATTTTTCTGATCCATTCAACCCTTTTCGAATTGAGAATGGTGATAACCCAGCTGCTGCTCTTGTTTCTGAGCTCTTAACCACTGATAATTATGTCAGTTGGTCTCGTGCGATTTCTCGAGCCCTTCGTGCGAAGAACAAAATTTCCTTTGTTGATGGTACGTTGCCCAAACCAACTGATATCTCAGACCCCCCTTTTCAAGCTTGGGAAAGATGCAACGATTTGGTTGTCTCATGGCTGCAGAATTCTCTAAGTCCTTCAGTTAAGTCTAGTCTTGTTTTAGTTGATGATTCAAGAATATTGTGGCTAGAACTAAGAGATCGTTTCACTCACCAAAATGGTTCTCGAATCTTCCAACTAAAATGTGATCTAGCCAGCTTGTCTCAGAATCAAGACAATATCAGTACCTATTTTGGTCACCTCAAAATATTATGGGATGAACTTGCTATTTATGACCCTCTTCCTGATTGTTCATGTGGAAAATTAAAAATCCTGCATGATCGTTATGACCGTGATTGTGTCATTCAATTTCTTATGGGTTTATCTGATGCGTACTCAAACAGTAGAGATCAGATCATGCTTCTTGATCCTCTCCCACCCCTCAATCGTGTGTTTTCCATGATCCAACAACAAGAGAGACAACATTTGATGATTCCTGTTGCTAAAACTCCTGATCTTATGGCAATGATGGCCAAACCAACCTTTACCTCTGGCAAAACTTTCTCTAAATTCACTTCCCAGAAAACTAATCGCCCGTACTGTTCTTATTGCAAGCTTCCTGGCCATTCCCTTGACAGTTGTTTCAAGCTTGAAAATGCTGATCCCCCACGTTGCACTCATTGCAATATGACGGGTCATGTTGCAGACAAATGCTATAAATTGCATGGCTATCCCCCTGGTCATAAACTCCATTCCAGAAATACTAGTAAGAGTATTGCAGCTACTATTACTCAATACCATGACCACACGGACAATGATCATGCAAAGGACTCATCCGAATCCATGATGCTTACCAGGAATCAATATCAACAATTACTCTCTCTTTTGCACTCCAAGGAGACTAGTTCAGCCATGGCTTCATCTTCCTCTACTCCCAACCCTCTTGTTAGCACCTCTCGTGTTTCTGGTATGCATACTTGCTTAAATATACGCACACACCCATCTCCTCACACACTGGAATCACCTTGGATCATTGACACTGGTGCTACGAATCATATGATCTGTTGCACCTCTCTGTTTACATCCATAACAACCACTATTTCCTATCAAGTTACCGTTCCAAATGGCCAAACTGTTCCAGTGACTCACATTGGTGTCGTAAGAATATCTCAACATCTCACCTTACATCATGTTTTATGTGTGCCATCTTTTAATTTCAACTTACTGTCTGCCAAACAACTTACTCAAAATCATTCTTGCTATCTCATTTTTCTATCCAATTTTTGTTTCTTTCAGGACTTAACTTCATGGACAACGATTGGGATGGGTGAAGTTCATACTGGTCTATATCACCTCCTCAGGTCTCGGGTGTCACCATGTGCACTGGTTGATGCACTACCTCGCCTCCGCCTTCCTTTTTCTTCCTTCTCTGCTTCCACTACTCACACTAACCCACTGTGTGATTTATGGCATTTTCGTTTAGGACACATTTCCCTTTCTAGACTAGCTTTAATCACAGATCCTATTGTCACTCCTACTCACACATTTCAGAATCAATTTCCATGTTCTGTTTGCCCTTTAGCTAAACAGCGACGTGTTTCATTTTCCAACTCTACACATTCTGCTATACATAATTTTGATCTTGTTCACTGTGATATATGGGGTCCCAATTCAGTTATTGCAGTAGATGGTTCACGTTTCTTCCTTACCATTGTTGATGATCACTCTCGGACAACATGGGTGTATATGCTTAGGCATAAATCTGATACCCGGTCTTGTTTTATGGCCTTCTACAATTTAATTGAAACTCAATTTCACACTAAAATCAAAACCATTCGCACAGATAATGGTGCTGAGTTTCATATGACAGATTTTTTTAACACTAAAGGTATCATCCACCAAAAGAGTTGTGTCGAAACACCCCAACAAAACGGTAGAGTTGAGAGAAAACACCAACACATCATGAACATTGCTCATGCTCTCATGTTTCAATCCCATCTTCCCCCCCATTATTGGACTGATTGTGTCCTCACAGCAACATACCTCATTAACAGAACCCCTACCCCTCTTCTTCATAACAAAACACCCTATGAATATCTATTTCAAACTCCTCCTCAATACAAACACTTGAGAGTTTTTGGCTGCCTTGCCTATGCCTCTACCTTGTCCCATGGACGTAAGAAATTTGATCCGAGGGGACGTGCATGTGTGTTTTTAGGCTACCCTTTTGGATTCAAAGCATATAAACTACTTGATCTCCAGACTGCCCAAATTTTCTTGTCCCGTGATGTTCATTTCCATGAATCTGTTTTTCCCTTTCACCCTCATTATTCACAGTCTATCTCACCTTCTCCTTCTATTCCTGCTCCACCAGAACTTCCCATTGTTACTCCTTCTCCTATTATTACTAATTCCAAGCTCATTTTTCCCTCCCCTCCTTCTTCTCCTTCCCCACCTCCCCTGCCAATATTCTTACCTTCTTCACCTTCTATACCTCCCACTCCTTTACCTTCATCTTCTTCAGACTCACCTTCTTGTAGGCCAACACGAACTCGACGTGCTCCTGAGTACTTGCAGGATTACCACTGTCAACAGGTTGCTCTTACTCCCCCCATTCCACCGTTGGACAAGTTGTTAGGTTCTTTTTCAGGTACTGCTTTTCCACTTCATAATACTATTTCTTATAAGCATTTTTCTCCTGCTTATCAAGCATTTTCTACTACTATTTCCACTCATATAGAACCTAAAACATATAAGCAAGCTCTTAAAGATCCTGGATGGTGCAAAGCCATGGAAAATGAACTAGCAGCCTTGGAGACCAATCACACTTGGCAGCTTACGGATTTACCCCCTGGTAAAATCCCTATTGATTGCAAATACATTTACAAGATAAAGTATAATTCGGATGGGAATGTTGAACGTCTTAAAGCAAGACTTGTAGCCCGTGGCTTCACCCAACTTGAGGGAGTGGATTATCAGGAGACATTTTCTCCTGTGGCCAAGTTGGTTACTGTAAGGTGCCTCTTAGCCATTGCGTCTATGAAAGGCTGGCATTTACATCAATTCGATGTAAATAATGCATTTTTGCATGGGGACTTGAATGAAGATATCTACATGAATAAACCTCCCGGCTACTCCAAGGGCTCCCCTACTCAAGTCTGTAAATTGCTAAAAAGCTTGTATGGCCTTAAACAAGCTTCAAGGCAATGGTATTCCAAATTTTCTAATGTTCTTTTTGCTGCAGGTTTCTCTCAATCCAAGGCTGATTATAGCCTTTTTACCCGTGACATTAATGGCATTTTTGTTGTTGTTCTTGTGTATGTCGACGACATACTGGTTTCTAGTAGTGACATGCATGCTGTGCAAGAATTGAAGTCTATCTTCCATAAGCATTTTCAGATTAAGGATCTTGGCCCTTTACGCTACTTTCTCGGCATAGAGGTCGCAAGATCCTCCCAAGGAATCTATATTTGTCAAAGGAAATACACGTTGGATATCCTTGCTGATTCTGGAACTTTAGGCAGCACCCCTGCTAAGGTTCCAATGCAACAAAATCTCAATCTCACTCAGACCACAAGCACTCCCTTAGTTGATCCCAGCACTTACCGGCGTCTTATTGGCAGACTCCTCTACCTCACAGTGTCTCGGCCTGATATTTGTTACAGTGTCAACAATTTGAGTCAATTCATGGCTACTCCAACTGATACACATTTACAGGCAGCACACAAAGTTCTTTGTTACCTTAAGGGTGCACCAGGTCAAGGGCTTTTATTTCCCAGTTCTTCATCTTTACAGCTTACGGCATATTGCGATTCTGATTGGGCTTCTTGTCCTGATACGCGACGATCTGTAAGTGGTTATTGTATATTCCTTGGCTCTTCATTAATCTCATGGAAATCTAAGAAACAATCTGTAGTCTCCAAATCTTCGGCAGAGGCTGAATATCGTTCCATGGCAGTCACTTGCACTGAACTCTCTTGGCTGAGATACATTTTGTCTGCTCTTCATGTCTCACATCCTAAACCAGTTTTGTTACATTGTGACAACCAAGCTACTATCCATATTGCGGCAAATCCCGTCTTCCATGAGCGGACTAAACACATTGAACTCGACTGTCACCTTATTCGTGATCAGCTACAAGCGGGCCATATTTCCACCCGTTATGTCTCTAGCTCAAATCAACTTGCTGATAATCATGACTAAGGCTCTCTCATCCTCTGTTCTGCACTTTCATTTATCCAAGATGGGTGTCATAAATTTTTACTCTCCATCTTGCGGGGGGGTATTAGAGGATGACTCATCACCAAACCACGTCACCACATCGAAGGATAGCACAAATACCTGAATTCTGTTACTCTGTTATTTTATTCTTTAATTCCTTTTGTAAAGGACTGTACATAAAAGAGTAGCATCATTTCCGCATGATAAAGTTAGCTAGAACTTTCCTTTCCTGCTATATATATTGTAGACTCGCTGTATCGTTCAATACATTATACAATAGAGAGAAATATTCTTTCCACAATTCTATTCTCCTTTTTCCGTTTATTACACATCACTTTAAGAATACAAACCACTCACCATTTTAAAGATACATAGTTAATTGAGTAAGTTTACCACTTATCACTTATTTTAAAGATACATAGTTGGGAGGAGTTTAAGAAATCTTTAATAGTTGAAAACATCTAGAATAAGGCTAACATGACAGTACTATTTTAGAAAGTTAAGGGTTGTTTAGGGAACCCTAAAATTTAAATGTGTTCTTGCCAAAGAAATTTCATATACCTAAATTAATAAAATTTATTGGAAGTCAATGTCTTTCTTTTCATCTCAAACTATAATGTAGTAAGATGGGAAATGTTGTGCTTGATTGAAATTTGTTAATACATTTATTTCAAGAAACCTTAGTGGAGCTACATTAAGCTAGTACATGAGGCTGAAGGTCATGAAATCCAAGAGGTGGAAAGATATATTACATACTTTTATTAAGCAATATAAATAAAATATGAGCATTGTTCTTGACATATCTAATATATATATCATCTAGAAAAAAAAAAGAGATTATGCATGAATATGCCAAATGATAAAAGAATGTGACCACCCAAATATATCCTTAACTATTGGATAAAAGATGGTCACTCTTTTTACTAGTATCCTCAAAACACTTTACTATGATCATATAATGGGTATCTAGGCTTAAAAATTTATTAATGTTATGGTAGTGACTGAACATATTGAATAAGATAAACCTAATGAAAGAATATTCGTACCTATTAAGAGGAATAATTTAAATGAAAAAACAAAGATGTTGATAATATTAAAGGTGGGTATAAAGGTAAAAAGAATTGTTTGAGCGAATGGAAAGAGGAATGAATGCTTTTTTGAGTATCAAAGCATAAGTGTGTAAGATTGTAACATTACTAGAAGACTTTTCATGAAATCAAAAAAGATATTTATTGGAGAAAAACCTTGTGTAACCTTTACCCACATAAAAGAAATAGGAATAAGAGATTTTGGCTTTTCAAAGTGTTATTGTTCTTTGTTATAAAAAATTAGGAACTTTTTTTTAGGAGAAAAAGAGTTGATACAAACAACTTAAGTATAAAATAAATTAGCAAAGTCAAATAAGTTAACTATTGGAGTGTTAAACACATTTATTCTAAAATTAAAAGTTTTCCACTCTAGCTAAAAAGGTATAAATAAAATTTTGGTGATAAAAGATGTAATGACATTTTGTAGAAAGTGTATTTTATCATTTAAAAGGAATTTTGTTGAAAATACCCAAAACATATGCTAAAATAATATTTCATAAGGTATTTCCTACTATGTATTTATTTTGGTAATAAAAAGCATATTTAAATGATGAATTCAACAATATAGGTTTTGTTGAATGCAAACGGTTTTATGATACAAAATAACATTTTATAAAGATTACATAAAATTGAAAAAACAATAAGAGGTATAGGACGACCCTTTCAATTTTAATTTTATTATTTTTAAGAAACAAATATATGTTTTATAAATATGTTTCAGGTATTATGAATTTTTAATTAAGAAAAAATATTTTTTTATTCTTATAAAAATAAAATTTTAAAAATAAATTAAATGATAATAAAAAAAGGTGTTAACACTAATTAAATAATAAAACGAAAATATCATCTTTCAACAAAGAAAAAGGATAGATAAAAACATAAATGTTTGACACTGGTTGTTTGTTTTATTTTACACATTTTCATTTATTTTGTGTAGAGGTTAATTTTTGTTGTTAATAATATGAAGAAAAAAAATCATAAGTTTTTCATTAAAGTACAACTCAACAATATTAAATATAAAAACAAAATTGCTGATAAATTATAATAACTATAAAAAGAAAATATGTTAGGGTTTGTTTGGTATTGTGATTACTATTGTGTTTGAGGTTTAAAAAAAATTCATGAAAAATACTTTTAGCTGTAGTTCATAACTTAAATTGAGGTATTTGGTTAAAACTGTGATTGCGTTTAAGGTTTAATGAAAAATATTTCCGTGTATTTGGTTACCATGTTTTTCATATTACTGTCAACTTGTAAGATTAGTTTAAAGGGCATATACATATACACACACATTTATAAAGCCATTGTTTTAGCATTACATCATAAAATTGTTGAATAATAAATAAATAAATAAATAAAGGGTAGACATTATGTCATAGCTAGATTGGTAAATAGATGTAGAATTGTTGACCAAATCAATGTCGAACCCTAAACTTGGATTTTTAAAGAGATAAGTGGGGCTCATATATAAATAAAATCAACTATGAAGGAGCAAAGAGTAATGCTAAAACATTAACGTGAAAAAAGAGAGATAAGAAATGAACAATTATGCTGTGTTGTGGCAGTGCTGAAAAGTAAATGTTACGATGATCTTGACAACCAATAATTTTTGTGGTGAGAATAATAAAATCTCGGGGCGGTAAGCAATAAAAAGCAGGTAATAGTTGCTTATTTTAACCGGTGATTGGATGCATAAAATTTATGGCTTCCACACAAATGCTTTAGTGTTTTTCTGCATAACCAAACACTACTTCAATAGCTTTTTTTCAAACTCAATTTGTACCACAAAAACAAATACCTACTTAATCTAGTAGGAAAAAACAATGAAAAAAGAGAGGAGAGGCTAGATGTTGTTGGGCCCAACATGATAAAAAGGTGAAACAAATAAAGTTGTGTAATTAAATATTAATTGCTAAAATAATAGGGATCAAATGATAAAAAAACCTTAACTTTAAGGATTAGACTAAAGTTTTCTCAATAAATAGTAACAAAGCTTATTTTGTTGTTGTCAAAATTGTTTTTTCTTTCTAAATGCTATTTTTAACCACAATTATATTTTGATTTCTCCAAATTAATGTTCAATAAATATTGGAATAATGTTTGAAATTATGTAGAATTAAAAAAATAGTAATACAATCTAAATTTGAAAAATTTAAATCTTAAAAAACTAGAAAAAAAAACTGCATTGTGCATTTCTATAATAATATAACAAATGATTGAAAGAGTTAAATAAATATAACTTAGTCCATAATAATAAAATTAACATAATCAATTCTTATAGTTTTTGAAAACAACAATTTAATCTCAACATTTCTCAATCATGTTTAAACCTAGTTCTTTATTTAATTTCATGTTATTTGCCCCTTTTTTAATTTAATTTAATTTTTCAATTTGATTTATTTTTTTGAAAGATGGAAAAGAGAAGTGAGAAAGATGGTGTCTATATACATGACAGAAGGGAAGAAAAGAGAAGCGTAACGACATGTCGCTTGACAGAAAAAAAGAAAAAGAGAAGGCTTATGACTGCTGTCTCCCTAGAAAGAAAGAGGGAACAAGGTTTAATTTTGCAAGCAAGGAAGGAGAAGAAAATGGACGCAGAAAAAGATAAGCAAGCAAACGAGATGCCAAAGTCTAATCCATTAACACAGACCCAGTTCCTCCTCTGGAAACGCCAAAAGGTGTTTTCTTCTTCGCCCTTTACTTTTCTAGGGTTTCTTTCTATATCAAACCAATTGTCCTGGAATTCGTATCTGATAATTGAGCTATATTCAGAATTTTAAATATGTTAATATATACCAAAGTTTTCATCTTGAATCGCTGAGTTTGTTGTGTGTATCAATCATGCCAAAACACTACAAATATTGAACAGCTTCGCCTATCTTGGGAATTAGAATAGGGAGTCTCTGTTAGTTTTTTGTGTATAAAATCTCTTTAAAGGCTATTTACGAAATAAATAGAGTGTTATGGAGCGGTAAATGTACTTGTGTATTTGGTTCCCAACCTGCTAACTCCTGCCATCTTCTCTGAACGATAAGAATGTTTCGTTTATCATCCAGGCTATATAATTTGTTGAGGGTTTAATATAGTTGGCCATACATGGTAGTTCCTGATCCTTTCTGTCCTATCCACCATATATTGATTTGGTGGGTCAAAGTTATAATCATGAAGGAATAATGAACTGAGGCAGGGATTTTGTGGCAATGCAGTCAACTTTTAGCAGCAGGAGTCGGTAAACCATGTTGCGTGATTTCTTTTTGGTAGTGTTTGCCGCAATGAATCTCTCACAAATCAGACATCATCGGGAAACAAAAAATTCTAGTCTGCAGGTTGTTACAAGTGAAGATAACTGGGAGCCTTCTCAAGGCATTATAATAACTTACTGTTAAGTAGAGAGTATTTGCATAATCCCATCTCCTTGAACTGCTCCCATGTTGATAACAAGTTCAGAGACTTGATGAGGGCTCTACTAATGTTAGACTACTTTATTTACTTTTATTCTTTTTATAATTATGACAATAAATATCAGTTTTTTTTTTTTTTTTTCGTTTTTATTTATCAGGATGCAGATTCCTCAGCTAGAAAAGCTGAAGCTACTAGGAAACGTGAAGAAGATATAGCTGCAGGAACAGTTCCAATGAATGGCCGTGAACTTTTCTTGCATGAACCTTGGGTGTTTGATAACAATCAGTATTGAGGTTTGGTTTTTGTTCAAGAACACAAACATACACAGACTCATTCGTGTAATGCCGAAGAGAATATCTTAACTCATGATGCTCTATTTCCTGTTGACTTTGGTTTAAAGAAAACTTATGGTGCATTGAGAATGCCCAATGATGATGATTTTTCTCTGCTAATAGCTGTTATTATGATCTGGTAGTTGCTGTATAAAGGCCGAACAATGGCATCAATATATGACTAGAGTTATGTTTGCTCTGCTCCTAGAACGCTGTGGTGCTACATATACTCTATGGTGCTACATAACATGGCGCATGGTTAAGGAGTCGACCTGCCTTTGGGGACAGTTTGAAAACATTAAAAAGCACTCCTTTTAGGTCAGCTTTTCCCCCACCACTAATTACCATGCCTACTTTCTTCTCAGCCTCTCTGACCCTTCACAAAATCGGAGCCAGGGTTCTCTCCCCTCATCAACAGTGCAGATCCTTTACCATGCTAATTTATTCATCCATCAGTATACTTATTCCCCGTGTGCTACTGGAAGATAAAATCTTGGATCTTGCATTTGAATGCCATCAAATTAACTAATATAAACACGGATTTGGAAGATTTAGCTGCTATAGCTGTACTAAGAGAAGAGTCCAGGACATTGTAACTTCGATATTTCTCTTTGCTCGTGTCAGGTATTGGCATTTCAAGTGATTTAGCCTGGAGAGGCCGTTTCATCTCAGGGTCTTAAACCTAGTAATGGGTTCTATAACCTGAAGGAGTCAGCTTTGGCATGGATAGGTGTTTTCCTGCTTGAATTATTCACACTATTTTCCTGGTCTTGCAACTCGTACACGTGCTGGTAGATTAGGTTCATGTGAATGGAAAATTGTTCAATCGGTTTGGGGTATTATAGATCTTATAATCAATGCCTGAGCCATTTGTTTCATTTATTCCTCAAAGATTGTTCAATCGGTTTGGGGTATTATAGATCTTATAATCATGTGAATGGAAAATTGTTCATTCGGTTCATGTGAATGGAGAATTGTTCAATCGGCTGTGGCATTTTAGAGCTAGATATCATTGAAAGCTAGCTGCACTTTTATTGAACCACATCCTGGTTCATTCATGGCAGAACTGGATCTGGCACACGCCCGAGTAAAAAAGAGAGTTCCACTGAACTTGAACTTTATTCAAGAAGCCATATTTCATCAGAAACATGGCGTACATTGTCCAAAGAGGAAGCACTGACCCAAACAGAAACGACATAAACTTAACAACTTAGGAGACACTAAAACCGACATGAAACAAAGTAGATGAAGCACTAGACAGAATGACTCGGATTTGACAGGATCTCTCCTCCCTCTCCTTCATGTCATATCGCCTCCCACTTCCCCTTACTCAGATGGTTTTCGCCTGCAAAGAAAAACCAGTCATAACCGGCATTTAGCCCGGAGAAAATTGGAAGTCTGGTACTCTCAAATCGTAATTTTTCATTTCTTTGTTTTGTTACGTTTGTTGTTGTCGGAGAACAGAACAGTGTGCCTCTTTCTTCTTTCTTTGTTTTTTAGTTCATTTTAAGTTTATTTTTTTTATTTTTAAATCTCAAATCGTCAAATTTATACGTTTGACCTCTCAAATGTTCAAATTAATTCAATCACCACTTTGTCTTCGTGTGCACCACCTGCTGGTTTGCTGTGTGACCTAAGCGTACTTAACGAAGAAATCTGCTTTACTGAAAGTAATTTTCTTACATGCAAAAGAAAGAAATACAAAATACGTAAATTGATGAAAAAAATTACTCTCATTTAAGTATCCCCCCCTTTCTTTCTTTCTTTTTCCTTTTTTCATGTCTCATTTAAAGTTTTTGTGAATATTGATGAAAAAAATAACTCTTATAAAACAAAATACGTTAGCATGAGTCCACTGAGAGGGAGAAAGTAAACGTGCAATGCGAGTAAATGAAGGGATATCTACTTGAGTTCCTCTTCGACAGAGTCCAGCTCACGCCTTATTTCCTCTAGATCCCTATGGATGTGCTGCAAACATATATAAAATGTCAGTTTCATCGTGAAAAGGAGAAGAGGATCTCCTAAACAAGTTATATTTGTCTTCAATAATATTAATAAATCTCTGTAAATTAATATCAAGCATACCTCAAACCTATGGTTGCAATAATCAATGCCAGTTTAATAAAGAATCCAGTACATGCAGAAGAAGCAATATATATAATTAGAAATGGTGGTTAACCATTATACACAGTAATGAAGTATGGAGAATCGTGCACACACACGCACACAGTACTTACTATGGATTCAGGGATTAAATAGAGAAATTACCAGTCAATTAGGAACTGTAACTCCCCCCCAGAATATCGTTGAATGAGTCGGGTCCTTTCCTGCTTGTATAGAAGCATGGAAATGTTAGAAGTAATAAGGGGAGAAGGCAGAAAGCAACTCTAGGTCATACTCATGAGTTATTCTCACTAGCTAGAGAAAAACTTCCATGAACTATATTGTGGGCCTGGATCAGAGTGCTTTAACGTATATATTTGTACTAGTGCAGATAAAATTTAAGAGATTTAAAGGATAAATATAACATTGAATACATACATGTAGAACAATTAAATGAAGTCTTAGATTCAAAAGACTGTATATCACCTCTTGCAATTCTTCTCTATTATCTTCACTGCATGCCATTAGATTCAAAGGGTTAGTGAATAAATAAAGGCTGATTACTGATCAAAATCATGCATGTGTGTGTGAATGTGGCAGCAATCTCGAACCATGCACGTTTGGAAAGAGGCTTTTACCTGGTCTCATAGCGAACCAAACCATTCCCAGACCTGAAATTTACACATATAAATAGTTAGAAAAAGCACCTTGGCTAGCTAGTGCACAACAATTTCAGGCCCGTATGGAGGCTGTACCCGTTGCTGCCTTGAAATGCAGGTAAGGCAAGAGCAGGAGGAAGCACAGGGGGTCTCAAACCATTTGCAGACCTGAAATTTACACATAAATAATTAGAAAAAAGCACCTTAGCTAGCTAGTGCACAGCAATTTCAGGCCCGTATGGAGTGTGTACCCGTTGCTGTCTTGAAATGCAGGTAAGGCAAGAGCAGCAGGAAGCACAGGGGCTCTCAAACCCGTATTCCTGTCAGCTTCGGTGTCTCCTCGCTGCTGCTCTTGCTCCTGTTGTTGAGTTCTTGAAGCTCCCACGCCTCTATTCTCATTGACGCTGAACCTAAATCTAGCCATTTTCGAGCAAAAGGAGTTAAAGCAAAAGGGAGCAACTTATTTGATGAGGAGTGATGCAATACCAAGTGCTTCGTGGGCTGCATTTTATAGGAATGGAGACAGGCTAGGTGCTTGACAGGTGTTTTGAGACCTTCAAATTTCGCACTTATCCACCTTCCTTTCCTTTTTTCTCCCCCTTTTAATGGTGCACTTTCGGATGCCATGAGAGATTTGAAGCTGTAAACCTCTTGGCAATTAAACTAGGGTAATTGGGCTATAGCTATGCTTTGGGATTAATTTGTAAACTAATTAAGAACGTACGGTGCCCCACTTTTGATATAATATATATTCTGGAGAAATTCAACACCTCTTTCTCACAATATTCATCCAATACATGCGCATAAAATGAATTTAAATCGTTTTAATTCCTATATATTCATATTCAGACACCAAGAACCAAGACAGCACTCGAAATAAGAAATAAAAGCATGTATGCGTGTCTTTCTTTTTGGAAAATACGAAATTTCAAGTAATAATAAGTAAACAAGTAACTCTCCTAAAAGGAAGAAAGAAAGGTAAGTAAATTTGAAATAAACAACTGTTGGTTCACTAAACAACACCAAACCACGCTTCCATTTGTTGTTTTTCCAACACATTCACTTACATTATAATTTTTAACATAAGGTTGTTTTTTCATCATAGTTTTTAATTAACAACAATCATTTTGTTGTTCTTAAATAACCATACAACACGTGCGATAATGCTATAGTTTTTAAAAATCAATAGTCATTTTGTCGTTATAAAATTACCATACAACACGTGCAATGATATTATAATTTTTGACTAAAAAAAATCATTTTATCATTATATAATCGTCATACAACACGTGCAATGATACTATAATTTTTAATGAGCAACGAATCATTTTGTCGTTATAGTTTTTAATGAACAACAATTATTTTGTCGTTGTGTAATGGTCATACAAGATGTGCAATAAATCTATAATTTTTAATGAAATGACATTTTTGATGTAATAATTTTTAATGAACTATCATTTTGTCGTTATAGAATGGTTATACAACACGAGCAATTGTATTACGAAATATCATTTTGTCATTATAGTTATTAATTAACAACTATCATTTTGTCGTTATTAAACGACCATACAACACGTGCAATAATGCTACAATTTTTAGCAATCAATTTTCATTTCATCATTGTAAAATGGCCATACAACACGTGCAATGAGACTATAATTTTTAATGAACAACGAATCATTTTGTCGTTATAGTTTTTAATGAACTACAATTATTTTGTCGTTGTGTAATGGTCTACGAGATGTGCAATAATACTATAATTTTTAATGAAATATCATTTTTGATGTAATAATTTTTAATGAACAACCATCATTTTGTCGTTATAGAATGGTCTTACAACACGAGCAATTGTATTGTAATATTTAATGAAACATCGTTCTAAAAATGTGCATTAATACTATAGTTTTTAATGAAATATCATTTCATTATATATTTTTTTTTATGAATAATGATTATTTTATGGTTTAAAATGATGGTACAATAAATATATCATTAATTTGAAATTAGAGCAAACACATGACAAGTTCATAAAAAGGGACGCATGGAAAAAGCATTGGCTGTAAATTCTCAATATGTCAAGTTCCAGCGCCAATCCTCAAAAGGAATCACTCCCTCGTAAAAAGCGTGACTGTTATCTTGCATGGAAAGGCACAGTGCCATATAGTTGCTTCGGATTGTCAACTTAGGTATGGAGGGAGCCTTGGTTTGTTTCTTTCTCTTGGCTTCTTCCTAACAAACCCAACCACGTGCTCACCGTTCCTACATTTCTCCCTCCCCTCCTAACGTCCCCACCCTTCTTTTTTTCTATTTCAAATTAAACAGTAGAAACCGAAGATACCCCGTTTATGGACAATTCTAAAGTTTCTGTGGGGTCTACAGCTTTTTGTGGGGTCTACTTTGTGGGGCTGGAATTATGCTGACGTGGGGCTAGTTAACTGCCACTTATGGCTCGTATTGCCAAATGGAACTCCTGTGGGGGCTACTTAGATAAGAAACGCTCGTGTTGATTTATTGGGGTTTGTTTTCGAGTGCTATTCAGTTTATTTCTTAAAATGTTTTTCTTGTTAATTAATATATTTATTAAAAAAAAATGAAATTATTTGTAACATAAACACATCAAAATAATTTAAAAATAGTAAAAAAATAATTTGAAAATAAAAAAAAATCAAATTATTTAAAAAATACTTTTAAAATACACTATTAAAGGTGCTCGACTACAATTACTTACGGGTTGGGCTGAGGTGAGCATTAAAAAGATATTGTAAATATGTTTTTTTAAATATTAATGATCTTATATTATAGAAAAAAAAAACAAAGTTGAAAAAAATTATACTGATGATTAACCTTTAATAATCAAAATGTTAAAAAATAATATTAAAAAAATAAATGAACCAAAAAAAATACCCACAAACTCGGTTGATAAGAGTTTTTAAAAAACCAAGATTACAGATTCAATCATGAGATTGGAAACAAATTCAAAATTGATAAAATTCATAAGACCACAAATTCACAAGAAAATATAAAATAAAAATCGAGATCTTAGTAAAAGATATAAATACAAAAAAGAAATTCAAATATCTAATAGTCAACATTCAAATAAAGATAAACAAAGATCTTATATTATACAAAAAATAAAGATAAACAAATAAATGATAACAAATATATGCCAGCCAATTCAAATATCTAATAGTCAACATTCAAATATAGAAATTGAGAACGAGCTATCACATGCTAGATTGAGTTTTTTTTTTTTAATTAATAATAACAAATTCATAGTATACAAAGCACAAGTAAACATTATAATGATTACAATGTGTATCCGCTAATTCAAGAACATAATGATCAACATCCAAGTATAGGAATAATGACAGATCATATAATTCTGGTTTGAGTTATTGGATATATGATAGTTCATGCATAGTAGTAACAACACAAACACAAGAATCGTAAACAAATATCCACTAATTATATTATCATATAGTTAACATCTAAGAATATGATCTTCTAATGAGTCATCTAATCCTAGATTGAGTTCTCAAATAAAATACAATCGATACACTTTCACATCGAAGAACAACAAGCATAAAAAAAAGTGCTATTTCATTTTATTATCTGATAGTCAATATCTAAATATAAATATCCATAATAAGCTTTCAAATCCCAGGTTGAGTTTTCAAGTAAAAAATAGTTGAAAATATTTACATTGAACCAAAACTATCATGAAACAACAAGGTTAAAAGTGATAAAAATGTATTTGTTGATTTTATTATTTAATAATAAACATCTACGAATAAGAGCCGATAACGAGTTCTATAATTTCTAAATTAAGTTTCCAAATAAAATATAATTATCACACAATTATTTTTCTATTGTTTTTCTTAAAATATATAAAAAAACACATAGTAAAAGATATAATTTATAAACAAACTACCAAACCAATTTGAAACATCAAACTAGCTTTTCAAACTTAGATTCCTCAATTTCATGAAAAATTATGTACTCTTCTAAACATAAAAAGGAGAAAGGAAAAAATATAATCAATTTAGTTAAGATTCTTTATGATTACTTTTAATGAATCAATAATTAGTTGAATCTGAAGGTTAATAATTCCAGACGCATAGATGAATCTTTTTTTGCTATCCAATACCATTTGGCCTTTTTATTATCTAATACAAAATTTGACATATATGATCATCATCCATAGAGGTTTGCCCAAAATCAAATTTTACCAATGATATGAACCTGCTAAGAAAATTAATCTTTTAAGTCACTTATCCTTAAAAAAAATATCAACAAATCCCAATCACAGTTAAAAAAAAAACGAAATAGAAATTTTCAAATTGTTGGTGAAAGGGAAAATTTCAGTTTGCATGCAGTGAATATATAGTCAAGAGTGTTCATTTGTCTTTCAATGTTCCATCAACAGCAAGCTCCAAGAAGATCAAAGCCCTTATTCGCAGAGAGCATGCAGCACTTCCTGCAAAATTATAAAGTATGAAAATTAAATCTCCTGTTCTATGCAGTGATTTTGTAAGCAGTGTCTAATAACCAGATTGCAGGCATGCAGACCTGATATGAATTTGTTGAAAACATCAAATTAAGGATGTAAATACAAGGGGGGGAAAGAAAAGGAGAAGAAAGAACAAGTTTATTGAAGTAATTACCTCATGAAATTAGATCAAAGCAAGGATCCGCATATGAGGATCGACATGCAGACCTATCCCCTCAAACAACGGATCATAGATGTCATTTTTTAGTACCCTGCAAGTGATAGATCCTTTCAATCATCTATATATATATATATATATATATATAAGCAGGAAACATGTGGCGTTGGTGCTATGAAACATTGATTTTGAACGCCATTTATACCAACCTCGAACCAGAACTAGAAACATTCGAGCTCTCTTGATCATCATGACACGGACTCCATTCCGTCTGCATTAGATAGGAAGAAGAAAGCATCATTAAATTTTCCAACGTAAGAAAATCAACATTTTAAGCGGACAAGTTGATACCCTTGGGAGTTTAGAAGATGATGATTCTCCAATATTGAAATGGCTATTTCCACGACGCCTACCACTTCCTAATATCATGCTCTAGAACGCAATTGAAAGAAACAATCAAGTTAAGAAGGGAACCAAAAAGTGGCTAAACTTTTGATATATGCAGGGAATACCTACGTACCTCATTGTGGTCGTTCTGCGTTGGCACCATCTCCGGATGAAGAGAAGATGCTTCTGCCCTCTTACCCTTATTTTGCTATTAAAATTGATAGTTATTTGATTGCAAAATATGTTGGGGGGGGGGGGGGATTAAGAGATGATAAATCAGTTAGAATTCTTACTTGTTGAGCATTTGGCCTAGCAGTTTGACTTAGCATTCCTTGGAGGGTATCCATCTGCGACCTATGTAAAGATGAAGTGATCATAAATTAAAGCCTATCAAGAATTGATAGTTTCTCTTAAGCAGCAAAACATCAAATAGCTGGGAGTCAATCAGTACCTACTGGTAGAGTTGCCCAAGTTCCAAGGCACAAAGTTCTCTTTTTGCATGATGTTGTCTATGCCTGGCATTACAGCACCTCGATTGACTTGTACGTGATTAGAGAAATATTGAATCCTGAATCCAAAATCATTCGCAAACAATATCGAGCATCACACACTTGTGTTTAGCTTGCTGGATTTATGTTCATGCTATGATGATGTTCCTTTCCTATTGGAAAGAGTTTTTCTTTTCCTCAGAAAAATGAAAAATTGCATACCAGGGAGCAAGACAAGAAGGTGCAGATTGATTAAAGCCACCATGTTGAGTTGCGTTTGGTGTCATATAGACATCTCCCGGATGAGATTGATGAATAAAGGAATTGGGATGCCTACAAATATTCAAATAATTAAGCTTATACTATGATATGGAAGGTGTTTGATTATTGAAACCTAGCTTCTAAGAATTGAGGAAAAGGATATATATGAAATGGAACAGCATCTCAGGGAGTATGATGAGAAATTGACACAAAGAGTGGCTCCTTGTATGGATATATGGTGTTCGAAATATCTTGCCTAACTTACCATGAAGATTCTGTAGGACCGAATAACATAGAGTTATAGCATTGTGAGTTGATCAATACATCATCTTCTCCATACAATTGAAGATTATGAGAAGGAAACTGTGGGGACCTAAACTCAGAAGAGAAACAAAGCTTCATTATGAGTTGAAACACAAAATAATACACTACCACAATTAATTGTCTTACGGACAAAAAAATATGTCAGTATTGTAATGTAATTTTCTTCGATAATTGTTTTTCCGACAAACACACAGACAGTAACTGTTCGTCGGTAAAACACTCGTCGATAATTTCTTTTTTATCGATGATTTTATCAGCATTGACCACATCTACGGAACATTGACTTACTGTAATTTTATTGATATATTCTGTCAATGATGTCTTTGAAATATATTATCGATAATTGTTTTTCCGACAAACACACAGACAGTAACCGTTCATTGGTAAAACACTCGTCGATAATTTCTTTTTTATCGATGATTTTATCAGCATTGACCACATCTACGGAACATTGACTGACTGTAATTTTATTGATATATTCTGTCAATGATGTCTTTGAAATATACTATTGATGATTCTATTGTTAGCATTCCGTCAATGATTCTATTGATATTATTTTTTCTGTAAGGGTGTCGGTAAAATACTAACGACAATACCTATTGGTAAATACCGATGAAAATTAATATTATCAATCAAATACCGACAGAAAAATTCAATCGATATTTCCATATAAATTAGTCGATTTTCTAGTAATGATAAACAATTACAAGCTAAGTGATATAATCAATTGCAAGTCTTAAAAATGTTATATCTATAAAAAACTTACCTCAAAGTTAGAGGAGACTCTGGAAACATGGTAGAGCCTTGTGGATCATACACATTAGGTGTGATTGGAAGTTGATTAAATAGATCATATGGAAGTTGCTGGGGCCTATAGTAGAGAAATCCTCATCAATTTTGGTCAAGTTAATTGTTTTCACGATTAAAAAGTATATATCTGAGGTTAATACCACTGATTCACTGGAGGTTGAGGTCCAGATAGCATCCCAGGTACTTGATCGCTAAATCTTGACTGAGTAGGCAATTGCTGGGGCCTAAATTAGGAGAGGTTTTTAGTTACTTATGTATACATACATACACATAATTGCTAGCTAGCATTCGATGTCATTTTAGCTTACCACAAAGGCATTGATGATCCGGGTAGCATGGGATTGGTACAGTACTGGGAATCAAATAAATTTGCTCCCATGAACTGATTAGGCTGATACCTAAATTCCAATATAATGAGTTCATTTAGTGTAATTCAATTGTCATCACTGACAGTTACAACAGCAGATAGGGTTAGAAAACGATGAATATCATGTACCTTGATGGAGTTATTGGCCCTTGAAGAGTGTTATGGTTGGGAAGAAGCCAATCTGGTTCATTTTGGTTGATCCAGGTTGGTGTTCCTTCTAGAATTCCCGTTGTTGTCTGTTAACAATAGACAATCTGAACATGCTCAATATAAATTGATACATAAAATTTATGATTCAATGGGTGATATGGTAATACGAATACTTGCTAGTTCAATGGACATTGTAGCAAATTGGAGTAAGCTCACCATATTTTGAGGAAATGAAGTTGGAAACTGAGTTGTTCGTCGAATGCCATTGTTGATCACATTGACATCCACCATGTTCTGTCCAACTTGATCGTTGCATAATATGGAGCTTTGGCTGAATGGAAGCACGGGTGGCGGCCTACTTCCATATGGTCAGTAACGTTGTTGATTTTCGGGAATAATAAGGAAAACTAAAGAACAAGTAATTACAAGTAATTTTCTGATAAAATAAACTTGAGAATGACGTACAAGAAAAGCTCAGACTGGAAAGGAACATCTTGTGATTGAGAATTGAACTGATTTGGTGTCCAGTTGACATCATTTCCCACATAAAATGGAGGGACCATCGCATTTGTTGGGATCATTTCCATCTGATCAAAAGTAAAATCATGATTAGAAATTCTGTATCTTAACATACATGGCTTTAATTTAAACACTTTGCATCTAAAACTATCATGTTGAAGTGTTTATTAATGAATCCTCCTACAGAGGAAAGTATACCTGTGCTGGAATTGGTGATGCAGGATTAACCAAGGATGATCTAGTTTGCTCTTCATTTGTAGAATCCTCATGCAGAGGGTCAAAGGTTGAGCTTGCAGATTGCACAGTATTGCTCTGCGCGGAGTTATTGACAAAGCTAGTCTTAAATAGCGATACAAACTGATAACTTCTATGGTTAGTTAGAAAAATGGAGACACATGAAGCAATACCATTGCTGGAAAAGAAGATGCTGATACCCCCATCAATGGAGTACTGAAAGAAGATGGCTCGAAATCCAAACGCTGCAGGTCGGGTACATTAGCAGCTGCAACTGAAGAGTCTGAGGTCCCGCCAATAACATGTCCTTGTTCATCTCCCAAGAAGCTCAGATCAATGTTTCCATCAAATTCTGGAGTTTGATGATCTCCTCCTTTTGGTGATTGGTTTTCTTGCTGATAACCATAAGTAAAAATAAATGAAGAAGATCGCAAGGATTAGATTTTATGCAGCTAAAGCTACAAGTTGTAATAACAAGAAGCTAAGCATATTCAACCTTGATCATGGTATTATTTAATTATTTTTATCCTAAAGAGATCAATAAATTAATCAATCTAATTAATTTACCATTGGTAGAGAGTTGAAGGATGACGAGCCTTGTTGAGTGAAATCTGGCTCATCTTCTTTTGAAATATCCGAAGGTGCTCCATCAACAAGTGTAGAAGGAGCGAGGTCTTCAAGCGAGATTTGTTGATTCATGTCGTGAGGCTCTAGCAGTATGATTGTTAATCAAGTTATGATCAAAGCGAACCTGCAACAAAAATCTTTGTCCATCACTTACTGCAGCTTCCATCCAGATTTCTAATGATATAAAACAATATGATCTTGTCGCAACAAAAAAAAAAAAAAAAGTAATGAAAAGACAAAAAATGGTATTAAACCTACTTCATGATCAATAGTAGCGTAAGTTCTCGAAGCTGACCTTGAATTCCCTCTCACAAGAAATATGATGTTCACACAGAATACAGAGAAAAAGAAAGACGCCAAGAGTGTTTGATTTTATTATTTAGGAAAAATTAAAGCTTGGAAGGATGAAAGATTATTGGCTTTTTGCCAAGTCCCATTAATTAGTGGACTCAAAATCAAGATTTCATCCCTATTATGTCAACCAAATCTCAAGTTACTTGTAATTAGTTGGAAATCATATAAAAATACACGAGGCTTGTTGAAGGATTATATATTTATGAAAAAACAAATTTGGAATTTCATGAAAGAAAAGAAGAAGAAAAAACCCATGAATTTAATGTGTTCCATGAATAATGAGGTGACATATTATCTTATGACACCCTTACAAATCATAGTCCAAAGGTATAATTAACATAATCAAAATGCTAAAGGTAGATTGATAGTAGCTCTTAAGTACAATGGTAAATTGATTAATTTTCCTAAATTTTAGAACGACTAAATTGCACATAACCACAGAAAGAAAGCTCTCTTGTGGCACTTGAGGGGATGGGATTTTTAATTTCTAAACACTTTTTAATATTCCATGGAATAAATAAATAAATAAAATTATTTTGTAACGACGAGTATTTTGTAGCCTAAGAAGTTTATTGTTTACAAAATTTTATTTTCTTTTCCTTATATATAACACCTAACAATTTTTACTGATTATGAATGATCCTTCACCCTATTAAAATAAAATGGAAAACAAGAAAGAAATAAAGATCGTTTACATTTACCCTAACTTTCCTCGAACTTTCTCTTTAATTATGCTTTTACTAGAGTAAATTTGTTGCTTGTAGCATGAATTTAAACATCAACTTAGCATAAAGGTGGCGAGCTTGAGATTATCATTTTATGTTTGCTTATAATTGCATGGATAATTTTTACACTCTACTGATTTAGATTTATTTTAATATGGCACCTACAACATACAAATGGCAGCTTTCAAGAGAGGGAACCGTTTGACTCCAGTGATCTGTAACATGAAACTTTATGTACAGAAACCATGGAAACGATTACTTCTGTGAGTTTCCATGTATGTAAAATCAAAGGATTGTAGGATGATCAAGGAAAACAAAATTATGCTGCTACCACCAAGATCAGGACCAAGAGGGTGGTGTGCATGTGTGTAATTCAATAAAAACATTGATGATAAAGATGAGATTCATAGGGTTCACCTGAAAAATCTTCGACCGTTGCAAGATAAAACCCCCTGGAGGCTACAGAATACAAACATTAGATTACACAAAAGCAAGAGAAAAAGGGATATCAGATAGAAAGGAATCCGTTGGATCAGAATTAAAAATGGAAATGAAAAATTAAACTAGAAGAAATAAAAGTACAAACTTTTCTCAAGGCGTTTCTTCTTTTGATGTTCTGGAGGTGGGCTTTAGAGGTAAGGGAAAGCTAGCTAGAAGATGATAGAATGAGCATGAAAAAACAAGGAGGAAGGAATATGGAAGAGATGTTATCTATGGCAGCAGAAGAAAACATATATGAATAGGGAAAAAATGCTTTTCTTGTTAGAAATGAGACCTTAGAACTTTATTTATAGGAAAACAAAACACATTATATATATATATAATAAAGTTCTTTTTATTAACTAGACAAGCAAGCATGATATTTGTTTCACAAAAGGACTTAATTGGAATGTATTTGAAAGTGTTGTATGTTTTCTTTTTCATTTTTTCTTTGGTTTTTATTATTTGAATTCAAATATAAAATACGCGCTCCCGCGCATTATGATAAAAAAACAAATATTTTCAACTAGAATTTTATATATTTTTTATTTTATACTGAGAGAAAAAACTGATCTTTCATGATTTTTAATTGTCTATATATATATAAATTTCCCTTAGATGGAATAGATAAGCAACAATAGTATGAGCATATAGCCCCCATCTTATTACGAACTAATTTCTTTTTAATTAAATATTCTTAATTACATGCATTGTATAAAGTAAAAAAGGAAAAAAAATCAATGATAAAAGCAAGAGTATTTTTGGTATGAGATAATGATTGAAAGTTTATGAAACGCAAACAATGCTTCATGCCATTGACTCTTATAATTATGACCAAAATGTTTTCAGTTCTTTTATCTTGTTGATATTAAAATTAAAATATGAAAAGAGATGAAAATCATTTACTAATTGACCAGACAGCTGCCCAAGGAAGGCGATATTCCTTAGGCAACTACAAAGTTCGAATTTTTTTTTTTTTTTTTATTTCCTGACGCAGCTATGATGCTGTGATTGGCTGATTATAAAATCGAACCTACGCTTGTCTGTCTTTACATTGGGAAAATTAGCAGAGGAAAACAATTTCTGTTTTGCAATGGCGACACAATCTCCCTTGTACACCCTTTGGTAGCAACTTCAGACACCCGTCGCTACATGCGCTGTGCTTGTTCGAAGAGTTTTAAATTATAATCATGGTTTAAAAATAATATTTTTTAATATAATGAAAAACAATCTAAATATATATAACAATCTCAATCATATAGTAATCATATGGTAGGTGCTCAGTAATAAGAGTTTAAGATTAAAAAAATTGTTTTTTTTTATAGTTTCAAATTTGAGCCCTAATACTGCTAATATAATGACCATTGAAAACTTATATAGTCATTAACTTTAGAGCCAGTAGAATTAGTTACGATACGCGCAAACTAGCCTGAACACCCATGTTAACATAAAAACAATTTCTATTTAGACTAGCTTTATTAGCTAATAAATAATACAAGAACACCCATGTTAACATAAAAACAATTTCTATTTAGACTAGCTTTACTAGTTTAATGGCCCGCACTTCATTGCGAGTGGAGTAAATAATTTTTACAACTGTTCAGATTAAAATATAATATTTTTACATGTAAAGTTTGATATAATGAAACAAATCAAAATATCCTGTTATAACAACAGTAACATTGAAGTGTTAACTTCTAAAATTATCATCACTCTTACTGTCAAAACAATAACAATTATCAAAATACCTCGAGAGAAAGAAAAAAGCAAGTAAGAACAAAAACTTAAATTATTATTATTATTATTAATATTAATATTAGTATTCCGTAATCACCAAAAAAAACCAAAATTAGATCAAAGACTAAAAGAAGTCTAAAAAAATTAACAAAATAAAAAATAAAATAAATGATAAAACAAAAATAAAAATTATTACCTGAAAAAAAAATCATTTCACTTGAAAATTAAAAAAATTGACCGCACTATGTTGCGGGCTGAGCAAAATTTTTTTATGATTGCTGGGATTACAGAAATTAATAGGATTTGTTGGTCTAAAATTCAAAATATAATATCTATATATACAAAATATAATATAATAAAACAGATTACCACGTCCTATAATAAAAATAGCAAAATCAAAGTTTTAACATCTAAAATTATCATTGTCATTACTGTCAAAACAATTAAAATTATCAAATTATCCTGAGAGAAAAAACATTCAAAAACATTCACAAAAGAGTAAGTAAGAATAATAATAATAATTATTATTTTATTATTATTTTTATCATAATCATCATCATCATCATCATCATCATCATCATCATCATCATTATTATTGTGTTAATAAAGAATAAAAAAACCATAAATAAATGAAAGACAAAAAAAATTGTAATAACTTTAACAAAAGATGAGACAAAAAAATAAAATCAAAATTATTAGGCAAAAAAATTAATCTAACTTGAAAATATATATATAAAAAAAACCAATAAAAAACTAAAAGACAGAGCAAATAAAAAAATGTAATAGATGATAAAACAAAAATAAAAATTATTAGCTGAAAAAAAATCATTAGGGGCTATAACCGTATTTACCCATTTTAAAAAATATTAAAAAAAAAAGTTGTGGCGGACCGGACCTAACTGGACTGGTCGTACGCGCGCAATTATATCCGTGACCCTCAGCCGAAACCTTTTTTTGTCCTATTATCAGGGTTAAAATTGTTAAAACACTGTTCAAAAAACAGAAAAAAAAAATTCCATCAAAGAAAACAAAAGCATAACTTTAACAAAAAAACCAATCAAAAAATGAAAAACAAATATAAGAAAAAAAAATATTTGACGTCAAAATAAATAAATAAAAATAATAAAAAACAATCAAAAGAAATAAAAATGAAAAAAAAAAATCATAAGTGAAAATAAAAATAGAAAAAGCAAACAAAAAATGAAAAGAAAATGAAAAGCAAAAAGTAAATCAAAGGCAAGGATCGAACCCTGCCCCCCTCCTTGCACAGGTGCGCCTGTTTTCCAGTAAGCCACTGACCTCTCTTTATTACTCCCTATGAAACAATATATAAATATCATAAAAATAGCGAATCAAACGAACAGTCCACAGTGATCATTGTTTAAAAACAAAAAAAAAAACACTATTGAAATCCACAGTATTTTCACGCACAGTAAATTCCCGTCCTCTTTTAGATTAAGTTATAATTAGCTAATAAATAATACAAGAATGAGGATTATTATTTTTATTTTTATGTTGAGAATTTGTTTACAAAGTTAGGAAGTTTCTGTGTCTGGGTTAGAATAGAATCTAATTATGGTTAGACTTTTGTTTTCTTCTTTTAACACTTTTTATAGATCTAAATTGAACGAATAAAATTCTGGTTGTTCCAAGATTTTCAAAATAAATATACCCTAACTTGAATCCAAAATTTACGATACAGATCTCAAACCTTTGTTTTTCATTTTATCTCACCATTGTTATGTAATTTTTGAATTAAACCCCGTACGATTAACATATATAATCTCAGCATATTCTTTTTAAGAAATTCGAAATAGAAAAGGCGAGGATAACGTCATATTATTTCGAATATGGAAAGTGAGGAGAAGGTCAAATTTTTTTAAATAGAGTTACCATACACAGATTACAGAGGATAAGGATGCATGTATATCCATGTAAGAAAGTACATGAATTTATATTTTTTTATGGTAAAGAATCTAACCAAATCTATTCCTATTTACGCAGATTTGAAGCCATAATCAGAGATTTGTCCATTTCACCACCTTTTTTTCAAACTCCTGCGATGAGTGTTACTCTGGTACTAATGTTCTTGCACTAAAATCATCTCTCCCATCAAATTAAAAACAGAATCATGTATGTTTTTCTTTCTCCTGTGTTTTTATATTTGAACTTTATGATGGTTAATATAATAGTTATTGAATATTTATATAATCGTTAATTTCAGAATCTGCGAGATTAGTTGAAATACGTGCAAACTGATCTGAATACCCATGTTAATAAAAAAATAAAATCATGAAAATAAAATTGAATAACCATAAGAATTTTATGATTACTCATTTTTTAAAAAATATAAATAACTTCATTTTAATTACATGACAGATCATAAGGTTACCACAAGTACACTGATAGGTCCACTTATAACAATGAAGTGCCTTGAAATTTGTTTTCTCTTCTCTAGATAAGTAATAGAATTCGAAAAACAATATAATAAAAACTAGACTAGATAAACAAATTATATTTCAATGATGAAAGAGAAGGAAACACAAACAAACAAACAAGAAATCAAGAAAGGCATAATTTTAACCGAATAGGGTTTGAACATAAAGAACTCTAATTCAAAGTTTTTATTGTGAAATATAATTCTAACATATTATTCTCTTATAAGAGATTTTAAATTCCTTAAATAGATTAGAGATTGACTTTTACAAGGTAGAAAAATTAAAACCCTAAAACAAAAAAGAAAAAAGAAAACAAAATCCAAAACTAACTAGGATCTAGAGAAATTAAAGAAAAAACAGTAAAATAGGTTCAAACAATATCTTCAAGATCTAATTTGAGAGTTTTTAGGAACTCTATTGATTATAGTAAGTTGGACCTTCTATAAAACTAAGCCTAAACTTGATCCAACATTAGATCAAAAGTTATGGCCTCATTATATCAAACAAGTAATCCAATATGACCAAATATTTTTTGGGCTTAACTTTGTTCAACTAGTCTATAAATAAGTTTACTAGGCTTTCTAGATGATCCATTAATTGCAAATATCTATCTAATTATTCAAAATCCTTATACTTTTATGACATAGTTGAATTAATTTCTTATGTTTAAGAGAACTCATCCTCAAGTCCCAATCATCCACCAAGTATGGTCGTAAATGGTGCGTGTTAAGATTATAAGAAGTCTTCAAATTACCTGGAATGCGGAATCAATAAGTGTTGCCATTTATCTTCTGCAATACCTCACAATGACATGTCTCTATTTTTAATCTTGTTATACTCCCCTCCCTAGTCATAAATATATCATAAATGACTATTGCATAAATAAGGTCCCCTACCTCTTAGAAGATCTTTATACAATGAGTATCAATTTAAGTCTTATGCTTGACATTGTTATTTGTAATAACTTGATTTATATATCCATGGATCCTATACAAATACTTTATCATACCTTTAATTTAAATTTTCATCCTTCTAGTTTGAGAAAATAGGTGCTAACTCAAGCACATATGAAGGATTCTATCCATAAACAATTTAAATTACATATTCGCTACAACTTTATTTTGTTTTTTTTTTCTTTTTTGTATTATTCTATCCTTATACATTTATTGATTTAAGCATCACAGTGCTTATTGTTCCCATGGAATTGGTTTTTTAAGAAATCAAGCCAGAGAAAGATCTTTATTTAAGCCATCACAGATGAGAGTAGTTGTCGCTATACAATAAAAGCCCTAGGTCTTTTAGCTCTAAAACAAATCTTTCATATAATACAAGTGTTCAATAATAACATTCTAGACATACAAGAATAACTTCATACTTGTTACATTCAATGAAATAAAAATACAACATATAATTCCACTATATGCATCAGAGACATAGAGACATCTCTAGATCATTGAAGCAATGGGATAAAAAGACATGTAAAGTATGCACAATATTCCTACTTTATGAAAACATCGTGCAATCTATACAGAGCAAGCCCTCATTTTTCCTAGCTACAAGTGTGGCTATCTCTATTAATTCTCTAACTCTTACTCACATACCTTTTAACAAAAAAAAAAGCCAAACATGAGATGAGATGAGTGACTATTTCAAAAAATGAATACCATGTATATTAGGTGGGAGAGTTTCCACTTTGTCATAGATTGTTGCACACTCATCTCACTAGACAAGGTAGCCATAAAGCCTTATTTAGATAACTTCAATGCCCTTACATATCCTAGAAAGTATATACAAAATATCAAAAACATCCTATAAGGATAATTTAGATAACTATGATGTCCTTAGAAATCCTAGAAAATATAAATAAAATATTAGATACATCACACAAAAAAGTGATATCGTGTGCAAGATTTTTTACATAAAGTTTTATTGATCTGCTAAGGGTATCACGGCCCTAAGCCTAGCTTCCTTTTTAACCTATAAGAACTTTATCATAATTAATTGTTGCATTATTATAGAAAGCACTAGATTGTTGCATTCAAGATAACTCATAGTATATTTAGGATAATGTAATATATATCATAATTAATTGTATAATGCAATAAAAGTATAGCATAAGGTTGATGCATTATATTATATTATATTATAATGTTTAGTCACATATATTTGATGAATAATGGCTTTTTATACATTTTATTTTGGTCTTTAGATTTTCCAAAAAAATATTTTAGTCCCTATAGTATAATTTATTTTTACAAATTGATCCTTATTTAAAAAATTTCTACTGAATAAATTTTGTAAAAATTAAATTTTAGTTTCTATGATAAAAGAAAAATTATAATTAGATCCCTATGTAATTACTTTTAATCATGAATTGTTTATCACACGACTTTTTTTTATAATGTAATGCATGTAATTTAGTGGTTAATTACATTATAATTTACATAATAAAATTACACAATAGAATATAATATTATATTATGATACCTATTATTTTCAATAAAACATATCGTAAAATTTACTAATCTTATTGAATTAAAAAGCTAGCAGCACATTTATTTCACTGTCTGCCAATGGATACAAAAACATAATTTCTCTCTCCATCTGAGCTTAGCAAAGAGGGTGTTATTGGATTGATTTTGATACACATTCTCTCTTTGATCATAGAAATAATGTAATAAAATCATTGTCTTGTGTGTGTTTATAGAAATGTATTTGTAGTTAAAATGTTAAAACCATAAACGTTTTTTGTTCTGGTTACATAAAAAAAGGTTTGGAATTCAATATTTTATTGGATGGAAGGAGGACCTTAATGGCATTGAGCTTCAGCTCATTGACAACGCATTAACAATTATATGACTAGGCAATCACGATATTACAGACAAAAATTTAGGGCAAGCAAATGAATAAGCAATCAAGAATTGAAAAGGCTTATGATTCATCACCTCCTCTTTTTTTCCAGAACAGAGACTAAGACGACTAAGACGACTAAAGGGACAAAGAACATGATAAGAGTAATGTTAAGGTCGCAAAGGACGAAAAAGCTCATAAAGCAGCCTGTCGGTCGATTTGTATTGTTTTCCACTCTCTTTATCTCCAGCTTGGCCCGACCCTGTTCTTGATCTGTCACCTAGAATTGCAAATATTTACTGATGGATTTGCTTTAGTTCTCTTTGGCATAGGCGTCTTGTTATTTCGGTTGCTAGAATCAAGATTTGCTTTTTTTTGGTGTGTGCGTGCGTGTGTATTCAGCCTCAAAATGTTCTACTTTAATGGTGCATGCTACAAGCCAATAATTCAATGATCCATTTGATATGTACTTCCATTGAAACAACAGGAAAACATATAACTATGATATAAATATAATATGATGATAAAAATTTAGATTTTGATGTTAAGTTTTGTATTGTCTAGTCTTACGCTATTGAATATATTTTCATATCAAATCCTTAATTAATCTGAAATTTCATCCTTACATACAAATAAATTACTAGAATTTTTTTGGTAAAGTTTCAGCTTAATCCAACTATTCAATATAGAAATATACTCAATAGCGTAAAACTAAATAATATAAAACTTTACATTAGAGTCTGAAGTTTACATGTCTAGATCGTTTCAAATGTGTATTACCTAGGGATTGGAATTTTTGAACATTTGTTGAAATTTAAAAGAGTTAATTTTGTATTTCACAGTATTTGTTCATTACAATACAATAGAGGTTTATATAATGAACACTAGCTCTCCTTAATATACACATGGATTCTAATTACAGCAAAGGAAGGAAGACTATTATCTAGGAGAGCAACAATACAAGCAGCTGCAATACATAGGGAGGGAGAGCAACAATACACAAGTACACACACTGATAAACCATTGGACAACTTCCAATATTCCCTTCAAGCTGGATTCAAAAGGTTGATGGATCCAACCTTGGACAAAAATATTTGAAAATGACATTGCGCGGTATTCATCTTTGGCACTTGATCTTGCTATGACAGTTTGCCTTTTCTTTTCCATGTGACCAAGTCCTCCTACAGAAATACAATAACCAGTTATGGACTTGTAATTGATTGTGTTTCCTGCCTAATCAACATCACAATATCCCATAATTTTGGTGTTCTCATTCTTCTTCATGATGATGCCACGACTCACAGACCCTTTTAAGTGGCATAAGATCCTTTTAAGAAGGTTCAAATATTTGATTATATGAGATTGCATGAATTGGCTTGCAATACTCATGGAATATTGTATGTCAAGTCTGGTGATTGTCAAGTAAATCATCTTATCAATAAGTCTCTGATAATAGTTTATATTCGTTAAGAGTGTGCCCTCCAAGCTGAGTTTCAACTTGTTGTCAAGAGCAGTAATTGTTGGTTTAGAATTGCTCATGTTAGCTTCTTTCAGTTGATCTAGAACATATTTTTTTTTATTAAGAAATAATCCATTATGTGAAGTTGTCATTTCTATTCCAAAAAAATACTTCAAAATACCAAGATATTTAATTGCAAATCGTTGCTGAAGGAATTGTTTAAGCTTGGAGATCTCTTCAGCATTATCACCTGTAATTATTAAATCATCGACATAGATCAACACAACTAATTTTCCCACAGCTCTAGTGCAAACAAACAATGACGAATCTACATTACTTCTTTTGAAACCAATACTCTGTAGAACTGAACTAAGCTTGGCATACCACGCTCGAGGTGATTATTTAAGTCCATAAATTGATTTGTGCAATTTGTACACTAAATCAGGTTCATTGTTTTGAGGATGTTCCATGCAAAAAAGCATTCTTCATGTACATTTGATATCTGAACCATCACTTGTTGACTGCAACAGATAATAAAACCCTAACTGAGTTCATTTTCACAACAGGTGCAAATGTTTCTTTGTAATCCACCTTGAATATTTGGGTGAATACCTGAGCCACCAACCTTACTTTATGCCTCTAAATGGAACCATCTGAATTAAATTTGATCTTATAGATTCACTTACAACCCACTATAATTTGAAATATTGCTTAAAAATGCAGCTTGTGAGTGAGTCACCTTTCGGTATGATACGTAATGGGATATTGGATGCTTGGATTTGCAGGGAACAAAATCTTGAAACCTTGTTGGAGGTTGTCTATCACGCATAAGATTGCTTCGTGGTGCTGCAACTGTTGGCTCATTCTTATTCAAATCTTGAGATGTATCTTGAAGTTGACCTTGGTTGTCACTATCTGCAATGTTTCTTCAGACTGAGTTGCTTCATTATTACTCTCAATGAATGGTACATCATTGTTGACCGGACTGAGACTTTTATTTGTTAAAGCAAAAGGTATGTTGAGCTCTATTCCTGGTAGTGGAAACAAATCCAAAACACACTCCTCATGACTAGTGGTTTTTGGTAACTTGTTGAAAAAATGATTAGTTTCATGGAATCGAACATCTTTAGACATAATCATTTTTCTAAGTTGAGGATTACAATACTTTTATTCCTTTTGTGTTGACGAATAACCACAAAAATGCATTTAACAGCTCTAAGGTCCAATTTATCTCTATGATGAGATTGGACATGAACAAAACAAATACAACAAAAGACTCTAAGATGTGAAATATCAATTTCTCTTCCTTTCATACTATTTATGAGAGATTGACACCCCAAGACTCGGCTAGGTGGTCTATTAATAAGGTATGTAGTTGCCATAACTCCTTGAGACCAAAATCTCTTTGATACATTCATTTGTAGCACTAAAACTTTGGTTTTTTCAAGTAGATCATGATTTTTTCTTTCTATACCATTTTGTTGAGGAGTACCAACACAACTTGTTGGATGCATGATGTCATGATTGCTCACATATTGTGTCATGACATGGGACATATATTAGGAGTCATTATCAGACCTTAAGGTTTGAATTTTAGAAGAGAAATGGTTTGCAATAAGCTTACGAAAATCCTTAAACACTTCCATAACTTCATTTTTAGATCTTTAAAGATACAACCATATGGTTCTAGAGAAATCACCCATAAAAGTTACAAATACTAAAAATTATCAAAAGATTCACTCAATTTTCCCCATACATCCAAATGAATAAGGTCAAATATCTTACTAGACTAGATAAAAATGAGTTAAAAGATAGTCTAGTGGCCTTAGTCATATGGCAGGTTTCATATGAAATGGCATCATTCTCTACGTTTGGAAACAAGGTTGACAAAACAGGTTGCAAAGGATGAGCTAAAAATTGATGCCAAAATTGGTTATCATGAAGTGCAGTGGACTTGGCTTTAGAACTGTTCTTTGATATGTAATAAAGGCCATCTAAATACAACCCCTCATCAATCGTCCTCTTGGTGACACAAACCTGAAAACTGACATTGTAAAGAGAGAAGATGGATGAACAATTTAAGGTATTGGTGATTTTTCCCATAGACAAGAGTTTAAATGGAAAGGAAGGGACATAGAAGGCCACTGACTCAATTTTATCTCACATCAAATTGATTTTTCCCTTTCCCAAAACATCAACACCTTCACCATTTGCAATTCAAACTTGAGAAGGTTTTGTTAATTTTTCAAACTTATAAAACTTAGACATATGGTTGGTCATATTGATCTATGGCACCTGAATCTATGACCCAAAAATCATGCAATATATTTACATTAAGAGAAATTTGAAAGCATTCATGATACCTAGCATGTCTTGTTGAGGTACGTGGTCAGTGTCTGTTAGAAAACCAGCAAACTTGCCCAGCAACGCTGACTAGTTTCCATCTTTAATACTAGTTGTATGGTTTCTAGCCCCTCCTTTTTTGCTTTAAAGATACGATGCAAACTAATTTATAAATGTAGTTGAATTTGTTGTGAAGTTCTTATGAGTATCAAATCCATTGAAGATGGAGAGTGATGCATGGTTGGCTTTGTGTGTTGTTTGATTCAACCTTTGTGAGCCATTGTTTTCTTTCATGAAATCCGGTTTTAATTCTAGGTGCAAAATCCAACATGTCTCCTTAACATGACTAGGATAGTTACAATGTTGGCACTTCAAGTTTGGATGCTTCCCTTTGTACTTCCTCTTGTTGGTTATATAAGCCTTTGCTTCAGATATATTGGCCTTTATACCAATGTTCATGACTTTTCTCCTTTCTTCTTCACGTTCAATAGTTGAACATACACTTGTGAAGGAAGGAAGTTTTGTATTCATAACTATGTGGTTTTGTAGGTCTTCATATTCTGAGTCGAGACTAGACAAGAGTTGAAATATCTTGTCTTCTTCAGCCTTTTTAGTAACGTACAAGACTCAGTTGTATGTGGGCGATATGTTTCCAGCTCATTCCACATGTTCTTCATGCTACTTAGAGGTTGTAAAAAAGGCTTTCCTTCTTATTGTGGGTTGGAGACGTCTTTCTTCAATTGAAAAACTCGTGCAACATTGTTCTAACTGCCATACAATTCCTTGATAGTCTTGCATAGCTTGAATGATGATTAGAGTAACAGAATATTTCAGCTAGTTTACATTCCATAAAATTTAGGAGCCATGACATAACCAGTTGATCCTTCCTAAGCCAAGATTGATAAGTTGGTGAATAAGCATCAGAGACTTCAATGCTTCCATTTATGAACCCTAACTTGGATCCTCCTTCTTTTATTTGGATTTACATCCACCTCAAACAAATTCAGGACTGGAATAACCTATGAACTTTCCGCTTCATATCCAAAAGGATTATCGTCAACCATTTTGGAGGTTGAAGAAGATCAAATATAATTAATGCAGTAGAGATTATTTCCCTTGTTCTAATGCTATGTTGAAATTCAAAAGAGTTGATTTTGTATTTCACAATCTTGGTTTCATTACAATATATAACGAACACTAGCTCTCCTTAATATACACTGGGATTCTAATTAATACAATAGAAAGAAGACTATTATCCAGAGAGAGCAGGAATACACAAGGAGCAACAATGTAGGCAGCTGCAATACGCAATACACAGGGAGAGCAGCAATACAGGGATACACATAAACTATTGCACAACTTCCAATATTTTTTAACCAAAGATCTTGTACTATACTGATAGCTAGTTACAGCTAAACTTCAATCAGGGCTTTATGTTCCATGTTATTGTTGTTGAACGCAGCATATGATCCCATGCTTTTGGCTTTTATTTTGTTTGAATTGATACGCCTGTTTTCGCCGACCTATCTGGATGCCAAAATCTGTAACTCGCGTCATTTGGGCTATCTTTTGCGAGCATCAGTCTGAGTAGCGCCGGAGGTTTTGGGAAATATGATCGGGTCATATAATGTTTTCCCTACTTCTGTCACCACGTAAGAGACGTTTTAACATCAGGGCCTACTTAGAATACCCGTGGGTCTAAGCTTACAGCGTCCGAGGTTTCAGTGTGTTCCACTTGAGTGATCGAGGGAATTTACTTCTCTCTCAGGCCACCGGGTATATAGACCTGTAAATGGGCGACGTATCTGCAAGTTTGGATTGAAAAACATTTATGAAGGAGGCCCCATATGAAGGCTCATGTTGAAGACTCCAGCAAGTTCAAAGCCCCAAGGAACGAGCCATACAGAGATCATTTCATGCCACATGCAACAATTCTTTCTTTTTAATTTTTCATCGGAGAATATGCTATATGATCCTAATGATGAAACGTGTGGATAACTTCATATGTATAGAAAGATTCTTTGTTAAAACACATGTAGTTAAATCATTGGGTGAAATTATTCCAACATTTGACAAAAGAAAGGGGCCAAAGATGTGTTTGACCTGCTTAGGTAGAAATGTCAAACGGTCGGTTCAGAAATGAATTTCGTTTCTTGTATGGGAGTTGCATTGTAATGTACAAAAATAGGCTTATCTCATCGATGATGAGTATAATATTCGTAACCTCCCCAATTTCATCTTCACTTTCATCATGGCAACGCGTATGGGAAACTCATGTGCGATCACTTCCATTAATCTCGCATTCTTGCTGCCGAAGTTAGCCACAAGATCAATTAATTTCCGCATCAAAATATAGTTATCATCTAAAGAAATTTTACCTTTTCTCAGTTAGTGCTATTTATTTATTTATTTATTTTTAGCACCAAGTGATGAGCAGTTATGTCAAATTTTTTAAGTTTATTGTATATTAAACTAGTGAAATGTTTGACCAAATTAAAAATTTTATTGTTTTTAAGGATAACATGGTTATTTTACCAAACAAAAGCAAGATAAAAAAAAAAAAAAAGACAAAACACTCCTAAATAATCCTCAAATGACAACTACACAATAAAAACACTATTTTACCCCTGAAAAAACAACAATCTACAGTTTTTTCAAGGGCAAAATCATTATTTTATTATTACAATCTACAATAAACAAATACATGTATACAAGAATTATCCTACATCCTTTTTATTTTCTCATTAATAGTCGGCTTATTTGTGTTGCTCAAGGGTTCACTCACATATGGTGGGTGTAGACTACAAGGAAACAATATTGCTCCTATTGTGAAAATGAATTCTGTGAGTATCCTACTTTCAATTCTTGTAAATCATGGGTGGAAATTGTTTGAAATGGAGGTTAAAAATGTTTTATTGCATGATGATCTTCAAGAGTAAATATATATGAACTTCCCAAATGGACATCCTAACGGTTATGATTCCAAATTGGTTTGCAGATTACACAAATTCATTTACGGTTTGAAACAATTTTCCCTTGCTTAGCTAACGCAAATCAATAAAGTAATATGTAATAGTATATTTTTTGGTTTGATTCTAAATCGATAATCTAAATCAATCTTTTATATATCAAGGTTGTCAATTCCATTTCTATTGGTGTTTTATTTTTTCAATTAGAACATAATATTTTGGTTTTGAAGCATTGTGATGTTATATTTCGAGACTGTACTTTTATATTTAGGGAAAATTTATGGAACAGGCCAGGATTTTGAGCGAGATAAAATTTGTTCTGGTTTGTTCTAGTTTGTTATATTTTTAAATTGAAATGAAATGCACCAGTTATTTCCACAAAAAAATTTCAGTGAGATAAATTTTGTTCTTA
This sequence comes from Salix purpurea, assembly GCA_027405865.1. Lineage (NCBI taxonomy): Eukaryota > Viridiplantae > Streptophyta > Magnoliopsida > Malpighiales > Salicaceae > Salix > Salix purpurea. Next base: position 15,362,460 of record JAOWLH010000011.1, read on the forward strand.
TTTGTTTTATTTTTAAATTGAAATGAAATGCACCAATTATTTCTGCGAAAGTAAATTGAATTGACAACCTTGATATATATATATAGATTGATAAGCATGAAAAAAACACCATTAATTATAGACGTAACTGTCGCATAACCACCCGCAATACTGACCATATCTAAACCTCCACGTATCTACCACAAACACTCGAAAATAAGATTTTAAAGAGCTTTAATAAACCAGAATATATATCAACTCTATTCTCATTAATTTAGCTTGATCAAACTTTACATTTTATATAATTCTACATGATGGAGCAGGCATGGGGGTTCTCATCACTAAACATGTTGGTGTAGCTGTCGTCCACGGTGGTCTCGCCGATGATGGCGGTGACCGGAACAGCTCTAACATGATTAGCAGGTGCTTTCTTGTCATAAGCCTGTGAAACATAGGGGTGCGCCACCAAAGTGTATGGCACATAAGGCCACATCTCTACCTTCTTCTTCGTCGATTGAGCTGCCTTCAACACTTTCTTTGGCTCCATGTACCCAGTCACAGTCACCTTTTGCTGCTTCAGGTCGACGTCCACAGATTTAACACCTAAAAGACAGGCATGATACTTCAGCACGAAGCTTTGTTTGACGCCATGAAAAGAACGCAGAGCAGACAGAAAATTTAAAGGAGAAGACAGGAATCTATGCACATGCAAGTAATTACGTACCTTTAACTCCGGAGAGGACGCGCTTGACCTTACGCTCACAGCCCTCGCAGTCCATCCTGATTTTGAGTGCTACAGTTTGCATTTGTTTCTTTTTCTTGCCCTTCTTGACATGGCTCAGTAAATCAGAGAAGTACTCCAAAGTTCCTGCAACTCCCATGTTGTGTTTCCTTTTCACACTCGAAATCTTTAATTGTTTATCTTAATTACAGGAGAGACTGTGCTGTTATATACAGTCCAAGTTACTTGAAATCAAAAGGATTCAAATTAAAGCCTTTAGGTTTAGGGCTTGGTTTTGAAGGAGAGAAAAACTAACGCTCTTAACTTGTTTTTCTTTCAAATGTGTGGAAAAAGAATGCAAGAGATAAAAAAAAACAAAGTGAAGATAAACGATGGCAAGTTACCAGATGATACTGATCCAGTCCTATTATATAGCAGCCAACGGATATATGGGTCCAAAAGAAAATAAAAAAGAAAAGGATCAGGGTGAATCTATAAAAAAGGATATAAAAAGCGGGTTCTACACGTTAAACTGCAAGCAACTTCCTCTCAAGCCTTTGTGGATTCCCTTACTAACAAAAAAAACACGAAAGTAAAAAGGTTTTAAAGACCGCTGAATAATTAATACTGCTTCGCTCAATTTAATTTCAGTAAATCCACACTGATTATATAGGATTATAACATAATCTATCTAAAGGGAGGAGGATTGATTAGGTTTAATTAAGTAAACACGATTAGTTTCCCTCCGAGTCCTTGTAAGCACTTGCTTGGTCCGGAGTTCATTTCTTTGGGTACACGAATGATAAAGCGAATGTAAAGTCAGATGGCAACGTTCGTTTTTATAAAATACCAGTTAAAAGTTGAGCATGTATATTATTCAAAATTCTGGACTTTTTAAAAGCATGCATTTGATAATGGGGTCATATAAAATTGCATGGAATCATCATGCGCCACGTTTCATGATCCAATTGCCATATGTCGAGGTCGGAATCAAATGGCTGAGTAGGATTCCACGTGGAGGAAAACAAATACGACCTCAGAGGAGGATATGGCAGCTTAGCTGAACCTGCTCGGAAGGTGTATTGTCCACTAGTGAATTGCTATCGGTTGATTGGAGAGTTGATGTCTGCTTGGGCGGTGGGACTGTAGAAAAAAGAGGGAGAGAAAAGAATAAACAAAGCCCGAAATGAGAGTGGCTTCTGTGACAAATGACACCTGGCTCAAAGGTCTAGTATCCTAAAGGCATGCACTTGCTTGGAAAAGTTTCCCCATCTCACTTCAGGACTCTGCTTCCATGAAAATGAAGTTTCTCTCCTCGAGGTTAGGTTTTGATAAAGAAAATTATTCCGTTTTCCTTTTTCTTCCTAACAAAAAGTTAAGTGGGAATTATTTTGCTTTCATCAACATTGTATTGCTTTGAAACAAAAACAAAAACAAAACTGCTGTCAATTTCAATCATTCAAATGAAATGAAGTATCGGGATAGCTAACAAGGGTTTTATTTCTACTGATTAAAAGCAGTATAAATATCCGGACATAGAAATTAATCACAGAACCGATATGAGTCACTCATGTATCAATGTTAACGTCAATGAAATGAAGTATCAGGAAAGTTAACCAGGGTTCTTTACAGTGCTACCTGCCTGATTTCAGAAGCTAACATGTCGGGTCGTGATCATCCAAGCTCAAAGTCTTCCTTACAATAACTAATCACAACACTATGTAACCATTTCTTATGGGTTAACGTTAAACAAAGGGATGAGCACAGTATTAAACCTTCTGTTATCAGGAATCATGGGAATGTTAATATTTCTGTATAGAAGGAAGGAGAGCAGGGGAAGAGGGGAACGTTACTGTCGAGAGGCTTTCACTGGGTTGACCAGTCCCGACAGCTTCCGTCTCCTCGGACGCATGTGCCATCACAATAAAATATTGCAGCCAGAATTATCTATTAGCATCATAGAGCAGTTATACATGACAAACTCAATGGCATACACGTGTCATGCCACCCATTTGATCGTATGGTCACCATCACTGTAGCTAACGTGTGATGGAACAACGCAATGTTAGGATACAGGAAAAATGAAACTCAGGTGTACATGTCTGCTCGCTGAGGAACGCCATAAATAACGTTTGATGAGAATTATTGGCAACATGCTACAGTGAAGCAAACGGTTTGAGGTAATAATATTATAGTTATGCAAACGGTTTATTTTGTTTTTCAAAAATGATGTTTAAGGTATTACAAATGTTTTTTAAATAAATAAAATATATTAATAATTTGAGTTCTAACACCATATGAGATTTTTAATTAGATTATAAAAAAAAGTGATATTAATTGGAGTTTTAAGAAAAAAACTATCATGATACCTTGAAAAAAAAATGGAAACATGAAATTGGATAAAACACACCCTAGTTTTCTCTGATTCCCGACTTGTGGTTTTCTGGAGAACAATGTTCATGGTCGGTTCGGTTTGGGTAATAGAAAGAATCCCACTTTAACTTTAGGAAAACCCACTTCGGTCTAACAAATAACATTAACCATCAAGTAGTTACATAGTCCTTTTTTAGCCTTTGGCATGGAATAAGGTAAAAGGGACCTAGTGGAAAAATCTTTCCTCCCCCAAAAGTTAGATCAATTCTAAACTGCAAGGAACTCAATTATTGTTCACAAATATGTGCTTTTGGCAGTAATATTTTGTCTTTTTTTATGATTGTTGAATAAAAGTTGCTCATACAGTGGAAGGAAACCAGCATAAACAAAGTAGAGATATAATCGATTCAAGAACTCGTTCATTTATTGGACTATGAATAGAAATAATCAAAGCTTTATGTACCTTATTAGTAGCGACATTTATAGAGCAAGCCTCGATCTTTCTTAGATTTATGCAATTCCACATTTCATAACTATATTTCAAATAATTTCAATAAACATACACCTTGCTTTAATGGCTTTGACTTACTTGTACTCCTAAGTTTGGATTTCAACCTCCCTCTATTTGAGCTAGTGTTAGACCTTTTTACCTCTTGTTTTAAGGTTTTAGATAGCATCAAAACTTAAGATTTCACCTGCAATCTTCTGTTAGATTTATTCACCAAGAATCATATCTCAACATAATTTTCTAGTAGAGTTCCTTACAACCATTCTCATGACATATCAATTGTCTAGAAGTGAAGCCAACAAGACAATACATGTACGTCATCATCGAATGGTAAATGCATTAGAGGTAGAACTCCCAACGAACCAAAAGTGTTGATGAATAGACCTTATTACACAATAAAGAATTTCACCTGATGTAAATGCTTAGAAATGTGTCGAGTGCAAGTGGGTTTTCAAAGTCAGCTACAATGCTTGAAAAATATTGTTCAAAAAGTTGACCTAACATTATTCATAAGAGTATTTATATTTCAAGCCAAAACTGTAGTTTTCCTATTGGTGCTCACATAACCCATTTTAAATAATAATTAACTCAAGCTAAACCTAGCCCAAAAAAATTAAAATAATCAAAATAAACAAATCTAAAAGCCAAATAAATTTTCTCCTCTCAAAATAATTAAAGTTTGATAGCCCAAGTAATTAAATAAGACAAGTTCGTTGTTTCTACATTTTATCTGGTAGCAGCAAGGCCCAACTTAAATTGGATGGTTCTCTCTCGGCTTAATGAATTAGAAGGTGTACCATATACCATTTGAAAGGTATGGAAGTCTAGTTTCCATCCAAACTAGAATCACATCAAAATTCGATCTATAGCTCCAGTTATGACTAAACGAGTAACGAAAGGTCAAACTGTCCAAATCTAGTCTTCTTCTACCAATCCTTGTGTAATAGTCTTGGAACCACCAACAAGCCCCTCTTAAACATGAATCAGATTAATCAAGGCTTGCTCTTTATTATTACAAATCCTCTTGAAGTCCACCTTAGCCCCATGTATCTTGAAGAAGTCCATTGAAAGCTTCTTTGAACTTCTTAGCCTTAAGTCCAGTAACTGGACCAATTGGAACCTCCAATGGATCCTTTGATGATTGGATCACTCATTGGAACAATTTGAGAAACATATTAGGACTGACTTTATAATTCTTTGAGAAGACAGGATGTTGGACAAAACTAAAGATAAAGATCTTACACGGGACATGTGGGTATAACGTAAAGAGTTATCATCCATAGGGGTAAAAATCACAAGTTATGGCTTGAGTAAGGAATAATGAGAAGTTAACCTATAGAGATCCAACTTTGAAAAAGGAGTTCTATAAAGAAAAAGATGATCTATATTTCTCAGGTAAGTACACATGCATTATAATGCATTGCATTTTAATCCTTATTGAAAATTTGAGGAAAGAATATTTATAAGCCTTCTCTTAGTCATCTTGTATGCTTTTATCCCTCAACTATCTTATATAGTGTGTTCCCAACTTTATCTCTTTTCATTTTTAGTATGTTTTCTAGTTCTCAAATAACTCAAATAATGCACTTTTTAGCCCTATCTTTCTCCTATTTTGAATGTATTTCCTAACCTTCAACCATCATCTTACATAATATGCTTTCTAGCCATATCTCTTCTATTTTAAGTTCACTTTTTAACCCTTAATCATCTTAGATATTGTGTTTTCTAGCCCTATCTCTTTTCTTGTTTGGGTGTGCTTTCTAGACCTTTTTATCCCAAATATTGTATTTTCTATCCCTATCTCTTTTTCTTTCCCAGTAATCACTTCGTTTAAATCCATAGGACTAGCTAAAACTACTGCTTTAAAGACTTCTCTTTTTTATACTGGCTTTACTTATTTATACTTTTGCACTTTTATTTCCTTGTCCTTGTATCCTAGATAGTGTGTTTTTTAACCTTATCTTTTTGTTCAATTTTAAAATAGCTACATGTTTCAACCTAAATAGGTCACTCATTACAATGAGACCATGTTTATATCGTCACCTAGGTAATTCACCTATTACAATAAGACGATCTTTGTGTTCTTCCCTTAGGTAGGTCACCCATTACAATATAACCATCTTCATGTCTTCTCCTAGATAGGTCAACTGTTATTGTTTTTATATTTTCCACCTGGATTGGTTACTCATCACAATGAGACCATCTTCACGTGTTCACCTGAGTAGTCTCACCCATTACAATGAGACCATCTATGTGCTCTTCATATATATAGGTCATCAATCACAATGAGACCATCTATATGTTTTCATCTAAGTAAGTCGCCTATTATATTAAAATCATCTATATGTTTTCACCTGGGTAGGTCACTTATTACAATGTGACCATATTCATGTTTTTATCTAGGTAGGTCACCCATTATATTGATATCATATTTTTGTTTTTTATCATCTTCATGTTTTCACACCTTTTAATATTTTTACAAACAATCCTTTCCTTTGCACAATCTATATTTCATCTCTTTTAAGTATGCCTTTCTGATGATGTACTTTTCAACCTTATCATTTCTTCTAACTTAGTATTCCTTATAGACCTCACTCTAACATATTCGGATGAATCAACCATTTTTTAATTTGGTAGATTCATCCTCTCATTTTTTTTTCTTTACAAAGTTTGCTTTCTAAGGTCTCTTATGATATTTTCTATCAAAAGCATTATAAAGAGGATGAGAACTATTATAACACATTTCTAGGTTGTTCCCTAAATTCACCCAAAATAAAAGATAAAAAAAGGAGTTCATATGGTGGAGAAATCAAATTGCAAGTTTTAGACAAAGGTGGAAGCCTAATTATACCTTGTTGTTCCCAAAACTAAAGAAACAATATAGATTCAAGGTCAAAACAAATGATTATTAGGAAAATAATTAGATTTTTACTTCATCAATTTGATTTAATCATAGGTAAAATTAAAGTATAATAATGTTTAAGAATTAAATGAGACCAAAATTAATTTTTATCATGCTAATTGATTGAAATCAACGGAAACATTGTAAGCAAATAGAAAGTTTATAGTTAATTAAAGGCTAAATTGAAAAAAATGACATCGGATGGCCATTTGATAAAAGTTGTTGAACCCTAAGCACTTATACATCAACACTTAACTTGAATGGTATTAATCCAAACCTAGTCATACTAATAATAATCATATTATACTTAATCAAAATCTTTACGACACCATAAGATATCTAAATTCCAAGACTTCCCCAATTACATCAACATGGCTTAAAACTTTATGGTTGGCCTTAAACTCATCAATTAGACTACTAATAATACCAGTTATAATACAAAATCCCTTAGAATTTAATCAATCCAACATTTTACACCAATAAGTTTTAAATATACATAATCTCATATTTTCCTATACTTTCAAAACATGTCAACAATAAAGTCATGAATAAAACAACCTCATTTACATTAATAATATTCAAATAACTTATTCATCAATTCAAAACACAACAATTAATACAATTCTAGGACATGCAATTTGGTCCCCTATTTGTTGGCCATTGAACCCTTAGAAACATTATGATTTTCATCATCATCTTTATCTTATTTAACACTTACACAACCTAATATAATCCAATTTGTTCAATTGATATTTTCCCTAAAATTCCACTATGAACTCTAACATTAATTTCATATTTTTACCTCAATTATTATTGGTTTATATGAAATTCTTAAATAAATCTAAAACTCCAATCAAGACTTTTAGGTTCCCCTTTTAAAATATATTTTTGCTGTGATTTTGTATTAATCTCGTCTTAACTTCACTTTTCTATCTTGTTTAGGTACTTAAAGATAAAATTATATTATAGCGGTTGTTACTAGATTTGAAAATAGTGGTTGTTGGTTGGGGATGGAGGCAAACAAGTCTGTGGTTGACAGTGGAGAAGAGAAAGGCTTAGGTTGCTGGACAGAAAGGAAATAAAGTTGTCGATGCTGAGGAATGAGATGAAGGTGTCTTGTTACGATAGAAAATTAATATTATCACTATTTTTATTTGTTTATCTGCGTACTTTCTTAGTCTTCAATTTATAAAAGAAAGGAGGTGAGCCTTCGATTGCTCATTGCGTGCAGCGCTGGATCACCTCCTCGTCTTATGCAACAATGTGCATGCACTATTCAAACTACTGAATAGTGCAGTCATGCCTATAGACTTTGAGAAAAAGGTGTGAATGCACTTTGGTCCCTTTATTTATAATTGTTCTAATTGCGCCCCAAACTGATTTTAAATTTTTTAATTTATGCAATTTTATCCCTGTAAAAACTTCAATAGCAAACTTAAATTTACATGCCTTTTTTATTTCAGTCCTTAGTCTAAGATTTATGCAATTTGACGCTGAATTGACCAATAAACTTTAAATTTTCTTCAATTTCACCCTTGATTTCATCCAATTGACTTGGTAAAACTTAAATTTGATCTCCGAAAATTTCAGTCTTCTCAATTAAATCCGAGTTGGGTTTCCAAACTTGTTTTTTCCATCAATTAAACCCTTAGTAAAATTAATTTGACCAATTTAAAGTATAGTTAAGTTCTTGCACTTAATTAAATCCTTCAATTGAACCCCAAATTAATTTCTAAACATAATTATACTTTAAATTGGCCCACGATTAAATTAAATAGGCCTATAAAAATATAATTTAACTTTTAGGCAGATTTATTCAATAATAAATTATTTTAGCTTTTAATTTGTATTTTCTTTTATTTTTGGGAATAATAAAGACACAATCAATCTCTCGAATCTGTTCAAATTTTTCAACTTGAATTTTTTTTGCATCGTCGGTCTTTTTGATTTTATTTTTGATATTTTATTATTTCTAAAGGCATAACCCAGAAATAAATTATGACACTTATAATAATTAATTCTAAAAATTCAAGTTTAACATGGGTTTTTGACGAGTAAACTTGACTCGTAACACAACAACAGCCCATGCATACTTTCTAGAAGTGGATGGCTGTCATTGCCAAAAAAATTGGGTAGCCAAGTATTTTAAAGAATGCAACAGTCATTATTGAAATAAAGGTGTTGGAAAATACAGAAGATGATAGAAGGAGTGATGTAGTGAATGATGTTTTTTAGTGTTTTGTTTTCATGCAATAACCTTAATCATCCACTCCACGCAAGAGGTAAGTTATTCATGTTCTAATGATAATCATCCTTAGTTGTATTATTTTTTTATTTTTTTTTAGATTCGAGAAAATCCACCATCTGGAAAGCGTATTATGTGGGTCCAGGTGAGCGAGTAAAACTCTGGCTGTCTCAGACTCTTATAAAAGATGCACTCCTTGACTCGAACTCGGGACTTATTATACAGATCTCAAACACTTTGTTATCATATCCTTGACTTGAACTCGGGACTTGCTATAAAAATCTTAGCTGTTTGAAGTTCCATATTTCAGAGTGGATAAAAGTTTGGAAAGGATTTCAGAGGCCCATCACCTCGAACATCACCACTGTATTAACAATGGCGATGCTCTCCTGCTACTGTAGATGGTATGTTTTTGTTCCTTAACATGTTCCACCCTTCATTTCTTGCTTGTGTTCAATGTCAATGGATAGCTCTCTGTCTCACGAAATTTGAGCTAGTGATGAGAATCCATCGTTGTTAGGCTAATAAATATCAATTAATAATCCTAATGTTAAAAAACAATAAGGGATTAAATGTAGATTTGCAAGCCTATGTATACATGGGAAAAGGCTAAAAACTATCAATTTTGATCATTATTCCTTTAATTTTGTTTTTTATAATTTTCTTAAAATCCTCTCATATAAAATTGATTTGTCATTTAATCCTGAAATGATATCCAGCATCTTAGACACGCTATGTTACTATAATGCTATGTAATCTAAAGAGTGAGAAATTTTAGTACAATAACAAAAGACTTTGGAGACTAAATTGAAAGAAATTAAAGTTGAATAATCAAAGTAAAGCCGATGTATGATTTGAGAGGCCTAAAAAGAAACTTGCATAACAAATAGTGCACAATTTTCCTTGACCGAACCGGTCACTTTATTATATCTTCTCATATAAATTCTAACTCAAAAATTAAAACTGACATATAAATTGAATATATGCGAGTGTGGTTATTTTTGAAAAAAAATTGTTTAAAATTATATTAAAATAATATTTTTTTTATTTTTTTTAAATTATTTCTGACACCATCACATAAAAATTATTTAAAAATATAAAAAAAAATCAATATTTTATATGGAAAATATTATCTTCCAAGTTTTTAAATTTTCGTAAGAGTTAAGCAACTCCTAAAGTAAGAAATTAACAGGTAAGCAAGCTAGGGTTTTACCAAAACTGCTTGACACCCTAATATCCCTTAAAACCCGCATCGAGATATGCGACTATCTTCCAGAATTACGCTGGTTTTATATGGAAAATATTCTCTTCCAAGTTTTTTTCCTTAAAACTTAATTATTTTATGCATCAAGCAACTAAAAGAAAAATTAAAAGAAAAAAAAAGAGAGAGAGATAAATTAACAAGAGGAGAGTAAAATCTTGGATCAAAGCGGTGTGCCTATACATCGCCTCCCTGTCTTGGTGCCTCTCGTATTGTGAGCTGCCCTTCTGGGGGGCATCGAGGCATCGTATCTTCCTCTATTCTGTGTACTGATGCCCCACAAGAACACAACGACCCATCATCTCGTCTCCTCTTTTATCCTTTCTTTGGTATGTTTTTTTTTATCCAATTTCATGATATCCCTTGATTTTCATCTTATGCGTATCACGTGCTGTGTTGTTATTATATACATGAACACATTCTTGTGATGATCGTATGTATAAAGTAAATGCTCGATTGGTTTTCGTTGATCTTCTGATTATTGATCAGTCTTTTGTTTTAATGGTGGCGGTTGCCCTTTTCTGTTCATTTTTTAATCTTTTTTATCACTGCGTGTGTCGTTCGAATTATTTTTACATCTTGCTTGATTTGTTTCATCGTCTTGTTAATCATATTCGTTTTATCTGTGGGTCTTACAAGCTGTGTTGAATTAGAAGTATGTACCTTCTTACAAGAATTGAACCCTAGAAAGTTTATAATGATACGCACACAAGAATTTTGATGTTCAACAGCAGTGCATTCGCTGGTTGATTAGTAGTTTTTTTTTTTTTTAATTGTTAAAAATAATCGAAGATAATATATTTTCCTCACATTGATCTGTTAATCTCCCAGAAAAGGAAAAGCTAGCTAGGAATACTTGTCAAAAATAGTCGAAGATAATATATTTTCCTCCAAGGCTTTGTTTTCTGGCTTTCAGTCATCCAACTTTGCATGCCAGATCTTTTTCCCTTCATTGACCTTTTCAGGCTTCCATTTCCTTCTTTCTTTCATCGAATAATTGTTCTCATGCAAAAAAAGATCTGGATTCAGTTGTTTTTAGTCCTAGATAACCCTCAATTTTGGTTTTTTCAAAAGGAGAGAGGTGTGCCGCTTGAATTATCCATCTGATGATCAGTCAATTATCCATCTGATAACCAGTGGACCGCATTGACGGCTCATGATGAGGCTCTATCTTTTAGGGCACTTGGATATAAAGAGACCAAGTACATCGTAATACAAATTTACACAAAATGCCAGCCTACGCACATCGAGGCTTGGCTGCCGGTTGCTTACACGGTAGTGTTTTTCTTAAGGAAAGCACGTTTGGGTCTGGCAATTTCAGTTTTCCTCCATTATAACTTAAAAGGAAAGCCCATCCCCGATTTACAGTCTAAGCATGAGAACCAAAAACACAGAGCCAGACCTGGTAAATTTTCATGTGTATTCAAGCTGTAGAAATTTTCATTCGACCATAAATTTTCATTCTCCAGAAATTGATCGACTTATTGTGTCTGTAACTTTAAATAAACTTGTTAAAGAGATTCCATTTCTACATGGTATGTATGTTTTACCTTTGCTGACCGTATGTGTTAAACTGGGTGATAAATATTACGCATGCAGCTGCCTGCTTAATTCACAAAATCTTGTCTTAAGAAGACCATGACTTGTTGATTGTGTATGGATTTTTCCTCTTCTTGCAGGCAACGTAGTAATGGTACCAGATTATGAATATCATGGAACCAAATCTTGACGTCACAAATATCAATTAGCTGTCGTTTTGCTGTTATCTTTCCTTCTCTTCCATACTTCTCTTACCGATATCTCATATCACAGTACTGCTTTCTCTTTCTATCTCCCTGCCACCATCCCACCCTTCTCTATTTTGAAAACTGCTGGTTAATTTGTTGACCAGCCACCAGCCAACAGTACTGCTCTAGATTCCCATTTCAATACCAAATCCCAAACTTCTTCGTTTATTTTTAGTTTTTCCTTTTAAAATGAAGAGCCAAAACCAAGAAACATCACCGCAAACCCCTAGTTCACCACAACAGTCTCATTTGGCTCTAATACTTGATACCCCAGAGAAGGAAAAGTTTGTTAATAGATGTGATAGCTTAAGTTCAAGCAATAGCATGGCTTACAACGTTTCATCACCATCATCTTCAACTCTCATTGGTGAGTATATCGGCATAGAGAGTTGTCTTGATCTCGAGAACAGTGAAGATATTTTTGCATCATCATCAAAGAAAGAAGAGAGTACTAATCATGGGAGCTGTAGTCGTGAAAAGAGAAATCAACGGTGGGCTAAGAAAAAGGAGTTTCCACCACCAATACCATTGTTGGCTCGTACAGAAAATTTGCCTTCCCATATGCCTTGGGTTTTAAAGAGGTACTATACAGGTGATGGAAGGTTGATACTTAGAGAAGAGAAGGTCAGGCATCACGAGTACTTTCGGGCTCACAGATGCAATGGACGCCTCACCTTGCATCTTGTTCCTTTAGATGATGAAGTTTCGGCCCATCGTTTTCTTTTTAATCATGAGAGACGCCATGACTTTGAGAATGATCATGAGTGCAATGTTATTGAAGAAGATGACCAAGTACTCGAGCGAGAACATGAAGAAGGGGAAGAAAATGAAAGCCTGGTGGAAGAAAGTACAGAAATGAATGTAAATGGCAATGATGGTGTAGAAAATGAAAGCCTGGTGGAAGAAAGTACAGAAATGGATGTAAATGGAAATGATGGTGTAGAAAATGATTATTGTGTTAAGAATGTTGATAGTTATGAAACACTAGAGGAGGAGGAGGAGGAGGAGGAAGTTGTGCATGATGATAAAAGAGTTCCTTCTGTGGAGAGTTCTGGGAGTGCGGGAAAATGTTTGAACTACAGCAGTGTGAGAACAAGCTCCACTTGCATATTCGGGGTGCCTATACCAGCTGTAAGGCCAGTTCATAGTTAGACAACAACAAAAAAATTGGAATCCCATTTTGAGTTTTGATGGGTCTTTTCTTATTGATAGATCAAGTTGTCGCCTCTCATGCTTTTTTACGGAGCATGAGATGGATGATGTATTCCTATTCTTGTTAATTTTCAGGTTCATAAGAGAAACAGGTTTTTCATTTTGAAGTTAAAAGGTTCTGTATTCCAGAGATACTGTGTTTCATGATTCCTTATTAACTATATGTCGTTTGATGTGGTGTAATCAAAGTTGTCAATTTCATTTTGTTTCCACTGAAAACTGTTCTTACCTCGTTTTAAAATCTTGATTCATTCCAGATTTTCTGTACAAATTCCGGGTTTATTTTCTTAACGCAATTGGATTGGATTGGATTTTTGTTGTACTAATTCTGTAGATTAATTAATGGAAATAATTTAAAAGATTTAGTTGTAAGAAAATTTAGCTGTAAGAAACGCAAAGTATGTAGCTTTTGAGAATCTTCTATAACCGTTACTGTTAATAATAGACGTCGGTAAAAAGCCCCAGCAATTTCTTTCAAGTGAGTGAAACGGGTTCAAAATGAGGTGAAGCCTCCTCCACTTCAGTATATCCTAAATTAAGAAGATGAAGATTAACGTTACTAACTTCAGTAAATTGCCGTCAGGGTTTTTAATCGTTTCCTTTGCCGATCAGGAAGACCTATGAAACAATAATACAGCGAAGACAATCCAAGCTCGAAGCCTCGTGTACGTAGTTGCGATATGGCAGGTGCGTGCATACTGGATTCCATAATGGAGTGTAGAAATGATCGATCACGCCCCTCAAAAAATGCAGAGAGCAATCGATTGAGCGGTGGTGGTGGTGGTGGTGCTACAGTGCTTAAATGCAGCCTGGCTGTGGCAGCAGCATCAGGTACACGGAACCAATTTCCGAGGTTCACAATGCTCCTAGGACTTTTCAGTCGGAATTTGAATTTTATTTTAAAGAAAAAGAGGGATGGAGATAGAAGATGGTAGCACTAATTAATATAGTAAAATCTTTCAAAAACAGAAGAAACACTAATGCCAGTTTAGTTTAGTCTCTGTCTCAATGGCTGATGTTGGGATCATCATGCAGTACAGCTAGCACTCCATCTCCTGCCATTCTTGTCAGCCCTCATGATTGGCTTCCTTCTACGCCAGCACAGTTTCTCACCTATTCTCATTATTGTTTTTCATGGACAGAATTAACAAAACGTGTGGTGTTTCTATTGGTGTGCATTTAGATTAAGACAGTATTTAATTGTGAATTTGGATGGTTAAATTTTTCGATTTTAAAAGCTGAGGGTATTGTTGTTTTTATCTATGAAGTAAGATTGTTCTTTTACTCTTAAATTGAAAAAATAAATCTTGGAGGTGGGGTGGGGTTTTTTGATTTTTTTTTAGGTTATAATTAAAACATAAATTTACCTTTTAAAAAAAAAAAAATAGTCATGCATTTAGGAGTGTTTTGGTCCTTGAACATGGAGTTATTTCTTATGTTGATTTTAATTGTACAATTACCTAATTAACCTTAAAAAGTAAAAAGCCATAAATTTTGGTACATGAATCTTATAGTAATTTCAATTTTTGGATGAACAATAGAATTATTTCATTACCCATACCATTCAAATTTGTTAGTCTTGGTATTAGGGGTTTCATATTTATTTTCTCATGTTTTGTTGTTATTGTTCTTTAGTCATAGGGGTATTTTTCATTTATTTATAAATTAATAAACTTTGTAATTACTCTAGCTATTCAAAAATTTTAGTGTCGGGTTCAGGGTCCTGGTTGTAATTTTCTAATGTTTTTTTTTTTTGTATTGTTTGGACCTAGGAGTATTCTCTGTTTTATGCAAATTAAAAAAAATAAAGAAAATATGTTCACTTGGGAAATCTCTCATCAAATGGTGTTGCCTCTTATTAATCTAGACATTGAATTTGTGCCTAGAACTTTTATGTTGGGGAGCAGATTTGGTTGCTCCCCAACATTAGACACAACATGCATGATATGACATCAATCTCAACTTTTATATATCATTCCTACCAAATAGAAAAGTCTTTATTTCATCATAAAATATTATACATTCACCTCACAATCATTGTGTCACCACTAAAACCAATTTATAAAAATATTATGCCTTTAAACTCTAAAGAGATAATACAAAAAATCACAAGCATCAAACGGTAATTTTATTGGATGATCGTTGACCATATGCATTGTCTCATCACAAGGAGGATGTTGAACTAATTCATACAACATTATTGAAGGCAGGTTTGGTCACCAAATAGCCTTACTTAGAGATGTTGCTTGAATGGAGTTGGGACCACCCATACATTGACAAACACATGCGTCAACAAGTTTTTTAAGAATATTTGTATATATTAAATTACAAAATTGCTCTTAAGCCAACCTAATAAAACAAATAGGTGCAAATACAAAATTGTCTTTGAACGTAAACAATAGAAATCCATTTTTTAAAGGCAAGCAAGTCATTTTATTATTCTTTAAAAATGAAAAAGATAAAATTGCCTTTAAACATAAGCTTGAAAAAATTGAATTTAAGGGTATGGTGGTCATTTTCATATGCATTATAAAAGTAAAAAGATTTAATTAACCATTTTAGATTTGGTAGTGGAACATGAACAGTTGTGAAATCACTAATTTGACCCAATAACATGTTTTTTGGTTTTTTTTTAAGGCAAAATAGGTTTTTCACTCTAAAATAATAATAAAAAAAAAAGCACTCATTTTCTATTGTTTTTTTATTCTAGTCCTTTGTCTCTAAATCTCATTCTCTCCTGACAAATTAGCCTATAATTTGGTCCAATAATGGTTAAGTGAAAAAAGAAGACATAAAAATATTATAAACATTGTGAGTCCACGGTTGTAAAGATCCAAGCCACAAACATGGTTTTCTTTATCAATCTTCTTTTGAGTCTTTATGTTCTCCTACTCTTTCTCTCTATCACAAAAAACCTAGGCACAATGTGCATGAGATGGAATCAGTCCTAACTTTCATATCATTCCTAACAAGTGGAAGAGTCTCTTTTTTCTCATAAATTATTATACATTCACCCCACCAAGAATTGTGTCACAACTAAAGTCAGTTTATACAATTATTATTGTTTTATGGACCCTAAAATCTTGTACAAAACATCATAAAACTCAAATTATAAATTATTTATTATAAAAGAAATTGTAATAAAAGACAACGACCAAGAGCAAATAAACTTAAAATTAAAAGGCCACTTTGAAATTTTAAAGGGGCACACACTAAAATTAAGGAGAAAGAGAGAAGAAGGGGGAAATTCCATTGATATGAAATTAGATGTTTGTTGGCCACATATGTCATCTTATCAAAAAAAAAAAAAGTATTTAATTGATTCATATGTCTTCATGGAAAGCAATGTTTGATCACTAGATAGCCTTAAATGCCTACCCGAATAACGTTGAGGCCACCCACGCGTTAAAGAGCACATACAGCAACAATTTTTATAATAATATCTGTATACTAACTTAAAAAATTGCTTTTAAATCAACCAGATAATAACAAAAAGAACCTGAGTTAAAATACAAAAATGCCTTTAAACATATATAAAATCCATTTTTGAAGGGTATGCAAGTTAGTTTACTGTTATTTAAAAATGAAAAAGATGAAACCTCCTATGAATGTTATTTTTTTAAAAAATTGAATCTAATAGTATAATGGTCATTTTATTATGCATTATAAAAGTGAAAAGACTTAATTGCTCTTTTTATATGTGATAATGGCAAATGAATAATTCTAAAACTCCTACATTACCCCAATAACATGTTTTTTGGTTTTGGTTTTCAAAGGAAAAATAGATATTTTACCTAAATTTCAAAAGAAAACCACTTATTTCTCTTGTTTTTTCACTTTTGGTCCTATTTTTCAATCTCACCCTTTCTTGACAAATTAGCCTATAATTTGTTCATATAAGGGCTAAGAAAATGATACATATATTGAAACTTGGTTGGGCCGTTACCCAATCAAGATCTTTCTCTCTGTCTTTTATTATATACATGTACAAGTTCTGACTTTAGATATAGGATACCAAGTAGAAATTACCATGAAAGAAAATTGGCATCTTTCATGTTGAGCTAAATAAGATATTCTCCATATATTTTACAAATATTTTAACTTACTTTCAAGGCTATATATTCTCATATTTCAAGAGATTGAATGGGAATTTAATTTGAACATTTCTATATTTAGCATATGTTCTCTAAAAGAAGAAAAAAAAAAGAAATGACAACAAGAAGAAGCAAAGGTAAAGAGCACATATCTCATCCTCATGATTTTATAGATGTTTGTCCCTTGATTGAACAAACTATAATATTGATTTAAGAATTAAAGTATACCTTGTTCCATTAGAGACTTGTTTTGAATGATCAATAGAGATTTAAACTCATCAACCATGAAAAACAATTATTTTTTGTGAAGTTTTTTCATGATTCATCAGTGACACTATTTATAGAGACCTAAACAAAAACTGTATTTATTCTCTTTCAACTTCTATAAAGTATTTTTCATGGCTAACAAGACTCTAGTACATGGGAGAGTAATTCATCTTCCTATATGGTCTTCAAATTCCTTAGGTATCATATAACTTTCCCAACAATTGAAATTACTCAACAATGTTGTTTTAAACATACATGAACCACTTTTTTTCCATCATAAAATGAGATGATAAAAACATAGGGGCATATCTTTAATTATTCATTGAGGAAATGCTAAGCATGAAGGATATGTCTAAACCCTCACCATCAAAGTCATGATCAATAGAGTCTAAAAGTATTCCTTATATGAAAGGTTATTGACACTCCCTAATAAAAATCTCATTAGTATCAAACAAAGAATGGCGAATTACATGAGAGTGGAAAGAGCTAGTATAACCTAACAAGGTCACCCATACTTTCACACATAAGACAATCTCCACCACACCATCAATCTCCATTGATAACATCTAAAAGAAGCATCAAACCATACTGTTTTGTAGAATCAATATAGACCCAAAAATCATTGCTAGGGCAAATTCATTTTTTATGAAATTTTTCCACGACTTCATCACTTTGAAAGTTTGAAATCCTTTTAAATATTCATGCATTTGAAATTAAATGTATGGTAATTTTTATCATATGTATGTTAATTAATCTATTTATATACTCATTTTATTAATAAACAAAAAAACATATGTTGAAGTTTTGAAACTGGAATACTTTAAAATAAGCCAATAGATCAAACGGTAAAATTAACAACAAAATGAAGAAGGATGGATAATTTTTAGGCTCAAGGACGATAAGCCCTAATTCAATTAAACGATAGAAAACCATGGGACTAAAATGTAATGTTCCTAGATATTTGAAGGGTGCCATGGCCCCCTCGAGCTAAAGCAAGCATGGTCGCGCTCCAGATTCAAGAAGGGTGCGGATTTTACATGAAGAGAGAGCTATGGACAGTAGAAATATAAAGTTCTATACGTGTCTTCAAAGGTTGTCAGTGGAGGAAGAGAGAGGAACAGACCTGGCATCAAACATGGATGCCAGATAGTTTCAAAACCAGACAAAATCTGTTGATAGATAGATAGATAGTTCCCCGACTGATATTTGTAAGCATTTCAATGCAGTATCAAGAAACGCACCAATCATTCAGCACCAGGAAATGGCTTCATAAATTCTGATTTGCCAAAAAAAAAGAGCATCAATTGCTGGAAATACATCGGTTGCAGAGAATCCAAATTTCAATATAGATACATTGCCCTCAGACGGTAGCGTTCAAAAACTTTTCACTTTTTTTTTTTGTTTATAACAGTAGTAATTAATGTTTCCAGGGAAGGGCAGTGACTTCAATATAATAGCCCTAAGGTTTTCTATAAATAGGGACACCATGCCAGAAATGATTATACAGGAGAGCATGTCCTCTCTCTCTCTCTCTCTCTCTCTCTCTCTTTCTCTCTCTCTCTCTCTCTCTCTCTCTCTAACTATATATATATATATCCCTCTCCCTCCCTCTATTTCCAAGCTACAAATCAAATACATGAACTACTTGCCTGGCAATGAGGGACAAATGCATCTCCTACACCAGTAATGTAAGATACTCTTCTTCTCTATTTACATTTTTTTCTAGATGCTTTAATGGATGCAATGCTTATGTTTGTTTGTTTTATTATGAGAATGTCTTGAAAATTAGATTTGCAAAAGTCATTAAAGATATGTATGTTAACATTCTCAATGTTCTTTAGAGAAAAAACATGTTAGAACAAGTTGAGCGAGTACATATTGAGAAAACTATGAGTTTCAACCTTTTTATAATTATGACATCAACATTAAAACAATCTTTTCTCATCTGTAAAATCTATCTCATTTTAATTACAGGTTTTGATGAAACAAATTGAAAAATACAAAATTTCAACTATTTTGAAGACAATAAGATATCTTCTTAACTTAATTAAGAGCGAGGTGGGGATATGCTCTTTGTTTTCCCTACACTTGATTAAGATATAATATGAGAACTAAAATTTTATAAATCTTCTAGATATCTTAGCTTTGATGGAACATGGAAATGGATCTAGATAATTAAGTGCGTGAATTGCCTTAATAGTATAGCTAGCTAATTAAAAACAACATCAACAACAAAAACAAAAATAAAAAGTGAAGAAAACATTTGATATCAAGATAAGGAGAGTTCAAAGATAAATTACGAGTTTAGGAATGTGTTTGAAGTTGTTTTTTAAAGTGTTTTTTGTTTATAAATATATTAAAATTTTATTTTTTTAAAATTATTTTTGATATCAGCACATGAAAATAATTTAAAAACATCGAATTTTTTTAATTTAAAATAAAAATAAAATTTAAAAAAATATATTTTTGAATCAAAGATTCAAACAACCCAAAGACAGCAAAACTATGTGTCAACAAATTAAATAGCAGGTGTCTGCTGCCCCCCTTGAAGTTCTAACTCTAGGTAGGACAGGACAGGACAGCAAACATATATTTCCCTTACATTTTCCTACAACAGGATTCCATTAAAACAACGACCTTCGACGATAATAAATGGCGATTTGTTTTCATCAATAATGCCCTGAATAGCAGCTGCCTTTAAACGTTTTCGAAAAAGCATTTTTTACTTGGCCCAAAATATATATTCACTATATATTGTTCTATGTTTTTTATTATTATTATTATTAGCGAATGAATACAGCTAGCTATACTGTTTTGAAGAGGCACAAAAGTTTAATTATCCTTGGCCGAGGAATTTGTTTTGTAGCCACTCTTCATTTCCAGAGTACACGTGTGCTTTCAAGTGTGTGTGTTTGGATATACATATACAACCTTCTTTGTTTGGATATACATATATAACCTTCTTTCTTTTTTCCTTGTCTTGCATGCAGTTGCAGGTAATTAAGAAAAAATTTCAAGATAAATTATTAGCCCTTTAATTTGGGTTTTTTCACCACTGTCAACTACACCTGTAGCCGGGGTTAGCCAGACGTTTGTCATATGGAAAATTTCAGTGAAGGCAGCTTATTTTGTAAGGCTAAATCTGTTGTTTCAACTCTTTTTGGAATCATGGTATGGACCTCAACGTCGCCTTCTCCCATGAGATTCCCCAAAGAATGGTCAGCCTGTTCTGGTCTGAAATACCTGCTAAATTTCTCACGAGGAACTGATCAGAACCTAAATCGTACATGCTACATTCTTCATTCTTACATGATACCTGCGCCTCCATCACCATCGTGGACTACTTCTCCACCTCTGACTCGATCGCTCACTAATTCCTCATCATACTCCTCTTGCTCTTCTGCATTGGATGATTTGATTGGGACTGAGAGTGGAGTCTGCATGAACTCCAATGTTGAAGAAGAAACTGCGCAAATGGAGAAACTAGAATCTTATCGTTATCAGCACAAGAGAAAGCAGCGTTCTGCGACGAGAAAGAAATATCCTCCACCCATACCTTTACTTGCACGAACAGGGAATTTGCCTGGTCATATGCCTTGGATTCTAAGCAGGCACTACATCGATGGAAAGCTGGTCCTTGTAGAAGAGAGAGTGAAGCATCATGAGTATATTGAAGCACATAGAAAAAACGGTCGTCTCATTTTGAATATTGTACTCATGGACGATAAGATAACATGTTCCCATTTTGTTTCTAGAAATGACGAGGAGAAAGAGCTTCAGGACGTTGATTTTCTTGAGGAGAACTCAGATCAAGATTCTGATGAAGAAGAAGATGAAGAAGAAGGAAGAGAAGCATATCAAGAAATTGAACTTGCAAGTGATGATTTTGCTGGTAATTTGGAAGACAGTGTCGCGGTGGATGACGAGGAGAAATATTTAGTGACAGCATCTGCTTCGTTGCCTAAATCAAGTTTGAAGAATGGGAAGTCTGGAGATCTACGCAAGTGCTCTACTTACGCAGGTAGGATGATATCGGATATTAATGCCCATCGAAATGCTGGTGAATGTATGAGTAGTATCCATGACTTGGGTCCAGCATCTTTTGACTTGGCTAATATTCTTCATAAGATGACCACCGTGGTTTAGCTTTTATTAACTAGTATTCCTTAAATTAACTAGCTAATTCATGTTCTGGTCAGAAAAGGAAACAACAGCTAGCTAGCACTCGTTGATATTACTTTTGATGACAGCAGGAGCAATAATTCATTGAGCTGCCACTCGGTTGATCTTGGACAGCTCAATATTCTCTATTACATTGCTGTAACTCTTCCTTTGAATCTTGATATGCTTGTTTATCACGTTGCAAGAATCCATAGCCCTTCTTCTCTCAATTTTTAACGGATCGTCCTGTACGAAACTTGGGAAAAATTGGTGTGATGAGATTAGGCCCACAATTGAGTTCTAAAACGCAAGTCACCAGGTTTCGAATTCAGGAGAATAGGAGGCCTAGCTGATAGCAGACATAAACAGATAATAAGTAGTCTCGGCTCACTTTAGTGCCTTAGACTTAGCAAACTTATTCCTAATAATTTAGGAAGTGTGGTATGTAGCTAGTGATTGGTCCTTCCTGTGGTAGAGATGGGATGGATATTTTACGAGGGGGAATGTGTAAGAATATATTTTGACCCTCAAAAGATTTCTATTTAATTTCTTCCCCTTATATTACTTATGTGGACGAGTGTATATATAAGTAAAAAAATAATATTTTTTTTGTTTTTTTTCCTTCCTATTCAATTTTGGTCAATTCTAAAATCTCAATCTAGCGATTTCATAACAGTTTGGTTAATTCTTCTCACTTTTCTTCTTCATTATAGGGTTAAATTTCTTAGTGTTTCTTAACAAGATTGACCTGAAATTTCATATCTTAGTGATCCTTTTAGTATCAAAATCTTTGTAAATAGCTCAGTTAACTGAAATTTCATCCAACGATACCTTTTAATTATAACCTCCTTTGGTTAGGTAAACCTGAAATCTCAATATAGAAACCCCATATAACCAAAACCTTGGTCTTTGTTTTCAGTTTGGTCAACAAGAGATCCTATCTAGCAATTCCCTTTCACTAAAACCTTGGTTTGCATTCTACTCGGTTAACTTGAAATCTCAATGTTGAGACCCCATTTAACCATAACCTTGGTCTTTGTTTTCAGTCCGATCAACTTAAGAGCTCATCTGGCAAACCCCTTTAACCAAAACTTTTGTTTGTGTTTTCAGCTTGGTTAACCTGAAATATCATCTCGCGATCCTCTTTAACCAAAACCTTGACTTTTGTTTTTTGTTGGGTTAACATGAGATCTCATATAGTGATCCTTTTCAACCAAAACCTTTATTTACCTTGGGTCAACCTAAAATCTCAATCTTAAAATTCCTTTTAACAAAAACCTTGGTCTTTGTTTTTGGTTGGGTTAACATGAAATCCTATCTAGCGACCCTCTTTAACAAGAGCCTTCATTTGTCTAGGTTAAGTCAACATGAAATCTCTATTTTGAGACCTTTTTAACCATAACATTGGTCTTTGTCTTTGATTGGGTTAACAGTCTTGATATATGAGATCTCAGGTTAAACAAAATTCAAATTCTTAATTGTAATTTTTTATTGTTTTTCCTGGTGAACATGTTTGAACTTTTGCTTTTCTTGAGAGATTCCTAACAGTTCGTAACAATAAGGTTCATCTCACTTTTTGTTTTTTTTTTTGTTTTGTGTTTTTTTTTCCTTTCCATGGTTAAAAACTAGGATTCTGGTAGGGTTCTTCCCTTTTTTTTCATTTTTGATAATAGAGTTCGATCAAGTTCTTTGTGAATTTCCATGGTTTTGTTGCAGGGGTTACAAGGTTGATATTTATCTTTCCTGCTATCTAGATTTTTGATAACAAGGTTGGCAACTCGGTAGTTTTTTATAGCAGGGTTGACCTTAAATTTCATGTTTGCGCGGTCTGAACTGATGTTTCTCGACTACAAGGTTCAAAACTTAGTACTTCCTATTCATAAGATCAACTTAATATTTTCTTGATAGCAAGACTATAAATGATATTTCCAAATTATGAGGTTTTAGACTCAGTATCTCTTATTCGTAAGGCTTACCTATAATTTTTTTATTGAAAGGCTTGAAAACTTTTGATTTCTTGTTATCACAAATTAAGGATTTTTTCAATGTTAACTCTCATTCATCAAGATCTTGTTAGATTTCAATGAGGGTTTTCCTAAAAAAAATCAAAAACATATATGCAATATTTTAGGGTTTAATGATATGCATGTATCTTTACCTGGTTTGAAGTATAGGTCTGCACATTTCTTTGATGCTTTATCATCATAAGGTGTCTTTTATCGCTAGTCAAAGCTTTGTCAATTTCTTTGATTCATCAACTTATTGAAATTAATCATATATTAGTAAACTACTCAAATGTAAATGTAGTGCCAAATATAAGTTGATCATGATGAATAATGCTATCATTGTTTATAAAGTCTAACCATGCCCCCAAGTCTATTGTTGTTTGATTCATCATGAAGGATCTTAGCAAGTAATTTGTTTCCTAGATTCTCTCAAAATTGGTCTCTAATTAGCTGTGTATATCTTTTCAACAATAATAAAAAGGTTTCTAGTATTTACTTTATCTTACATTATCAATCAACCATTAAGTTGACCTTAACTAAAACAAATCTCTTCAAATATATGCTAACGTTAACCCTCATGGAACTATTAGATCATCAAAACATATATCTCTTAACTTGCAACAAAAAGTTTTAAATGTATGTTTAATGTTCTTCGCAATAAATACCTCTTAACCCGTAAAACAAGTGCAATGTTTTCATCAATGATGTTCTTTTTATCACCCATATTCATATGGTCAAGTGCACCTTGAATTGATAGGCTTCAAGATAGATTGCTCAACCAGTAGTCTTGGTGGTATGCATTCTTTCTAAACATTTATCAATATGCATTATGCAATAACATCTTTCAGGAATTATGACAATATTTCATATGGTCAAGCAATATGAAAACATAGTGTAGCGTTATTCAAAATTATTATTGGAGTTTGTAAAATCATGGGTTCTCTATTAAAAAAGCATTACCCTTGGTTGATTTGAATGTGTTTTCCCTTCTATTTATTTTTTTTGTCGACACCAGCCCCTTTTATTTTATTTTTTTTATTTGTTGGTATATTTGGGGAATAACCCAGAAATTAGGTTATGACACTTGGTCAATATCTTCTTTGTTTACAAATCTATCTTATTTTGGAATCAACTCATAAATTTTAAAGATCATGTATATGCAAGTCTAATTATTGAAAAGATATTAGAAAGATGACAATTTTTTAAAAGTGTTTTGAAAATCAAGCTTATTTTATCGAAGACCTAACATATGATAGTCAATACATGTAATCCTTTTATTGTCTTGTATTTTGAAAATAGAAATTGACTAGTTCTAAGATTAAAATAGTTTTTGCTTATGGTTTTTTATCAATTTTAATCTCTAGTTATATGTATATCATTTGATGGTACGTGACGAGATGACATTCTATGATTTTCAAACAGTAAGAGGTTTCAAGTAAAGACTCGAGGTTTAGTTGAATATTTATCTTTTTTTTCATCATTTATTTTATCAGCATGTATATTAACCAGTAACTTAGTTTGCAATGTCCTAACTCCAATGGAAAGGCTCTACAAGTTTTTCTCTTGTTGTCTTTATAGAAGAAGTGACATAAAACCATGTTACTCATCTCAACAAGATTTTCTTATCAATTAGTCAATGCTCAAGAAGTTCCATAACAATTTCCTTCCTTTCATTGTTAATTTAAAACTTAAAGGAAAATACTAAAAACTCATTTCCCATCATTTATCATTTATCATATTATGTTTTTCATCTTTTATCTCTTTAACAAAGGATAATAAATTTTGACCTTGTCCAATATAATGATTTGGAATTGTAAGAGTCATGCTTCACGAGTCCATAACTACTGAATCTATTACACATAAATATACATATTGGTAAAGCTTAGCTCTATGATGTGTGGCTCAAAATTCATATGTGAGCCAAAAACTTGCATGTAAATTAATGATTTGGTCAGCCCACGTTATTTATCATGTTATTTTTAACAAAAATCAAGTTATTTTCGCAATCAAAACATTTTTAATTTTCAGGAATGACAAGTTTTAATTTTACATGTTGGAGTTTGATCAAAATATTTTGTCAAAAATAAAATGTTAAACATTTCAAAAAAAAAAACAACGGAAAGATATGTTTCATTGAAATGATGATTTAATCTCATAACAAAATGATGACCAACAAAGTTCCATTACAAACTTATTGGCAACATGACACCCTAATAAACTTCTTCCACAATCATTTAGAACTTGTCATTGCTTGTTGATCTTTATTATGCTCATTATGATTTATTACCAATGCAATCGATGACAACATCCTTTATAAACTTGACTGACTCTTCTTACCATCTTTCAGACCTAATTCTTAAAATCTTTGGAACCTTTCATGTCTCTCGTCTAAACTACATCACATAGGAAATGATGTATTGGGGTAATTGTTGTTGAGGTAACAAAAATAACAATGTTGTGTTCTCTTATGCTCCTTCGTCAACCATAAAAGGTTAATTGATATGAGAAGTAATCATGGAGTGAACGTTTTTATTGCACATAATATCATTGTCCATTGTGTGTGGTGGCGTAAAGCTTTTCCATTTATTGATGCTATAAAAACTCCATATGACCAAAAAGAAAATCAAATAATATTTCTGGAAGGGGTTTTAAAGTGCTAGTCAAAATAAATGAAACATTATATTTATTTCTAATCATGTTTTGTATAAAGAACCCAAACACGATATTAGTTCTTTGACTGATACTTCGTCAAGGTGGTTCACACTTGAAAGTGTTGCACTTATTAGAAATAAGTCTAAATTACTCATAGTCTTCATTCATGAGTGCATTAGACGCTTGTAGATGACATTCAAGCATAGGTCAAAAGTTTATTTAATGGTAAAGCAAAGGATCTTATTACTAGCTCATTGAAACTTATGGCAGTGAATCCTTCTTGATATCATCATATGTTAATAACTTTTAACTCTTCAAATGAAGATAAATTTGAGGGGCTTTTATTTCAAATGATAGGAATGTATGTGTAAATATATGTGCATTTTTTATGAACTCCCCTTTCAAGGGGTGACACGTGATCATAACTTCTGTTTGATGAAAAAAATCTTGATATTTGTTCAAACTCTACAATGAAAATCTATTGAGAGATGACCATTGTGTAACCCCCTGTAAGTCATGTATTCAAGATGCTTCAAAAGAGTTTGTCTTGATGCATAACAATGTTTAGGAAACATACATTATATAGGTTAGTTCTATTTTTCTTACATGAGATAAAGGATAAGTTTACTATCTAAAAAAATATCTCTTAATATTCATCCCATGAAGGCAGTATAATGTCTCAATAGGTAATGGGATGACACATATATCAATCATTATCATTCTAAGAACTCAACAAAGAATTAAGGTTACATAAACTTAAATCTTGACTAAAAGTAATATGATAAGTTGTTAGTCCTTCACTTAATTTAAAGTTTTCACGTGTAACCTGAAACAATGCATCTCAAATTAACTCATGATGCATGAAAATTTATATATATGAGCCAAATAAAAAAACAATACATGTTAAAACATGAATAAAATAAAACAAACCACATTCAAAAATTTAAGCACATAGAAAAAGATAAACCACATCAAAATACACAAAGCTTACTCCAATATCATAAAAAAAAATATATATTGTGGACTTGTCATTGTATCACACATATCCATATGACATCATGGGTTCATTAGAGTTGTCACCTAATTGTTTGGATTAAAGTCGTTAGGAAAACCCGGGTACATTGGTCTTGTTGGAGATTCAAAGGTAAGGGATTAATTATTGCTATTTAAAATATTAACACCTCTAGACTTAATGCACTCTACGTGAGGTAAGTTGGATTGTGATTTTTGATATGGTTTAATATATATATATATATATATATATATATATATATATATATATATATATATATATATATTTCCTTTTCTTTTTTGCACTCTTATTTTTGCACAAATTGTTAAAGATATCATTCAAGTTTTTGGTAGAAAAGCCTTAGAATCTTTACGTAAACAAAAGCATATAATTAGGAGATAAAGGAACAAAAAAAAATGTCACAGAATAAAGCTTTTAGTGGCCATACAATGAGTCTTGAAGACTTTCATGGTAGCGTTTTCCCTACTAATTTCCCTTTGCCTTCTTCTCCTGCTGTGTAAGTCCCGATTCTTGCTTCTTTGTTATTTTTAATTTCATTATTGCTATTTTTTTTTTCACCATGGTAATTATGTTACTGAAGTTTTGTGGTGAACCCAGATAGGATCTTTAGTTATTTGATTTTGAATTCACATGAATGTTGAATCTTTATTGTTTGTTGAAATTTTTTTATTTATTTGGATTTTTTTTTCCTTAGACAATATTTATTTTTTTATCTATATTTATACATCTATGCTTTTAGTTTTTGTTTTTAATTTTTGTTATTTTATTTTTTGTTTGGAATTTTATTTTTATTTGGTTCAGTCTTGAAATTTTAATTTATGTTAGTGATTTTTTAAAATTAATATTTCTCCCTTTTTTTCTTTGAACTGTTTTTTTTTGGGTGTTTTCTTTAATTTTTATTTGTTCTTCAGAATAAATAATTTTATAGTTTCATTGTTTGCGTAATAATAATAATAATTTTAGTGATGATTTTCTTATTGTTTTTCTGTAAATGTTTTATTTATTTTTCGGGGAATTTAATGATTTTAATTGTTTGGACAATAATAATAATAATAATAATAATAATAATAATAATAATAATAATAATAATAATAATAATAATAATAATAATGGTAACATAGGGATGTATTCTCAATGATGTTTTTTTGTAGATAGAAAAATGTACTTATTTTTGTTATTTGGTTATTGCAGGTGTACACAATTTATATTTTGTTTGTTGTATTTTTATTTAAATTGGATTATAAAATGAACTAATCCTAATACAGTGAATTCAATAACTTAAGTATCTGAATCTTCCTGTTTTTTCAATGACGATAATAATTTTATGTTGGTAATTTCATTGAAACCTACTAAACAATAAATTTATATTAATATAAAATTCAAATATATTTATAGAAAACTCGCACGTCACATGAATTCTGCACGAATTTATTATTTTGTCTAAATTTATATTATAATAAAAAAATATCACACAATTAATATTTTTACGTTAAAAAATAATATACTTCCAGCCGCGACGAAGCGCAGGTGTATATATATATATATATATATATATATATATATATATATATATATATATATATATATATATATATATTACCTAATATATAAACCGCGTGGCCATTTCACTGTAGCGCCTGGCACTATAGCATGTGAGTGTGTGCACTGTGGATTGTAATAGTGTATTTTTGGGTCGGTTCGGTTCTCGGTTCGGTTGGTTTCCCGGTTTTGCTAATTTTTTATTGTTTTTTGCACAATGAAATATCACTTTTAGCCCTCGAAAAAGACAAAAAAACGGTTATGGGTGGAGGGGCTCCGCGGTAATTGCACAATTTCGGACCGGACCGGTCCGCCTACCTTTTCATTATTTAATATTTCCCCGGAAATGGATGATTACCGGTATAGCCCCGAATAAGACAAAATAGCTGACTTAGGTACAGGGCTACATTGGTAATTGACCATGCTTTTTTTATTTTTTTTCTTTTTACTATAGGCGTGTGTGTCACACGCGCCGACAGTATTCCGCCTCATGCCCTCTTTAAGTGACGCGTGCATGGTCATGGCGTCGCCGGAGATGAGCTACCGGCGTCTCAGTCGATGCGCCTCTGCTTGGTCTTCCTCCCGGTGCGGCGCGTTGTGTCCTCCGATGTCCGTTGACGCGGCGGTGGCCGGTTAAAGCCGCTGCAGCCGTTTCTCTCTCTCCTGCATGTCAAAGTGCAGGGGAGTCCCCTGGTTTTCATGCGTTTTCACTTCGGTCCATGTACTTTTAATTTTGTTTATGGTCCTGATTTTTATTTTATAAGTTTTGATTTAGTTCGATTGGGTCCTTCGATTGAAATTAATTGAATGTTTAGATTTCACTTCGATCCTCCTTCTTTTAATTTCTAGATTGGGTTTCAATAATTCAATAAATTCGGTACAGTAGTTTCAATTTTTGCAATTTTTTTCTTTGATTGAAATTGATAATAAATTTGATTTTCATTTCGGTCCTTATACTTTTAATTTTGGATTTTAATCCCTTAATATTTGATTTTCCTTTCGGACCTTATACTTTTAATGTTTTTTTTAATCCCTTGATTTCTTTTTATGATTTAAATTTTCTTAAAGTTTTCATGGTTTTATTAGTTTTTCATTATTAACACAATAATAATAATAATAATAATAATAATAATAATAATAATAATAATAATAATAATTTAATTGTTTTTCTTGCTTACTCTTTTGTTAATGTTTTTTAGTTTCTTCTTCCTCGGGATAATTTTATAATTTTTATTGTTTTGGCAATGATAGCAACGATAGTTTTTGTTTTTGTTTGATCTTTTGTTCAAGTTTTTAGGAATTTTTTTTTCTTCCATTTTTTCCCTTTCATTATTAACACAAAAATAAAATAAATAAATTAATATAATAATAATAATAATAATAATAATAATAATAATAATAATAATAATAATAATAATAATAATAATAATAATAATAATTTAATTGTTTTTCTTGCTTACTCTTTTGTTAATGTTTTTTAGGGTTTTTTTCCCTCAGAACAATTTGATAATTTTTATTGTGTTGACAGTGATAACAATGATAATTTTTAGTTTTCATTATATTTTTTTGTTTTATCTTTTTTTGGAGTTTTTACATTTTTTTTAATCTTTGATTCATTCATTTATTCTTTCATGATAATAATAATAATAATAATAATAATAATAATAATAATAATAATAATAATAATAATAATAATAATAATAATAATAATAATAATACAAATAATAATAATAATAATAATAATAATAATAATAATAATAATAATAATAATAATAATATTTTAATTGTTTTTTTTGCTTGCTATTTTGTTCATGCTTTTTATTTTTTCCCTCAGTATAATTTGATAATTTTTATTGTTTTGATAGTAACAGCAATAATAATTTTAGATGTTAAGACTCCGATGTTGCTATTGTTATAATATTTTAAATTAATATTGCTTCCTTTTCCACTTTATTTTTTTCATTATTATTGTTTTTTTTGCTCTTTGTATT
The DNA here is from genome assembly GCA_027405865.1 of Salix purpurea. NCBI lineage: Eukaryota > Viridiplantae > Streptophyta > Magnoliopsida > Malpighiales > Salicaceae > Salix > Salix purpurea. Next base: position 15,393,191 of record JAOWLH010000011.1, read on the forward strand.
AAATGATTTTTATAATTTTACTATCTGCACAATAATGACGATGATTTTAGTGATTACTTTTTTATTTTTTTCTTATAAAAATATTTTGCTCGTTTTTTTAATGTTAGTTCGCGCTCTTTTTTGATCTTTTATGACACAATACCTACATTCTAAAAGATGTATCCTATGCTTGCGCAACAAACTATACTTAAAAATTTATACATTTTATCTCCTAATCTATAACTTTTATGTAGTTATATCATATAAATTTATCATTGTGCATTTATTTATGTTAAATTATATACACAAGAATACTCGCGGCACCGCGCGGGCAATATAGCTAGTATATATATATATATATATATATATATATATACACTGTATAATGTTATAACAATAAATATAAAAAGAAAAAGAAATCGTGAATAAATTGACTTCAAACAAGTCAAGCAAGGTATCCTTCCATGCTTCGCTTGTGCCAGACAATTCCACGTTTCAATATCCAATTATATTTTTCAGAAATGGAAGCAGAAACAAAGACAGCCTGAAAACGATTCTGCTACCCGTATTCATATTATTACCTGAACAGGTAAAATATCTCTATCTATATATAATTTACACACACGTTTACGTGCTATACCTTTACTTGTCTCTTTCTTCTTCCATCTCTTGGCTTCCTTGCTTCTCAACTTGCAGCAAAGGTAATTCTTGGTCAAGTCTTTCTTTATATTTACCCATAATATCCATCACAAAGCAAACTCTGGGAATCTGCTCAATTTTGTTAAAGTTTATGACTTTGGCTTGATTCTTATGAAACTCTTGATATGGGTTTTACTTCTTTTTTCTCGATTGACTTTTCAGTTTTAACGTTGTAATTGCAGTTTTGGGAGGATTTGGGATCAGTAGACAATGATTGACTTGTATGTGTTTTTTTTATTAAAAAAATGTGCTGTCGGCAAGTTTATGTTTCTGTATAAGGGCAATGAAATCTATTGATGTTGCTTGCTATTGTGTTTGGGGTGAGCGTTTTGACATGAATTCTTCCTGTTGTTTCTTTGATTTATGAAGATTTAATGATTAATTTTCTAGTGAATTGTTGAAGTGTTTCAAGACTGTTTTCCTCGTAAAAATGCTCTTTTTTTAACTATTGTCCATATCTTGTCGATCTAGTTTCTGATTTGTTGAAGTAAAAATATACCCTCTTTTTTGCATCATTTGCCAAGTTCATAATTGGGGTTGCTAAGCTGAGGATTTCTAGATGGGAGGTGTTTTGAGCTCGGGCGGTCCCAAATGCAGGACAAGCGAGTATAATGAGATGTTAAATAATGGAAGCTGCAAGAGGCAAAAGACATCCTCAATTTCTTATGATGAGGAAAGCTCAAGATTGATTCCGTTTCTTCCTGATGAGTTATCCATCCAGATACTTGCTAGACTCCCCAGATTTTGCTACTTTAACCTGCGATCGGTTTCACAGAAGTGGAAGGCAACGTTTGAGAGTGCTGAGCTGTTTAAAGTTAGAAAAGAACTTGGATCAACAGAAGAATGGCTATATGTATTGATTAAGGATGAAGCAGATGAGCTATCATGGCATGCTTTGGACCCCCTGTCAAAATATTGGCAGAGGTTGCCTCCAATGCCGAATGTTGTTTGTGCAGACGAGTCTAAAAGGGGATTTCCTGGGCTTTGGTTGCGGAACGTGGTAGGGTCAGGCATTAAAATTGCTGAAGTCATAAGGAGTTGGCTTGGGCAAAAGGACACGCTGGATCAGATGCCTTTTGGTGGTTGTTCCAATGGTGCTGTTGATGGATGCCTCTATGTGCTTGGTGGGTTCTCGAGAGCTACCACAATGAGATCCGTCTGGCGGTTTGATCCAATCTCGAACAAATGGAGCAAAATGACTTCCATGTCTACAGGTAGGGCTTACTGTAAGACAAGTATTTTAAATAACAAGCTATATGTTGTTGGGGGGGTTAATCAGGGCCGAGGGGGGCTGACTTCTCTTCAATCTGCTGAAGTATTTGACCCTTGCACGGGTACATGGTCGGATGTTCCAAGCATGCCATTCTCAAAAGCTCAATTGGTGCCCACTGCCTATTTGTCTGACCTGCTAAAGCCTATAGCCACCGGGATGACTTCTTACATGGGAAGATTATTTGTCCCTCAAAGTTTATACTCATGGCCCTTCATTGTTGATGTTGGTGGTGAAATATACGATCCTGAAACAAATTCGTGGGCTGAAATGCCAACTGGCATGGGAGAAGGCTGGCCTGCACGGCAGGCAGGTACAAAACTGAGCGTGGTGGTGGATGGTGAATTATATGCACTTGATCCGTCTGCTTCTTCAAACAGTGGTAAGATCAAGGTATATGATCAGAAAGAAGATACATGGAAAGTTGCTATTGGAAAAGTCCCTGTTGCTGATTTTACAGAATCCGAATCTCCATATTTGCTCACGGGTTTTCATGGAAAGATTCATGTCCTCACAAAAGATGCCAATCATAACATTGCAGTTATGCAGGCTGATGTGCGAGATAATCTGGGCTCCCCGCTGAGCTCAACTTCTGTTTATGCTAAGTCCTTGCATGAGCACTCTGACTCCTCCGAAACGGTTTTTTGGAAGGTGATAGACAGTAAAAATCTTGGGTCTGCGGAACTCGTCAATTGTCAAGTTCTTGATGTATAGTAGGGGTACATTGACTAGTGTTGTATTTAAGATAGTGGTGTGCCTTAGAACCTGAATACCAAAAGCTGTTATTTGGTATCTGCCCGCAAAGATGGCCTCCAATTGTATTTTTATTCTTAGAACTTGAGGTAATTTTCATGATCCTTCTGAATTGCCTTACATGACATGTATCTGGATATTTGCAAACTAAAGGTGTGGTCCATATGAAGAAGACGTCAAACGGTTTGTCATGTTTCATTTTCAATGTTGGATGTGGTTTTCTGCATTTAAAATTACTCATTCTGCCAATTTTCTTCCCTGTAGAATTGTTGGACCTGTGAGGTTTGAAGGTGAATAGTAGCTTGTTGCCGTAATATTCAACAATTAGGATGTGAAATAACATCTTCAATTCTTGAGTTTACAACTTCTCAATAATGGAATTATGTTTCCAGGTCTAGAAAAATCAAGTAAGGAATTGATTGAACTAATTTTTATAATTAACCTGAATTAATATATGATAGAGTTTTGGAATGATTTGCCTGTGTATTGCATTGATAATTTGATGATTTATACAAGTATGAAGGGAGAGTCCTTCGGCTACAAAACAGGAAATTATTTACATTCCAAAAATAGAAGATTATGTTTCTATATTCTAATACACCCCCGTAGTCGAAACGGGAGGTTGCCGGACGTTGAGACTATCCCGGAAATCATCAAAAAGTTGTTGCGGAAGTCCCTTAGTAAAGATGTCAGCAATCTGATACCGTGAAGGGACATGTAGAACACGAACTTTACCACGCGCGACTTTTTCCCGCACAAAATGAATATCCATCTCAATATGCTTAGTGCGTTGATGCTGGACTGGGTTGCCAGAAAGATAAACCGCACTGACATTATCACAATATACTAATGTGGCTTTTGAAATTGGACAATGTAACTCCAGAAGTAGGTTACGGATCCAACACGGTTCAGAAACAACATTAGCCACTCCCCGGTATTCGGCCTCAGCACTAGATCGTGATAATGTGGGTTGTCTTTTTGCAGACCACGAGAGTAAATTATCCCCAAGGTATACACAATAGTCAGAAGTAGACCGTCTGGTGTCTGGACATCCGCCCCAATCGGCGTCGGTGTACGAGATAAGAGTATGATCTGATGAGGGATATAGGTGAAGACCAAGATCTAGAGTACCATGAATATAGCGAATGATGCGCTTTAAGGCCGACATGTGCTGTGTTCTGGGGTCATGCATAAATAGACATATCTGCTGAACCGCGTAGGAAATATTCGGCCGCGTAAAAGTCAAATATTGTAGTGCTCCAGCTAGACTACGATATTCAGTCGGATCATGATAAGGATTTCCTGAAGAAATGCTGAGTTTAGCTTTTGTGTCCACCGGAGTAGGAGATGGTTTTGAAGAAGACATACCAGCTCGCTCAATGATTTCTTCTGCATATTTCTTTTGTGAAAGAAATAGGCCTCCGGAATGTCGTGTAACTGATATGCCCAGAAAATAGCTGATGGGACCCAAATCTTTCATAGCAAACTCAGTGCCAAGTTTCGATATGATAGTTTGCCGAAGAGTAGTAGATGATGCAGCAAGAATAATATCATCCACATATAGAAGGATATACGCCATATCATTACCCTGCCGATAAATGAATAGCGAGTGATCTGAAATACTGTGAGAGAACCCCAATACGGCCACATAATCAGCAAACCGTTGATACCAAGCACGTGGGGCTTGCTTAAGCCCATAGAGAGATTTCTTTAGCAAACAAACATAATCTGGGTGCTCTGAATTTCGGAAACCTGGAGGTTGATGCATATAAACTGTTTCGTCGAGATTGCCATGCAAGAAGGCATTCTTGACATCTAGTTGATGAAGGCACCAAGATTTAGATAAAGCAATGCTCAACACTGTCTGAATAGTTGCCGGTTTGACTACCGGACTAAATGTCTCTCCACAATCAATCCCCGTTTGTTGACCTGCACCATCACCCACAAGACGGGCTTTATACCGCTCAAATGATCCATCAGATTTCTTCTTATGCCTGAAAATCCACAAACTTCGAATGATATTAGCATTAGACGGACGGGGTACTAAGTCCCACGTCTTATTTTCAATAAGAGCATCGTATTCGTCTTTCATGGCCATTTTCCAATTGTGATCATGTAATGCATTAAGGGGATTAGTGGGTAAAGGAGAAATGGATGTTTCAGCCGAAGTATGAAGGTTAAAGAGCTTTCGGGGCTTAACAATACCATGTTGGGATCTGGTGGTCATTTGTGGAGAGTGAAGAGAATGGACAATTTGAGGGGGTTGGGCTGGTGCCTTTGGTGGATGTGGACTTTGAGTCTGTGGTGGAGCAGTGGTGTTAGGGGATTCTGCTCGGGGTGATGTGTTTGATGTGCTGGCTGGCTCTTGGCTTAGAGAATCGGGGATGGGGTTGGGGGGTGGTGGTTGTGGTACCTGAATAGGACTCGAGGGTTGGGGTGGTGGATCAGCAAGTTGTCCAGGAGGATGATTTGGTGGAGCAGGTGAGTGGAGAAAGGGTAAGAGACCTGCATCTAGAAATTCATAAGTAGGACATGAAGGAGTATGTAATGTAGAGAAAGGAAATGTATGCTCATCAAAAATTACATGCCGGGAAACAAGTATTTTACGACTGGAGAGATCATAACATTTATATCCTCTATGGTTAGAGGGGTACCCTAAAAACACACATGGTGTTGACCGAGCTTGCAATTTATTTCTAGAAGTAGACGGAATAAGAGGATAACATAAGCATCCAAAGACTCGAAGATGAGAGTAGGAAGGATCTTTTTGGTAGAGAATTTTTGTGGGTGATTGAAAAGCAAGCTGTTTGTTGGGTAGTATGTTGAGGAGATAGGTGGCCATTTGAAGTGCATGATGCCAAAATGAGGCTGGTAGAGATGCATGAGCAAGGAGGGTGCGGATGACATTATTGATGGTACGAATTTTTCTTTCGGCTTTTCCATTTTGAGAAGAAGTATGTGGGCAAGAAAAACGGAAAGTCATGCCATGTAATTGACAAAATTGGTGAAAAGATTTATTGTCGTACTCTCCGCCATTGTCACATTGGAAACATTTAATCTCTCTTTCAAATTGTGTTTTGATATGAGCACGAAAGGTCAGAAACATGGAATGCACTTGAGATTTATTGGCAATTGGAGAAGTCCATAGAAAATTCGTAAAATCATCAAGAAATAAAACATAATAACGATGACCTTCCGAACTAAGGGTAGGTGAAGACCAAATATCGCTATGCACAATATCAAATGGTAAAGAGGTGAATGAAAGAGATTCATAGAAAGGTAATTTAATTTGTTTCCCAAGAGGACATGAATTGCAAAAAAAATTGTCTTGAAATTTATTGCAAATAATGGAATTGTTTCTACGAAGAGAACTTAAAACAGGAGTTCCCGGATGCCCTAAACGATTATGCCATAAATCGGGAGATACAACGGTAAAGGTAGATGGTGCTGAAAAATCAATGGTTGGTCTTGTTGTAACTAGATAGAGGTCACCCGAGCTGTTACATCTCATTAAAGGCATCCCCGTTGGAAAATCCTTCACAGAAAAACCGAACGGATCAAATTCGATAGAAGCATTATTTTCAATGGTAAATTTTCTCACAGAAACAAGATTTTTGATCAATTTTGGGGCATGCAAGACATTATTCAAAGTGAAAGGATGTTTGGATTCAGGTAATAATGCATGTCCATGACCAATAATTGGAATAGTATGACCATTTCCGACAGTAATGTTATGATTATTGCTCATATTTAAATAAGATGTGAGATTACCCCCATTTGCAATCATGTGAGATGTCGCTCCGGTGTCCATATACCATTGATCATCAGGAGGAGCAATAGAGAGCGTGTGCATGGCCGCTTGGATGTCGGTAGGAGCATACGAAGAATGGGCCTGCTGTGTGGATTGGGCCTGTGGAGTGATGGCAGCCATATGGGCCTGCTGCGGCCTAGGCCCAAGAATGCTGGGCTGGCTGGGCTGGCGTTGAGTGGGCTGCCCAGCCGTTGGGTATGGGCATGGTGGGCTGGCCCATTGCTGCCACGGCCCAGCCCAAGGAGCCTGCCCATAAGACCAAGGCTGTCGCTCCTGGGATGTGTATCCCATTGGCCCCGTTGGCTGCTGCTGGGCATATCCCGGCTGCCATGCCGTGGTGTGCCCGTGCCACTGGCTTCCACGGCCACCGCTTCTCCCTCTTCCCTTTCCACCGCGTGCTCCGTGGCCACCTCCTCTGCCACTGCGATTAAAGGAGCTGCGATTGTTGTGGTGTGGGTTTTGACGGTGATGCGGGTTTCCAGAAAATTGGCCACCGGAGTTTGCAACCGGAGATACAAAGAAGGCAGAGTTTGGGGAGGATTGGGCAGCCTTTTTCATCCGTGTTGTTTCTTCCAATACAAGCATGGAACGGGCTTTGTAGAAAAGGGGAAGAGAGTCTCCATGGCGTATCTGTGATCCAATTGAAGAGTAAGCATCGGTCAATCCCGAGAGGAGTTGAAGAACCAGCCGTTCATTCGACACAGGGGCACCCACATTGGACAATTGGTCCGAGAGGGATTTGAGGTGCTGGCAGTAAGAAGAAGCATCTGGAAAATTTTCCATTTGGACTTTGGAAAATTCTTGTTCCAAGTATAGTGCCCTAGAATTTTTATTGTCTGAGAATATGTCTTTCAATCTATTCCATGCGGTTTCAGCTGTTGAATCACGTTCAAGTATAGTGTTGAGTAGGTCTTCTGATATGGTGCTATAAATCCATTGTAGGACAATTGCATCAACACGGGACCAAAGTTCAGGGTCCGTGTCTTGAATGGAGGCAATTTGTTTGTTCTTTTCTGATGTGGCTGGGATGATATGATCCAGAACTTGATAGGCTCTTGCGTGAATTTTGAACAGTTCAGACCAAGTAATGTATTGGCCTTTTTCAATGTCTACTGTGACTTTGATAAAGGTGGTGATGTTGGACACCGTAAGAGCAGGATGAGATTGATGAGGTTTGGTGGTGGGAGAAGAAAGTGAGGTGGCTGAGGTGATTGAGTCTGTTGAGTCTGTCATTGTGTTTTTCTGGATTTTTCTGGGTAGAGTTTTGATTAACAGAGTAGGTTGAAGAAGAGTGATAGTTGCAGTCGGTAAAGAAAAAGAGGCAGCTTGACTTTAGAATGATAACTAGGGTTGCTCTGATACCATGATAGAGTTTTGGAATGATTCGCCTGTGTATTGCATTGATAATTTGATGATTTATACAAGTATGAAGGGAGAGTCCTTCGGCTACAAAACAGGAAATTATTTACATTCCAAAAATAGAAGATTATGTTTCTATATTCTAATAATATATGGATATTATTATCCAGGAAAAAATGATATTTTGTCAATTTATATAGTTTTTCATATTTTCCTATAAATAGTAAGTTCTACTTCTTATTTTGACATTAGACAAAAAAAGAGACAATCTAAGGAACTCGAATCATAATAATCACTCTCCTAAATAAGAATTTAGAAGATTTCTCAGTAGTGATTCTTGTGGATTATTATTAGACACCGAACAATTAAACAATTAATAACTTGTGATAACTCAACTTTTAAAAAACTATTCAAAATCAAAGAATATCAGATCTTGAATAAATAATTTTTTTAACAGCGTTATGTATATCAACTCTAAATACTTTTATTTTACTATTTTCACTGCATGTATGACATTTAAGAAACCAAGAAACATCAACTTTGATAGAGCTCAGATACAGACTACCAATGGCAATGATTGTGGGCCAAACAAGTACACTGCAGCAGCCACCTTGGCGACTCTTAAACGAATATGAAATCGATCAATGACCTGCGAATCTTACCTTTTAATTGCCTTCCATGTAGTTCTCGCGAGTTATTTGGCGAGTTAGATAAACTGACTTCTCCAACATGCAACCCATTCTGATGTCCAGATTCTATTGGGACATTGAATACTTTGCAGGAAAGGAAGCCCGATAGATTTAGATAATTTAATTGCCAAATTGGATGGACTAGAGAGAATGCAATCGCTGCTTTTCAAATAATTTGCAGGTGTTGTTCTGTGTCCTCCTGTTCCTCAGGGAAACAATGGCGGGTAATCCACATAGCATCTAAAGAATTGGTTTAAGAAATGTTGCGAGCTTAACACAAAATTGGTTTCGCTGATCAAAGAATTTGATTTGCTATACATGATAATGAGTTACAGAAGAGACCAAAAAGGTCATAATGTTATAACTATATACCTTGTGATGCAAACAACCAGCAAAAATGCAATTTTATTTACAGACGAGACATCTGCTTCTACGCTTTTGGCATCCACTGCTGGCTTATCGGATTGCAGCTTGACTTTTGGCAGCTAATTAGCTTACTAATAGTAACCAGCAATCTACATAATTAAGTAATGATGGAAGGCAGTAGGGGAATCTTAACTTCTAAACTCAGTAAATAGGATTTCTGAGACTGAAAATAAGGCACTAAAGGAGGCTTGTCAAAATGGCTAAGAGGAATGGTCCCCGAGGGAAGCTGACGAGGACCGGATCAAGCATTGCACTTTCTTCGATGCCCGAACAGTCTTGAGAGTCATCATGAGCTTCTGCCTCTCACCTTCAACCTCTGCAAATTGAAGGCTTAGCTGAGAATAGCGGTCATGCATCTCTTTTAGTTCAGTCTCCACATTTGTGTACCTTCCCTTTAGTTCCAGCATGTCCTTAATCAACTCATTGATGTCTCTAAAGCTTTTGAATACAGCTTCCTCGTCACCGTGTTGTTTCAAGAAAGAACTGTGGAATGGGAAAATTTCATATTCATTAGCTTTCTTTTTGTCGAGGTTTTATCCTAGAATTTTGTTAGCTCTTCTAGTGTATAGCATCATCAAATATATGTTTCGCATACAAGGGAAGTTTCTATATAAAAAAAAAAAAAAAAAAAAAAAAAAAAAAAAAAAAAAAAATTATATATATATGAACATTTAGGCAAATGAACAAGGTAAAAAAGATAAGTTACTATATTTCTACCAATGCCAAAACCAATTCTACTGTCTCGGGTATTTTCAAAGCTGTATTAAATGCAATACCTGTGAAAAAGGTTGCTTGATCTCTTCTTTGCTTGCAATGCTTCAGCAATCTCAATTTCTAATGCAAGCACCCTCTCCAATGCGTTTCCACTCCCTGAGAATTCATTAAACAAGGGGAATATGCTTCCTAGTTCTTCATTGGCCTGAGCAAAGAGTAGGAAGTTAAGCATCCAGACGAAGTGAACAATTACACTAAAAGGTGGGGATAACAACTTACCTTCTGTAGCTTCGTAAATTCACTTTGTAACCCCGGAAACTTTTGGTCAAAATCATGATCATCTTGCAACAAAAGTGAATTCTCGTTTTTCATCCTTTCTAACTGCATGCAGAAACAATAAACATCAGATAGCAATCAGAAGTTAATGTTGCAAATTTGCATTTACTAAATGGCCCTAATGCCTATCTAAGACTTATGTTCCATTTCTGTGATAAAAGATTATTTGACAAATGAGCAAAATGCAGGCATCATCTCCCTTGGTTTCAGAATGCAGATGTGTGTACCTCATTACTTAAGTGGTCCATGCTAGACTTTAAACTTTCAGCTCTGAAATGATCATTGATGATAGCCAAATGCTTCATGTCATTATGCAGCAACCTGTCTTGATTTATGAGTGCAGAACTTTTAAGCCCATTCATCCCACAAGACACGAGAACATCCTGATAAGCAATTACACAAATAAATAGTTAGAGGCAAACCTTCCAGCATCATAAATTCTGCAATACAGAGGTTGAAGGATAAGCATACCAAAATACAATTTTCTTTACAGATTCAAATTTTTTTATTGTCTCACTATATGATATACTCCTACTACAAACCATTGACTAATCAATAATGCTCAAATACAAAATAGTAAACAAGAATTTCAAAATCTAGAACGATACTATAATTTTTTAAAAACAAAAACCAATACAATAAAAAGGACACATATATAATCACAATTACATTATTTTGTGTCCTGTTTACGTTTTCTTTTATTCAACAAGCTGTTCCAAAATAAAGTTCCGTCATTTTTTTCACAGGAAAGTAACAAAACTTTAGAAACAGCAAAGCTGGACTTCTGAGATTGTAATCAAAGGTTTTAAAAAAAAAAAAAAACCTAAAACATCACTAGATGATTAAGAGAAAGGTTGAATCACTTTCAGCATCTAAAACATTCCAATAGTGGATAGGCAACATGATTCATTTTAGAAAGATTGAATTTTCTTCTCAATTTACAGTAATGCAGATAAATATCTATTACCATGAACTACTCACGTATATACTTAATTATCCTCTTGCAATAACATAATTGAATTTAAGATATGCTGGAAGAAATTTCAAGGTCCGCCAATTTTTCGTTTAGTTCATCACCTGCGCAGGTTGTTCATGCATGAATGTGTTTGAATGATTAACCCTGTCAACAGAAGCAGGGAATGCATGTTCCGCTTCTTCACCATCCCTAAAACTCTCTCTTCCCAAGCACTTCTGATTAGGGTCCCCAGATGGATGGTTCAAAGGGACTGTACGAGCTCTTTTTTCTCCATAGTTTGAAGCATCCACGGTCAAGCAATCCACTTCGCAAGATTCATCATTTTGTTCTTCCTGCATGTTCCCTGGTGGTTTGGAATTCTCTAGCGATTCTTTCATCAAATTGAGTTCAACAGCAATTTTTGACTTCTCCTTGTTGCATTCTTCCAAAGAAGCTTCAAGTTTTTGTTTTTCTTCCTTGCAGCATTCAAGACTTATTAATGAGCATTCCATTTTAGCCTTCATCAAGTCATAAGCCTTCCCTTTTTCACGTTTGTCAGAAACTACAGATTGTAAGTCAGCCTCCAATTCCAATATCTTCATTCCCAGTTCTTCATTTTTCTTCAGATGAGAAGCTTCAGATCTCTTCCTACTCTCAATCTCATCAATCGCATCTTGTAATTTCAATAGCATTTCCTCACAGTGCTTTTTAGAGATGGACAACTGCTGTTTCAATTCTTGAAGCCTTGTTTCGTACTGCTCTTTGATAAATGCAATTCTTAAGGACTCCTGCATGGCCACAGGTGGTTCTTCAGGTTCTCTTTTTTCACAAGCCTGGATATACTCAGCATCAGCTTTGTCTTTGAGCTCTTTCAAATGGACAGACAAGTTTCTGAATTCTTCTGTCTTCAAAATCTGCTCAGAAAGCCTCTGGTTAAGCTCACTGCAGTGTTTCTGCAGCATCACAGATTCATCATAGTATCCTTCAAGCGTGATGATCTGAGCTTGCTGTTCATCCAATTTGGCTTTAAGTAATAGAACTTTTACTTCCAGCTCAACCTTGGAGAACACCAGATTATCAATCTCTTCTTCAGATGTCACCAACATGCACTTCAGCTTTTCAACCTCTTGGGAATGTTGAGTTTTATCCTCAAAATAACTAAGCACAGCATTTTGAGAGTTGTGTTTGAATTCCTCAAGCTCAGCTCTTACAACTCTGTTTGTCTCGATAAGTAACCTGTTTTCAGCAATAGAAGCCTCTAGCTCAGACTGAATAGAGTTGAGATTTGTTAACAACCTCACATTCTCTTCAGCATATTGGGTTTCACTAGCAAGACACCGATTGAGGGTGGTTTCCGTGTCAATATGCTTCTTCTGAAGTTGGGCAAGGAGCCTATCTGTGGAGTGCAGTTGATGAAGCAGCCCTTCAAATCCACTGTCATACTGAGTCTTTGCAAATATGAATCGCACATCAGCAGCTATTAGAGATTCATGCATCTCAGACAACTGAGTTTTTAGTGCAGAAACAGCAGAAGCTTCTTCACGAGCATTATTCAGACATTCCTCAGACTGCAACAGAAGACGGCAAAGTCTTGCTTTCTCAGATTCTAGATCTGATACCAGGTGTTTGAGATGAACCAATTCCAACTTGTGGTGATCAAATTGGAGCAACTGGCACTGCTTCTCATTTAATTGTGAAGTTAAATCTGATATTGTACTCTGTAATCCCTCTCGCAAGCTTCTCTCATCATGCAGCTCATCATGAAGAGATTGAAAACTCTTTCTCAAACTGATCAGATCTGAAGCAAGATGGGCAGACTCCTCAGTTTTATCCTGTGAAGACACCATCAAAGCTTGCTTTTCATGTTGCAAAATTTGCAGGCATTCACTCAACCTGTTTAGTTCTGATGCAAGCCCGGTAGATTCCTCTGTCTTATCCTGCAAACCTGCCATCAAAACTTGGTTTTCATAATGCAAAGATTGTAAACTCTCTTTTAAAATGTTTAGCTCTGATGTAAGCTTGGAAGCTTCCTCTGTTTTATCCCTTGAAGATATCATTAGAGCTTGTTTTTCACCATGCAGAGATTGCAAACTTTGTTTCAAACTGTCTATCTCTGACACAAGCGTGGTAGATTCCTCCTTCACATCCATATGGGATGTCATCTGAGCTTCATTTTCATCATGCAGAGTCCGCAAACATTCTTTCAAACTGTTTAGTTCCATTGCATGCTTGGCATATTCCTCCTCTTTATCCTGTGAAGATGCCATCAAAGCATGATTTTCATCACGCAAAAATCGTAAATTTTCTTTTAAACTATTTAGCTCTGATGCAAGGTTGGCAGCTTCCTCAGTTTTATTCTGTAACATTTCCATCAGAGTTTGGTTTTCATCATGCAGAGATTGTATGCTATCTTTCAAGTTGCTCAACTCTGAAGCCAGTTGAGCAGACTCCTCCTCCTTATCTTGTGAAGATGCCATCAAAGCTTGGTTTTCATCATGCAGAGATTGAAAACTTCCTTTCAGACTCTCGAGTTCTGATGCAATCCCTGAGGACACCTCATTTTTATCCTGTATAGATGCCATCAAAGCTTGGTTTTCTATCGCAAGTTTTGCTGCAGTCAGCTTAGTCTTATCAAGTTCACTAGCAACAGTATCTAATTCCAGGATTTCATGACCAAGGTCCCGGTTCTTAGAGATAATTTCTTTCAACTGAACTTCCAAACGATCAAAATCTGAAAATAGCCCGTTGTGCTGCTGTGCATATTTTTCTTCAACTTCAGAGCTTACCTTGAGTTTGTAAGCAATACCCTCAATGTCCAACTGAAGCTGCTCAACCAAAGCATTTGACACATTGAATTTATCCACCATGTTCAGTATTTCACGTTCAAACTTCTGTTTCATCAACGCAATCTCTGATTTAGCTGCAGTGATGGACACTTGAGCGATATCTCTCTCGTGAACCAGACCTTTCTTCTCTTCCATGAGCTGGAGAATCCTTTCACATGAGTTGTGCTGAAGCTCTTCCAATTGCATCATGAAAAAAGTTAAATCCTGGGGCTTTAAATCCTGATCGTCAGATTCACTAGGAGGCAATCCATTTATAGTTTTGTCATAGGATGCCAGCAAGTTCTGCAACTTACTCTCCATGAAATTGACTGAATCCTGCAGCTTTTCCTTCACTGAAGCCAGATCATCAAATTCATTTCTGAAAGTTTTCAGCTCTTCCTGCAAAGAGAAGATCTCATTTTGAAGATCACAATTTTCTAGGGTTTTCTTTTCCAATAAACATGCCAACTCTGTGTTCTCTGCAGCAGAATCCTTATACATGCTCTCATAACTTCTGTATTGCATCACTAGAGACTCCCATTCAGCAATTTTCTGCAAAAGAAGGTGATTTTCACATGTGACATTTTGCAAATTTGCTTCAAAAACTTGGTTTTGCCGAGCCATATCATTGCACTTGGCAATGCAAGTAGCCCTATGCTCATTTAAGGCATGAACATCATTCAGTGCAGAGTGCAGCTTTTGTGACAATAACTCCTTGGACTCAGTTGAAAGCTCTAGCTGCCGTGTAAGTTTGTTTATTTTCTCTCGCATACATTTGACATCATCACTGGCCTCAAGCACAGTTTCCTGTAGAACATTTGAAAGGACATCCAAGTATAAATTTACAAAATGCATTTCACAAGCTTCTTCTTCAACCTTCCTGTAAAGCCCTTCCTGCAAATGTAGAGATCTTTTCAAGTCATCTAAAAGAATATCACCACCCAACTGTTGTTGATTTTTCCCGACTAACTGATTTTGGAACTGAAAGAGTGTCCCCATGCGAACTTCACTTAGACCAGATCTCTGGCTCTCTGTGGTTATTGGGTTTCCTTCAAAGCATGATTGTGAAGAATCTACAAAAGCATGCCGGATGAGATTCTCATTAGTCTCAAACATAGACAAAACCTGGACTGAGAGAAGTTCCAGGTCCTTTTGTAACTGGTCGACAGCAATTGAATAATTCAGGCGTGCCCGTTTGAGTGCTGCCTCAGCAGTAACAGTCCTTCTTTCAAGTTCCTTGTTCAGAGAATCCAAATCACGTTTGTCTTCAACTAGTCTTAATAGCTGATCATTGAGATCTTGGCTCATTGTCTCCATCTCTTCCTTTGTGGATGCAGCTGCATACAAGCAAGTAGCATGCTCATTTCTGAGATTCTGCAATTCCCCCAGCATCTGCCTCTGATGTTCCTCAAGCTCCTGGACAAGGGCCTCATAGTAACATTCCATCTGGTCCATTTTCTTTGCAAGGCTCTCCCGTTCAGCTTTTGATTCATCCAACTCCCTCAGAAGTTCAAATATTTTTCCTTTCATTGCATTGGTAGTATCTATAGAGTCAGGCTCATGAGAAACCAAGCCAGGAATATTAAGACAATGAAGCATGCCTAGTTCTGGTTGATATAAGTCCACATCAAAGCCAGGTTCGCTTACAAACTGGCTATTTTTATGTATACTCATTTCTCTGATCTCCTTCAGGCTAGATCCTTCAGAAGGTACCAAGTGGATGCTGGAAATCGGCAGCCCTGTTCCTTGCTTAAGATCCTGCAGCACACCAATCAATTCCTCTACATCTGAGCGAAGGAGTCTGAAGTCACTTTCATGGTATCCCAAGCACGCATTATTTTGAAGCTCTTTTATCTTATCTTCCATGGATAAAAGCCCCTTTATCCATCTGAGCTGCAATTCTTGAAATCTGTGATCCTGTCTGGGTTCTGTAGCATTTCTGCTTCTAAAAGGAGGGGTTAATTGAGAAACCTTTAACTGTTCAAGATCACCTTTCAACTTTGAACACTCCGACTTCAGTACAGACACTTCTTTCGCCATCTCTTCTCCAGAAGCAATCTCAGAAGCAAGTTGCTTAGCAAATTTTTGGGTTTCATAACCTATTTCCCCAGCATGACCGTGTAAGGAGTTTACCTCCTGTTTAAGCTCAAGAATAGATGACTCGGCCACTTCCAAGCATCCTCTAAGCCTACCATTCTCTTCATAAGCAGCTGCCAAGTCATTATCTGCAGAAAAATCTGAACTCCAGGCATGAACCCAGTCATTTGTCCCCTGTGCCAAAAATCGATGATCAGAAGGATCCCCTTTTTCCATCTGAGGACTTTGGATGAGGGAAAGTCCAGCTAAGTCACCAGAGACGGTACTCTTAAGGCTATCAATTTCATGTGTGCTGGAAGTATCATGTTTCTCTGCGTATAGACTCTCTGATGTATTGGAAGAGCCATCAAACCCAACAGCTGAGTCTGCATATTCTTCATTTGGCCCCACCTCTTCTTCGAGTGAAGCAAGGTCTTTCGATTTTTCTTTAAATCTAACTCTGGTATTTACCTATAAATCAGGCCAAAAAAAAAACTTTCTTGTTGATTCAAATCATGATGAAAGAGAACCATTTCAATCATCGGAAAACACTGAGGCAAAAGAAGAAAAACTTCAAATATAAATATCAAGTTGCTTTGTTTCCCATGGAAACTCACAAGTACTAATAGTACGAGCATGCATCATTTCTCAAATTCTACAACTGCATCAACTCAGCTATTAAAACAAGCGCAAAAAAGATACCCCATGGATTTAAAACAGATCTTATCATCCAGCAGCTGACTTACACAAGGCATGAACAACACGAGAAATTTCCATTATATAGTGTTTTAAGAGGAAAATATGTAAGCAAGAATTGCAGCATGTAACATAAGCTTATACTTGCAAGGTTAGGAGAACAGAGCAAACAACATTCCTTTAGATTCAGGAAAAATACAGAAAGCGGTTCATAGCATACAATGGAAGAATTGATATGTAAACAAAACAAATGATCTAACCTTATCTATCTGATCATTGATAATCCCTTCAGAAGATGATACTTTTCCACTAGAGGATTCATCAGGGCTATTTTGGTCAGTCTGCAATCCCCTCTCTCTGAGTTCCCTCTGCTGCTCAAACTCTCTGGAAGCAATTAAATTGCAGATAAGTGGTTGAAGTAGACAAGCATTAAGTTTGCGTGTTTTTATGTATTATTACCGGAAACCAGTTTTTGAAGTGAGCAGTTGTGCAGTGACCTGGAAATGAACAACACAACCATTAAGATATGCGAGTAAATGATAAATCTCCAAAACTGAAAAAAAAAAAACAAATCCTAAAACAGGCCAGAATAAGATGTATGTTGAGAGTAAATATAATAGGGATCACCCATTGATATCATTATATGACACTGGAAGTGTATTATTAAACCAACTTGCTTAAGACAGTGTTACTTAAGAAAGCATTCAAGAATTCTCACATGCAAAGTAGTTCCAGAATCAGATCCATGAAGAGGCAGGGCAACAACAGAGGGTTTTAACGCATCAGTATAATCAGCAAGGTTGATGGTAGCCTCCCCAAGGACACTAGACCGTGATGAACCCTGATGTTAGTCAGAAATAGGTCAAATAGAATTAATCTCGGGGAAATTACATGAAGTAGAGAACAATCTGTTACAAAGATGGCAAGGAACCACATGATAAAATAGGGGAAATAAGACATTACCATTGAAATGACAAGCTTATAGAGCTTTTCATCATATCGCTTGGTTCTAACGTCTTGAAGAAGTCTCGTGGTCTCATATATAGGATCTGCCCATTTGCAGGTCCCGTTTCTTACATTGGCTTTGGTTGTTTTTGCAGTTGCTTTTCCAGAATCAGCAGGAATGAAAGATATAAAAAGTTTATCCCATCCTGGATGAGGAATCTGTATTACATGAGAAGGATGAGAGATTTATTCATTGCAGAGAACAATAAGCATAGGATGCAAAGATAAAACAATATTTTCAGTCAAGCATGAAAAGTATGCAATCTAAGCCATTGCTATAATGAAGCTCAAACTCAATATGATGTAAAACAGTGACTGATGTGAGCTGCATACTTCACCATTTCTGTTAAACATCCTACAAAACCAGTACATGTCTTAAGGTAGTTGGTTTGGTTCAAGTTACAGAATAATAAACATCTGTATTATTGAAAATGAGAAAGAACAATAATTTTTCTTTTCTAATTATATATTTTAGAAAGCTGAGTGTTTTAGATATGCCCATCCCCACTCTCAGAATTTTCACCAAGCCAATGCACAACATTGCCACCATGATGATAAACCACTCTATCGCATTGTACAATAGAATATATATATTGCTAAAATCAGATCATTAACGAAATGCCAGCTTGGTGAATGCACATCTGATTTGTTAGTTGATGTAGCACATTATTAACTGAAAAGCCAGTGTATAAGCATAAACATATGCCGACAGCTATATACACGCACCGAAGTCAATAAAAAAATTGATGACATTCTTGCCTCTATTTCATGTGTGATTTAATAAAATTCATCGATATAGTAGCAAGCAAAAGCGAGACAGGTATTTACAATGTTAAGATCAAATCTTACATGTGTGGCATGGAACTGCAGCCGAAAGACCACTTTCACTTTAGTTTTCTCAATCTTCCACCTAGTAATCCTCGACATTGCTGGATAAGAAACTAATTTATCATCCACTGCATGACAGTTTAAACCCTGCAAGATCACGCACAGTCACCAGACATACAAGCAATATTCACAACACCGCCATCACTGTAATCCTCCAAATCCCAGAACTATAGAAATTTTAAACACACCAAAAAGCCACAAAAAAAGATAAAATTAAAACAAAAAATGCAAATTCATGTAACTTAGATCCTTGAGCTAGTCAAGCTATTTGATGAGGTCAATTTGAGTAAACAAGACAATGAGCACTACAGCAACTTATTTCCTCCATTTCTCAGCAACCAAACAGAAAATAGGAGAATGCATGCCCCCTACCCCACCCTAAAGAGCGAAAAAAAAAAAAGAGCAACTCGTACCTGATGCACAAGCTTTTCTACAACGCCAAACCCAAAAGTTATTAAAAAAATCCCTCGATTAGAAAAGGAGGCTTCGATCTAAACCTTGTAAAAACACACAGAATACATTTATTTATTTATCAAAATTAAACAGAACAAGAAGACAAATAAGAATCAAATGCAGCATCCACTTCAACTGTGAGAAGACCGACAAGAAAGAGTAAAAGAGAATCCAGAACCAAATGTTGATAAATTTGCACCCCTTTTAATCTATTTACACTATTTTTAAGAAGAAAAAAAAAAGGAAAAAGAAGTCACTGCTTTCTTTTTTTTCAACTAAAAGACAAATCAAGAGCTAAAAAACAGTACGAGTAATTTACCTTATAATAACTTCTTTTTAAAAAGAAAAAAAAAAAAAGGAAACAATATAGTACAGAGAAAACGCCAAGAAATGCACAAACCAGAAAATGCAGGCAGGGGGGGAATCTCAGTGAAACTTGAGATTCAGATCACACAAACTTCTTCTTAAAACAAAAGACACACTTACAGTTGTTGAGCGCGAAGAAAATAAGTGGAAAAAAATGGGAGGGAGTGGGCACTAAGTTGTGGATCTACAGGTGGAAGGGGGAGTAGAAAATATTCACAAGGAAGGTTCGTTCTCAATGCGTTGTCTCCCACTCTGAAGACTCTCTCCGGAGCTCAGACAGAGAGAGAGAGAGAGAGAGAGAGATTTTGGGTTAGTTTATGTTTTACTTTGTTAATTGTGTATTGCTTGTGTGTTCGTGTCTCGGAGGTGGTTGGGATTTTTATAGTCTAATCTATGGCGTGAAGAAGCAGTGAATAGGAATTTAAAATGGCGTCATGGGGCCAGTTGGTTTTATTATAAATTATAAATTATAAATTATAAATTATAAATTATAAATTCAAAAAATAATAAGGTGAAATGGAGGCGTGCTCGAAGGTGAAATATCAGCTTTCATGTATTATTAATTATTAGTTTGTTATTGAGGTAGTGTTTGTTTTTTTATATAGATAATATTTTTTATTTTTAATATCACTGTATTAGAAAAATAAAAAATATAAAAATAAATAAAAATATATTTGAGATTGTGATAAAGATTATTTTTTAAGATTTATTTTTAGTCAAAATATTAAAATAATTTAAAATTTTAAAACAGAAAAAAACATAGCCTAAATTAAATTAAATGGTGTCTTATGACAGAGAAAAGAGACGTCCCGCCAAAGCTTAGAAAAATTGTCATCGTTAATATCATCTTATTATTATTATTATTATTATCTTATTTTATTTATTATTATTACTATTATTATCGGATTGGATTGATAATGATGATATTACCGCTGGACCACTGACTGGGTTGGGTTTCATTGACAGGTGGAATTTAATTTACTAAACAAAATTGATTGACTGGTTTCCACTTTACCATATACACACATGCTCCAGTGATTTTTGAGATTGTGATGAAAATATATTTAAAAACAATTATAAATTATATTTTTTAGTGATGTTTATATAAAATTAGGGTATATACTAATTAATTAATTTTAATCACATCACACCATATTTCTAAATAAACCATTAATTTCTAAATAAACCTTTAGATCAAACTCCCATTTATTTAAAATTTATTTTAACCATGTTAATATTCCATATTAAAAAGTTTTTTGTTAAATAATAACTTCCAATAAAGTTTTAATGCTAAAAATAAATAGAATCCACTTTTATTTTTGTCTCAATTATGCTTATTAACTATGTAGTTTAAAACAAAGTTCTAACAATCTCACACACAAATAAAAACATCATATAAAAACTTAATAGTTCATCAGTTTTTTTCATCATATATATGTTGTGCTACACCAATATTAACCCACCTAACATTGATTGAGATTATTGATTAGATTGACTTCAAAACTAACAACGGATAAAAACTTGGTATATCATGATCCTTGAATCTAACTATTTTAAAATCCAGGAATGTACTAACTATGAACTTTTTCATACCAAAATATTTAACTATGCACTTTTAGTATAAAACTTCTCATAGGGCCTTTGCACTTTTGAATGAACAAATATTCATCATAAATATGTTGTCCAAACCATTTAAGATATAGTTCTTACACAAAAAAATAATTATAATTTCATGTGTCCATAATTGCCATAATAGTGGGATAAGATTCATTATCTAATAGATATAATGCTTCTTCAAACAAGAACTTAACCAAGTTTAAAGTGATTAGATATAATAATATTTTTAATTGTCACCTCTAGAAGTTATGTCTATTAAATATTTCATGTTTTTTTACCATGCACTATAAGGAATGATGATGAAATCCTCTCTACAAAAGTAGTTTGTCGAAACAACATTAGTTTAAGAGACCAAATTTTGAGTAAAAATGATTTATAATCCTTAACTATATATTTATAAATTAAAGACGGCTTTTAAACAAGCAATATACAAAGATATAAATAAAACCAATTTAACTAATAGGCTATTTAGACAACTAGATATCATATTTTGATATGTAGTAAAAAATGGAAAGAACACAAACAAACGAAGAAACTAGTTTTTGTCTTAAGATTGTTGGTGATATTTTAGCAATAACAATTATCTAGTGTAGACTGCATGTGATTTTATAACAAGGTAAAAAAACATAAACTTTTAAAAGAGTTAAAATAAAATCCTAATATGCATGCTAAATAAATTATAGAATATTTAAAGTTGTGTTTGAATCATCAAAGATCTAGGCATGTGTACCAACATATATAAAACTAGATATTATATTTAAACTAAAAATAATATAGATATTAGGTACTTGTTAAAGATAAATGGATGAAGTAAAAAGGATGTTGTTATCAATGATTAAACCCTTTTGTTATTAAAACTAAAATACTCGTCTCTTGATGTAAATGATATTCTTATAAATAGTCATCCAATATTACAACAACTAAACTTTGAACAATGCATTCCTTTCAAAATATAAAAACCATAAGAATAATGAAAATGCATTTTCTTTCTGAAAAAGACTTGAACTTAAGATTTGGAAAAAAAAAAAAAAGAAGGTAAAAGACATATCAAAACGAGCTAGAAAAATATAAAAAGACTAGAGAGCTATAATATGGCGTGGAGAACATTTTCCTTTCAATATTTTTTTATAATTATTTTAGGAAAGAAAACTAATGCAAAATTAAAATTAATTACCTATCATAAATAGGTAAAAAAAAACCTTATAGTTTTGCTTTAAAATCCATACATTTTTAGTTTAAAAAATGTTTAGGATACAAAAAGTTATTGTTTAAAAATTAATTCTTTATAAACCAAACCAATCATAGGTCTAGGCCCGGGCCCGAGTCCATGCCAAATCAAGTGAGAGCATATGTGTCTTAAATATAAAATTTACTTTCTAACTTTTCATTGTATAAACTACAAGAAGATCTTGTATTTTTTTCAATATAATATAAAATAGAAGGTTTTAGATTCACAAAACATATCAATCAATGATTATTTAAAACTGATTTTTTATTCTCTCATAATTTTTTAAAATTATATTAACATGTTACATAATATTTGTTGGAGTCCCCAAGAGGTAAGGCGTGGTGACAAAGGGCTTGAGGTCTGCATAGCAGTTTTTGAGTTCAAGTCAGGGCGTGCACTTTTTGTAAGAGCCTAGGACAGTCAGAGTTTTATTCACTTAACTGGACCTACAAAGTGCGTTTTCTGGGGGATGATTTCCTCAAATAAAAAAAATATTTATTGGAGAATAATTTATAATAAAATCTTAATTTTAAAAGTTAGCGAATTCCACTTTTAATTAAGCTTCAAATGTGTTTATTAACAATTTTTTTTTAATTTTGTTAACAATTTTACATGATTTTTTTTTTATTTTGTTGCTTGATGGCAGATCCTTCCATATATCATCACTTTTTCTTTCGTTTCGTAGTTTCACTTGATTTTCATTCATTTCATGTCACCTGATTTTCAATCATTTCACGTCACTTCATTTTCATTCAATCTCTTCTTGCCAATGAAATAATATCGATTATCAAATGCTCAATACACTAGCCGTAATTACGTGCCCGTTTAGAAATATGATCATTACTTCTAAGGATTTATTTTTTAGAAATATATTAAAATAATATATTTTTTAAAAAAATATTTTAAATATTATCACATGAAAATTATCTAAAAATATCAAAAAATAAATTAGTATAAAATATAAAAATACAAATATTTTTTTTTTCAAAAACACTTTTAAAATATAATGTCAAAAAATATTTATATTATCTAAGTTTCAGTAACTACAATTGAATTGTTTTTCTTCTTAAAATTTAAAATTTAATCTTAAAAAATCATATAATATATATATTTTTATAAATGCACTACGTTGAATATGAATAATTCATTTAAGACTCCATTTACTAATATATTAATATTGATAATTAAAGGTTTAAAAAATAATTAGATTTTTTTTTGATATTTTACTAGGGTCAACCTTTCAACTAACTTTTGTTTGAAGTATAATAGGGGTTTGATATTGTGTTATAAAAGTGATTTTGAAAAAAATAAAAAATATTTATTTTTATTTTCTATTTTAATTAAAAAATTTTGGTGTTTTTAGATTATTTATATGTGCTGATATCAAAAATAATTTTAAACAAATATAAAAATATTATTTGGATGTATTTTCTGAATAAAAAAATATTTTTTAAAATCAACCTTAACCACACTTTCAAATGGGATCCATATATTTTTCAAAATATTTTGTTATTATAAAATATAATAAAATAATATAAATATATTTAAAAAAAAAATCAATATCAAAGAGTTGTTACATGATTGTTCAGTGTAGTCCAAATAATCATGAATTGGAGCATGGAAAATTGGCATCGTGGGGTCTCCTGACTCTCCTTCGGTGGCGTCCGAGGACACCGTGCACATGGGTGTGGTCTCATGTAGATGGCATTACTTTTTGAAATCTAGTCAGAAGAACAGCTAAGCCAATGGCTCCCTTTACCATGTGACAAGACCTTCCTGTCACGTGCCACTCACTCTACACGCGTGACGGCATTCAGGATTGACGGTTTCTCTCCGCCGAACACCCACCATCTTTTTATCGTTCAAAACGGATGCGCCACCCCTCCTATTTATATTCCTTTCATTTTCATTTTTAATAGTAAAGTGAAGTAATGACATTTTTATTTAATAATTTAGCTTTCTTTTTTTACAATCTTTAACTTCTTAAATCCAAAAAAAAAATAATTAAAATTTATCTTAAAGGCAAGAGAGTTAGTTGCAACTTGGAAAAGACATTAAGTAATAACGGGATTTTTGACACTGCGTTTCAAAAGTGCTTTTGAGAAAAAAATAAAAAATATTTTTATTTTAAATTTAAATTTTTTGGTGTTTTTATATCATTTTCATGCGTTGAAATCAAAAACAATTTTTAAAAAATAAATAAATAATTATTTTGATGCATTTCTGAATGAAAATCGCTTTCAAAAGCAACCACAACCACAACCACACTTCTACAAAGACATTTGTGAAACATTTCTTCGTTTCATCTTCTCTTTTCTTTCCTAAGCTCTTCTTCTTTAAAATACATTTTTTTTCATCTTGTTAAGATGAGATCTTAACAATTGATACCAGAGTCAGTCTAATGATCGTGTACCATTAATCACTCAAAGCTTACAATAATGGTGAAGAATAATAAGTTAAAAGCTCGGAGGAGCATTATAGAAAGTCAAATGAACAAATACAAAGTAACAATTAAAAGTGGCAAGAACAATGGAAAAACAAAGGTAGTAATTTGATTAGATAAGCCAATAAATGGAAGCATTAACAAACCATTTTAAGTTTTTTTTGGCTAGTCAAATAGGAGGGAAGAAAATCAAGAATAACTTAAAAGGGATCTTAGTCACTCCAATCATAAAAAAGACACAAAAATTAGCATTACTCACGAATGAATAACAATTGGAGTCAAAATATAAGAGATAATGTGATAAGATAAGAACAACACAAGATTAGATATGAAGTTACCAACTTTTTGAGGAGGTAATCCTCAGAGTGGTTAAGGAAGTGCAAGAAGTATTTTAGGTTAAATATAGTTTATATACATTATTTGGTGAAACTGGTTTCATTTTATCTTAATGGTAGGACAAAGGTTAGTATGGAGGATATATGTATGTGAATGAATATTTAGTGAATTGGAAGGACTTTTCTATGGTTATTTGTAAAAAAATTAAAAGTAGGAATGACATAATTGAAGAATTCAACAAGTTAATTTCAGTAAGGAATATGGAGGATTATATAGAGAAACTTAAAAAGTTAAAATCTTTTATGAATGAATTGAATTTGTTATTTCATGAGTCATACTATGTCTTTAGCTTTATCAGTTGATTGAATAAAGATGTTAAACTCATATTGATTATTCTTAAGTTAGTGACTTTATTGTTAACATTTGAACAAGCAAAATAGTAAGAGGAATCCAATAATATCATGGTTAAAAAAAGTCATTTCAATCCAAAAATCTCTCTCTCATATAAAATGGATCAACAACTAGGTAAAAATCATCATCAAGGACTTTTAACCATTCTAAAACAATTGCTTTATGGTTCAAGATAATACTTTGCAAATTTATATGAGTAAAGAAGAATATTGATGTTGTGTTTTAGATGTGAAGAGAAGTATGCATTTGAAAATCAATATAACATGAAAGAAAAACAAATATTATTGGATATGGAAGCAGGTGATAGTAATGGAATTATAGTAAAAAGAAACATCAATAAGTATAGGCTAGTTATGGTTAAACTTATTGCAGTATTGGGAAAGAATCTATTACAAAAGAAAATACAATGATGATGGTTGATCAATGTAGTGGTCAAATTTATTTCTTGAAGAAATTATATAAGAGGAATTAAAAAAAAAAGAGATTAAAATATAGTTTCGAGAATTTATAATCTCCACATGTACACACTTGAAATTAAAGAAAGAGAAATTAACAATTGTTGAATAATTGAAGTGGTAAAAAGAATTATGTGCATGGCAAATAATGTTAATAGACAATTGAAGTAACTAGAAGTTAATAAGTTAGTTATTTGTTAGTAAGTCAATAAATGTTAAATAGTAGTGGATGTGAGTGATAGTGAGAAATTAAAGGAGAGTTAATTGCAAGTTGGTAAGTATTGTATAAAGACAGTTTAAGACATAAGTACGAGATTAAACAATAAAAGAATAATTTATTCTATCTTCTCTCTTTTTTTCCAAGTTTTTTTTTTTTTTTTTTTGTCTTTCTCAAAATCAGTCTTACTCTACTCTCTGAAAATTTATCTTCTTTTCATCTTGTTAAAGTGAGACCTCAACATATGCAGTCATGAAAATAAAAGAAAGAAAGAAAATAATATTTTAATATTACCTTATTCATAACTTGTTTATAAAAAAATGAATCAATTAGTTTTATATTCATTCTTTATACCAAATCAAACCTCAAAACCATTAAAGGTTGGCCAATAACCATTCTTATTTTGTAAAATAGAAATTGAATAAAAAAAAAGTACTTAAAAAAAAAGATGGCCAACAAAACAAAGATTATAATTACATAAATAATTGTTATATCCTTTTTCATTTTTAATTCAAGTGAAACCACATGGCAATGAAAGGTCATCAACACCGAGGAAATGTTTGGAATAGAAAACATGCAATAATAAAATTTATACTTGAAATTCAAGGAAGAAAAATAAAAGAATAAAACAAAGATTTTCTTAAGTGAAAATCTCAACAGTTAAAATCTTGGTGTTTGTAATGGTTATGTTTTTTTTATGTAAGATAAAAACTTAATAGCAAAAGAAAAAAAAAAGAAAATTTTATTTGAAAAGGTATGGTTAAGCAGTTCCTTTATGAACTCCTTAATGTTAAGAAAAATGTATGTTTGTTTTTAGTATTGCGGTGCATTATGTGTATTAAAAATTTAGCCATTAACAAAAAAATAAAAATAAATTAAAAACTATCCTCTTTCAAATTCACTCCAAATCCATGTTTCTTTCTGCTCATTGTTAAATTGAAGTGGAATATAGTGTTTTTTTTTATAAAAAAAATGGATTCTATAAAGCTATCTTATTCTATTTTTAATAATAAAAAAAGATTTACTTTCATTTTGATGAGGAAAGCTTCAAGAGAAGATATGCTACTCGCAATCTTTGAAATGATCATTACAATGAAAGTCACTAAAGAAGAAGTAGAGCTTGGAATTTGTTGATGACTTTTGCACTAGAAACTTGGTTCTTAGGTTTTTTTTTGTTACGCTACTTCTTTGGTGATATTTATTTGTAAAAACTTATTATTTATTTATTTTTAATTTAAAAATTCATCTAATCAACACGTATTTTTTAAAATTACATTTTTTTAAACTATAATTAAAAGTATTTTTGAAGATTTTAATTTTTTAAACAATAATTTTAAAAACTACTATAATAGAGAATACATACATCATCTTTCCTAATTGCCTTTTAGAAAAGCACTCATGGCTCGGATGGCAATCTTGTTATGTTTCGGTCAAAATAGCCGAAATGTTTTGTATCAGTTAAAAAAAAAATATTATTTTTATTTATTGTTAAGTTCCGGTCCATTCCGGATTTTTTTGCTAAATTTTGACCAAAAAGAGTCAGAATCATTTCGCCTGTGCCTTTTCGGCTAGATAATATATTTTTTTAAATAATGAATAATTTTATAATATCAATCATATCTTTAAATCTGATTATTAGATTGAAATGAAATTTTACGACAAGTCTCTTGATATATTTATATATATTATGTGAAAATTTCAGAGCAATCAAAGAATATAATGATCTTGCGAGATTGATAATGACATTCTTATAATATTATACATGTTCATAATTTTGTTTAGAAAAATCATTTTATTGTGTTTTTTTAGAATAAATTGCACAATTCTAAATAATTTTATTTTTAGATTTGATCAAATGTTTTTGAATTAATATATTTAATTATATATATATATATATATTTATTTATTTAACAGTACAATATCAAAATAACATGATAAAATACTTTAAAGCAAAATATTCTATTCTAATTAAAAAAATAAAGCGCAAAACGAAATTGATAATATTGATTCATAGATAAAAGAATATAAACCAGAAATTCCATTTTTTTCCTGTCTTCATCAACAAACGCCATATAAAGAAAAAGCAGAGCTTGGATACAGTTTTTTTTTACATTCTTGTACCATCACCTTGCAAATCATAAGTACGATTAAAGGCGGGAATAAAAAAAAAAACGAAAGAGAGAGATTTAGTTACGAAAAGTTTCATTTTCTCTGGCTTGCTTTTCTTCACAGTCTACTTTGGCAGGATGGTTCTTCTTGGACCCCCAGAAGAAGCAACCGCTAGGGTTCTTACCTTTCTTCTCACCAGCAACAATTCCTTTCCCAGCTTCCTGGTTCGTACCTTTCTTCTCACCAGCAACAATTCCTTTCCCAGCTTCCTCTAATTTCTCCATCTTTTCCTTGTGTAGCTTTCGCATCACATAAGCTTGTGCGAGACCAGTATCAATTGCAGCCATTGCTAGATATTGCAGAGTGAGATGGAGCAGGTGGGATATTTAATTAAAGGCAGCAAGAATATTGGTGGGTACAGAACTGAAGGCGACAAGGCAAGGAGAGGGCAGAGCTGGATAACAGAACACCGAGAAAGCGTGAAGTATGAGGGAGGAGGCACTGGGGGTTTTAATTTATAGGGACAGAGGCTTCTGTGGGGCCACGATCCCAGTTTTCCTGAGATTTCAACTTTCAAGGGTGGCTTGGCGGCCAAGATACTCCCTGGCCAGAGTATGCTCTGTATTTAGGCATTGAAATTGATTTTAAATTGTCATTTTGTTAAAAGCATATTAAAATAATATATATATTTTAATTTTTTTTAATCTTGATATTAACATAAATAAAAAATATAATTAAAATCTATATCAAGAAATAAACGTGTTATATTTGGGCACTTTAATATTGCAGGATAGTGGAATTGCACTGATGATCCCCACTAATGGATAGGGCACTCCATGTCCAAGCACGGACATGTTAAAGTAATTAAATTCCGGAATTGTTATTTAGGAGATGATTTATTAAAGTATTTGTTTTTGTTAGAAAAGTATTAATATTTTTTTTATATTAATACATAAAAATAATCTAATAACATCAAAATAGTTAATTTTAAAAAATAAAAATATTTTTTTAAAAAAACACTGTTAAAATGCAACGTAAAACAACATTATTTTTTGATTAATATAGCGTCCAAGCCAGTTCAAATATATCTTAATTAATTTTACAAATTTTAAAATTAAAAATCATATAAATTTTTAATAATTATTATATTAGCCATTAGAGAACTTGAAAAAAAAAAACCTAGGATATTAGTATGGCCGCACTAGCAAACATCTAATCGAGGGCAGGCAGGTGAGACACGCGTAAGCAAAGATGTGTTTGGATGGATGCTGCCTAACTTGTAATTTCTCACTGGACTCTCCTTTTGGTGGCAGGTGGCAGACACGTATTTATTCTCCATGGGCATGGAATGAAACTTTTCTTGAGCGTCAAGGATGACCTCTGTATCTGGATTTCGGATCGGACGTCAGGGATGACCTCTGTATCTGGATTTCGGATCGGACGTCAAAGCTGATTTTATCAGGAAAGCACCGTGAGCGCGCGTGCTGATGAGGGACTCTAGGCTTGCCGTGGCCTGTGAGAGCCTGGAGAGGAGTGACTCGGTTGGAAGTAATTGAGGGTAGGTGAGACTTTTTCTTTTTCTTTTGTTGCTGAAAGGTTTATTTGACGATGGTTTCAGGAAAAGGAGCGTTCTCCTCCCCTTCCTTAATTCCTTAACTTCAAAAGGAGTGTTTTCGACAAAAAAAATATATAATATTTTTTAATTTAAATTATTGTTTTGACGATGTTATTAGATTATATTTATATGTTCATGTTAAAAATAATTTTTAAAAAATTAAAAAAATATTATTTTAATATATTTCTAAATAAAAATACTTTGAAAAACAATATCAACCACGCTCTTAACCAATTGCTTTTTCTTTTTAATAGAAATTGAAGAGAAAGGATGGATTTGTATGTAAATAAATATAATGTTTGTGTTTCAGGGATGATTTTGAAAAACAACACTAACCACACTCCTAAATATACTCTTAAGTCGATTGCTTTATTTTTCTTCGTTCTTTTTAAGAGAAATTGATGATATTGAAGAGTAAATGATGGATATATATGTACACTGTTTGAATCAGCTTGATAGAAAAAAAATATATAATTAAGAAATCAGTTTAGAAGGGTAAATAAATATTGTAGCGTAATTCAACATATATATATACCATGACTCTTCAGGTTTTCTCTTTCGTGATTTAATTTGTTTTTCAACTATTTTTTTGTGTTTTTAAAATAATTTTATTATGATTTTAATTTGCTAATATAAAGAATGAAAAAAATATTTTGATATATTTTAATAAAAAAAAATACTTTACATTTCAAAGCACATAGTACACCCTTTCACCATTAATTAAATGTTTGGGAGTATGGCTGTAATTATTTTTTATTTAAAAATATATTAAAATAATATTTTTTTTAAAAATAATTTTTTATATCATTATAATAATTAAAATGATCTAAAAATATTATTTTTTATTTATAACAAAAGAAAAACTCAATTTTGTTTTGAAAAGCACACTTTTAATTGATTCCCAAAGACAACCTCTCTGGCATGGAGATGTAAGACATGATATTTTAATTATTAATTACTACGTGAATGTTTGACGGTTGTTAAAGTTGTTTTTAAAAGTTTTTTTTGTTCAGAAATGTATTAAAATAATATTTTATTATTATTTTTTTAAAATTATTTTGACATCATCATATGAAAATGATCTAACAACACCAATTTTTTTTTAATTTCAAGTAAAAAATTTCATTTTGAAACATAATGCCAAACAGTACTACTCCCAAATAATTCTCGAGTTTTTATTGTGCACGTATTTTGTTTTTTATTTAAATTTTGTAAGATCTCTTACATAAAATCCAGGTAAAACACAACAAATCACCCTATCAATCTGGATTTACGGGACAAAAATAAGGAAAAAGAATCTGAAGTTATTTCATAATCTAGTAATTATATACATTGATGTAGCCAGCTAGCGTGAAGATGATTCCAATCACCCCTTAGAGTCCAACCTCTGTGCTTCATTTCCTGCTGGCCGATGCTCCAACACAGTCTGGGCTGGATGGACTTTCTTGAAGATGGATAAGAAACAGCCACTCTGCTGTTTCTCTCCATCATCTATCCTAGCCCTCTCTTCTTCCACTCTCTTCAATTTACCGCTGTGTAATTTCCGCGACACATACGCTTCAGCTATACAATACCCAGGAGTTGCCATGGCCTCAAGAATCTTCCGATGAGCTCAAGAATCTTCCGATGAGGAGCTGATGATGAGTTGAGAGGCCTTGAAAGGTTCATTTTATAAGGGTGTTTTTTGCTTGGAGAGGAAGCAATTCATGAGCTGACCGGCGGTTCCGAATGGAATCACTCGAGAGTGAAAGTTCTGTAATTTTATTTGTGGACCCTGTCATGGCGGCTTGGAAAGCTGGTGGAAGAAATGGACGATAAAAAGGCAGGGAAATTTATTGGGTGGGAGGTTGATTATGCATATATCAAGATCAATCCGGGTTGATTGAATAACCCGGTCAAAGAACCAGTGAGATGGTCAAAACCGGTTTTCAGCTAGATCGATCACCAGACCGGGTTTAAAAAGACTGAACTTGATGGCCAAGTAAACTAATTCAACGATTCTCTTCTGGTTGCTGGCTGGCGTCCAATGATGAATGCAACATCCGGAAAACATACGCGTGGTCCTCGTTAAAATTTTGGAAGTATTGATGAAATTGTTTTTAAAATTCGTTTTTGTTATAAAATATATTAAATTAATATATTTTTATTTTTTAATTATTTTTGATATTAGTATATGAAAAATAATCTAAAAATATTGATTAAATTAAATTTAAAATAATATTAATAATTCTTTTTTTTTCAAAAATATTTTAAAACACTAGGACAATTATAGCCTTAATTAAAATGGCGTGGATTTTAAGTTCATGAACTGAGATGGTCGTTTCACAAAAACCAGTCAACGTTGATGGCAGGGAAAGGCTCCTTCAGACAAGTGAAATCCCAGAACTGCTCAGAATTAAGGACAAGCTGGCACTTGATTAGGAAACTTTATACTCTTTCTCAAAATATCTCAGCTCTGATATTTCCAATTTTAACTTACCTGCAGCGTGAAGCCACGGAGCAAATTTCCAAGCTATTTTTTTTTATTTAATTTAATTTTACAACAATTATAAAAAAAATCTGCAAGTTTGAGGAATTTAAATGTTGGAGGAGATAATATACTTCTTAATTTCATTTTTTTTTATATTTTTTTGAATAAAAATATTCTTTTAATTAACATCAATATTTCTTAAAATTAAAATAATTATTTTAAAAAATCTCAATATTTTGAATTAAGAGGGAAAAACTTTACTTCTTAAAGTGTGTCCTCAATTAACTAAGATAAATGCTTAGAGTGACACAAGTTTCAATTAATGGGATATGGAGCATATCCAAGAAGTATAAATTAAGCCCATTATCAAAATTTCTATAAGTTCATTTGGTTTACTAGTTTTTTTTTTTTTTTTTAATTTTATACCTTTAAAATACAATCAAGGAAGTGTACTTTATTATGAAAATACCTTTCTTAAAAGTAGCAAGACATTAGTAATCAAAATGGTATTTATGGGACAAATGCACTTAATTTACATTTTGAAAAGCATAGGAACACAAATATATAAAAATTGAAAAAACTCATAGAAACATTCAAATAATAGTTATCTCCACATTTAACCTCCAAGCTCGCCATATATAACAAATATAGTTCACAACATTTATAAAACACTCTTTAAACATTCTAGAATCCAAACAGATGACAAAAATAACCTCCATAATTGACACGCAAATTTCAAACTCATAGCCATAAAACACATGTCAAGGTAACATAGTATAATGATGCCTAATATTTTCTACAAACTTGATCACTTTTTTAGCTTAAAAAATTAGATTTATGGCCAAAATTCTTATATTTAATTCTTGGTGTATGATAGATAATTAAAGATTGATAATTATAGGAATTAATTATGATTATTACCATAATTAATTAACATTTTAGCTTTCAAAATCCACTATAGAAGAGGGGTGAAGAAATAATTTCCTTTTTTTTTTTCTAGATTCCTGCACACTCTTCTTAACTTTATTTTTTATAGTATTTTTCTTATCTTTTAATGCTTTGAGTTTCCTCTTAAATCTAGAGTTTAGGTTCATTTTGTTGAGAGATAATTAAGTCCTTTTACTTTGATTCGAATACCTTAATTATAAGTGTATTTAAAACAACATGGTGTTGTTGTAATCTTAGGGGTCTTATTCTAATTATCATTTGCATCAAAAGAGGAGAAATAAAATATTAAGGTTAAAGGATTCATCTTTGACAACAACCAAAACTTCATTATTTTAAAGTGATTCAATAATTAAGTACTTTTCTTTACTTTTATTTTAAACTTAGATATATTGTATAATTAATATGTATTCTAGAACCTTGTTTTGATATCAATTGCAAGTTTGATATTTTTTGTTTATGTTGATAACGTGTTTATCATGATTTATGTTTTAACTTGCTTATAGAGTTTACAAGTATAAAATATAGTTTTTTTTATTAACTTTTAATTCGCATACCTTTTTTTAATGATAAAAAACAATCTATGTTATTTTTTGAACTACAAAATTAAGAATAATAAGCTAGAAATAGCAAGTAGGACCATTCCTTTTGAATGATGAGAAACAACATGGTTTTCACCTAATTGAGAAGAGAGGCACTACTCTAAGAACAAAATAGTTTGTGCATTTAACTTAACTGCATAAACAATCCATAAATTAAAAGGTAGAATCAATAAAAAAAATGTAAATTTTTTTTAAAAGAAACTTGAATTTTGAGATCTGGAAAGAGAGAGCATAGTCAACCATTTAAAAAAGAAATTGGCTTTGGATTTGGGTAGTTGATGATTCCATTATAGATCAGTCTAAATAACAATAATGAAGATGGATTAAAGGAAATGATTCCCAACTGAGATATTCGACCCATGGTGGTCATTACTACTCTTGATAACTATTACAAGAATAAGTGCTAGTATGAAAAGAATTAGTTCCAACTTAGCAAAACAAAAGCAACAATAGTAGTTGAAACCATTGCAAGAAGAAGAAAGAAATAGTTAAAAGCATTAGAGAAGAATGAAAACACATGATAGTTCACCATTAAAAGTTAGTTGATAAATTATTTAATAAGTGGTTTGCTAGTTAGAAAGCAAAATTGTTTAGCTTTGTAAAGAAAACTTGGAACTTAAGTGATAATATACAATTTGATGTAGAATTGCATTTTCACTCTTTTCTTTCTAACTATTATTTTATCTCTTATATTTATTTTATAATAATTGTTTGTTAAGGAAAACCTTAACAATGTATGTTATGTTGTTTTCAAACCCTTTGATAAAGATTACATAAACCAAAGCTTATTGATTGGTGCAAAATATACAGATGTTTTATTCCTTGTACACCATGTTTATTAATATGCATTGAGCTTATTGAAAGTTATTTTTATTAGTTTGGCATGCCTAAGTGACTTTGTGAATTAAAAGATAATAAATTCCGCATTTTATATTTTGGACGTAGATTATCATGACAAGTTTCTCACCAAGTTAGAGTTCTAAAATGAGAACGTGTGGTTAATCTAAGTCTAAGTAAACATATCAAGATTTCCATTAACGTATTCTGTGGAAAAAATCTTATCTTATTTGGAATTTTGATTAAACCTGAAAAATAAGGTTGGAATTATCCTTGCAACATGATTCTTTGCTTTCATACTACAAATTTAAATAAGCATAGCTCGAGCCTTAAATATTAAAATCATCTACATGTCTAGCACTATAACTTTCATGAAGGTTTTCAGGTCATATAAAATCTTTTAAAAGGCGATAATCAGGATGCAAGATGGAGGATGAGATTGAATTCTTGATTTGATGAGGAAACTAACGGTACAAAGCATTCCACTATGACTTAGGCTCTAACATAGAAATGACGGGCTTCTAGATCCAAGAAATTTGCAAATCAAGCCTTTAATATTTCATGAATGAAATAATATAACTACATGGTTGAATATTGCAAGAAACCAAGTCATATTAGTTATAACAAAGTCTAAATTATAATAGAATTGTGACAACAACATAATCAATTCTCAACACAAATTGTAAGGGATCTAACTAACCTTAATGAGCAGATAAAGAAAAAAGAAGTAACATTAAGGACTCCTAATCAAGAGAAGAATCCTAATAAAAGACAACAACAAGAGAGGGAATAAAAAAAGCAAATCACGACAAAAGCAACTTTTGTTCTTCTCTACATGTTTTCCACTCTCTATTTTTGTTAATTTTCTAGCAACTATGAAATAAACTTTGACATTCGGTTCAAAGAAGTTCTATTCCATTATTGCTTTAGATTGTGATAAGAGATATTTTCAACTTTATTTGTTGGCATTCAAGCACTTATTTTGCTTAAATTTGTTACTTAAGCTACTATTTTCATTCAAGCTTTTTGAATGTTTTCTATGGTAAACATCCTTTTCTATTTGTGAATTTTCAATCGATAATTGTTTATCTGGATCAAGAAGGAAACAAAATAAATATATTTGGTTAATTTAACTGTTAGGTTAAAAGAATAAGACAACTAAAAATCATTAACCTTTTTAATGATAGTTTGGAATACTTGATCACTTTTCGCTTTTAAAGCTTTGTCATCGAATATAAAAACTGTTTTTCAATCTTTAATTTGATTGACATGTAAGAATTGATTAAGAAATTTTTCAAATTGGTTTAATATTTTCTTTTATCTTCCTTGCTTAAAGGAATTTAAGTATTTTCTTGAGTTACAACAATAATTATTTTACTTCAATAATTAATCTATTTTTTTAATGGACAAGTCTCTTTTGAATCAAGCGTATAACACTAGATTAACTTTTATGTTTTATTTTATAGTTCCATCTTTTAATCATTCATAACCCTTGTTTTATTTATTATTCAATATTCTAATAGGAAGATCACACAAAATTTTCATTTGTTTTGACTTGGTTTTCACAATCATACTACATATTTATTTTGTATGTGATAGTAAAGTCAAAATTATATTTTTGAGTTTTCGATGATTGAACAGTTATGAACAACAACTATTTAGGGTTTGAATTCTCCATATGGTTTTTATTTTCTTAACTACTTATTCATCATCATCATCATCATCATCATCATCATCATCATCATCATCATCTCATCATCATCATCATCATCATCATCATCATCATCATTATTATTATTATTATTATTATTATTATTATTATTATTATTATTATTATTATATAAGATGAAAAATATTATCTTTTAATTTTTTTTATGTTCAATTAGTTTTTGTAGCTTATATTATGTTGCTGATATTTTATATGTTGGGATTGTTTTTTTTTTTTTTTGTGCATATTCTTGTAGATTTAAGATGTTTGATAACCTTTAAAAAATTGGTTAAAGGTCAACTTAATGAAATAGGACTAAAATTTATATTATAAAGAAATAAAAAAACAATTTAAAATTAAAAAGGTAAATAAGGTCCTTTCTTTTTTATGATAATAAATTTATTTTGGATGATACGTATTTGATTAATGAATGTTCGATACCAATAAGTTTATAATGTGTATTTCAATCCTAAACTTCCTTTGTTTAACACTTTCTTCCTTCAATTTGAGATAAAAAGGAAAAAAGTTAGTAGAAAAATAGGAAAGAACAAGAAACTTGTGAGTTTGCAATGTTCTGGTAACACGAAAATCAAATATTGATGTCAATGTGTTTATTTTACCGAGTTGAGTTCTATTAAGCTAATTTGGAACTTTTATCTCGTTGGAAAAAATAGATCAATTTTTTGAAGATTTATTTTATTTTATTTTTTTTTACGAATCTAAGGGTGACTTGTGATTAGAAATGAGTTTAATTTATTTTTTATGAGGTTTGTTAGAGTTTTCAAGTGAAAAAAGGGTTGAAAATATGTTTTCATGATTTGAAAAATCGAATCCTAATTATGTTGTCATCAAAAGTTGTTGGAATGTGAACCAATGGATGACATGATGACATGTCATTCATATTTTGTAAACAATGTGTCATTTACTAGTTCAAATTGGTGACATTTCCTCCATTCTTAAAAAGAGTCCAGGCACACAAGCCTAGCCTTGCAAACTCGATGTAAATGATTGGTATTATATTTTCTAAACTTGATTCGAGGGTCGAACGAAAGTAAGACATGAATAATGAGTGGAATTTATCATTGACTCAGATCAATATAAGTACAAAAATGATTATTTTCATAGTTTTAAAAACCGACTTAAGAGTTGATTTGTTGTAAGGCGTAAATCACGTGTTAGGAAAGGTCAACCTAGGTTGAACCAAGTCAATATAAAATAAAAAAAGTTATTATCATAACCTTACAACTTGATTTGGGTTTAACCCACAACAAGACCTAGGTAACATATCAATATGGTTTATCTAGGTTGACCTAAATCAATGTAAAGATACAAATTATTATTATCATGACTTTAAAACCCGATCCGAGAGGTCAATGGGGCAAGACCTAAGTCACAAGCCTAAAGGGTGAACACGGATTGACTTGAGTCAATGAATGAATAAAAATAATTATTATCATAATTTTAAAACCTGATTAAAAAGTTGATTTAAAGCAAGGTTCAAGTCAAGGGTTGAGAGAATCAACTCGTCAAGTTAATCCAGGTTTTATAACTAGAGTTATTATAATATTATTCATTTTAACACTGAATATAAATTACAATAATAAAATATAATATCTATTTTTTTTAAAATATGTAAGTCTAACAACAATACATATTAATGATAATTTTTTTATATATTTTATT
Source organism: Salix purpurea (assembly GCA_027405865.1). Lineage (NCBI taxonomy): Eukaryota > Viridiplantae > Streptophyta > Magnoliopsida > Malpighiales > Salicaceae > Salix > Salix purpurea. Next base: position 15,431,167 of record JAOWLH010000011.1, read on the forward strand.
ATGTCTTCTCCACTATAATCAAACATGATACAAAAACAATCACTTTATCTTGTATATCACGACCAAGCACAATTTTGTTTTTGTCTTGTTTTTTCTATTTCCATTGTGTCTATCTTTTTTATCCAAGACAGTAACCAAACGCTACCTAACTAATGTAGATGGAAGCTAAAAATAACAGCTAAACAAAAAACATATAATATTTTAAATCAGTAAAAAGAATCACAACTATGAGCTCCAAATCCACAAGTTTATTATTTCTAAAAATAATAATAATGAAGTCGACCTCATTAGGAGGCTTACAAAGCCTTAAATAGGCTAGAAACCCTACCTCAATTTGAAAATAAAAACAAAGATCTAAAATAAGCAAAGAAAAAAAAAAAAACATGAAGACAAGAAGGAAAACACACAAAAAACACAAAAAACAGGGGTCTTAGTGAGATTTTTGATATCTTAAAATCCAACAAATCAAGTAGACATCCAGAAATTCCTATAAAAACTTGAGTGCGATCCAACAATTGGTTAAAATTTTTTTTTTGTGTGTTTTTAGACCATTTTAAAATGTTTTCTAATATAAAAATTATTTTAATATATTTTTAAATAAAAATACTCTTAAAAATAATTGATATTATAATTTCAAATAGCAACTCTGAAACTGATGAACCCGCCGAGCACAGGTCAAATGGATAAAAGAGGAGAATATTTTTTTATTCATTTTTATTATTTAAGAGAGGGAAGGGAAATGGCAAGCGGGAAGACCTTTCTTGAAGCATCCTCTCCATTTCCTCTACTGAACCATCAACAAGCACCCTCTCTTCACACGAATGACAATCGTTCCCCACAAAAAAATTTTCCCATCCCTTTCTTTAAGCTTCTGATCTCTCATCCATCTTTCATCCCCCACAATAGACAACCCAGATTAACAAACTCATCTTCTTCATAGCCAAACCGACTTTTAACCACAAAAGTCATCACCTCCGATCAACCACCAATTATTCCAGCCATCATTAACCTGAATCCCATATAAACAAAATTGAAGTCTTCATATCCTTTCCAACTAAACGAACTAGCCTGACAATCTTCTCCCATTCCCGGTAGCATCCATTTGGAAAAAAAATATTGAGGAATAGAAAAAAAAAATCTAAAAAAGAGATGTCAAAGTATATATGATCTAGCCTTGTTACCACTAAACTATGTATGTGCATTGGAATTTGTAGAGGGTTTTGCTGCCCCGTATTTTCCGAGTGAACTATTTTGTCCAAGGCAATCTTTAAGGTTTTGCAAGTGAACTATTTTGTGAAAAACAATTTTTTTTTTTATGTATACTTTAGTTGTCTAGCTAAAACCTTAGGGTACATATTATGTTCCAAAAGACTGTTTTTAGTTATGTTTTTCAACAAATGGTGTAATTTGCATAAAAAAGCTTGTACACAGGGAGTTGAAACGATGGAGGAATCCTCATCTCGCCATTAACTCTTTGGCATTCTTTTTGATGCTGATCATTGAATTTTCTAGAGTACCCTTTTCTATTTCTTTCCATCTTGCTAAAGGAAAGTAGAGAAAGATGCAATTAGGAGGTAGGTTAGGTACCTTGATCAGTAATCTGGCCCCCCTCATCCATGCAACATTAATTCAATAAGAATTAGCACATTTCTAATATGGACAGCTATGCACAAGTTCTCGTTTCAATGTAACTTGCAACTGGATGAAGTTCAACTAGAACGCAAGCAGTACTCGGATGAATGTCCTGCATCCCACTCTATTTCTCCACATGCCCCAAGGACTTTTGCAGAGATGTAGTCATCCACCTGAATACCTTCTGCCTGCATCCTATACATGAGCTTCAGAGCCTCTTGGCAAAGTCCATTCCTTACATAGCCCATAATCATAGCCCTCCAGGTAACCAAATTCCGCTCTGGCATGCCGTCAAAAACTTGACTTGCCTCTGATACATACCCACATCTGGCATACATATGAATCAAAGCACTGCCTACAAAAACATTAGATGAGGCGGGGGTCTTATTGGCAAAGGAGTGGATCAATTTCCCTTGCAGAACAGTTTCAAGATTGGCACATGCTTTCAAAGCTGATGAATATGTAAATGAGTTGGGTTCCACACCTTCCTCCATCATTTCTTTCAAAAATTCAAGGGCCTCAGACTCATGCCCAAGACATGCATGACCAGAAATTATGGCAGTCCATGAGACAACATCTCTGAAAGGCATTTGCTGCAGAACTTTTGAAGCAGTATGGGACTCCCCACATTTACAGTAGAACCACACAAGAGTACTTCCTAAGTATTCGTTTGATTGGCTGCAATTCTTAACAATCTGTGCATGAACTTCCCTCCCGGCAAGCAATGCCCCAATTGAGCCACATGCCCTGAGCATACTTACAATGGTCAAGTTGTTAGAAACTACCCGTCTTCTCTTCATCATTCGAAAAAGATATATAGCCTCCTCACCAAGCCCCTTCCTAGCATACCCTGCTATAATGGATGTCCATGTAACCGTGTTCCTCCTCCTCATCCCATTGAAAACTTTTGAAGAATCTGAAATCTCTCCACATTTAGCATACATATCCACCAAAGAAGTCCCAACAAAAACATCATCTTTATACATCTTCTTCACTATAGCCCCATGTATCTGTTTCCCAAGCTTCAACGCCTTCTCCTCTCCACATGCCTTCAAAACGCCAGATGCAGTAAACCCATTAGGTAAGAACCCACCATTCAACATTTGTGTGAACATCCCAAAAGCCTCTCCACAGCGTCCTTGTTGGGAGCAAGCAGTAATCATTGTTGTCCAAGAAACCACGTCTCGCTCGACCATCCGATCAAACACACAAAATGCGCTCTTCAAATCACCACATTGAACATAGAAATAAACAACAGCACTATCAACGATCAAATTCCTCCAGTTACCCTTTACAACACGAGCATGGACTTGTCTTCCTAACTCAAATTCTAATCTTCTACTACACAAATTCAACAAACACACAAAGGTCTTGCTATTTGGTACAACCCCATCCTTTATGGCCCGGCTAAAATAACTTAAAGCTTCATCATCTAAACCAAACTTAAAGTACCCATTTATCATTGCCGTCCAACTAACAACATTTCGTTCAGGCATTGCATCAAACACCTTTCGCGCCTCAAGTAACTCCCCTAATTTCAAATACGCACTCAACAAATTATTATTAACATAAGTGCCCGAGTCACTCAAACATTTTAAAAAAACGGCGTGTATTCTTCTAACATCTTTTACCCTGTAACAAGTCTGCAGCCAAAGTGCAAGCAAACTAGAGTCGACAAATTCACTAGCTGATTCTGTTTTTGGAAAATGAAGAACTGGGGTTCCTTTATATCTGGGAGAAGTTGTGGTTTCCGGGTATTCAAAACAAGAAGCAGAAGTTGAATCACTCGTGCTCTTGCAAGAGAAACAATGAGAATTAGAGTAATTATTCTTGTTTCCTGTTCTTGAACTGCGTTTGTGTTTTGTGAAGGAGAGTGGCGGTTGGATATTGAAAGGAGAAGGCTGCTGGATGAGAGACGTGTTTGGTAAAACACATGCCGTTAAAGAGAGCATTTGCGCACCGTGATGTCTGCTTCTTCTTCTTGTTTGTTTTTTTAAAAAGAAAACTCTTCTGGAGTGGTTAGGGTCGCAGGGATAAATTTGGGAGAGCCGTTGGCTTTTTCCCACTCGACGTTGGCTTATTTCCCCTTGCAAAACAACGGCGTCGTTTGAAACGAATAGCTTTGATTTAGGAAGATGGGTGGTCCTGATAACGACACCGTTTTATCTCTCGAAGAAAAAGCTAAAACCTCGAGAAAATATCAGAATCAGATGGTTCCTTTTTTTTTTTCCTTCTAAAACCCACCCCTCTTTTCTTCCTCATAAATCCGAATCTCTTCTCTCTGTTTGTCACTGGTTAGTTGATAAATTAGAAGCCCTAGGAAAAAACTGAAAAGGGAAACTAATAATGGAGCTGGCTTGTGCTTCTGTGCAGGCTTCTTGCTCTCTGACTCTACCGGCTTCTTCAATCACCTCGCGACGTCGCTCTACTTCTCTCTCCTTCTTCCGATGTTCAATTTCAAATCCTATTATCTCTTCAAAACTCAATGGTAATATATAGCCACTCTTCTTCCTCTTCTTCTCTCTCTCTCTCTCGCGCTTATATATAGACACCCATAATAAAAAATCAGTTGTTTAATGATTTTATTTTAATTTCGGTAATTGCCACAAGTTGGGTTTTTTAGAGTGAAAAATTGCTTATATTTGATGAAATTCCAGGCTGTAGTTTACCTGTTAAGTCAGCGAGGCGGCGAAAATCCTCTCTTGCTGCTGCTTTTGAGGGCACAACTACTGTACCGAGTGATTGTGAAGGAGAGAAGTTGTCATTTTCTGATTCGTCTGAACCATCGGCTTTTAACGATGACGAAAATGATGGTAAAATGGCACGAGTATGCGATAAATTAATTGATGTTTTCATGGTCGACAAGCCCACTCCAACTGACTGGAGAAAGTTGCTAGCTTTTAGTAAGGAATGGAACAATTTGCGGCCTCATTTCTACAAGAGGTCTCAGGAACGAGCGGATAGCGAGGATGATCCTGGGAAGAAGCATAATTTACTCAGGTTTGCAAGGAAATTTAAAGAGGTTGGTTCTCAGTATTTAATGAAGCTTGTATTTATGTGAATTCCCTATTTTACTTGGCTGGCAATGCGACATCTTTCTTAATTGTGTTCGTGTTTTGGTATGGATTAATTTGTGAATTTTGTTTCGACAGATTGATGAAGATATTCAGAGGCATAATGAACTTCTTGGAGTGATCAAGAATGAACCATCGGAGTTGAGTGAAGTTGTTGCCAAGCGTCGCAAAGACTTCACGAAAGAATTTTTTGTGCATCTTTTCACTGTAGCACAATCATATCATGACAATCCAAGTGATCAAAATGGTGAGTATGTGCCCTCACCTTTTTGATGATGTATTTATTGATAATTTATTTGTTCGAACATTGTATTCCTAGTTGGTTGTGGCGGGGTGATTAGATATCAAGTCTTAGGGTCTGTTTGGTATTGCGGTTACTGTTGTGGTTGAGGTTAAAAAAAAAAAATAGTTTCATAAATAGCATTTTTAGTTGAGATTCATAACTGAAATTGAAGTGTTTGATTAAAACTGTGATTGAGTTTGAAGTTTAATGAAAAACACTTTTGTGTGTTTGGCTACCATGTTTTTCATATTGTTGTCGGTTTATTGATGATATTCCAAGCACCACCCTTAAGCTACCCAACTCGACGGAGTCTGCATCCGTAATTAACCATAAGATTCGAGATACAGTTGGAAACCAAATCTCTATCAAACCCTAACCCTAGCCTCCAATCTTTTCCTTTTTATAAACCCTAACCCCCCTGCTCTTCGCTTAGAACTTTCCTGCTGTCCCCCTCTCCCAAACAATGTAGTTTTCAAGTTCCTCCTCTCTCTGTTTTCAGCTCATATTTCTCTCTCTGGATGTGTAATTGAAATTTCTTGTCTTAGCTATAATGATAAATGCTTATAATCCCAGCTCATTATGAGACCTTTTTGTAAGGTCAGGGAATTTCCTCTTTCTCACATTTATCTGAGCTTTGTGAACCTTATAATCCCATCAATTAATTCCCATTTCTTTTTCTTGTTGATGATCGGTGGGTTGATCTTTGTCGGGGAGAGTTTGTTAGCTGGTCTCGTGTGTGTGGCCTGTGTTTTGGTTTGTCTGTGTTTTGGGCGAAAAGTATCTGAAAGATACTTTTGTAAACTGAGGTTAAACCTTAGTTTTTGGTGGGTCCTATAGTTATAAAAACTGTGGTTGACCCTAACCAAACACCTTGACTCTGCGGTTAGCCTCAACCACAGAAGTTACTATAGAGCCAAACACCCACTAACTGATAGCAAGATTGGAAGTTGTATAATTATGTTACCTGTTCTAGAGATACAAAAAATCTAAAACTGTTATTTAAACATACGTACATTTTTTCTCTCTTGAAAGATTGATTCACCTCCATGACAGTGGCGTGTGAGCTTGTGGCAGTATCAGTCATATCTCAATCACCTTGTCTGCTGTAACTTGCTCGCTGATATTTTCAGACAAGCGTGCTCTGTTGTCATAGTTGTTCAAAGTCCATGATTGGGAATAGACTTTTATCCTTTATTTTCTTCAAGTATGATTGGATGCTGTTTCACTGAATGGGCTAATCCTTCATTTGTCAAAGACTTGAACACTAGCATGAGTGGAAAACCTGTCATTAGGATTGAGCTGAAAATACATTCCCCCCCCTGTTTTGTCTTGTGTATTGGGTGATACTCAGTTGTATTTTCTCGTTTGTGAAGCCCTGGCAAAGCTTGGAAATGACTGTGTGGCTGCTGTACAAGCTTATGATAGTGCAACAGAGAACATGGAAGCATTGAATGCTGCAGAAATAAAGCTCCAAGATATCATCAATTCTCCTTCCTTAGATGCTGCTTGCAAGAAGATAGATGATTTGGCTGAAAAAAATAAACTTGATTCAGCTTTGGTACTGATGATCACAAAAGCATGGTCAGCTGCTAAAGAGTCCAACATGACAAAAGATGAGGTAATCTGGTCTCAGACAATTGCTCTCTTCTAGTGGGACAAAATATTTATTAGAAGGGCAGTCATGTTACGCAGATGGATCACATGATATTGCCAAGCAGGAACCAATACAAGAAGCAATAATGTTTTTTACTGTCATGTTGTTTCCGCCCTTATAAGGGGAATGGAGCAGTGATCATTCGTTTGCTATGCCACTTTCATTCAGAGTGCACAAACCAGTCCTTGCAAAAGAATTATCAGATTCATCATTTTATTTCTTTTTGTTAGATTGTTGCTCTAGCGTGGATCATCTGTTGCTCTGTATTGCAGGTCAAGGATGTACTGTATCACCTATACAAAACATCAGTAGCTAATCTTCAGAGGAATGTGCCTAAGGAAATTAGAATACTAAAGTATCTTCTCACAATTGAGGATCGTGAGGAGTGGTTGTGTGCCTTAAATGATGCATTTACTCAAGGAGAAGAACTTGAAGGGAAGGATGTGGACTCCCTATACACGTATGTATATGAACTTTTTTTGTTTTATGCTTATTGTGAATGAATTTATCAGCTCATTGCGAGATTGATTGACTAAACATCCTTAGTCAAGGTTTCATGCATTTACTTGGCTGTTTCTTGACCAAGGGAAATAATCCTGATTGAATACTTTTGTTAAAAAATCATTAAGAAAATGATGTATCGATAGGTAGGATTGCTTTGTTGGTTGATTAGATCCTTCACTTTTTAATTGCTGCTTCTGTAGGACCCCAGAAAAGCTATACAGCTGGATAAAAGTTATGGTGGATGCTTACCATTTAAGTCAGGAAGGCACACTCATGAGGGAGGCTAGAGATCTGATGAATCCAAAGATTATAAAAAAGATGGAGGAACTGAAGAAGGTAGTCAAAGACCATTTCATGTGATGAAGAGCTGAGTGGAACCTTCCGGAAGCATTCATATATTTTCCCTGGTACGGATCCTTGACCACGTGATTCTGGACCTGAAAGTCAACCTTGATTAGTGATTAGTCCTCTAGGTTTTTGTTTTTAGAAACCACATTCTGCATGCAACTGCTCTTAATGCTCTGTGCTTGCATGGAAGAAAACCTTTTTTTTTAATATATATATATAAACATGTTACGGGTTTTTCAAATGATGTAACCTAATAATGTATGTCAGTTTTCTCCATCTTCATTTAAGCAGGTTGGGATGGATGGATATATCCTCTTTATTTTTTCATGTTCAATTTAATTTATTTGTACTTTTAAGTTTTAATGGCAAGTAAAGCTGGAAATTGGATACTCATTCCCGTAAGCTAAGAAACTTGGGCCTTAAAGCCCTTGAAGGTACCTATCCCAGCTTGCAGGCCCAAGGCTAAGCTTCCAAAGAAGGTTAGGAGTGCCACGTGGTTACACTTTTAACCGGCTCAAAATATGTCTCCGGTCACTCCATGATGTAATTCATCTGAAGTTTCATATCGAAACGGGGCCCAAGCCGAAAACTTGAAGCCATCTCATTGGCAGAAAATGAAAATTGCTGGCTCCAGCAATGATTCCGCAAAACTCTTCAAGGACGGGCTTGTAACGAAACCAACCTGATTCTGAATCCGACGATGATAAGTCGCCGTTGAGAACTTCCACTTCCGGTACCATTTAATAAAAGCTGTTTTATTAACTATAGCGAATTAAGAGGTGAAGTCAAATAGCAATTTTCAGGTGCAATATATGCTTTAGACTTATGTGGTCCGTATGAATTTTGAAACAGCTCCCATATAAATAACGTTCCCACTTAGTTACTGCATGCAAAATAGCCATAATCTCCTTATAAATTAACATGACCTGCTGTTATGGCCACAAGGATCTACTGATAAAAGTAATGGGGGTGTCTCTCTTGTATAAGAATTACTCCTACCCTTGCTATTTATTGTCTCCACCGGACATAGTTTGTTTAGGTTAGGAAGGGCCACAACTAGGGCCTTGGTCATTAGTTTTTTTTTAGCTGATTGAATGCACTTGCAGACTCTTCACTCCATCCCATAGAATTGTTCTTTAATAATTAAGTCAATGACTTGTAAATGGCCCAGTAACCCTTGACAAATCTCCTATTGTAGTTAGTCAATCTAGAAATATCCTCAATTATTTCAGGTTTTTAGGCATTGGGCAACTAATGATAACATGTATTTCGTGAGGGTCAGTGACTAACCATTGCTTATAACTTGTATGACCTAAATACTTTATATGCTCATTCTAGCTACCAACTAGTTTAACCTTAATAACATAAAAACTCTATAAATACTTATAATGGTATAAGAGTTTGACTTTAAACTAGTATATTATAAAGAATATTAGAGTGAATTTCCTTGAGTGTTATTTGAAATCTTCATTTATTAAGCCCTGAAAAAGCAGCTGGGATATTTGTGAGTCCAAAAGACATGACCCAAAACTCATAATGCCCTTTATGAGTCTTAAATGCTGTTTTGAATTCCTTCTCACTTGTCATTCTAATTTGGTGGCATCCAGATTTGAGGTCAAACTTGGAAAATATAGTTACTCCCATAAGCTCTTCTAGTAACTCTTCTATCATAGAGATTGAGTATTTGTCTTTGATGGTGAGCTTATTCAAATCCCTGTAATCTATACATAGTCTCTAAGTAGATTATTTCTTTTTGACAATAATTACTAGAGTAGAAAAATGGTTATTAATTGACCAAATAATACCATCATCAATAACTCTTTGACCATTTTCTCTAACACATCTTTTTGTAGGTCTTAATACCTATAAAGCTTTAGATTCACTTTTTTATTTCAAGGGAATGGTATGATCATGGGTTCTAGAAGGTAGAAATCCTTTAAGTTCTTTAAATAGGTCTTTAAGAGATTCAACAGGTTGACATCTATTAAGATGAGATTGTGTTGTCATAAAGCCAATGGCATAATTGTCATCCTCTATACTTTTTAAGCTACATAAATGATACCCAGCTACTTGCTTATGATTTCCTAGTAGAAAATTTAGTTGTTTCAATTTAATGGCTTGAAACTTGGTTGAATTCTTTTTATTAAACAATACCTTTTGTCCTTGCTAGTCAAAAGGCATCCATAGGTATTTGTATTTGCATAAAATGCTTCAAAACATGATATCACAATTATTCAATTCATTCCAAAAAAATATAAAGCATAGATTACCCTTGTAATGCTATCACTTGTGAATGACACATGTTATGTTGCAATATAGAAATTGCCTTCTACAATTAAAAAGTATCGGCCTCGTGTTCTTTGTGATGTTGATCCACTCACTCGAATAATGAAAGAATTGATTTTTTAATATCCAAATGAAAGGAGGGATGACAAGATATTGCATTCCCTCTAAGATTAGTTGCATTTCCTTGTGATTCATTTTGAACTTAAGTAACGATTTTGCCATTGTTTTATCAAGTTTATGATAAAATATATAGGAGAAATGTAATTTGTTTCAGCAATTAGCTTTGATGGGGCCTCCTCATGTTAATTCCCAAAATAGTCAAAAAATTCCACACTTGGCATTTCCTTATTTAAGATTATAGAATTTGGTTTTGTTACAATTCAAATTGAAATTGGATCGATTTGCTGGATTTTTTTTGGGAGTGACCAGGACTGGTTCAATTGGCTAGAACTAGGAATGATAAATTTTAATGAAAAGTAGAAATAATGATTGCTAGCCATAAGCAACTCAAATACCAGTTGTCACTTTCCATGTTTATTCATCTTGCTTATCAAGAATTAAGGAGGTGTTTAAAGGTAAGTTTTAAAAGTGTTTTTTAAAGAAATTCTTTTTTTAGTTTTTATTTTAAATTATTCTTTTTATGTTTTTAGATTATTTTAATGTGTTGATGTTAAAAATAATTTTTTAAATAGTTTTTTCCCTAACACTGCCTTTGGTATATGTTTCGTTGAGCCTTCCTAGAAAAAAGGTAGTTATGGTATAAGGTGGTCTTTGTTCCCTACCTTTTTCTTCAGGAGTGAGACATGGAAGACATTGTGCACCCTAACCTTTTTGGGAAGCTTCAATTAGGAAGCCATACTTCCTATCTTTTTAATTTGAAACTAGTTGTAAAATTGCTAAGCTAACTTTTGTTGTTTTATCGATGAAAATGATTAATTGATAGAATGACCAAAGCTTAAGGTATACCTATTCCCCTCTTCATATTTTGGCATTTCCTCCTTTTATCAGAATGTATCTTCTACATGTTTAATGCTTTGAGTAAACTTTGTTAATTGTTGTGTAATGATTTGTTCTATGTTTGAGAAGATCCTGAACCACTTGGTTTTGAATTGGTGGATTGTAAATTTAAAGGACCTTTAAAGGGTAGTTTGTAGGGAACAATAATAGTTTTTATTATACCATAACTCTTCTATGACCAACTATCTAGACTAGTTTTTAGGATGGTCTCCAATGAAAAACCAAAAGTAAGTTTTTGGAGTTTTATTGGTCACTCTAGTTAGTCCATCGGTTTTGCCATGATAGTCAGTTAACATTAAATTCTTAACACCTTGGACCTCAAATAACTCTTGCCAAAATATTTTGGTGAAGATAGGATTCATGTCTATGACGATACTATCTAGAAGCTTATATAAGTTAAGAACCTATTGTGGAAACATTTATATCGCCTTAAAAGTTGAGTAGGGGTGAGTCAATGACATGAAGTTGATATAATTTTAGGAGTCAACCCACCACAACTAGGATTATAGTATTTTTATGAGGAAAAGCTACCCCTCTATTGAAATTGATGGTCAATGTCTTTGTGGATTTGGAAGTGGTTGCATTAGACTAGTGGTCTGATTTTTCTACCTTAGTCTTTCGACACACCTTACACATTTTTATGAGGAAAAGCTACCCCTCTATTGAAATTGATGGTCAATGTCTTTGTGGATTTGGAAGTGGTTGCATTAGACTAGTGGTCTGATTTTTCTAGCTTAGTCTTTCGACACACCTTACACCTTTTGGTGTAAGCCTTTGCCTCAAATTCCATGCATACCCAAAGGAAATATCTCTTAGCTCTCTTAAGGCTCTTCTCAAATATTAGAATGCCCTACTATAGGACTATTATGAATATATTTCATGATATTAGGCTTGAAGGGGCGATGTTTTCTTATGTAGTTCCTCCTTTTGTAATTAGTAACCCATATTGTAGTTTGTATTTTAGTGCCTTGGGTGAATCCCATTCTAGTTGTTTAAAGATTTTTTTAACCAATGACATTGTAATAGGCAATACTTCTCTACTAGTTAGCTCTTCTAGTCTTCTAAATAAGGTATCCATAACTAAATTAGTTAGGCCTAAAATTAGTTAGGCCTAAAAACCTTTTTAAGGTGTTAATGCTATTAGGCTTAGGCCATTCTACCATGACTTTTATCCTTTTAGGATTTTCATTAACTCACGCCTTATATATAACATATCTCAAGTATTCAAATTTATTAAACATAAATCTTCATTTACATTTTTAGTATGCATTTTATACTAGCTCATAACTTTTCAAACAAACTTAAAATGACTAATATGCTTTGTTTTATTCTTGTTAAATGTCTACACAAAGCATTAAAGGAAATTGTCTAAGGAATGGTTGGAATACCTTATTCATGAGACTTTGAAATATAAATGGTGTATTAATTAGCCTAAATGGAAGTATCAAAAACCTGTAATGCCTTTCAAGTGTCTAAAATGTCATCTCTGGAATGTCTTCAGACTTCAATATCATTTGATGATAACCTAACCAAAGATCTAGTTTAAAAAAAAAGAGTGGCTCCATATAGTTCATCCAAGAGCTCTTCTACCATTGATATAGGGAACTGATCGTTAATAGTTCATATGCTTAAGTCTTGGTAGTAGTCTACCCTTGTTCTCCATAACCCATCTGACTTTATTATCAATATAACAGGGGAAAAAAAAGGTAATTTTACTAGGTCTTATGATTCCAAATGATAATAACTTCTTAACTAAATTTTTTCACTGTTAAGTTTTGAAGGGTGTTTCTTACATTTTGATCCGTATGCTCAATCTCAAAGAAAATAAATTGGCTGGCTCCTAGAAGAAGCTAACAATAAAAACCGAAATTGGCAGGTCTATCAATGAATGAATGAACCAAATTGCCTTAAATGGAAAAAAAATGCATGGGCAAGCATTTAACAATGGCTAGAATGAAGCTGAGCAGGTTCGCCGTAGCTGGAATCGTGGCATGGGAGTTAGATCAGACGACAAGAGAATGTCCAGTTCCTGCCAAAACAATCAAGTTGACTGAAAAATGAACTCTTGTAATAGTTTAGTTGCTCATCTCAGAGTGAGAATGCCGTACCTTTTGCTTCTTGAGCCAGTTATTTGTTTTTCTAGAATGGAACACTACGTGCTCCAACTGGTTGGTATAAGCCTGTATCCATACAAACCAGCTGTTAGTATTCAACAAGGAAGTCTTCTGTGGAAGAGAAAAACGTATTCCAGTGAGCTCGAATTTGGATGATGACCTGTTTCCTTGCTCTTGACCTCGCAGCCGACTCTCGATTCTTGATCATCCTCTTCTGCCTTCTCTCGATCGTCTTCTTCATCATCTCATCTGTAAAACGACACTTCTTTTCAGCTGCTACCTGCGACTCTGAAGATGTCGCTGAGCCTGGCATCACAGTCATAGGCAGTTGGTTCGACGAGTATCCACCATTCACGACAGGGTTCTCGTAAACAGCTTCAGACGTATAGAAATTTGAATCCAACAGAGTCATCTGCTGCTGCACATCAGCCATCCGAAACTGTAACAAATCTGTCTGGTGTGACACTACAGCCATTGGATCGACCTCCATAATTGGCTTGTGATTAAACACTCCATTTTGATTTCCCTTACTGATTACACCGGCACGAACTAGAAAATCCTCAAGCGTGGTTTCTCCAAGTTGTTTCTGAGCTGATTGGTTATCCGAGGCATTTACATGTTCTTGGCTGGCAATTTCCCTCCACACCTCATCGATATTTTTTTTACTTGATGCTCCATTCAGATTAAAATTCCCGAGGAACGACGAGGAGGAAGAAGAAGAAGAAGGAGGGTTTTGCATCAGCTGACTTTCTTCAACCGACATCACATTTCTGAGCTCATCAATATTCATACTATTCAAAGTCTCCTCCCCTACATTTCCCGGCTGATCATGCGCCTCGTCAAATGTGAGATTGTACAGGGACTCCTGTCCAGAACGAGATCGGAATTGCTGCCCCTGGCCACCATTTGATGGCAACAAAGGTCTATTATCCATGCACCAAACACTAGCCTAGGTTAGCTATATTAAACAAACAAAAAAAGTGAATGTAAGACCACTTTCCAATATATCAATAAGATCAGATTAAGTTAAATGTCAGCAGATCGCAAGGTAGTACTTTCACTAGCGAAAGTAAATATCAGACTAGCTAGAGAAAAGATCAGGGCTTTCTACTTTGTGATAGCTGGCAAAGAACAACGTTAATCATGTTGAAGAGTTGCTGACGATGTGAAGGATTCATGGAAGGGCTAGAAGAGGCTGAGGAGTACATGTGAGGGGGAGATATTGAGATCGAAGATCGAGTCAGGAAAAACAACTGATTTGTCAAGTGTGGATCCTATTTTTAGATTATGATTTATAATAGAGAGAGGATGGGTGAGATCCCAGAGTAGTCATCTCAACCAACAGCAACAGCTGATTTGGATGCATGTTTAGTGGGATTTAGAGATAAAATTCAAGACTCAATACCCCATCCAAACCTCATTGCTTTCACATTTTCCTCCTCTCCTGTTATTGTTACTGCGAGTGTGTGTATATATACACACACTAGCCAATGCCCCCGAGTCTCGTCGCGGGCGGTACTATATTTTTTTCAACGCAAAAAAAATATTAATTGTGTTTTTGTTTTTGTTATAATATAAATTTAGTCAAAATAATAAATTTGTGCAAAATTATTGTAAAGTGCAAGTTTTCTATAGCATATATGAATTTTAATTCGATATAAATTTATCTGTTTAGTAGGTTTCAACCAAATAACCAACATAAAATTATCATCATCATTAAAAAACAAGAAGATTTGGATATCTGAATTGTTGAAATCATTGTATTAAGATTAATTCATTTTATAATTCAATTTAAATCACATTTTAAAAAAAAATTATAAATTGTGAAAAGACCTGCAATAACAAAAATAAGTAGTTAATTTTCTATCCACAAAAAGATATAAACATAAATTGAAAATTCATCCCTACGTTACTGTCATTTTTATTACTATAACAGTTAAAATTATTATCAACATTATTGCCCAAACAATTAAAATCATTAAATTGCCCTGAAAAATAAAAAAAATCAAAACATTTTAGAAAAAAAAAACATTATTATTGTCCAAAAAATAAAATCATCTAATCCGAAAAGCAGATAAAATAACAGAAAACACACAAAAAAAGAACAAAGGGGAAAAAGAGCAATATTAATTTTAAAATTATCACCAACATAAATTAAAATTTCAGAATGGAACCTAATAAAAATAAACCACCGACAAAAAATAAACCGACAAAATAATAATCTAAAAGCATAAATGAATAAATACGGACTGAAAACAAATACTGTCCAAGAAGGACTAGAAAAAAGAAAGGAATGAACACTAAATAAAATTTAAAAGAATAAGTGCCAAATGAAAAACAAAATATATAATTAATTACAATTGAAAGACAAAACTGCAAGAAATCAAAACCTTGAGAGCAAAAAACAATAAAGAGATTTTTAAAAACAAAATGCAGTGTAACCAACATAAAATAAAATTTCATAACAGAACCAAATAAAAATAAAACCTCAACAAAAAATAAAGCTAAAAAAATTAAAAACAAAAACTAAAAGCATAAATATGGACAAAAAATAAACACTGTCCAAAAAGGATAAAAAGACCAAAGGAATTAATACCAAATAAAAATTAAAAGAATAAGCACCAAAATGAAAAACAAAATATATAATTAATTCTAATTGAAGGAAAAAAATGAAATAAATCAAAATTTCAGGACTAAAAAACAATAAAGGGATTTTAAAAAATCAATATAGTGCAATTGCTAAAAAAATTAAAAGTATAAAGACCGAAATAAAATAAGTATATATGATCAATTTCAATTGGAGGATAAAATTAGAACAAATTAAAACTTGCATACCAAAATTATTAAAGGAACAAAAAACAGACCAAAAATCAAAAGTTCTAATGGATAATATATATAGTTGTTTTAAAATTATCCAAAATCAAAAAGAAAACAATAATAAGTTTTTTAATATTTTTAGATCATTTTCATGTGCTGATGTTAAAAATAATTTAAAAAAAACAATTATCATTTTAATATATTTATAAATAATTTTTTTTAAAGAAATCAATCACATTTCCAAGCAAATTAGAAATGTGTTGAGAGTGAGATTCAAACCCGCGACCTCTTGGATTAATCTGGCGCCTTAGACCAACTCGGCCATCTTAATATCTTGTTCTTCGTTCTAGATAATATATATTAATAGTATTTTTACTGTAAGCAAAATATAAATGTGTTGAGAGTGAGATTTAAACTCAAGCCCTCTTGGATTGATCTGGCGCCTTAGACTAACTTGGTCATCTCAACATCTCTTTATTCGTTCTTGATAATATATATTA
The DNA here is from genome assembly GCA_027405865.1 of Salix purpurea. Lineage (NCBI taxonomy): Eukaryota > Viridiplantae > Streptophyta > Magnoliopsida > Malpighiales > Salicaceae > Salix > Salix purpurea. Next base: position 15,447,396 of record JAOWLH010000011.1, read on the forward strand.
ATAGTATTTTTACTGTGGATTCACACAGTACAACCAGGACGCTTTTCATATATATCTATAATATTGGCATGCGTTACTATGTGGTCTCACCAAAGATTAGGTAGTCACTCAATTTATTGAATAGTTTAGGTTTCAAATTAATATATATGAAAATTATTTAATATATCATGTTAATATGACGGGTCCAAAAATAATTCAAATGTATAAATTTGGTTTAACTCTTAAAAAACAAAAAAAAAATACTAAGACGATAAGATATTAAATCGATCCAGAATTTGCTTTTTAACTCGACAATCTCACTACTAGAGTCATTGACTCAATTGCGTTTGATAGACTTTTTATAAAATATCTTTACTTAATTATATGATAACAAAAACAAATACTTGTAAAATTAAGCATAAATCATTATCAAATATTTGTTTGAGATTGCAACAAACCTATAAAAATCACATCAAAATAAATTATAAAACTTAATTCTCAAACAAATCAAGTTAAATTTTCAAACTCATGATGTGGACTCTATGAGGTTTAATAAAAAATATTAAAACTATTTTTATTTAATTATATAACAACAAAAATAGATGCTTACAAAATTAAACACACATCAAATGAAATGCTAGGATATTCTTTTGAGACTACGCTAATCCTGTATAAAATAGATCAAGATAGATCATAACGATCAATTTAAAATCAACAAAACATTTGAAATTGATGAAAAATATATATATATATATATATATATACAAAAAAAAATCAAGATTGAGGGTAGGGTGGCCAGTACACCTCTGCCTTTCAAAAAAAAACTTTAGACCTTGAAAAAGGTCGAAGCCCATGCTATTATGCTTTTATTATTATTATTATTATTATTATTATTATTACAAAATTGGCCAAATGATGTATTTTATATGTATATGTATATATATATATATATATATATATATATATATATATATATAAAGACAGCATAGTGTCTGTTTCATCTCCTGCTAGCCTAGCTAGCCAAAAAGTTTGACATTCAACTTCTCGGAACAAAAATTCAATTTTCAATATTTTTTATTTTTGAAAACACGTAAGAACACCTGGATACATATTACTAATTTGTGGCGTTAAATCAGGAGAAAAAAAGTTGAAAAATGAAAACTAAACTGTAATCTAAAAAGATTTCAAAGCCACAATCTGTTTTTTTCAAGTAAGATCAAGCTTAAAACCACCTCAATGAAAGCTTTATTGTCAAATAAAACCAAATATTGGATGTGGCCAATCAAATATTCTATTGGGATGTGGCCAATCAAATATTTTCTCTTTCATGTATTATTTTTCAATGATTTTTTTTTTTTATCTTTTAAAGATATAATTAAAAAAATCAATTATTGAAAACATAGAAAAAAAAAAAAAACTGAACGGTATTTCTTTAACACATTGATAACCCAATAAACAAAAATCAACAAAATCAATTCTTAATTAATATAACATAAGGAAAAAATAATATTTGTTTTAGTTTAAAACTTGGATTTAAAAATTTTAATTGGTTTTATTTTTTTCAAATCAAGTACTACCTTAACATCAACACTTATTTCTAACATTGCTAGAGCCCCACATGAAACTAACTAAAATAAAACATTAAACTAAATATCAAATCAACTTAATACGAAATGATTAAATTGAAAATTAAAAAATCAAGTGATATAAAATTAAAAAAACTATTGTGGGTAACTATTGCGGGTAACTATTGCAATCAACGATGGATTGTGTCTTTCTCATATGTTGTGTTGCCATTGTTTATATATATATATATCAGGAAACATATACACGAATCACCTAGTTCCTGTTGCTGCTCCACTCTCGTGGTCTCTCCTGCAATTACAAGCAACTCTTATGAATTATCCTCATTCAAGGATACCATTTATAATAACCGTACCAAAACAAACAAAATAAGCCCTTAAATATGTTATTCTTTCTTTCTTATTTTATAACAGCATCTGTATCCTTTATCCTCATCAAAACACTATTATAAACTCCCAATTTTATCATAATTTGTTTCTTTTTTGTTAATGCGTCTAATTTAGTTCCTTTCCCCCCTAGAATCTACCAACATATGTTGCATTTCGACCTCTGCCTAGATGTTTCACTCTAGTTGGAGTTACAAAACTTTGTTTTTAGTGAGGTTAATCTCGATGAAAAGCTAAAATACAGTGTTACAATTCTTCTAAAAGGAAAAAAAACTCGATTTTGTCCCTAACCCTTACAAAAGTTATAATGAATATGATAGATCTGCTGCTACTCTACAGAGTCTGCTTTGTATAGTTATGTTCGGTGAACCTTAACTAGGCTTCTAAAATTCCAAATTAAATTAAATCCATTTTCTTGTATGGTACATAACCAAAACTACAACTTCTATGAAGCAAATTGATCTTAATTCTCTTATTTTTCCACTCAAATTTTCTCCAAAATTTAAATGATGAATTTGCCCACCTATTAATTTCTGCACCATATACACTTTTCCCCCTCCTAATTCTACTTTCTTTAATCCATCTTAACTTTCCTAGCATATCATATACTTATGTAAGTCTGATTAAATTAGGTTACCCCTTTTCATAGAATCAATGTATAGCATAATTGTAAGTTTTATTAAATTTCCAAACAATATCCTTCTAATTCATGTTTTTCTATTCCTATATGCACATGATTGTAAGTTTTATTAAATTTCCTAACAATATCCTTCTAGTTCATGTTTTTCTATTCCTATATGCATATGTCAGTGCTTGACAAGCTTCGTGTTATTTAGGTGGCATTTAAGGGCCTATGTAGTTACCAAAATTATGCTAATGTGATGACATTACGAGTGGCGAATAGTTTTCTTTCTAGTGGTACGATGTATGTTCACAGAGGAGTCCGATCAGGTTGTGGTGGGATTTTTTTTCTTTTCTCTTTTATGCCCTTGAAATTCATGCATGACCTTCCAAAAAATAATTGTATTCTCATGTTTGTAGTTTTATCAATTTTCTCCCTCTTTATTTTGTACTATTTATTTAGCTTTTGATGGTTTTTGAAGTTAACTTTTTTTTTTTTAATTTTTATTGATTTTTTTTATTTAATTTGGCATCTCTACTTTTGATTGTTGTATTTTATTCTTTTCTTGATTATTATTTTTTTACAATTTCATCCCTTACAATTTTATTGAATTTATTTTTTCAATTCATTTTGGCCTCATTACTTTTATTGCTATATTCTCATCTTTTTTTTTTTATCTTTTTTTTATACTTTCAATTATTTTTTATTCTTTTTATTTTTTTATTTAATTTATCCCCTAATTATTTTCTTTCAATTATCCCCTAATTATTTTCTTTCATTTTTTATACCATATTTGGTTTATCTTGTTTGGATTTTAAATTGTGTTACTGTTTGATAGTTCACTTTGTTATTTTTTCATAGTTTCCATTTAATAGGGCAATCCTTTATTGATTTTTTTTTTAAAAAAAATGATCATTTGACATTTTGTTACGAGGCCCTTAACTTTATTGTTTGTTCTACTTTTATTTATTTTAAGTTATATTGATCTCATTTCGTGGGAATAAGTTAGTTAGGTTAACAATGATGAACTCAAATTTCATTTTCTCAATTGTTTTATGATTTGTTTACAGTTTCATTAAATTGTTGATCCTATAGCTATGCAATTTTCTCACTATTTTTTTTTTATGTCGGATTATTTCAAGTGTGGTTAGTCAAGTTAATGTCGGTCAATTTGTATCATCTATCTCAATTTTTTTATTTATTCAACTTTGGTCTTTTTTGCTACATCTTTTTTTAGAGTCTAATTCTTTTTAATCCTGACCTCGTGCTGAGAGTGTTGGGTTGGTCGAGTTAACCCAGGTTAACTTAGTTTTTGTCTTGATTTTTTGTGGCTTTTATTTTTATCATTTTGCATTAAATTATATGCCCTTGAGCTTTGCTATTTTTTTTCTCTTTTCTCTTTGTTTTGTTATTTCAAGGGTAGGTTGGTTGAGCTAACCCGGGACAACTTGTATTTTCTTTTGTAATGTCTTTTTTTATTTAACTTCAATCTTTTTTGTTAGGTTCTTCATTAAAAAGTTTAGTTTTTTTATCCTGATCTCATGTCGTGATTGGTAGGTTAGTCGAGTTAGCTCGAGCTGATTTAGATTTTCTTCCCTCAATTTTTATGACTTTTTTTTCAATTTTTTATTTTGCATTAAATTATTTGCCTTCTGGTTTTGTCATTTTTTCTTTTTCTCCAAAGTTATATTTTCTGAAGAATTGTTTTGGTTTTCATTTTTTACATAAGTTATAAGTCTTAAACTTTACAGTTTCTTTTTGTTTTGTTTTCTGTAACTTGATTTAGTCCTGTAATAATATAATGGGTCACATTTCAATGAATCTAACTCTAATTTCTTGGGTTAACATCGTCTAAATATAATTTTTAACATTGATAAACGATGGCTTGACCCCCATCGCAGCGCAACTTAGTTTACCATGATCAATCACGAGCTCCTTAGAAGGTACACTGCTTGCAATGGCATGTTAGGTCTAAAAGTCTAGCAGCACACAGCTCCTGCAAAAGTGGAGGTGGGGCATTCCAGGCTGGTGAAAATGATGCCCCTAAATCTGGGAAGGAAATTCCCTCCCAAGTCTCTTGCTTGTCCAGAGTCGTCAAGTGATAGTGATACATCTTTTGCAAAAGATTTCGAGATTGTGATATGTGAGTTGTAGTTTTCTCAAGAAACAACCATCACGCATCTTGGACCTGAGAATATGCCCTAAATATTTCTGACCCTCTCTTCAGAATCCAACTGGCTTTCCCACTTGAAATGCCCTTTAGACTTTCAAGGCCGAGGCAGCATCAACCACGTCTAGAAAGGAGCGAGAGCTCGTAGTATTTCCTTCTCTGTTCCCACCGAATTTAGCATAGATTACATACACATCATTTGAAGCATTACTTTATTCAAATGCTTTTCAAGATTCCTTATTGGTTTGTTCAAAATAACTTTGATAGCTGTATGGATTCTCCTCTGAAAATAATAATAATAATAATAATAATAATAATAATAATAATAATAATAATAATCATAATAAAGCTAAGACTTGATTGCTAAATACCAAAAGAGAATCCAACTAGAATTTGTTGTTATTAATTCATTAAAGAAAAAAAACCATTGTTTTTTCTTTCTTTCTTCGTCTTCTACTTTCCTTTTCCCTTTCCAAACCAGAAGTATTTTCCAGTGGTACATTATTGACTTTTTATATGTGGGTTTTATTGTTGAAAATTATTGTTTTTACATAATTAATGTATATATTTGGTTACAAATTAAATATAGGATCCAATCATATTTATATCCTGTTTGACATTGCGTTTCAAAAATATTTTTGAATTTTTTTTTTTTTTACTTTAAAAAATATTTTTTTTTTGGTGGTATGGCATGAATAGGCTAGTGAGGGTTTTAAAATGCATAGATGAACCAAACTAAGATTTTGGACAAAACTAGGAACCTAATTGTACCCAAGATTGAAAGACAATGCAAATTCAACATTAAATTAAATGATTATCAGATGAGTTTGCACAAAAATGAAGTCTAAGGATTTAATTGGACTTTTTTAATAAACCAATTTGATTTAATGACAGTCCCAATTAAAGTTTTAATTAAATTTAAGAATTAATTAGATTCAAATTAAAAGAATTAATAAGTTCAAGGACTTAATTACACTTCTAATAGGTCAATTTAATTTTATTAGGGATTGGATTGGTGAAAATTCAATTTGAAAGACAATTTGGCTTGACTAGGACGATTGAAACTTTAGAGGGTCTGATTTGATTTTTCCAAACTCAATCAAGTAAAATCAGGAATTAAGCTCCATGAAAATCAATGTTTATAGGTCAATTAAGGATGAAATTGAAGACCATAAATCTTTATGCAAAAAACGTCTTAATTTTGGGACTCGATTCGGTTGAAAATACAAGTGAAATTGAAAATTTTAAGATTTTAAAGTTTATTTAAGGAAAAGTTAAAAATATTCAAGACCAAAGACCAAGTTAAAAAAACACGTTAAAATCATAATGTCATTCTAAAACTTGGTAGGGATAAAATTGAATTGATTCTTAAAATCAAACTTCAATTAAAGACCTAATTTAAAAAATTCAAAAACTAAGGATTGAAATTAAAATAAGATGTTTATAACCTAATTTAAATTAAAACACAAAACCATAGTTGTCAATACCGTTCCGGTCACCGTTTCGGTTTTTCAATCGGAACGGAACGGTTTCGGAACGTTCCGGCGTGCCGTTTTGGTGTCGTACTGTTCATATATAATTAATTGTATATATATGAAAAAATAAAATATTAATTTAACAAGCATAATTAAAATTTGAATTCTTTTTTATTTAAAATATTTTGGTGTTTTTAAATTATTTTGCTGTATAAATATCAAAAATAATTTTTAAAAAATATAAAAAATATTATTTAATTATTTTTTTATGATTTTATATTGATTTTGAACCCGGAATGACACGCCCGGAATGGAACCGAGGCGTTCCGACCGGAATTTGGCTGGAATTTTTGGAACGGGCTGGAATCAAAACCGAGATGAAAACGACGTTGTTTTGTCTCGGTTTTTTGAATGGAACGGAAAGTTCTGGTCGTTCCGGCCGAAACAGAACGGAATTAACAACTTTGCACAAAACAACTTCATTTCATTGAAATGAAACTATACGCTTTGACGATAACATGTTTTGGTTTAAAACAATATTGTTTTGGTCAAAAAACAGGCCAAGAAAAATAGTGTCAGATGATCGTCGTATATTGTTCATCATCATCTTTCTCTAGACAATAAAAGTTCACTAAGAAACCCTTTTTTCATTGGCATTGAATGCATAACCAATGCCTGAAATAAACAATCAAGATACCCTCTATTATACCTAAACTCGTACTACACCCTCATCTATATTCTCGTTGATTTCCCACCTAAAAACCATTCAAAAGACAACTTAAAAGGGTTGACTTGATCACCCTTAACAATCTAATATTAAAAGTACCATGTTGTTGCTTTCTAGCCAACAATCAGGGATCTTTCCTAAGGGAATCAAGGGCTAGGATTTGTAATCAAGAAAGACCTCATAGCTCTATTTCATCCCTATAAATTCAGGTGAATTTCATATAATTATCAAGGAGAAAAGAGAGAGAAAAGGGGGGGGGGGGGGGGGGGGGGGGGGGGGGGGGGGGGGGGGGAGATCAGTAAAATAAAGAAGAAACAAAACGGAAATAAAATAAACTTCTCTTGTGTACTCCAACTTACTACACTGAATGCAGGACCAAAACATTCTTCCCTAACCATTATGAATAACGCGATATCCATACTCTTCTATGGACACCACCAAGGACAAACACAAGAGTCATCCGTACAAATATATTTTTCTTCCTCTCCATTAATCATTGTACTAGGAGCTTCTCCACCATCTTCAGCCCCACCAATTGCACTATGAAATTAAGTTAATCCTATTTAAAATAGAATTATTGTTGGGTCATTAAAATTCATATAATGGAAATAATAAAACAAATTTTTTTGGTAGTATCTAAGATCCCATTAGACATATCTAGAGTTGTATAAAATTTACCTGAAGATTTGATCTTATTCGGCTTTGATTATACTCTTTTCAATTCTTATTCCACCTTGCATATAGATTTAACAATCAATATTATTTCAGAACTTGTGAAATATTTTTTTCCCACTTCACCTAAGGTGGTTAATTCTTTTATGATCATTCAAAAAATTTATATAGTTTATATTATATCTATTGTCTTTACATTTGCATAAAATTATCAGAACATTTTTTTCTATTGACCATGATACATGATGAAGATTTCTTCAAAAATTATAATCTTATGATCCTATTGAGCAAAAGATATTTGACTTGAAATATCCTTATTCCTAAAGAAAGAATTTGTTCTTGAAAGGAACAATGGAAGGAAAATATAAGCTCAAGAATCATAAATTAACATCCAAATAGAATCTAGGTTTGAGGCTTTAACATTGGATGTTAAACCTGAAGCTCAAGAAGCACAAGAACTAAGTAGATTAATAGGACACATCATGCACTGATGAGATAAAACCTTCATGGAAACTAAAAATGACAAGTTGTTCATATTTAATGAGTCTACCAGTTACATGGAAGAAATATCTACTTTTGATTCTAAGAAATAACTCAAGGCCATGAAATTTGAGATGGATTCCATGTACACCAACGTGATATGTATATTGGTTAATCCACTTAAAAAGATAAAATCCATTAGATATAAATAGTTTTTTTGTGAAAAACTAAATATTAATATAAAAATTTACAAAACTAGACTAATTGTTAAAGGTTATAGAAAAAAAATGTTAACTCGATGAAACCTTCTTGTTGGTAGCTTTGATAAAATTCATAAAGATTCTACTTATTATAGATGCATACCATGATTATAATAAAAAAACAATTCTTGTAACAAACCAAAATTAATTCCTTATCATTTTAAGATCATATTCAAATAATCCAATCAACACTAACAACCTCATCTTTATCAACAATAATCCTTTTTTTAACCATCCAAATTCTAATCTAAGTTCAACTACTTTATCAATGGTTCCTTAATTTTTCAATTAAATCAATATGTTCATAGCTTTCAAGTTTAACCATTTCAAAAACCACAATTAATTAACACCATTTCTCTCTTAGTTATCAGTTTTAAACAAAAGTTTCGCTCATTTAAACTACAGAAAAATCAATCCAATATTTATCAAGCTTACAACCATAACACATATCAAGCACTATTCTACTTAAATTGTTTGATAAACATGTAGCCCAAAAATATAATATTAAAACCAAAATTCAAACTCATTCCATACAGAAACAATTTAAGAGCTCATTATTTGGGTGCTTGAAATTTCATCATACAATATGCTAGAAAAACTAGAACTAGTTGGGAGTGGTGGTGCATGATGGAAACCAACTTTGTCTACTGCTATGCATGTCAAATATGTCTGTATAGAGCAATAGTTTTATGGCATTTCATTACACAAATCAATGAGGAGGAGTGGCATGTGGATGGTCCTATGAGTTACCCTATATTTTCTACTTTCCTCTTCTCTCCTTGAATGCTTGCTGGCATTAACTCTAGAGGAGTTTGGGATTGAGGCGTTAATGGTGAGGCTATTATTTTGTATTGCTAGAGCTTCTAGTATTTTTTGGTTAGTGGTTATAGATAGATAGAGAGAGAGAGAGAGAGGAAGCTTAGTAATGGGTCATTGGTCTATGGAGGAGAAATCATCATCAAACAGAATCATGAGTGTTACTTGAGAGGAAAAAGGGATTTTAGGTTCAAGAAGGATTCATGGTTGTAGGAGAGTCATTGGCTAGGTATGAGGAGGCTAAAAGGTCATTGAAAGATGAAACATCGGGTGAAAATAAGAGAGATGGGTCACAAGGACTTCTTTTATTACCCTTTTATATATGTTGGCAACCTAAGGCTCCTATTTATGGGATAAAAGGTTATGGTTTTGTGTGTAATCCTTTGGTAGTGTCTATTAGTGATCAAACAATAACTAGTATCAATCATATTAATCATTAAGTTATGCTAGCCCACTTGCCAAACAAATTTCCCTTTTTTGTTTGTTTGTTTTGTTTTCTTCCTCTTGTTTAATGCGCAGAACTTACCAGGCAGCATGTTGCATTAGCCAATTTTTTTTATAGATAAATCCATGCAAATTGTTGTTTGTCTGCATGATTAATTTACTTTTTTAATATGTATAATTGGTAAGCCTTTGATTGGAATCTAAAATCACTATAAAATTGTATCAAAACCCTCAGCCTCCATCCTTCCCACCTAAGTTAGCCTTGATTTATAAAGACAACTAATGGCAAAACAGATTTAACATCACTCTAGCTGAAAATCATGTGTATAAATATTACAACAATATTCTAGAGAAGAAATTGCAAATCATTCTATATTTAACTTACTGTAATTCCTCTATAATCCCTTACATTCAGCACATATTGTGTACAAATTTCATCCTCAATAATAGTAATAAAATGTGAAAAATTTATGTTGAAAACACCTTGCCATATCTCTCTGTCTTTGCGGTAAATTGCTTTATGGTATCAAAGCACCACAACTTAAACGAGACTACGATCCTTGCTTCCAACATGTCTCAAAATCTGACCAACCAACCCAACACCAACATAGAGAATCCACTGATTGCTCTCAACATTACAACTCAAATCAACAAGAAATTAATCCCCTCCACCTTTTCGCAATGTCGTGCCCAATTTGAAGTTCTTCTAATTGGGTATAATCTTCTAGATTATGTTACTAGTCTCTCAGTGTGCCCTTCATTTAATGGCACTCCTTAATCTACCTTATAAACAACCCATTGGGTTCAGCAAGACAAATTAATTCTCAGTACTACCCCCTCAATTACTCCCCTCATTGCCACCACCAAAACATCTCATGAGGCATGGAAAAAACTCAATCACATGTATGTTAGTCGATCTCAAATGAGAGCTATGCAACTCGAGGAAGAACTTACCTTGATTCAAAAAGGAAATTGGTCGATTCAGGAGTATCTCCACACAATAAAAGTGTTGGTTGATGAAATTACTCTAATTAAGCATCCCATCTCTGATGATAATTTAACTCTTTATATTCTTCATGGTTTGGGTTCTGATTTTTGAAGAACTTCATGATCCGTTGGTTGGCCATAACAGCTACCTCTGGTGACTGGAATCAACTACCCATCAACTTGCGGCATCGATGAATTACACAAACAGAAAGAGCACATATGGGCACTCTTTCTAGAACAATCAAAAATCAAATGGTTTCTCATGAAACCAGGGTCCCAACAAAGACGACCAATATAATAATAAGTCATTCAGTCGACCCAATACAAATCAAAGAAGATATTAGCTCAAGTGCCAATTCTGTGATGAAATGGGCCACACAACCAAAACATGTTCTCTCTTTAATTCTCATACAGTCACAAAAATATTGCACTTGTACCTCAAATGACACAAATAATAAATGGCTCATGGATTCTACTGCAGCCCATAACATTATTGGTGAACTCACCAACCTATCAATTTATTCAGAATATGATGGTATTGATAAAGTCTTGCTCGGTGACGATTCAGGTTTGACTATCTTACATATAGGATCATTAACCTTAAAATCAAACAAAAAAACCTTTATTCTCAAAGACACTTTGTATTCCAGATATCTCTAAGAACCTTATATTTGTGCACCATTTTACTAAAAATAATGTCTTTATTAAATTTCTCTCGTTTTATTTTCTTGTGAAGGAAACAAACTTAAGGACAATTATGGCAAAAAGTGCATGTGAAAATGGTGTCTATATCTTCCCGAATATACTGGCAGCTACTCTTTTCCTAATGGTTGCTAATGTGTATGAAAAAACATCTTTTAATGGTTGACATAAATGTCTTAGTCATATTTCTTCCAAAATTATTCACAATGTTGTTCATTAGTTTTCATTTCCTTTTATAACCACTCAAAAGTCAAATCTATGTTCTTCTTGTTCTATTAGTAAAGCACACCAGCAACTTTTTAGATCTACAATGTACCTCTTAACCTCGTCTATACTGATGTTTGGGGTCCTGCTTAATGTGTTGGCTTAGAGGGCTCTCGGTATTACCTCATCTTCATTGATCACTATAGCAAATACATGTGGTTTTATCCTATGAAAACAAAATCAGGGGTTGCAAAAAAAAATCTGCAATTTAAAACTCTTATCGAAAATAGGTTCACTAACAAAATCCATACCATATACTTAGAAATGGGGGTGAATACATGAGTTTAAAACCTTTTCTCTCTCTTCATGGAATAAGTCATTTCACTACCGCCCCACACACACCAAAACAAAATGGTGTCTCAAAGCGATGTCATCATCATTTAAAAGAAACTGGTCTTACATTACTTCATGATGTAAATCTACCCTTAACATACTGGCCATAGGCATTCCACACAGCCACATACCTTATAAATCAACAACTCACACCACTACTTCAAAATATATCCCCGTATCAAGCTCTTTTTGGTCAACCACCAAATTATTTGAAATTGCAAAAATTTGGGTGTTTGTGTTACCCGCTCACCAAACCATACAACAAACATAAAATGAAACCAAAATCCAAACCTTGCATTTTCTTAGGTTATTCATTCACTCAAAATGCTTATTGGTGTCTTGATCCATGCACTCAATGTGTCTATCTCTCACAACAAGTTTTATTTGATGAAGATCACAGACCATTGACTGAATGGGGTTCCTCCTTAACCTCACATCCCACATCAGCTATCTCCACTGTTTCAAATTCATTCCCCATTACTATTTCAAATTCAACTCCCGTCAATGTGTTACCTCCTTCGCCACTAGTGTTTTCGGTTGATGCTCCCACCATGGTCATTGCACATCCAGGTAACCTTCCCGTCTTTGCTCTCTCTAATTTTTCATCTCCATTGTTTTTGTCTTCTGATGGCAATAATCCACCACCCATAAACCCTGATCTTCCACCCTCCAAAAACAATGCCCAACCCACCACCAAACCTAGATCCCATCATAACTCTGCAACTGACACCCAAATCCTTTCCTTGCCCATAACCATCAACTTTTCAAACCCATTAGATGACCACTCGATCGATGAACAAAATATTTAAACCCAAACAGCTGAACAATACTACCAAACACCCCATACCCGAGACCATTGAACCTATTTATGCCATTAACACCTAGGGGTAGACTACATGGAGAGTTTCAGTCCCATAGTTAAACAACCACAATGCGAATTATACTCTCAATTACTGTCATGAATGGTTGGGGCTTACGCCAACTGGATATCAATAATGTCTTCCTACATGGGAGCTTAGTGAAACTGTTTATATGTTGCAACCCCAGGATTCAAAGATTTGAGTAAACCTGCTCATGTTTGTCGTCTTCGAAAGGACATTTATGGTCTCAAACAGGCCCCTCGGGTATGGTACTTTGCCCTAAAAAATACACTCTTTAACTTTGGCATCAAGAATTCCTATGGAGATCATTATGCATCTTTAAGCTTGAGTCAATTATATGTTATTTTCTGGTATTTGTGGATGATTTAATGATTACTGGAAATAATTTAGACTTTGTGAATTCCATTTTTAACAAACTTGGCTCAAAATTCTCAGCGAAAAATATGGGATCATTGCATTATTTTTAAGGCGTGGAAATAATACCCACTCTAGGTGGTATTTTCCTTTTCCAGCACAAGTATATTCGTGATTTATTTTCCAATATGAACATGCTTGGGTCCAAGGCAGTGTGTAACCCTCTCTCAACCAGCATACCTCTTAAACTCAATGACGACATTACTTCCTTTGACAACACTGAATACCGTTGAGTCAATAGCAGCCTCCGGTACCTATCTCTCACAAGACCAGACATCTCATTTATTATAAACAAATTGTTTCAATTTTTCCATAAGCATACTCAAATCCACTGGGCAGCAACAAAATGACTTTTGTGCTACCTGAAACAAACTATTTTTCATGGTATTCGATTGACAAGGCATACACATCAATCTCTCACTACTTTTTCATACGCTGATTGGGTAGGCAACCTTGACGATCGCACATCCGCATATATTATCAATCTTGGATCTAGTCCTATGTCTTGGAGTTCAAATATACAACGTGCAGTCGCTTGATGTTCAACCGAGGCCGAATACTGGGCTCTTGCCAATGAAGCCTCTAAAACTATTTGGATACACTCTCTCCTTCAAGAACTTGGGTTCAAACTCAACACTACTCTCTCAATATTGTGTGACGATCTTGGAGATACACACCTTAGTCACAATCCAATACACCACTCTATGATGAAACATATTCAAATTGATCTTCATTTTGTTCGTGATCTAATTCATTGCGGAGTTATTCAAGTTCAACATGTCCATACTCAATATCAACTTGCTGATTTGTTGATGAAGCATCTCTCTAAACAAGGCACAAATGTGTACAGATAATGCAGCAATATTCCATGGAAGCAATTGCAAATCATTCCATATTTAACTTACTGTAATTTAATCTCTTACATTCAGCATATATTGTATATAAATTTCATCTTCAACAACAGTAATAAAGTGTGGTTAATTTCTATTGAAAACACCTTGCCATATCTATTTGTCTCTCCTGTAAATTGCTTTATGATTAACGTGTTGTAAAAAAAAATAATGAAAGGTCGCCTAGAAGACAAAGAACATGATCCAAATTTAGCAAGACCATTTCCTTTTCTAGCTTTGGAGGAAAAGGTCTCAAGTTTCAATCATTTTCTTTTCTATTATGAGAAGGAATACATTGCGCCAGCTCCTGCTTGTCTCACTAGGCCAGGAAGGGGTAATGGGGTTGCAAAAGTTATGGAGTTGGACATATGATTTTCGAGCAATAATTGTATTGTGCTACTATGCCTATTGCTCTTACATTCATCAGTTGTCAATGGTTGCAGCTGGGAAGTGGCATTGCAAGCATTTCTTCCATCATTTTGCTATATGTGCAAGAGTTGGGAAAATAATCCAAATTACCTTCTTTTTTCATAATTAACGTAGGTGTTCGGGTTCAGCTTGCGCGTAACTTGACTAATCATACAGGCTCTAAAGTTAATGACTATGTAAGCTTTTACTGACCATTATATTAGCAATCACAGGACTTGAATCTAAGACTACAGGAGGAGCAAGCCCTTTAAGGGGTATTTGGCACTGCATTTCAAAACTACTTTTGAAAAAAGATGATTTTTTTATTTTAAATTAAAAAAAATTGGTGTTTTTTTTATTATTTTCATGTATTGATGTCAAAAATAATTTCTAAAAAATAAAAAAATATATCATTTTGATGCATTTTAGAACAAAAAATACTTTTAAAAGCAAGCACAATCACACTCTCAGACAAACATTTAATCTCAATCTCTTACCACTAGGCCACTTACTAGATAGTTAATCCAAAATATCTTTTGTTTTAATGTAATGCATACTTTCGAGCCAAATATGCATACTTTCGAGCCAATTTTGCATACCACGATAAATTTCAATTGAGATTAGGCTTTAGAAATATCAGCTAAAATATATGTAGATGTTTGAAAGAAATGCTTAGATCTTTTATAGAACGAAGTTGTCTTAAACATAAAATTGACAAAAACTAGAGAGGAGTTTCTCCTCTAGATATTTTATTTTATTTTATTTTATTTTATTACTTAATATTAAATTTATTAAAAATTAAATTTCATAATTTATTCCATAAAAAAATATTTAGATTTATGACTTAGGTTATCCCATATACATTAGCAATGCTTGAAATTTTTTATGTTTAAAATAATTAAGCATTTTAAATATATTAGGGAAATAAGATTTAATTTTGAATTTATTATTTGAATTGAGGAACAATCCAAGTTAACATTGTTTTTATATATTAAACGGAAGAAACCTTTTTTTTATTGGTTATTGAAATAAAATACCCATGATAGTTCGTAATTTATCATCTCTTTCTTTTTCGATGGATAGAGCTATGATTTGTTTCTTATTTTTTTGGATGAAGTAGATTTACTTACACAATAATTTTGTTTGATGATTATAAAACTATAATAATTGAAAGGGGATCATTTTTTTCTAATTCTACTAAAATTCAATAAAAAAATTCTCTTTTTTTTTTTTTTATAAAAAAGACAATTATTTTTTATTTTTTATTTTTCTTTACCTTTATATCTTTCTACTATTTATAACGAGAAACATAAATCTCTTGGATCTACCACTATTATAAGTTGAAATCGAATATAACAGGTAGAAATTAGTTTTAAAAATATTTTTTTATTATTTATGAATTATTTTTAATATGAACAGAAAAAACAAAATTTAAAACAAATAGAAAAAAAAAACTTTAAACAAGATTTTTTTACTTTTTAAAAAACGCACTAAAACGCGTTTTTAAAATATCCGACACATCACAGGCATGTTGGAATTATGCTCCGATAATTGACACTATGTAGTCATCCTAGCATGTTTTTACTACTGTGATAAGGTGTTTTTATTTTATGGTTTTTTTATATATCTTAGAAAATATTAAATTAATATATTTTTTTTAGTTTTAATATGATGTTGTTAAAATTAAAAATAAAAACATTAAAATTATTTTAATATATTTTAAAATAAAACATTTAATTTATTATTATCACGGTCACCATCTCCATGCTTTTTCTTACCAAAGTCTAAGATTATGTTTTGGAATTTAGTTCAAAATTCAATAAAATATTTTAAAAAAATAGTGTTAAAACTAAAAAAAATTAATTTAATATTATTTTAAAAAAAAATACATGAAAAAAACTTTAAACCACAAATATTAACAAACGATCATGACCCGCCACTTAACTCACCAGCCATTCATAACTTCCCACGTGTCACTTACCTTATCGCTGGCAACCGCCTTCGTCGCAAATGACGTCAACCTAACCTGTTGTTAACATGACACAAAATATAGTATAACATATATTAAAAGTAGGGTTCTATTTTGGTCGAAATATTTTGTAAAATTTAAAAACAATAAGATAAAATAGTATTATTTTTATTTTGGTTTAAATTCTGTTCTATTATGTATTTTTCAGCCAAATATGGGTCTAATTATTCTGGTTTCGTTTTGCCTATTCTGTTTTGGTCAGATAGTGTTTTTTTTAATAATGAATAATTTTATAATATTAATCATATCTCTTAATCCGATCGTTAGATTGAGATAAAATTTTACGAGGAGACTCTTGACATGTTTATATATATTATGTTAAAATTTTAGAGCAATTAGATAATGAAATGACATTGCAAGATTGATGACGACATTCTCGTAATATTATACATGTTCATAATTTTGTTTAGAAAAATCATTTTATTGTGTCTTTTTTTAGATTAAATTGCATCAATTCTAAATAATTTTATTTTTTGATTTGAAATATTTTTTTTTGAATTAATATATTTAATTATATACACATACATAAATAGTACAAACCCAATTCTAAAATCAAGGCTTGCATGCTGGGGTGTTTCGAATATTTCATATTTTTTTGAAAATATCTAAATACTAAACTACCCCCTAATAAGATAAAATTGAAAAGTTGGTTGTAGGGGTGTTCCAGTAGTTCACCATTTTTATTATTATTTTTCTGCAGACACTCTGAGCGCGTCTGACACACTCGCCAACTATTTTCTTCGTGACACTCTAGTCAAGCGGCGTGTTCGATGTTGTTCGATGATGAAAAATATTCATTCGGGGTCTCAGTGGATGCACCACCATGTACTCTTTAATTTGTGGCGTGTGTCATCACACGGTGATTAGAGACGTGACAATGGTTGATTGGATTTCTTTTTTTCCCTTTTCTCTCCTGCTTGCTAAATTACAAGGCAGTCCCCCTGTTTTATTGTTGTTTTATTTCAGTTCCTGATCTTTTAATTGTGTTGTATGCTCCTTATTTATATTACATTAGTTTTGATTTGTTTCAATTGTGTCATTCGATTGAAATAAATTATATATTACGTTTTCATTTCAGTCCTTCTTCTTTTAATTTTAGGGTTGGTTTTCAATCTCTTAATATTTTTGGTACAAAAGGTTTGATTTTTTCAATTTTGTCCCTTGATTGAAATTGATAATATATTTGGTTTTCATTTCGGTCCTTATACTTTTAATTTTTTTTATATATATTTTTGAAATAGTCCCTAGTTTATCCATGTTTATATATATATGCTCTTAGCTTTGGTTTTTAATTTTTATTATTTTCTCTTTTGTTGAGGAAGTATTTTTTTGAAAAAAAAAATATTGTTAAATTTTAGTTTGTGTTTGTGATTATTTGAAAATTGATATTTCTTATTTTTTTCTCTTTGTTTTTTCTTTTGGGTTTTTTATTTTATTTTTTTTCAAGTCAAATAATTGTTTTCAACTAATAATTTTTATTTTTGTTTTATAATTTTTTTTTATTTTTTTGTTTTTTCTTTTATTAAAGTTTTTAGGTTTTTTTTATTCTTTTATTTAATTTTTTCCCCATTATTAATGCAATAATAATAATAATAATAATAATTTGAGGTTTTTTTTCTTGCTTTCTCTTTTTTAATGTTTTTGAGTGTTTATTTCTCGGGATAATTTAATAATTTTTATTATTTTAGTAGTAATAGTAATGATATTTTTAAATGTTAAGGTTTCAACATTTTTGTTGTTATAATATAACATATTAATATATTTTATTATATCAAACCTTACATGTATAAATATTATATTTTATTTTTTAACTAAAAAATTAATTATTTTAATCTCAATAATTATAAAAATTATTACTCAACAAATACTGGCAATCTAACCAGTAAATGCTAAAGAGAGTCAAGTGTATTAAGTAAGGAGTCAGGACTTAGGAGTGTTGGGGGGAGGGAATGCGCGTCCGTTAAAGTGACAATGGATGCGCATTTTGTGAGCATGGCGACGTTAACGGGTTCACTCTAGTAACGTTCAAAAAACATAAAAAAAGATTTTTTTTTTATTCTGTTTTCTTTTGTGGACTTTGCGGTGTGTCTCTTTTGGGTCTTGATTACTTGCAAGGAATGGATGGTGGTGATGTTGATTCCTGATACCTCCTAGTATTAAAGACAGTGAACCAGTGTTAAGTTTTTTGGGTTTAATTTCTTGGACTTGCTGGAATACTTAATTATTTGATAGATTTTGGCAGTAAGAGCTGAACTACATACACACAGAGCCAGAAGAAGAAGCAGCAGCAGCAGCAGCAGCAGCAAACTTTGTTCATTTACTAGTTTTTTCTTTCCTTCAAGAGGAGGCCATTCTTTTTGGCTACTTAGAAAGTTGAGACTTTTGGCGTCATTTTCGCAAACTAATGATCCATTGAAGCATGCTGGACAGAGGTAAGTGAAGCTGATTACTTGCTTTAATCAGTATTTTCTGGATCTTGTTTTTATATACGCTTGTGTTTGGATCAATTGGAAAGGGAAGTTACACAGTATTGGTGCTGATAAAAGCAGCAAACTTGCCATACTTTTCTGTGTTTAATGGTTGTTTCTGAGTTTGTGTGTAAGGTTCGAGAAAGGGTACTTTCTTTTGTATAGTCTCTTTATGTTTAAGCATTAGCATGTTTGCTTGATGCTATATATATGAACATCCTGATTGATTAACAGTGAGTCCAATTCACCGTCGATTCTGTTTATATTCCTTCTTGTTTAGCATAATTTGTTTTGAGTGATTGAATTCTCGTGGAAAGAGAATAATCCCTTGAAGCCTTACTTCCAAAATAAAATTGAGATGGACTTAGGCCATAATGTTCGTTGGCGTTACTGTTAGATGAAACTACATAGGTTTCTGGAGACAAAAGCCACATAATTTATAGCTGATCATAGGCAATTTGTTCAATCTTACTGATACTATATTTATTATTGGTGCATAATCCATATTTCGAAATTTTGAAGAAGACAAGTCTTGAAGCATTTTCAAAAGATTTATTGTGATTTGAGGTGGACATGTGAAGTGAAATTTCTCAAGGAGTGGTCTTCAATTCGCTGTCAATCTGTAGAATGTCCTCACATGATAGAGAGGTTTCTAGAAACAAATATAAATGAAGAAACAGTTGGAAATGTTAACTAGCATGTGAAGCAGCTTCCATCATTCAGTTATTTTTAGCATGGCACCGTTGCTGATTTTAACTCAATATACCAGTTGGAATCTCTAGCATGGGAGTACTGTGGGAGAATCAATGTGGTGCGTTACCCTTGAAAAGTTATCTGTCTACTCTTTTATGTTCCTATTTCCCCTGGCAAAGTAAATATGACAATGGTTCCGTTTTTCATGTCCATAATAAAGGTTGCCTTACCCCTAATTTTTATCTCCCATATCTATGTTGCAAATGCTGCCATTGTTGATGAGTCTAGTAATTTGCAAATTTTTCAATGTGTTTGCTTTCATGAATGAACAAGAATAGCTGAAGTTGCCATGTCAGTGGATGTGTCTGAGCATTATAGTTGAACCTTAGTGTGTTTTAGATCTCTTAGCTTTGCAAGTCTACATAGTCTGAATGACATCGCATTACAATTTTTCATTAGTATGTTTGTCTCCTGGATAGCACAACAATTCACAAAGTTTGAGTACGATTCTTTTGGAATCAATTATCAGCAGATATCCTTTTGAGCTCTGTCCATGGATGAGCATCATTTTGACCTGAATCTTATTTTCCCTTTTCCTTTCCATTCTATTGATGTTTTTGCCATGCATATTGTTTCTTGTTTTGCTTAAGTATGACAAGTTTCATGTAATTTTATTACTACATTGGTGTAATGCTGCAGCTGATTAAATGTGTCTGTTTTTTTTTTTTTTTTGTTTTCCCGTTTATTATCAGGTTCTTTTAGAGCATGAGCGCTACGTCAACTCAAATTGCAGCCCTCAGAGGAATGGGCATTTATGAGCCCTTTAACCACATTAGCTCATGGGCAGACGCCTTCAGAGATGATGGTAGCCTAAACATTGGCCCATCCACAATAGTACAGGTGGATGCTGGGCTGGACAACAAGGTAATGATGCATGATGTTTTCCTTCTAATTAATGAACGACAGGCTTAACAGGTGGCCTGACATTTCTGATTGACTTCGTCTAGACTGAACTTGTTTCACATGAATCAATGGAAACGTACAGAAGCAATCAGGAAGAACACAAACCTGGTGATAAGGTTATGAAACTCCTTCCCTCTCTCTCCATTAATCAATAGCATATAAGCTATTATTCTTAAATTTCTTATGAACTATACCAGTTTTGTGTGGAGCAAATGTGTAGCATGCGAACCCTTTGGGAAAGTATATGAAAAGATTGTTTCAAATAAAATCCACAAATGGAAATTTGTTGTTGCTACTATTCTCACATTAAAACTAGTAGCACCAAAAATAATGAATTTTTGGATGTTTATGCTTTTGAAAAGCAGCCTTTCTTATTGAACTGGATTAAACACAATGGTATGGGATGTTCCGTTTCCCTATTGTGCAAAGATTAAAAATCAATGAATTGATGACTAACAGTGCACTTGAAATGTTCACAAATCTAACTGCAGTTACAAAGACGTTTGGCACAAAATCGTGAAGCAGCTCGCAAAAGTCGCTTGCGGAAAAAGGTAGAGTTTACTACATTCTTATACAAGTATATGCTGATGAAAGGTAATTTAACATTGTAGTGCAGAATAATTATATTTCAACATTGTTTTTCAGGCTTATGTTCAACAATTAGAATCCAGCCGTTTGAAGTTGGCCCAGTTGGAGCAGGAACTTGAAAAGGCTAGGCACCAGGTGAGATAAAAATTATATTCCCTGTTACATTTCACCGTTTAACTAAATGCATTTCCCTATTTATCAGTCACTGGTGAAAATACTACCTAGGATTTCCTGGAACAACAAATTGTCTCCTCTAACAGCTCTTTGAATCCCTTACTGCAGGGTGCTTATTTAGGCAATGCATCAAATTCTAGTCGTGTAGGATTTTCAGGAACAGTAAATCCAGGTTTGTGATTCCATGTGCTAACATGAGGATATTTGTGCGGCATGGAAAATCTTAGCAACCCTTGACACATAAAAGCATGATGAAGTAAATAAAAGAGTATCCCTTAAGGACTTGTATGAAGAAACTGACCTGCCTTGAAGGCTTCTCTTTTAGAGATTTGTCTGAAAACATGGAGCCAGATGCCCCTCTTCATTTTTTGTTGCCAACTACAGAACACAAAGTTGTTTATAATCTATTTGTTAAATGTTCTTTGCGTGTTTATAAAGGCATTATAGGTCCAGTTGTCTCTTCTTTCCTGATTTTATTGCAAAATACTGATGCATGCTGCTAATAAACTAATCACTAAAGGTCTCACCCACAATTTCCACATTTGTTTCTTTCACTTGCCCCTGCAGATAATTTATATTTATTTAATATCTGTTCAAGGAATCTCAGAACTTTGGCCTTCAATTGTGTAATTGCCCCTTCAAACTATTCTGCATCTTTATCATGGTGATTTCGTTTATTCTATAATTCTTACGTATGTGCTGTCATCTAAATGATTTTGATCATGAATTCACAGAAATCGCAGCATTTGAGATGGAATATGGACATTGGGTTGAAGAACAACATAAGCAAATCTCTGAACTTAGGAAAGCATTGCAAGCTCATATAACTGATATTGAGCTCCGAATACTTGTTGAGAATGGCTTGAACCACTATAACAATCTTTTCCGAATGAAAGCAGATGCTGCGAAGGCTGATGTATTCTATCTGATATCTGGCAAATGGAGAACGTCAGTAGAACGCTTCTTTCAGTGGATCGGAGGATTCCGCCCATCAGAACTTCTAAATGTAAGGCCTATTCCATATAATTTATCGTTTGAAGATTGATTAGGTATTGGTGGTCCCTGATGATGCTGATGGTCTCTCTATTCATGAATTTTTTTGTTTTGTTCCTACACAGGATACAAAGCTGCCTTTATAGCATTACGTATCGTAACTATAGGATTGTGGTTCTTAATAGTAGCATATGGAGAAGTCACTGTCTCTTTATATATTTTGCTGTGATAGACTTTAGCATCAGCTTCTTCATAAGACTGCATACCTATGTCTACATTGTTCTAGCTTGCTTTCTATCACTATCTGCCCGAAATATCCTTAGAATAATACATACATAAAATCTTATTTCCCTATTTATTTATTTATTTATTTTGTGAACATTTCATTTTTGTTATCTAAATTTTATTCATCAAACTTCTAAATTCCCCCCTGCAGGTTCTCATGTCACAACTTGAGCCTTTAACTGATCAACAACACACGAATGTCTGTAACCTTCGTCAATCATCTCAGCAGGCTGAAGATGCTCTAACTCAAGGAATTGATAAACTGCAGCAGACTCTGTCCCAAAGCATGGCAGCTGATGTAATGGGTGTTGGGGGTTACGGTCAGATGGCTGATGCAATGGAGAATTTGGAAGCTCTTGAGGGATTTGTGAACCAGGTAATAATTTCTTGGAGACATCTATTAACGTGCACTTGCTATCTTTGAAAGCTGAATTAGCTCATGTTTCCTGAATTCCTTCCTCATGTCATAGCTCACTTAACTATTTTGAAATACAAAACTGAGTCGTGATCATATATAATAAACAAACATCGCCGTTGGGAATGCTGAATGATAGTATTAATTATGAGCACTCAACAACTTAACGCTTGATTCTTTTCTGTATACTGGATCATGTTTCTCTTTTTAAAAACAGGCCGATCACCTTCGGCAACAAACTCTGCAGCATCTGTCTCAGATATTAACAATGCGTCAAGCAGCTCATGGTTTACTTGCACTAGGAGAGTACTTTCACCGTCTTCGTGCTCTCAGCTCTCTGTGGGCTGCTCGTCCTCGTGAACCCACGTAGTCAACAGAGGTAGGATCCGAGAAAACCACTCATATCCAAGTTGATTTTCCACGAGCACCTGTGCCTCTGCAGGGGAATGAGTTCTTGCGGCTTCCGGACAAATAATTGATCCAGTTATATGTTTTTCAAAACAGTTATTCTTAAGTTTAAACGGTGTAAATATGAATCTTAATGATGTGTTCCTGAAGCAGCAGCTTTACTTGATTAAGTTGATGCCCGGTACATGATGTATATATTGTTAGAAAGTGTTAGAAAGTTTCATTTCAAATGCAGGTTATGTATGTACTACTTGGCTAGCTACTTGTTTAGGCATATGCGTGCTGTTAAGACAATTCTTTGTCATTTTTAATTCGACAAATCTTCCGTACATGTTTCGCTGGTCAAAAAGAGGCGTGGCACATCCACTTGCAAAGTTAAATCTACTTTAGCTATGCATGAATCAACAGGCCTGGAAACTGCAAAAAATTCTCAGCTATTTTCTTTTAGCGAAGAACAGCTTATCCTGGAAATTTAGTTGAAACCAATGCTCTACAGCTCACCAGTTACACGAAAAAAGAAAAAAAAAGATGAAATTTTGTTCAATAAATACATGATATCAGAACATATTTTTCAGATGTGGCTGACACCTGACTTTCCAAAGAAAGAATGGCAACTGTGTTCTTCCTAGAATTAGCAACAATCCACTCTGATTTGCAAGAAGGTGTTGGAAGAAACAAGTGAGAGTTGGGTTTTAAAAATATTGTTTTTATTAGCAATACCATTAAAAATTACTGTAGCAATCAGAGAGTATCTCATTCTATATGGCGAGGAGAGTTCCATTTCGAGATTTTATAGTTTTTAAAGTTGTTTAAAGTCATTAATGAGTTTATCAATGTATAAGATCTTTTCTTTTCTAGATGTTTTGGTTGGAAAATAGGTTTATAGATCAAAAAACAATGAACCTGTCTGATCACCACAGTCGTTGAAATCTGAAGGGGAAAAAATGATGTCTAGGTTTATAAACAAAATTGGAAAATATATTTTTTAAATGAACTTTTTCTTAAAACGTATTTTTTTAAATTTATATATAAACTAGTAAGTAACCCTTGTCTCTGGTTTTTTAGTTTTTTTTATTGAACTTCTTTTAAATAAAGATTGTTTTTTTTTTAATTATTTCATATATATTTAATTTTTGACAAGATTATTCTTATTTATGTAGTGTTTTCTTTGTTTTTCATATATAAATGAAATTTGTTATTGAAAAAAATATTTATTGTTGGAAAATATTTATAATAAGGGAAGGCTTGCTTAATATCTTATTCAATCAATTTTATGTTTATTTCCACTATCCTTTTATTAAATAAATAATTTATTTATTTATCTATCAAAATTGATTCTGATTCTGGATCATGTGCAGGAAATGATGTGAATATCAAATAATAGCAACTCCCCGGAAAAACAAAATAACAAAAGGCTAGTGGGTTTTGAACCCGACGTGAATCGAACACGCAACCTTCTGATCTGGAGTCAGACGCGCTACCATTGCGCCACGGATCCACTGGTGGTCAATACTTTCGACAAACTATAAATAAACTAGTTTATTTGTATCGGTACACCTGCTTCCCGTCAATCCCAACTGTCATCGAAAATGGGAGAGAAAGAAGATGGCAAGATCACCATTGCAGACCCAATTAAAGATCATCGAGAAACCACGTTCTCCTTCTATACTTTTCTGTGAGTCTAAGAGTGTGAGAAAATATTTAGTTAGGTTTTCTGCTGTGTTATGGGGATCGATGTTCATATGCTTATTCTTCCATGGTGGGAAGACAGCCCAGCTTTGTCAGACGGTGGTGACAGACCCTATCATCACATTCTAAACTTCAATGCGTGATTGTAATCAAATTGAGAAACACTCCATGAACTGTTAAGTTCTATTCTGAATTCAAAACATTATGTTATTTGATTTCTTTTCAAGTTTACAATTATTTCTTCGGATATAGAAAAAGTGCGAAGCGCGTTCAACTTGTTTTCAAGTGATGTAGTTGTAAATCTAAGAATCACAACAGGATAATACAGAATCTAACTCTAGAGTTTGAATATAAATTAAGCTACGTACGGTAATTTTGTTCACACCAAACCCTAGTAATCATAAAACTTAGTGTACAATTTTGAAATGAGCACGAAAGAATCCTAAAACACATCACAAACATAGAATGAACTCGAGCATCTGAACTGAACTAAACAATCCTCCTTTTTTTAATCATTCATGATTAAACTAAGAGGTAATACTTATCACTCTATCTTCTTTTCCTTTAAAGTTATCGATAGCAGTTTCTACTAACAATATTTTTATTATTATTGTGAGTGTTCAGGTCAGGTTGTGTGTATCTCGACGAATCCCACGGGTCTTAAAATTAACGACTATATAAGCCTCCAGTAACTATCATATTAGCAATTACAGAGTTCGAATCTTAAATCACGGGCATAGTTGGTGGTCAAAATTTTGCTTATCTATCTTTACCGAAGCTGTGCACACTGAAAACGCTCTGTATTCGAAAAAGAAAATGGCATGGATAAGAAAAGAGCTTAAACAAGAAAGTCTTTACACTTGCATTTCTTCCTCCTCCACGCAATTTAACCGAATTTCTGTATTTGTAATTAATGTAGTTTTAAGACTCTCATGCTTTCCAATCCCATGTTGCGAATGCTAATTGCAGAGCACGGGAAGTGAAAAGGAGTAGTTGAGTTTGATCTGAGTGGGAAATGGAAACTTCCGGGGTTTCCCCCCCTTATCAAAAGTATTTCCCAGGAAAAGAATGCAGGATTCATGCATTCTAATAAGCTGCCTGGGATCAAGATGTGCGGATGAGTGGCTCCACCGGGCGTGCATATTCATTGCATTTTTTTCCCAATTCTTACTTGTTAATGTATATGAGAACTGGGGCAGGCAAGGCAAGGCTCTTCCAATCCAATCCGGACAGTTTTATTTTGTTTCTACCATTTTAACATCTTCCATTTCCTGGACAGCAGACATGGATTTATGGAGCTGGTAGTCTACTCAGTTCAGGAAGGGTGGGGGGCCAACCAGCCGCAAATGCTTTAAAGAA
The DNA here is from genome assembly GCA_027405865.1 of Salix purpurea. Taxonomy (NCBI): domain Eukaryota; kingdom Viridiplantae; phylum Streptophyta; class Magnoliopsida; order Malpighiales; family Salicaceae; genus Salix; species Salix purpurea. The sequence continues at coordinate 15,473,954 of JAOWLH010000011.1, forward strand.
AAAAAAAGGATTTCAGAAACTCAAACCCCACTTTTACAGATCAATGATGATGGAAAATAATGGGGACCTATTAGCCTACACAAAATATTGATTGGGTTTATAGCCTTTTTTTCCAACCCAGGCTCTACTGAGTTTAGAACCCCATCGCCAACCCTATTTCCATAGCCAATAAATAAATAAGCAAAACTTTTACTTAATAATTTTCTCAATCAAATGATAGCCCCACTTTTGAATAAGTTTTTCGGCTTAGAATTGAGTTGGACCACCGTTAAATCTTGGACCATAGCAGCTTGTTCACCTAAACTCAATAAATAGCCCACAAATTCTTAATCATGAACTATAATTTCCTTGGCAGCTTTGCAATGAACTTCACTGGCTTCTCCTTCTCCTTAATTAATTAGAACAGCTGGAAAGCCATGCAGGTTCAAAGTAGATTCTTAAGTGATTTTTTATTTTTTTATTTATGAGATGGCTAGGGATAGTACACCATAGCCTGAAAAGGAAACTAGGGGCCAGATTAAAAAAAAAAGAGAAAAAGAAACTGGGTGCGAAGTCTTGATTAGGCTGATAATCAACGCACGCATGATGAAGTAAACATTACAGGATGATTTGCGAAGTCTTCCGATGGGTCTCGGACCATTTAAATATGCAGCTGTGTGTCGAAACCTAAGAACACACATGCTGACCAGTTGTTTCGTCGAAAATCATATTCATATGCATATTCAAGGTCTTTCTTACAGGCAAATGAAATCGACAAAGGTGGTTGGGCTGGTTAAGTCAGTCCTGGTCAGGATCAACAAGCCTGTCACCTGTCAAGAATTATGTTGTTACAGCATCTCTCCACAATCGCTAGCACCACCGGGCTGCAGCCACTGGATTCACAGCATGTGGTGTGTTCCCATGAGCACATGATGGGGTGAAGCCTCAGCCAAATTGGCATGCAATTCGATATCAAAATCATAATCATGAAAAAGTGAAGCACCTCCCGCTCCTATGGCTTTCCTTAGATACCCCATTCATAAAGCCTACTATAAATGCTTAGTTCGCTAGCTGGTAGATTTGTAATTATACAGGAATCCCTTTTTCTGGGGGGAGGAAAGGCACCTGTAGTGGGAAGGAATCCTGAAGTGGGTTTTGCCTGGTTGAACTAAAAAGCATTGATAGTCAACGAATGGTAATGGGCTACTGGAACTAGACCCGAAGAAGTAAGTTATGGACTTAAACATGATTGATTTCTGGGTCCTTTCTTCGTGTATAATCATTTCAAGTCTCCTTATTTTTTTTTTAAATATATATATATATATGCATATATGCTCTTCTCAGTTGACCCTCTCTCCATTTTCTTCTTATCCTTGATCGTCTTCCTCATCGGGGTGAGTGTAAGAGCCCCCACCCTCCCCCCTTGATGAATCTCGTACATACATACGTGTAGTCATGCACATATACATAAAAGGGACACAAGTGGGCGGTGCGAGATAATCAAAGACTCCGTGGATATTTTATCAGGCCATGAATGGAATTGATGGGTTCGCACTATGGCAAGATTGATTTATACTGCGAGTATGTTCTGAGAAAGCTGTAGCTTCTAAAAAGACACAAACTGTAACTTCTAAATAACTGTAATACTATAGAAAAAACTACACACACAATTCGAAATCAGCCCCACAGCCACAGCCACAGCCAGATTCATAATTCTCAAATATTCCACTCAGTGTTTGCGACACAAAGGTACGTTAATCACAGCAGAAGCAAATATATTCCTCCTGGCACGTCTTGAAACCCATCGAGAAACCAAGCTCTTCAGTCATGTCAATAAACTGTGTTCGTGGCCCATCATCTTCTTATGAGAAAGAAAAAAAAAAAAAAAAAAAAGCTGTCCACACGTAAGAACATTGGATTAAGGGAGATTTTGTGCTCAAATGATTAAGCAGATGATGTAGCCTAGTATATTGCTGCGTTGTATTTAGCAGTACCGGTCGGCGTAGATCGCTGCCTAATAATTCGCTTTCAAGACAGATTCACTTGCTTAAAATAAAAATAAATAAGGGTTTGAAAAGATTCCATCCAATATCACGAATAAACTTTGGCTATCATCAATCATATTTAACGAAGTCAATTATCTCAAGCCATGTTTCTTGATGCTTCAAAGAAATATCATACCGCCGGAGACTCATCCCTACATTGCATGGTGGAGGCATCAACCTTACATTATGAGTTTTTTTAAAAATAAAAATAAATAATAAATACTAGGACAGGACAGGACAGGACAGGACAGGATATACCTAAGGTAGGTATGATAACAATTGTAATCGGAAGAGAGGATTGAGGGCCCAGCAAAATTTGAAAGATGTGGATCATATATTAACCACACCATTGGCTACAAAATTTCTTTTATTTTTTAACTTAACTGCTCTCCTGAGTTAATTTCATATGAAGTGAGGTTCAATTAAATATAAATAAAACAAAATTCATGAAAAAGGGTATTGTGTGGCGTGGTGGTAAAGATTTCGAGCTCTGCATTACAAGTCTCGAGTTCGAGTCAGGATATGTATATTTTATAAAAACCTGGAACAATTACAGTCTTAATAGCATTTCTGAGCTCGCAAAACATTCTTAGAAAATAAAATTTTCTCGCATAAAAAAAATCTATTCGGAAAGGATAGAAAAACCCTACTTGGAAAGGTCTAGCACAAGATTGTCATCTGTCCTCGAACGTGTAGGCAACGCTTTCTTTCTACCTTGGCTTTTAATACACCCAATCTCTTTCTATAAACAGAGCAGTGATTGAATTGCTATTGTTACCTTCTTGCATGGCAGGATGACAGCGATGCCCTTCCATTGCTGGCTTTCTTTTCCTTGGTGTTTGCTTCTAACTTAGCGTAGCATTTTTTCCATTTCATTTTTTGATTGTAGAATCCGTCTATAGCGTAGCATGCAAAACCCTTTTAGAGCCAGCAATGTCTTGCTGTCATGATTGTGCTATGGCATCCCAGTCCTTTGTATATTTAATTATTCAATAGTTATTATTTTCTACCCTATTTATTACATCCATTACTTGCTACGAAAGGCTTAGAGAGCAGTCGTCGCTATTCATGAAGGTGTCCATGAGCAGTACTCGTAATGCAGGGCGAGTTGGAGGGGTGCAGGTCTTTCCATGAGCCGGGGCCAATTTTAAATGTAGTTGTATTATATAATTTAATGTCTTGGGTTATTAATTTAGTCTAGATTTAATAACATATTATGTGAATATTTATTGTGTTTAATTATGAATTGTTAATTTTAATGAACTGTGAAGTGTGGTGATTTTGTAATTGTATTGGAGAGATGAATCGTAAATTGCGCGTTTTGAATCATGGTTATTGCTGGGTTGATTTTTCTAAATAAAAAATACTTTGAGAAGCAGCTTCAGTTGTACCTTAGACGTATCGTTAAACTGTGATGTTTTTTAAAATGATTTAATGTCTTGGGAATTATTAATTTAGTTTAGATTTAATAACATATTATGTGAATATTTATTGTGTTTATTTATGAATTGTTTTGGGTCTGGTTATTGTTGGGTTGATTTTTTATGGAAAGGAGTTTAGAAACTAGAAAACACTGCTTTGGTTTCTTTTTTTTTTGTTGTTGACGAGTCACGTAAATATCGTTACGATATTTTTCTAAATAAAAAGCACTTTGATCGGTCGTACCTTAAGCATATCGTTAAGCTATGTTATTTTTTAAAATGATTTAAAATTAATTAAATTCCAACTCCAACCTGCACCAAATTGGATCGAAGTCACATTCACTTCATTCCATGCCATCAAACCAATACCAGAGTTGGTGTCCCCAATTATTAATTTCAGCAAATCACTTGGCCTTGAATCAAAGAAGGATTTTCAGAAATCCCTTTATTGTAGAATTAAAATAAAAATTGAGGGAGGGAAAGAAGTGTGAGTGGTCCCCTGGCCAGCCCCAATTTAATTTGGAAATTAATAGGGTGCCCAACTTGCAAGGACTAGGCATAGCAAACCCAGTCCTGCACACTTGATTGGCTACGGCCCTTCTTCTCCCCCTCAATGCGAGTACATTTTCATCCCAAAAATAATTGAGAAATATGCATGAACAATTATTCCTCGGCATCATTTTCAAATGTGAGGGTGGCTATGGACCATCCAGTTGTATCCTTGCAGGATCATTAAGGAGAAAATGAAACATTCTCCTCCTCGCTACATGGCGGCATGGTGGGATGAAAGATATCCCGCCGCCCATGATCTAGCCGTGCCCGTTTTGCTTCATTCGCTGACCATCCTTTGCCATGGATAACTTGCAAGGCTACTTCCCACCCTCCCACCCACCCACCAGATCCTAAATCCACCTCGCAACATTTGAATTTGGTTTTTGAGCTGGCGTCAGTGATGTTGTGATTGCCAAGTTCATGAGTTAATCAAATCAGTTTTGCACATTCATATTTCCATCTCTAGAACCATGTTTTTTATAAAATCATATAAAGAATTTATAGGGAAAAAAATAATTTCACAGTTCATGAGAAAAATATTCTCAAGAATTAAGCATATTGGATTCTTATTAAAATATTAAATAAATAATTATTAATATTACCATAAAATATATAATACTATTCAAAATCTATGCCATAATCAAGCATAGCAAGTCTTTTTATTTCTTTTTTTTAAAACAATTATTTTTAAAAAAATATTTATATGTAATTACTCACAACAAAACAGATTTTATTCCATAAAAACATCTAAAAGGAAGCGCGATTAAAAAAGAAAATGAGCATCTATTTGCTTTTTTGATGACCATTGAAGACAAATCACCTTCATCAAGTCTCCTTGTTGTATGAAAGCAAAGACATCAAAATCGCAGTCATTACACCTTTTTCTTTCTAGTTTTTTCGGCGACTTTCTCTTCTGTTTACGTCAAAGGACTAAATGCAAAAGTAAACAACACTTATAGATCAAAATGTAAGAAAACGGTAAGAAGAGAGCCGAATATTAAAAAAAAAAAAAAAAAAACTATAACTTGAAGGACCAAGTTGAATATCTTCATGTCATTTGAATAGAAAACACGGGAAGAGGTTGAGTTTTATTTTTTTATAAGTCAATTTTGATCATTGATCTATTCGTTTTAGTTAGAAGAATAACATAAAAATATATTTGTTTTTGTTTTTTTTTTTAAATTGATCTCTAATTAAACGTTGAAATATTTAATAACAAATCAAGACAGATAAACCGAAGCAAATACCAACAAATAAAATCAATTAAACATAACATGAAAGAATATAGTTAGAAAAAGTGAAGGGAAGAAGATGGAAAACAGTGTAATTAATAGTAAATGAGTCACTTGCCTTGCATTTCGATCAATGCAATGCAGCTAAAATCAAATTTTTAAAAATATAAAAAAAATATTAAAAGTGTGAGTTTTTTTATAATGCTATATATTGGGACAAAATAATCAGTCTGGATAGAATTTTTGTTATATAATGTTAAAAAAAAACATTTATAAGATATTTTTTGTGTTTAATACTAATCTTGAGTAATACAATTTTAAAGAATTAAGATAAAAAAAATTAAATACAACATTGAATTATAGAATTTTTTCAAAACATTAATCCGTAATATTAGATTTAAAACATTATATATAGAGAAACTTTAAAACTTAATCTTTAATAAACACAATATTGAATGATAAATTAGTTGAATTAATATTCTTATTGTTATTATTATGATTAAAGGAAAAACCAAAAAACATATCATCATAAAAAATATTATTTGTCTTAAAAAAAGGAAAATAATTAAAGGACAAAATTAAAGAAAAAAGCAAAATTAGTATTATTATCATTCTGAATATAATTATTATAATCATTTGGATTATTATTATTATTATTATTATTATTATTATTATTATTATTATTATTATTATTATGATTATGATTATGATTATTATTATTATTATTATTATTATTATTATTATTATTATTGTATAAACAATGAAAACCATAATATTTTAATAAAAAGAGAAAATAAGAACCAAAATAAATGACAAATCCAAAATAAATATTATTCACATTTAAAAATCATTTGATTTGAGAATAAATAAAAATAAGAATCACACTCAAAAAAGGAACAAAGTGAAAAAAAAAATATCAATTTTAAAATGATTATCAACTTAAATTCAAATTTCTAGACTAAATTGAATAAAAAAAAACCCTAATAAAAGAGAAAATAATAAAAATTAAAAACCAAAACTAAGAGTATAAATATTTAAATATGAAAAATAAAATAGGAATTGTCCAAGAAGGACCAAAAAAAATTAAAGTAATCAAAACTAAAACAAAAATTAAAATAATAAAGGATGAAATGAAAAATAAATAAATAAGATATTTTTTGTGATCAATATTAATGTTTAGTAATATAATTTTAAAGAACTAAGATAAAAACTAAAAACAATATTAAGTCACAATTTTTTTCTAAACCATTAATTCAATATATTAGATTTAAAATATTATATAAAGAGATGTTGCAAAACTTAATTCTTAATAAATACAACATCGAATAATAAATTATATGAATTACTATTCTCATTCTCATTGTTATTATTATGATTTAAGGCAAAACCCAAAAAACAATATTAGCAGGATAAAAAAATATTATTTGATATGAAAAATAAATAAAAATAATTAAAGGATAAAAAGCAAAATTAGTACTATTATCATTATGAATATAATTATTATAATCGTTTGGATAAAAAAAAAAGAGATCTCAATTTTTAAATGATTATTAATATAAATTAAATTTTCAAGACTAAATTGAATAAAAACAAAACCCCAATAAAAGAGAAAATGATAGAAATTAAAAACCAAAAATAAGAGTATAGATACATAAATACAAACAAATAATAGGAACGGTCATAGAAGGACTGTAAAAATTAAAGGAGTCGAAACCAAACAAAAAATAAATAAAAAACAAAATTAAATGAAAAATAAAATATATAATCAATTTGAAATGAAGGACAAAATTGAAACAATTTAAAACTTCAATACTGAAAAAAATACAGGAATGAAAAACAAACCAAAAATAAAAAGATAAGGGACAAATAAAAATAACATTTCTGATCAATTTCAATTGAAGGATGAGATTGAAATAAACCAAAACTTCTATAAAAGAAATCACGACAAAAAAAAAAGACCAAAGACTAGAATGAAAAAAAAACTATAAATAAAGAGGATTGCCCTACATTTTCAGTTGCATGAGGGATAAAAGAGGAAAAAATGATTAATCGGCCACTGGCTTCGACCACTGTTAGACGACACGCACACCACCATGATGATGAGAACATGGCGGCGTATCTGGTAAGATGACAGATGAACATTTTACACCAACAAAAGACATGCGCAATCTATATGACACCGACAAGGAACAACTAGTGACGTGTCAAACAGACATGCCAGTAGTTTTTACAGAAAAAATTAAAAATTACCTAAACACCCCTATTATCAACGCTTTGTTGTTGTCTTTTTTGAGGGTAGATCAATATTTTTACCGTTTATAAAAACTTGAAAAAATAGATATACCCTCATCAGGAACTCTTAATTTTTATCCCATTGAAGGCTAAAATGATGATTTCACTGTCCATCAACATTGTGAAAAATTAAAAATACCCTTGTCCAGTCAACGTTTGTTTGCATGTAGGTAGGAGTAAAAACATGGTTCATTGTTCAAAATAAACCAGAAAACACATAAATACTCCCAAACAATCAGATAATAAGCAGCGGGTACAATGAAAATGTCTAAAATACCCCCGAGCTCAAAAATTAATTTTTATGAACTAAATGATAAAACAATAGTTGTACTATTGAAATCCACGGTAAAGAATATCTAGAACTACAATGATTTCTACTTATTTTTTAAGAGGAAGAGTTTTTTTTTTTTTTTTTTTTTTAAAAAAGGCAAGAAAGATATTTTTAGTTTATTAATGCTAACACAACATCGTGGTTCAAAGATAATGGGCGCCCCTATCAATAATGCTCCCTAGACATTAGTTCCTCCTCACATTCCAATGAAATCTCAAAAGACAAACATCCTCTCTTTAAGATTTTCACTTTCTCCAAAAACCCACGAGCACCCTACCACAACAAATTTCTTGAAAGGCAGCATAACTCAATATAAATAAGATTTCATGGTCCCCTCCCCACCTGCTAGCTAGAAGAAGAAGAAGAAGAAGAAGAAGATGACGACACTCGTATTTCATGAGTTTTATTTTATTTAAAAAGAAAAAAAGAAAATGGACTGGGATAAAATGAGGCAATACATGATGAGGAAGTGCCCCCAACTTTTAAACATTCTGTAGCCGTTGATTAACTTATAGGACCGACCAATTAATCATTAGGAACCCATTTAGTCAAATGGAAAATAAAAATAAAAAAATGGAAGCCAAAGATCATAGATGATGGTATAATAAACAAGTGAAAGAATCAGAAAAAACTGCCACCAAATCCCTTTTTTAAGATCCGCCGTTTGATGGGTCCTAAAGCAATACCAAATGAATGGCTTGGATCGACTTTAAGTCAAGTTGGCAATGCAAAATGAGAGCACCGGCGAGGGGTCGACGGAAGAATCAACCATCCAACTTGTCCCGGCAGGGAAGTAAAATTAGAGAGGGCCACAGAGAGAGAGAGAGAGAACCTCATCATTCCATTTCCTCCCTTTTCAAGAAAGAAAGAATGGCGAGTCTAGGACAAATCAAACCCACAAATTTCAATAGAATTGAGGGGAGGTGAAGGAGCCGAGTCAGTTGCTCGAGGAGGGAAAAGCAGAGAGTCTTCATTCCTATGTAAAATGGATGAATCGAAGAATGGAATTCCAAGTTGTGGGAGCAGAATCTCAGTCAACACCTCAGTCAAACTTTCTACAACCCAATAAAAAGCCTCACTCTATCATCATACAACATTGCCAACAACTATATCTATATATGTATATATATATAAACCTGCCACTCCTTCTCTCTCACATATCTTAATATATATATATATTATGGGGATAATTTAATAGGAGGAGGGCAGGGGAGAAGAAAATTGGAAGGGGGCTGGCGAAAAAAATCATGTCTTTCTAGTTCTTTTCGTTTATGGTAAAAATTCTTCTTCTTCTTCTTCTTCTCCTTCTTTAATCATTTATTTACGAATTCTTTTTTTTATATATATATATAAAATATCTGTGCTTTCTCTTCCTTTCTGCCCATTAAACAACGAAAATGGCATAATACCAATCATCCTTTCCCCTGTATAGGAAACACCCATCATTGCTCCCAACAATCCCTTTCAACCTTGGAAACCTGAGCAGCTTCTAATATATTCCCTTCCTCCCATTTTTCCTCTCAATTTAAATACCCCCTCATCTTCATACCCTTTTCTCTCCTCTCACGAACACCCACCCACCCTCCTCCCTCCCTTCTTCAACCACTCTTATGTTCCCATCCCATCGCTTTTCTTTTGTAGCCTTGTAGAGAGTGTTGTGGTGTGTTGTGGCGAGTGAGTGATCGATCAGAGGCCCTCTCCTGGTCAGTTTTTCCTCTTAAATTAACACAATGGATCCTACCTCGACAAATTCTGTCAATGGTTTCTACTCTTTTCTAACCAGAGGGATCGATGATCTTGAACGTGTCTATCTCTCTAACAACTTCATGTCGGTTCAGTTCCTTCAAAGGGTTCTTTCTTTATTGAGGTCTTTTCACTCTCAGCTGACTTTGCTTGTCCAAAAACTCCATTTGCCTGTTGGGGATAAGTGGCTTGATGAATACATGGACGAGAGCTCTAAGCTATGGGAGGCATGCCATGTCCTTAAATCAGGCATATCCGGAATCGAGAATTACTACTCTGCTGGATTCAATATCACTTCTTCTCTTGAAAATCATCGCCTTCTTAGCCCCCAGCTATCTCGCCAGGTTCAAAAAAATAAAAAATAAAATTACTTCTCATTTCTTGATTAATTTCTATTAATATATGTTAACTCAGAATAAAAAAAAAAAAAAGCATGGTTCTTGGTACAGAAAAATAAATTGAATTCTCGTAACAGGTTACAAGGGCAATTTCCGGGTGTAGAAGAGAAGCAGTGGGATTAGAAGAAGAGAATAGAGCTTTAATGGAAACAAGAATCCAACCACTATCTTTGAGGTTTGATGAGAAGATCTCTATTGAATCCAAACTCAACGGATTCAATGGTTTTCGTGGGGTTCTGTATGCAATGAGAAACGTAAGCTCTTTGCTGTTGATGATCCTGCTCTATGGACTGGTGTATTGCTGGCCAGAATCAAGTTTTCTGCGAGGAGGGTATGAAGGGTGCTTATTTTTTGGATCAGCTTTCATGATCTCAACGGGAAGATTGCAGCAGAGAGTAGCGGCAGAGATAAACCAGATAAATGGGAGGCCAGGGATCCTGCTTTACGAGTTCAGGAGGTCAAAGATGGCCATGGAGGAGCTGAGAGGGGAGCTTGAGAGAAAGTGTGGACAAGGAGGAGCTGTTGAGTGGGAAACAGAGGCGGGGATAAGAGAAAGAGTAGACAACTTGAGAGGGTGTTTTGGGGTGTTGAGATCTGGAGCTGATAACATTGTTGGGCAACTTGATGATTTCTTAGATGAGATCGTTGAAGGAAGGAAGAAGCTTTTGGACTTTTGCAGTCACAGGTAGGAAGAGAGAGAGAGAATGATTGAAAATTAAGAAAAGAAAAATGCAAAGGTAGACGAAGCAGTAGTTGGGGTGGTTGTACCTTTAACCCTTCCCTTCCCTCTCCTCTGTTTATTTATTTTTCTCTTTTTAATTCTCCATTTTTCCTCTGCTCCCTCTTCTTCCATCCATCAATGTGGGTCTCTTGTTTCATCATCACAGTTGCAGTGCTAATTCTGTAGGGAAAAGAGGGAGTCCATGAAAAACAGTGGGCAGAGGAGCTCAGGGTTAGTTAATATGCAGGGACTACGCTTTTTTCACATCCATCCCAGCTTCCCGTTTATTACTACTATACAGGAAAAACACAAAGGAAGCTTCTTCTTGTATTTTTCTCACAGGGGAGAGAGAGAGAGAGAGAGAGAGAGAGATTTTCTTTTTCCTCAAAAAAATCCCTGCTAGCATTGTTTTTGAATATTTTCTGTGCACGAAAAATTTCAAAGTGGTTTCCCTCTTGTTCGCTGTTAGCATTAGTCGTACAAGTGCTATCTAGTTGTTATAGTAAATGACTAATCATTGTAGTAGTAAAGAAAGAAAAAAAAAAAGGGGAGGCTGAGGATTTAACAGGGAGGGCTGTGAGATTCCTGGGTCTCGCTTTAATTTCAAAAGCAGCCCTCCTTCCGACTTTGTTCTTGTGTAGGAAGAAGCTTTTGTCTGATTCGTTTTGAAAGCAATGGAGTCTGATGATGAAGGCTTCTTGTTAGCACACCACTCTTCTTCCTGACATGTCTCTCCTCTCTCTCTCGGATAATCATGCCATGCTGCCAGTTTCTCTCCCCTTTTCTGGGTCTGGGGAATTATATAAAATGCACAAAATATGGAGGGTCACTTTCTCCTCCTTAACCGTATCTCCTGCTTTTTGTCGCTTGCCGGAAATTCATGCCTTGCCTCCCTTCAAGGGTTCCATATGAGAATGCTCAGTAAACTAAAAGTATAAAATATTGGTGATGAAAGGGAGATAAAACATAACGACAAGATCTAGCCGAATAAATAAAGAGAGCTGCAGGCAGTTTTTGACAGCGAAGTTGTTTTCCAACGAAGCTGTGGGCTGGAGGAGGCAGCGTTACTGTGAATTATCATCACCCTTTAAACCACGATATCAGGCCTTCAATTATCACAGCCATTTATGTTCTCCCTCCCTCCCTCCATCCCATCCTTCTAGCAAAAATTTAATAACAGGACAGGCACTGCTAAAAGGAAAACCGAAGCTAACTATTTACAGTTGTCCCCCACCTTACCTCCCATGTACGGTGAGCTGATAAGAATCCGGAACAGGAGAAAACCAGAGTAATGACCCGCAAAAGAATTCCCACAGGATATCCTTTTTTTAAAATAAAATAAAATAAAATTTAAACAAGTAGAGAAAGAAACGCAGGCAACAGAGCAGGTGTTGAAATAGACATGGCTTCCAGCAGAGCTGCATAAAACCATTCAACTCTGCTTTAAAGGAGAAAGCCAGAATCATTCAACCACAACCAGATACCATTTCCACGTTTTGCATGCTAAATTCATTTGAAACAGCAGGCATGCATCCTGTTTGCCTGTTTAAATCATATAATTTAAGGATGTATCAAGATAATGCTACTTGATTCTGAACAATCAAACATGAATAAACTTAGCTGACACTTGACAAATTTTAATGAACTCGTAACAAAACTTATACAAAATAAGGAATAAACAAAGTTGGGATAGTGTGGCGACATTCCAGAGTTTCACTACTATATCTATAATTTACAGTAGATGAATGAAAAGTAGCAACTATATGGGGGAAATGATGGGTTGCCATGCAGAAATGCCAGAGTATGTCATAAAAGGCAAGGAAAAAAGATCTATAGCTATGCATGAAGTTGCCTCTAATACATATTCAAACGTCAAATCCCGGCATGGCAAACTGAGAAGCAAATATCTCAACCCGGTTTCGAAGCTCGACAATTTCTTTATTGTTAAGAAGACCTTTGAAAAAATCCTTTTTTGCATGTTCCCTCTGCACAACAGTCGTGATATGAGCAGCCTTGAGAAGAAAGTCAGCAACTGTCTCAAAATCAGCCTCTAAGCAACCTCTTGATGTCATAGCAGGAGTACCTGAAAGGGGTCAAAATTATGAAAAACTTAGAAATTGAAGAAAGCATAACGTCCTTAAATTACATGTTAGTAACTTAACATTAAGATGCACGAACTCAACACAATGAAAAATTTGGAATCAGGGAAATTGGAGGGATTGGGAATAAACAAGATTATTTGCTAGGCCACTGCAAGCTAACAATATCATCTACTGCTGCAAAAAAAAAAATCATCTTGTGCTGCCTTTAAGAGAGTATCTAGAATATCAAAGAAATTTGATTGAAAATTTTAAACTCAAGAACCCTACGAGTCTTCAAATTAATTGAAAATTTATAAATTACTGGCTTGGCAAGATTGCAACTTACCGATTCTCACTCCTCCAGGACAGATAGCACCGTTGTCACCAAATATGGCACTTTTATTTAGAGTGATTTGGCACATTTCACACACCTTCTCATAGCACTTTCCTGGAAGAAAGAATGGCAGTGTGGTCATTAGGAGAACAAAAGAAACATAAAAAAAAAACACATACGAAAGGATAATTTTATAAAATACAGTCAACAGCATGCATAAACACCCACTTGCTCGTGTGTACTTGAGGAAAAATAAAGCATATACAACCAGGAAGAAAAGTTACGTACACAGATACATAGGATGTTACATTTACATAAACAGTTGAAGCTATTTAATTGGCATGAGCACCCCACCCAAGTCTCCATCTACTGTAACATTGTTACTATAAAAGCTACCATAAAGCTTAAAGTATTAAATGATGTCCCTACAAGAACTTAAAAGGAGAAAGAAGGTGGAATCAGGAATCAATATAGGACTGCTACTTTGAGCAGTATTCGGGGAGAATATAACTGTTTAGAGCAGTTTTTTGGAAGGCCCTAACCAGTTGCTTTTTCCCTCCAATGATTTCTTTCTCTGAACAGGTAAATGGTACATGCACTTGAGGTCTGCCATCATCCACTGGGTCCCAACTAGAGCTATGGGTCCCGAGAAGAATCAGGCTATCTAGGAAAGGTAAATGGTAATTTAATAAAGACAGGCTTAATCCTAATGTCTACACTAACCCCCTTTGATATAAAAATAAGATAGAAGGGAGAGTGAAGGGGGATAATCCAGAAAGGAGTTGCTGCAATTAGATTATACAGGAGAGTATTGTCCATTTCAAGTGTTCCCTTCCCCATTTTAGGATTTAAACAGTGACACAAGTATGGTTGATTAACATTTCCATCATCGACGATTCATATCTTTTCCACTGAAATAATACATCACTCTTCTGCACAGAAATATCTGTTCAAAGACATTCTCGAAAGTCTGCATATACTAGAGGTAGTGATTTTTCTAGATAATGACTACAAGAATCTTTTTAACAAGACCAGTCGGTAAGCAGAAATGCTCATGAGAATCAAACTGAAACTCAAATAGTCAACGTGCTACGAAAATTCATCATATCTAGGACTCCATTGCTATATAACCCTAAGAAATACAAGCAAACTAAATTTCATTTTGAATATCAATACACTGAGATGATGTCAGCCTACCAACAAAAGTGTGCATGGTATGCAATCTCATTGTAAGGTTAGTGCTTCTTTGTTTTACACATTCTATGCTCACAAAATTGGTTTTAGCGTTATGAAACATTTCATCAAACGAATATGTAGGGGTGATCATTTTCGGTTCAGTTTGGTTTTTATCTATAAAAATAACCATATCAAAATTATTAAGAAAAACCAAAACCGAACCGCAACAGGTTTAAACCGACCTGCTTCGGTTCAGTTTTTTATGTAAATAAACCAAAAAAAACTGGTGAAGTGAAGAAAAACTATACTTATTATTGGTAATTGTGGGGATGGAAAGGAAAAGCAGGGAATTGCGAGTACATTCTTAATATAGTATATTTTTTTAATTTAAACCAGTGCGGTTCGGTTTTGGTTTACCGGTTTTATCCTTAAAAAACCAAAACCAAACTGGACCGGAAGTTTTTTAATATATTCTAAACAGGTTTTTTAAAGGTTCGATTTTCTCGGTTATTTTTTTTCAGTTTTCTCTGTTTAATTGGTTTTTTAGTTTTTTTGCTCAGCCCTAAGAATATGGACTGGACAAGTGGAAATGAGAGCTTGTTGTTGTTGGAGACAAGGCAAGAAAATGTGTAGATGAAAGGAGGGATAAGTAATCTAGAACATCCAGTTTCTAGGGTGAATTGTGTAGCGCAATGGTCTGTTAAATCTTGTTCCATTTAGAGCTGATTGTGAAGTCATAGCCAATACTTAATATTAAAACACCTAGGAAGTAATGGCAGGCTATGCACCCTTAACACAAATTGCTGATCAATGAAAAAATTATAAGTACAAAAGACAATATAGTGAGATGAACAGCCTTGAGCTTCATAAAAGTGTAAATTTCCGCTGAAATTACTTTATTTTTCTGGTGTAACTGGGTGAATGAATTCCTTTTGGTTATTCTCACAATCAAATAAGCAGGCTACAAAGAGGTTGATGAATTATGAATTTTGTTTGGTCATTCTCACAATCAAATAAAACTAGCTACAAAGAGTTTCGGAGTGGGAATTTTGGAAAATTTACAGCCCCTTAGATGCAAGGCAATTATTTGTTTAACTGCCAGCTTAGTCTAAGTAATTAAGTTTTTTCTTAAAAAATGAGTAATGCCTTCTGTTGTGTTTCTGGAATACTGGTATACAAGAATAGATTGCCTTTTAAGAGTGGAACCGGGTACCTGTCCCAAGGTTTTCCACAAAAGGTCTACCTTAGAACTCGCCTGTGATCCCTGGAGAGGGTGGGGAATGTAGTTACAGGCGTATGTTTTTATTCATTTTCATAATACATGATTTTAATTACGTAACAAATGATACATACCTACCCAACAGATTCCATTGATGACATTGAATATTACTAAAGTAAAAAGAAAAACATAGTGATTGAATTGCATAACAACTAAAGCTACTAATGTATAGGCAAATACTTAATCTTGAGGTAGCAAATACTAAATCTTGAGATTGTGCAAGGATAGAAATATATTACCTGCTAAGCCCCATGTCGTTAGATCCCATAGCACCAAATGATTATCAGTACCGCCAGTGACCAATTTGCATTTTCTTCTCAGCAAAGCAGATGCTAATGCCTGAGCATTTTTCCTCACCTGTTGCATATATGCTTTGTACACTGGTGTAGCCACTTGTTTTAAGGCTATGGCAAGAGCAGCGATGTGATTATTGTGAGGACCCCCTTGTAATGATGGATGGACTGCAAAATTTATCTTTTCTTCAAAATCATATTGGCTGCTACCATCATCATGACTAGACATGCCCTGCTTCCTCGATCTTGGGCCTTTCCTATAAAAAATAATCCCTCCTCTAGGACCTCTAAGACTTTTGTGAGTTGTAGAGGTAACAATATCACAATAGTCAAATGGACTAACACATTCCTGCAAAAGACAGACAAAACAACAGTAAGGGAAAACATGTATATATTGTGCTAATTTAATTGCAGATCAATGTGTAATTGCTGTTCCACAAACTTGTTCTTCTAAATACAAATACAGGCTCAATATGAAGCGAATCTTCTAAAGTATGCTTTCAGCAAATAAATCCATATGAAAATCTAAATCCTGATGCTTATTAGATCTTTCTAATGAGCTTGTTAATGTTTAGTTTAGGTATTTACAGCAGTAGGCAAGAGGTGAAGATAAGAAACTAGGCAATTCTAAGCTATTTAACTCCATTTCATAAATAAAAAATGATCAATCCGAAAAGGATTCTGCATATTGCAATTGTAAGCTTTCAAAATAAAATCAGAACAGAAAGGGATGCATATCCTTTCCCTATAATTACCTTCTTGGAAAATGTTAGAAAACAGTCACTTTTCCTTCTCAAGAGCACAACCAGCAGTGTAGAGAGATTATTTGAAATATAATATACCATGCAATGGCCACATAAAGAGAAGGGTGTGTATCTATCTGTTAATGATATGTTATGCGTTATATCACAGCATATATTTCTAAATGCATCCCAATATCATGCACGCAAAACAATTTAGAAGTCGTTAAACAAGAAGCAATTCATGATACTAAAAGCACAAGTTGATCAATCAAGCACTCCTAGCTTTAGGTGGTAAGTTTGTACCCTAACTACAAATTCAAAAACAATATCCATAGACTCGAAATAAAACTGATGAATAAACAAGTTACGAAAAATCAAATCTCAAACCTTAGCTGCCACAAGCCCGCTAATGTGAGCCATATCACACATCAAAACAGCACCAATCTTATCAGCAACTTGTCTAAACCTCGCATAATCCCACTCCCTCGGATAGGAACTACCACCACAGATCAGTATCTTAGGTCTAAAATCCATAGCCTTCTCCTCCATCTTATCATAATCAATATATCCAGTTTGTGGGTTCACTTTATAAGGCAAACTCTCAAAAAAAATCGAAGAAGCCGACACCTTTTTCCCGCCCGGCGTATAATACCCGTGACTCAAATGGCCTCCAGAAGGAGAATCTAACCCCATGATCCTATCCCCAGGCAACAAAAGCCCAGTGTAAACAGCAAAATTCGCTGAAGTACAGGAATACGGCTGCACATTAACACCCCATTTATCAGGATCCAGTCCAAAAGCTGCCAAGGCGCGACTCCAACAAATCAATTCAATTTGATCAATATTTTGATTTCCGGTATAATATCTGGAACCAGGCAATCCCTCAGAATATTTATTAGTTAAATGACTACCAAGAGCTTCCATAACAGCACGGCAAACAAAATTCTCAGATGCAATCAATTCAATACCTTTAAACTGCCTTTGCTTCTCCTTCTCCATAATCTCATAAATCTCAGGATCTGCGGTTGAAAGCGGGTGGTTTCCCCATGCCCGAACCATGGCCCGACGAGACTCCAAACCCGGATCCATAGCAACCCGTTTGGAAGTATTTGTCGTCGATGACGAAGCTGACGATTGAGAACCGTTATCTCTCGGTCTCTTTATACACATTTGGTGACCCAAAATGCTAAATTGCTCGTCTTCGGTTTGATTCTCTTCGTTATCGATGCGGGTTTCCGGTTTCTGATCGAGTAATTGTAGTGGAATTGGACTTGAGTGAAATCCAAGCGAGAGACCCGATTGTGCTGCTTGTGTTAAATCCATCACAGATTACTAAATAAATAAAAAATGTAGGCTTTTCTAGGGCTTTCTGGTTCTATTTTTTTCAAGGGTAGCTGTAGAAACAACAGAAACAGCGACAACAACAGCAGCGTTTGAAGCAATTACAGTGAAAGTAACGAGCTCTTGCCGGTGTTCTTGTGTTAACAGGGGCTTCCATCAAAATCAGAAACAAACCCTAATTTGGAAAGAAATTGTGAACGAGAATTGTTTTTGAAGGTAGTTAAATGATTGAGGGGAAATGAACCTGGCCCGAAAAGGGGAACGTTTGTGAATTGACCGGAATAGCCGGTAGCGTGAAGTTCCTTCTAGGTGAGAGCAAGTGAATTTAGTAATTCACGCGGACTAGAATCTAGGTCAGGTTCAGCGACAGTTACACCTGCGCGTCTTTTTCTCTTCTTTTTTCCAATAAACTCTGACCGCCCTAGCTGTAGAGAGCGATTATGGATTGGGCCTAAATGTCCAATCTATTTATGGGCCTGGTCCATTCATTTTGCTTACAGACCGATCCATCAAACACTTGGCGATCTAAATTTATAGTTTTTTAGTCGGTGGTTTACTCTTACCTTATGTATTAATAGTCATTCTTTTCTTCTTCTTCTTATTTTCATATACAATCTTGTTCATTAACACTTGCCTCACTTTTAACTCATCTTTTTTAGGGATATTGAATGCTTTGGAAGGATTGGAATGACTTTTAAATTTGATAGTTGTTTAGAATTATATTTAACCATCACTAATATATTTAGGAATTACATTGTTTAGTATTTATTACAGTTGGAGTAAAACTGATTAAATAAAAAAATAAAAAATCAATTGATAATAGTATTCAAGCTTGTCAAAAATACTATAATATCATTTCAAAAATCTTTAGAGCACCAAAAGATAATAAGTTAATGGAGGAATCCCTCAAGAATATTTTTATATTAACTCTCTAGTCAAGTTTATTTATTACATTCTTGCAAGATTCCATGTGTACCGTTCCATCTCCCATCCAGAAGTTTAGGGTTCATGTATCCAAATGGTTTAAACTAGTTAATTGCCCGCACTACGTTGCGGGCTGAGCAAATATTTTTTATAATTATTGGAATTGAAATAATTAATAGATTTTGTACACGCAAGATTTGATATAATGAAATACATCAACGCACCCTATTATAACAACAACAACAACATTGAAGACTTAACATCTAAAAATATCATTACTATTATTGCTAAAACAATAAAAATTATTAAATTATTCCAAGGAGAATAAAACTTGAAAACATTAATAAAAGAGGAAGCAAGAAAAAAAACTAAAATTATTATTATTATAACTATTATTGCGTGAATAATAGGAAAATAAATTCAATAGAAGAATAAAAAAGCCCAAAAACTTTAACAAAAGAGCAAACAAAAAAAATAAAAATTATTAGCTAAAAAAATCATTTGACGTGAAAAAAAAACAAATAAAAAAAACCAAAAGAAAAAATAAAGGAAAAAAAAAAGAAATGTCAATTTTCAAATGATTATAAACACAAACTAAAATTTAAGAGCAAACTTTTTGACAAAAAATGTTATCTCAACAAAGAGAAAATAATAAAAATTAAAATCCAAAACTGAGCAAATGTTATCTTACTATGCAACAATATATAAATATCAGTTAAAAGACAAACCGAACCGAACTGTAAACTGAACAACACTATTCATAACAATTCCTGATTTTTTTTTAGTATATAGTATAATATAATAAATAGCCCTAATTAGAACAACAACTTTCTTGCACGAATTAGAGAAATACACGAAAATGGAAAGGGTTGTTGTTTTTAACGAATATTATCCAGTTGAAATTAAAACTTTTGCAGCAGAAATCATAAATAAGAGAGACAGGAGTAGAGTAGTTGTTGACAGGAAGGTCAACTTTTTTGATTTAGTGGTGCAGATTCTTTACGAGCACACTGTTCATGATAACAATGTTAATACTCACTACTGCTTCTATTTGACTAAGCGATTTGGACGTATCAATTACCATCCTTCTGTCACAAAATTGTTCGTCTATGTCATGTAGAAAATATAGAGCACTGTGGTTTTCATGAACCATCACGTATGATGAAATGACTACAAAAACTCATTAGAAAACCAATATTTATGCCCACAGGCTGCAAGTTTTTGGGTGGATTACAAGTGCTGGGTATCAAAAATGAGTGGGAAAAAAACCAAGAAATTGAAAATATGGTGGCTATTTTTTTGTACATAGGCTGTGATTTTGGGTTGATATAGGAGCAGCAAATGGTGATTGATATATGGTTAACACTACATCCAATAGGGATTCTGCGTAAGAACATATTATAGCTCGATGGGATAGTTCTAGCACGAGTTCAATGACCTTATCTAGCTAGTTTATGTGCAGAGTCATGATGAGCATTGTTGTTAAAATTGTGAGTTAACTAATAAAATCATATAATTTTATGAGTCAATTGTACATACCTTACAAAATTAGGTTAAAAATAAAAAAACTAAAATCACGAGTTGACCCGGCAAACTTGATCAAACTCGTAAAATGAGTGGACTCGTATTGATTTTACGAGTTTTCTTTAAGTGTTTGAAGTAATTACCTTTCTTTACTGAAAGAGTCTGAGACTGACTCTCCTCCTGTGGTGAACCACTCAACCTCGCATCCTTTTTTTTGAGATGTTTTTTTTATGGAAGACACATGTTTATCCCTTTCAACCCCTGTACGTTGAGGTTTCTCCTTCTCCTGAAATAGGTCATAAGAAAACATTGCTTGAAGACAAGAAAGGTTTGGACTTGGGATAATACCTCTATTTCAAATCTCGTAGGAAGTGGAAAGGAAGTAGCTTGGTTTGGCGTGCTCGAGAGCTTCGAAGCTGATGAAAGATTGAATTAACCTTGGGAACTCGTGAAAGCAATTTCCTAAAAACCTCTTGTTTTAATCTGATACATGCGAAGGTTTTGACTAAAAACACTGGATTCAAAGGTGGGCTTTTTGTGTATAGGTATTTCTCGCTGATTTTCAATTTTTTGTGGTTGTTTTTCATGTTTTATTTAGGGTTGAGGTATTTGCAGTTTACTTGGCATGGTAAGTGTTTGGTTCAGTTTCTATGTGGTTTTTAGGGGGCAATCAAGTGATTTTAAGAATGGGTTATGTTCAAAACTGGACTTTGATAAACTTTGCGATACAAAGATTCAGTCTTGCTTGGAGAATTGAAATGTAGAAAATGAGGAGAATTCAATGACGAGAAAGGAAGTTATGAATGATGGTGCTCTTGACAATTCACAAATATGGTTCCTGTCTTTGGTTGTCTTTCATGGATGGTTGAATAACATTGAAACTGTGTTTGTGTTTTTCTAGTTAATGAATTTTCATTAATTATGTGAAGGCTTTGTCTGTTCGTAATTTTCTAGAATCCAAAATAAAGGCTTGAATTTTAAAGTGTATGAATTTTAACATTTGAATTTCAAGACCACATACATCACATAAACATTAATCTATCATTGTGTGCTTTCTTGTTGAACTAGGATATGATATAGGCTCTGACGCTACATTTATCTTTAGTTTCTCTCAGTGAATCTATTTTTATAGTTGGATTTTTTAATACATTAATAGTTTCCGCAAGTGTGTTTCTTAGATAGTTCTCAATTAAACAAACGCTTAAGTTTGGAGATCAGAATTCATTCCTAATTGTTCATTCTTGATTCATATATATTTATTTGATAAGAAGAATTAATACCTTGTTGTAGTAGACATTGATTTTAAAACAAAATGCAAATATAAACCAAAAAATATTTTACTTACGATTTTACAATCCAATTTTACGATTCGAGTTTATATTACATTTCCGAATCATGTCAAAAAAACGATTTTGACAACCTTAATGATAAGCAAGAAACCAACATGTTTGTAGTCAATCCATCTGCATATACAATTTAACATTGAACAATTGGCAATCTTATGCCTACAATTGACCCACGTGATATGCCATGTGCTTCTCGCGCTAAAAAATAATGTCATTGGAATGGAGGTCTCCTCTTTCTCCCCGTCTTTTCCCTAACCTCCTTTGCATGTTTAGAGTGTGATTGAGATTGTTTTATTTGGGTTTGTTAATTTTTTTTCTATTCTCGCAATCTTGTTTATGATTTTGTTTATATATATTGGTACACATGTATTTTGTTGGTTATTGGGTTAGGTCTGATTTGCCCATGAGGGATGGGCCTAGTCCAAATATTTTTCTACTTATATAAATAGGGACATAACCCAAATGAAATTTCATTATTGAAAGAACATTGTTCTCTCTCTCTTTTCTTCCATCTTATTTGTATTGACTTGAGATTTACACATACATTCATAACGTGGAATATAATTTTGATTCTAGTAAATGAAGTGACACTAAAGTGATTGATTCAGGAATAAGAAAATAAATTCTTGAAAGTAAGTTTTTCTTTTTGATTCCACATTGGTATCAGAGTTTAGATCATAAATTTTTACAATTAAATGATATGTTTATGAAAATAGTTTTCTTGTAATAAATGCATGCATATACATGAATATTTTTGATTATGTATTTAAAAAATCTTTTCCATGAATTATCGTTGTGCATGTTAATTTACTACAGAAAAACCTTAGACAGATACATTTTTTTAACTATATAAAGCAAGAACAAAAATTGCTTGCACCCAACCGAATTAGCATATTTAATTCACGTGTTATGTATATGTCATGTGTGAATTAATTAATGTCATTTTTAGATTTTCTTTCAATTGTTTGTAAAGTTCATGCTTTACAAAGGTGATAGATAATTATATGCTAATTGGAAACTACCAAATAAAAAGTTCATTAAAAAAAACATGTTCTCCACACCATGTGAATTGGTGATGGAAATAGCAATTTCATAGATTTGGTAGTGAGTTGGAAATTGCCTTTGGACAATTATTTAATTGCCAAATAGTTGTTAATTAAAAAAAACAATTAACCAATTGGTAATGGAAAGTGAAATTCATTTCCAATATCTAATAGACTACACATTTGGCAGTAAAATGGAACAGCTATTTGGCAGTTAAATAAATGTCAAATGGAAGTTGAAATAAAAGAATCAATAAATAAGTCAATTGATATTAATTCATTGTTAACATGAAATGTTTAATTATGATAGTTTCGTTGTTAAAATACATTGCTTAATTTCATTAGGAATGTTTTTTACAAAGTTGATCATACATGCCTTAATTAAATATTGATTATAATATTTATATATTTTTGGAATATTTTGTTGTAGTGGATAAGCAATAACAAAGTGATTATTTATTGAGTTATATCATTAATCCTATTCACAAAATCCAATAGCACGTTTATTATATGTATCATTGGATGAGTATAATGGTTATGAGAGGTGTTTATGAATTCTACATGGAACATCAAATGTTAATCGTTCTCAATTCTTTACCTCAGGAATGGATGTCGATGTGACTATCATTGGGATATAGGTTAGAATCCTTAAATTTCAATAATCTTGCCAATGAAATGCTACTTGAGAGAAAACATCGGTATACTAAAAGGGGTTATACGACGTACTGGAAGAAGCGCAAGTCATTCAGATGTTGCTGTTAAATTCATTACATGGTTTGAGCAAACTGAACTTGGAGAAGATGACCTTGATGACGTAATTAGAGACCCTACATATGTTCCTACAATATAAGATAATTCTAAAATTTCTTATTCTTAATATTATGTTTTATTTTAAAAAGATAATTTATTGTTTATTTTGAACTGCATATTTTGTGTAATTTAAGTTTTAATTACATTATATGCATGTATTTAATAATATCTGCAACTTGATTAGTGAGAGTTGTTAGTTAAAACTAAGAACTATAATTTTACACTTGTTTAAATTTTCAATAATAATAAGACCATACAAATGAAAATTGATTAAGGGTTTAATAATTCTTTTGTTTCTGTTGTATGTGTTAGATTATTATTTTAATTTAAAATAGAGTGACAATACATGTCATTTAAATTGTACTATATACTAATATTTAGTATTGGTGTCAATAATGCTTAATATGGCTACATCTAATAGTATTATTGCTGATTTGAACCATGAAAACAAACTAAATGAAAAGAATTATGATGTTTGACATCATAAGTATCTCCTGAAAGAGCAAGAAATATTGAAAACAATCACACAAACGATGGTTGAACCTGAGCAAGGAAACACTTCTCAACAGAGGATTGATATGGAAGCATATCAAACCTATAAACACAAGGATTGTGAAGCTCATATTTTGATGTTGAGCAACATGGGAAATGATATAATTCTGCATTTTGAAAGGCATTTTTTAACTCTGGGATGCAATAATGATTAAGTATGGAGGAGCCTCCACTACTAGACTTCATCAATTAACCCTAAAAATTGATGGTTTAAGAAGCACCAAAATCAAACGATGAGGCACCATCTTACAATCATGTCTAATATGATCAATTAATCACAGGGTGCTGGGTATGAAATGACTAATGAAAACAAGTTTATGTAGTTATCCACCTTTTGCCAAACAATTAGGAACACACATGTGATAACCTTACCCACAATGACAACATCAAGACGTTTAAAGATGTTTCTTGTCATGTTGAGCTTGAAAAAGATTGATTTCATGCTAAGAAACCTATAAACGAGGCTTTTATGTTTGAGACTAAGATGCGTAGAGCATATGGCTCTAAATATAAAAGGGTAAGACTAAAGGTCACAAATATAGCAAAAGAGGAATAGAAGCAAGTGATAATGGATGTGAATGCAAGCATGAAAAACATAGGGGTAAAAAAGATAAGAAGATGAATTGTTTCAATTGTGGTAAACCTTGTCACTTTGCTTGTCATTGCACTGAGCCAAAGGTCATGTTTAACCAAAATCATCCCTCTAACTTGTATGTTAGTAGTTGTCTAATGCTTCCTGAATCTGTTCCTTTCTAGATTGTAGACTCAGGAGCAACCGACCACATACCAAAGGATTGAGCCATCTTTGTGTAATTTCATCGAATTCCAAAAGAAAGTAAATACATATATACAGGAATAATGTTTTTGCTTTGGTGCTTGGGATCATACCTGCAAACTGGATTTGTGAGGCGGTCGCACATTTTATCTTCATAATGTACTCTACACTCTAAAATTTTGATGAAATTTTATGGTTGTTATTGCTTTACTCCAATTAGAATTTAATATTGAATTTGTTGGTTGTTGTGTAAAAATATACATGGAATATATTTTTTATGGTTCTAGTTTTGTATTAAATAGTTTTATGGTGGTATACATCGTTAATGTATCTATTAATAATGATGCTTTAATTTATATTGTTCAAAATTTCAACACGATTAATGATGGTAATATCATAACATGACATGCTAGATTATGACATCTTGGGCAAGATCGATTACACTGGTCTTTTAAGATCATTTACCAAAGAGAAATTGCTCGTTTGTGAGCATTTTTTTGCTGGAAAAGCAATTAGATTACTATTTGGCAAAACCAAAAGAGCTAGTAGTCCATTACAGCTTATTCATTCGGATATTTGTGGCCCAATAAATATGAAGACAAGACATGGAGGAAATTATTTTATTATATTTATAGATGATTTTACAAGGTATGGTCATGTTTATTTGATCTCATATAAGTCTGAAGCATTGGATTGCTTCATTCTATACACAAATATGGTGAAGAAAAAACTAAGCACTAAGATCAAAACTTTGAGAGCAGATCAAGGACGTGAATATTTTCCTAAATAATTTAAAAGTTTTTGTGATGAAAAAAGAATAGTTAGACAACTAACTATTCTTTATACTCCACAACAAGATGGTGTTGCAAAAAGGAGGAATAAAACCTTATTTCACATGGTAAGGTCAATGATGGTGCAAGTTAACTTACCAATTTGTTTTTAGGAAATACATTATTAATTGTTGCTTACATACTCAATTGTGTGTCCTTTAAATCTTTCTCATCCACCCCGAATGAATTATGGAATGATGTTAAATCCAATCTAGGTTATTTCCATCTATAAGAGTGGGCAACTTATATTCACAATACTTCTCATGAATATGAGAAACTTGGTCCTAGGGGGAAGAAGTGTATTTGTATACGATATTCTTAACATTTCAAAAGGATTTGTATTTATTAGTGAAAAAAATGATGGAAGAGTGACAGAGATTGAATCACGTGATATTGTATTCTTAAAAAAGGTCTTTCTAAAGACAGATGAGGCTAATAAAGATTTTCATTATATGAAATGGAAAATCTAGATTATGACACAACAAGATATTTAGTAGAGGATTTAGATGACAATTTTAATCCTCCAAGAAATAGTGGGAGTGATATTTTGTTTATTTCTACTCTCATAGAGCAAAATCATGAGCAATCTTAACCTCGTAAAAGCATTCATGAACCAATTTCTCATCGATTTAAGATTGAAGAGGAAGTGTTCATGATTGCTCCTCAAGATGATGAATAGTCAAAATTATTCAGTCATATATTATCTGGTTCTAGCAAGAGAATGGATTCAAGCTATGGAAAAAGAAATGGAGTCAATGAAACTAATCAAGTTTGGGACTTGGTTGATTTACCATCAGAACAAAGATCCATGAAAATAAATGGGTTCTTAAAATTAAACATAAGGCGGATGGGTCAATAAAATGTTATAAGGCTTGATTAGTAGCAAAAGACTACACTTAAGAAGAGGGAATTGATTAAGAAGATATATTCCCACCAATTATAAGGATTACTTCAGTTCACTTTATTTTAGTTATAGTCGCATATATGGACCTAGAGTTTTACCAGATGGACATTAGAACTACATTTCCTAATAGGGAACTAAATGAGGAGATCTATATGGATTGACTTTTAGGATTCGAGACTAAAAGACAAGAGCGCAAATTTGCAAGTTTTATAGATCCATATATGGTCTTAAGAAACCTCTAAACAATGAAACATCAAGTTTCATCAAACTATCCTCAAGGATGGTTTTATAATGATAAAAGAAGATCATTCATTATATGTATTTAAAATGTTTTAACAATAATTTTATAATATTGTCATTATATGTTGACGACATCTTATTAGCTGGCAACAACAAAAAGATGATTAATACTAAAAAGTGGTTATCATTAAGCTTTGGAATGAAAGATATGGGTGGGGCCAACTATGTTCTTGATGTGAAAATCATAAGAGATCACGCTAAAAGGCTTTTGAATTTACCTCAAGAGACTTGCATCAAAAAGGTGTTAGAACGCTATCACATGCAAGATAGCAAACCAATGGACACCCATGTTGATAAAAGTTTGGGCCTAACCTGTGATATATATCCCAAGACTCTAAGGGAAAAAAGAGAAATGTCTAGAGTACCTTATGTAGTGTTATAGATAGTTTGATGTATGCAATGATATGCACACGTCCCAATATATGTTATGTTGTTGGACTGATTAACCGATATCTATCAAATCCTAGTCAGAAACACTAGATAACAAACAAAATTATTCTACGATATCTAAAAGGAACTTCAAATTACATGTTATGTTACCAAGAAAAGAAAGATTTATTAATGATTGGTTACTCTAATGCCAATTGGGGAAGAGATGTCGACCAATCTAAATCAACTTTAAGATATGCTTTCTTGCTTAATGTTAGTGCAATGGTATAGAAGAGCAATAAACAATCTTGTACAACCTTATCTATTATAGAGGCTGAGTATGTAGTTTATTTCGTAACAATACAAGATATCATTTGGTTTAAAAATTTCTTGTATCATTTGAAAATTATCAAATCAACATCAGATATAGAGACAATTTATTGTCACAACACTAATGCAATAGTTGTGGCCAAAGATACAAAATATCAGGGAAAGACCAAACATATCAAGATGAGATATCACTACATAAGAGAAGCGATTACTAACCATGATGTGATCCTAAAACACATTTCTATTAATTTTATGGTTGGAGATCCACTCACAAAACTAATAGCAAGGATGTATTTATTATATATATGAAATTCTTTGGCCTATGTACAATGCATTTAGTAATATAACTCATACAAAGACTTAAAGTGATTGAGTAATGAATAAATATCATTTGAATACTATTTTATTCATTATTTGTCTTACGGATTATATTGAGTTTCGTATAATACAATTTATTAAAGTATATTGATAGACTTAGATTAACTCACTCACATGAGCAATCACCTCTAATACTTGTAAGGTGAGTAGATATAAACTAATTAAGTTTTAATGCTCAAAAGGCGACTTGGGCATAATGGGAACAATTTTAACTCAAAATAATTATTAAAAAGTCACCTTGATTGGGACCAAGATAAGTATCTAAAATAAAAGAATTGACATGAATGAATTCCCACCATTCATGTGTCTATTATAATTGAAGTCGAGTATGAAATTTTTCATTTGCAACTAATGATAATGGACAAATAAGAATTTTTTATTTGAAGTTTATGTTTTTGGCAACAAGACTAAGACTTATATGGTGTATTTCCTTTAACAAGGGAGAAATGACATACACTCTTTGTCTTTAGTAAAGAAAAAGAGTATTCTCTATTATAACATGTATTTCATACTACATGTGTTAACGACCATTACAATAGTACAAAATGGATCTCTACTTCTTTATTATGCGAGTCCTAGAGATCATATCTAAGATATCAAAATCTTATCTTTTGTGACTTTTGATTATATCATGAGGTGATGTATAAATGATCGCTATTTTAGGAGTATATCCTATGGTTATGGAATGAATTGACTTTAAAAAATACTCATAGGGAAGCAAGTTAATTCAGATCTAATTGATGTGAGTGCTGGGAAAACAAGTAATTTTAATTTTACACTTATTACTTGTATTCACTGGCCGGGATCATATCACTTAAATAAATTTGATATGATTTAGAATACTTGTAATTGTAATTATAGATTGAGTATGAAATTCTTGAGAGATTGAATTATATTCAGTCACATGTAACTAAAAATGCTTGGGTTATATTAGTACACTTTAAAGAATAATTAATTATGAGGTTCACGTCTCCTATATGACCTATGATAGATTTATATATATTGGAGCTCCTTTCTCTGTGTGCTTTCGTATGGTCTATTTGTCAAGTATGAAGTTCTTGTGCAAATTTGAAATATAATGTATTAGAAAGATGTAGCCATTTATGAGCGAGTGAGAGATGTATTATTGTGTTAGACCTAGTTCATCCATAAAAGATAGGCATGGTCCAAGTATTTTTTTAAGTTATGGCCACTAGATCACATGCATGTGTTAAGTTGTAGGATAAAAACAAATATACTTGATAAAAATATACTTAAAGAATTATTTTATTGCTATTAATTGCCAATGTTTAAACATTTTTATTCAAATATTTTCTTAGTTTAATTTAAATTGTGACAGTTGGTTTGATAGAAACTTATTGATTTGAATAATTTAAATGCAATTTAGCCTACCAAATAAAAATATTAAGAATAAAATTGATAAAACAAAATCTTAACAACTTTAAAATTAACTTGATGTTAGTCGATCAACCAACCAATAAAATAAAATATAATTATGTAATTGAAAAAAATAATAATTGCAGTGATTCTTCCACACATAGAATATGATAATAGTTGTTTTCAAAATATTCTTTTACTTGAAAATATATTATGATTTTTTTTTTAATTTTTTAAAAATTATTTTTAATATCAAAACACAAAAACCCTAAAATATATATATTTTTTTTTTCAAAAACATTTTTATACGTAGCAAAAGCAAACCACTCTATTTCACTGACGAAGCATCATTTTCCATGACAAGAAAACCAAGAATCTCTTGTTTTGACGTCAAGTGAGGGAAACGCAATTCAATTTCAAGGTCAAACAAAGAAAGCACATCAATCAGGTAATCTGAAGTCAACAGATATGCACATGCCACAGAAATATCCAACACTAAATTTAAACATATGCCAAGTCAATTTTATGTGGTTCGCAACATCACTAACTAGCATACACTCAACCACCAGAGACCAGTTACTGCTGCGTGGGTCTAATCAGAAGTCAGCTCCCGGCATGCAGATAGAACCTGCAAACATGATCCAACAGAGTATATGTCAGAAATGGCTTCGTAAGAAAAAAGTAGTACTAAAACTGCACAAAGGCCTTTTTGTTTTTCAGCTCCAGTTCTTTTTCTCTGCCCATTCATCAGATCCAAAGATGAGAATTTTTAAAGCTAATCAAGGACAGCAAATCCAGCACCACGAGTCATGAGAAAGCATTTTAATGTATAATTTCTCAACAGGCAAGGCAAGTCTATCTATAAATGAGGCGCTCAAGATAGGAGAAGAGAGTAGATGTTTTTGTCCCTTTGGATTAATATATGAAAGGTTTGTTCCTGCACTCACCCTTTTCCGTGCCAAACAAATGCCACAAGTTATTGAAATTAGTTTTTTATTGTCTTTTCCTTCCATTGCCATCGATGGAACTATTATCCCAGTATAAAATAAAAACTTTGTTTTTGGCGTGTCAGGATCAAAAGAAATTTATGGCATCCGTGGGTCATTCCCAAGAAAGCAGTATATATCATCTAGTTATAGTAGGTTAATAAAACACTTTTTGCAAGAGACAGTTGCTTCTTCAAAGTAAAACACTTGCAAAACCTGTTATATTAAACAGGAATTGTATTATCTGATTCTCAATTAGATAATAAAATCAGGAAATTGGAAGAATTACTTCGGAGTGTGCAAACTGGACTCTTGAATTTGAACAGATTCTTCTGGTACTGACCATTAACCATATAGCAGGATGTTTTTACTACACAGCAATTCATAGAAATCCTTTGGAACTTTGTTTTGCTTCAAAACAAATAAATGGTTTTGACTATTCATTTCAGCACAAACAATTAGAAAAAAAGTATTTGTTCTTCTGGATGTATACATCTTTCAAAACCAAGACTCTAAGAAAAATATGTATAGTGTACCATGTTATGCTTCTGAAAGCCAAAATGCTGCTTATTTCAACTAATTTGATTGTCACTAGTATATTAGAACAGGACCACTTACTCCTCAATGTACACACCATATTTACCTTCTAATGAAAAACATAACCTGCAGTTTATTTCAACAAGAATCATGTTTGCTTAGGAATAAGTTAAAGAATGCAAGATCTAATATAAATCAATGTAGATACTGAACAAACGGGAGGAGAAGTGTCAGTGGGGAATTGCTCACACTGGAACCACACTCTGTAAATCTAGTGCAAGGTTAACATGTGCAGAAGGGGAAATTGATACATGAAGAGAAACATGACCATGTACTAATAAACGCACGCAAACACATCCCTAGGGGGGCATGATACATGAAGACCCTGTTTGACATTGTGTTTCAAAATCGTTTTTGAAAAAAATTGAATTTTTATTTTTTACTTTCAATTAAATTTTTTGGTGTTTTTAGATCATTTTCATGTGCTGATGTCAAAAATGATTTTTAAAACATAGAAAAATATTATTTTAATGCATTTCTGAACGAAAAGCATTTTCAAAAGCAATCGCAACCACTCTCAAAAAGTCACAAAAAGAAACATGACAGCAATGTAATTACATTGAAGCTAAATGAACATTTGAGATAAGGCTCAATTAGTTGCAATTGCATGGCAGTAACCATATTTATAGGAACTTAATCATTGTGCAAGTATTCGCAAACTAGCCAAATGCACAATCAAATTTAAAGAAGAAACATTTCAAGCAAGATTATGATAATAGAGTTTATGGGGTCCAATCACAGAAAACATACCTGCACAGCTACTTATATGCATGCACTACAGAATCACATGTTCAAGTAGAACATGCCTCAACAGGTGAAGTTCTTTGGCATTGGACATCAATCCTGCCAAGTAGTTCTGTGTAGGAGGAACTCAGCGAAAGTTCCAGTGCATCAACACCTTCAGTTTCATTGCAACATTTACTGCTGTCATCCATGAACCCAACATCTTCAAAACCATTTTCAACAGGCTGGTCCATGTGAATGATCTTACCAAATAACTGAATAGAGTTAATTCCAACTTTCTTGGGGTTGAAGCCCTTGTTTTCAACAAAGCCTGTGTCAAAAGAATACGCACTACTCTGGCTCTCAGGTGATAAGTTCTCAGACTGCAAACTGCCGATGTTCATCTCACTGGGCATTCTTTTCATCTTAAGGACCAAGTTGTTTCCAAAGGCCCTGTCACTGAACACCTGAGGAGCAGTATCACTTATAAAGTTGGATAAACCGAAAGTGGAAAAAGAATCTTGCCTGGCTCCCTGCATGCCAGCAGGAAAAGTACTGTAATTCAACATTGAAGCATTCATGTGCCCCATAGTTGAATTAGTTAGATCTGACATAGGAAAAAAGAGTTCTCCATCTGTCAAAAACCTAGAATCATTTGGATATCTCAATTTCTTCATTGGGGGGAATGCAGCTTGAAGTGGTGATGTGGTTGCAACAAATTCAACTTGCCAAGGGCTCACTCTCTTTGCATTCTGCAAAACTTCAGGCTCATCCCAAGTAACCTGTGCAACAGAAAAAAGAAGTTGACAAGGAAGCAATGTTAAAATTTATAATGTAATTATATACTGTTATAATGTAATTACTTTCCGAATGTTAAAACTTATACAACGGCAACTAATAGCTGAATCATTAACAGAGATTGTGAAAACCTAGACATAAATAAAATCAGAGAGAGGAAAACAGCATGAAAAAGATGTAAAAAGAGTTAAAACAGCATACGATGATGGTGATATCCAATTTGCATGTGCAATTGAATCTTGTTCTAGCAATATTCTTAATTGACCCCCAGACTATTATAGCATCTGCCTGGCCTAGCTTTCTTGACATTGGGCAAATAACATAGCCCCTATGAAAGGGAAAATGACGCATGGAACAAATAAGAAGTCCTTAACAAATTCCATAGCGATATTCTAATTTCAATGAAAACCAAGTTCTTAAAACTTTTAAGTGGTACTCCTTCGCAAGGAATTGAAGAAAACCTCAATCACGTTTATAGCTCATAGCATGAAGATAAATAACGTAGCCTTGGGTAGAATGAAGAACAAAGACAAACAAGGTACGACACCGTACTAAGCTGCAACAATCTATACACTGCCCTGAAAATTCATTACCCAAAGCACCAGAGCCACAGGAAACAGCACACGAATAAAATTAAGAAAACAGGAAAATGTGTAAGGAATACCACTATTTCAAGCATCACCCAGAATCAGATATCCAATTTTAAAATACATTGTTCCATTAGCACCAACTGTTCTTCATTTTCTTTGGCATCATTTTCATTGATTCTCAATGATTAACATACACTCCAGATATCATTCGCAAAAAAACGCAATGGGGGAGTTTATCCCAAAGCACTTTTCTGTTCAAAATCAAAATTAGCAAGCAATGTTTAGTGCTTATGCAAGAAGATTTGAACTACTAAAAAAGATATAAAATCATTTAGAATGGATGTATTTCTGCTACCTACCTCGAAAACAAATGATCCCATTATCCTCCCAAATCATTTATTTCCATGACGATAAACGCTATAAAAACAATTAACCAACCACACTGTAAACCAAACAAATATGATAAATCAACAGACACATTATAACATACATACCTGAAGCATGCGCCAAGGAGAACCACGCCATGCACCAGAGTCCGGCAAACCAGTACCCGAGACAGTGCCCTGAAACCAAGTCATTCTAGAGGAATCCTCAGTCTCCATGGCCATCTTCACTCTCATCCCAGAAGTCCAAAACACACCAAGTGCAGCCTCCACCGCTTCAGCCCTCACCACAAAATCAGAGTACCAACCTGCCCTGGGATAATACACAACGTCAAACGGCAAACCTTTAGCCGCCATCTCCACAGCCTCCGCCACAGCCTCCTGGGACAGCCTCCCTCTCCCACTCCTCGAAAATCCCTCCTCTACCTTCACTTTGGTCTCTCCACAGCCACCAACAACCTGCTCCCTCCACCTGGCACTGTTATTAAGCCTAACTGCCCTCCTCACTCCAATAAACATCTCTCCCTTCAGATTCCTCATAAAAACCACCGAGTCCCCCGCAATCAACTTCTTGTTGTTCACAAACTTACTCCATCCGGTAGTTAGCAAGTGCCTCCGTGGCGTCCCTCGATAAATGTGCCTGAAATCCCAACTAATTCCGTGGATATCGGTGACCGTTAGAGTCTGAACCGGAGGCTCCGCCTGGTAGTTTAACGGAGGAAAAATCGAGTCTGCACAGAACCTCGGGACGGAGAAACCACCACCGTTATTCGCATCTGAAGGCGTTAGAATCTTAGCGAAGGACAAAATCTTATTCTCATCGTCATCAACCTCATTAACACCTCCACCCTCTCTCCTAGAAGGTTCTAGAAAGGAGAGAGGGAGGTTACAGGAGTTATTATTGAGAGGGAGAAGGAGAAGTCTAATGAATACCTCATCGGTTACCGGATCGGCGAGTAAATCAACGGCGGAGATTTGGCAAGAAATCAAGGGTTTAGAGAGAGCGAGATTGGAGAGAGATGGGGGATGCGGTGCCGTAGACGATGAGGATTGTTCTAAATGCCCCTGAGGGAAGTAGTAAACCCTAGAATTAACGGTGGGAATTTGAACGGAGGATCCAGCACAGGCACGCCAGATCCGCTGGTCCACACGGCTGAGCTCCGTCGGTTGCGGCATTTGTTAGTTCGTTTGGGTTTTGCAACCGTGAGAGAGAGAGTGACAAACAGTGAAATGGAAACGGTTTCTTAACATATGAGCTCTGCGTTTCTGTCTAGACTCTATAAGAGAGAGGGTGAGAGTTGTAGTGTCTGAGGTGAAGTAGGGGAGAGAGTGCCGTCTCGAGGTTGGAGTACGGCGGAAAAAAAAAGTTTGAGAAGTTGAGGGCCCCTTTTCTTTTCTCCTTTTTTTTTTATAAGTGGTTACACGCTGTATTTTACGGTTTTGGCCACGACATTCTTTCTAACTAACTCCAGGATTTGCAACTATTTTACTTCACCACGCTACTAAGACCCCCGTGCCTTACACTCTCTTCTCATTTACTGAATAAAATAAAATAAATGTTAAAAGGACGCGAATAAGAGTGATAAATATATATATATATTAAAAAAAAAAACAGTACGTATGGTTCTGTAGAGAATTAAAGCTGAGGGTAAAAAAGTTGATGCAAAATTAAAGAGAAGGAGGACTGAAATGGAAAGATTGTCAGAGTAAATAAATGGAGGGAAATAAAGACCAAGATACGGTCGTATCAAGAGCAGCGATGGTACTTGGAATTTGTTGGCGCAGGCAGGCAGGCAGGCAGCAGGCACTCGAGTGAGGCCTTAAGAGGACAGTAAAGATTCTCGCAGCGCAGCTCTTTAAATGAATGCAAATCTCGTACATTGACATTATTGTATTGGCAGTGATGATAGTGATGATCTCGAAAAAGAAAAATTGACACCTCGCCAAAAAGTCAATGACTATAAATCAGGACATTGCTTTTTTTAATAAAAAAAATAAAGATGTTAATATATATTTTCATGATAGTGAATTTCTGATTTTTTAAATATATATAAATTATAAGAAGATATAATATATCTTTGTTTTTACATCTTCTATCCATTTTCAAATAAAATTTAATATAAATTATATTTACATCTTTCTATATCATAATCCACATTGTTCACACAGGAGGGGGGCTTTTATAAGAGAGTTTATTCATTGTATTTGGTAAGGGAATTTTGATCGGATTCCAAAAGGGGTGGATTATTAAGTTAGGAATTATCCGAAGTGACATCAGTTTGAGATATATCAATAAAAGAGTAATTTTGAGGTCCTCTCTCTTGTACGAAGTTTGCAATTGAAAAGCAAGGCATTGCATTAAATGTATTTGTTAGAATATCCTCCTTTAAATGCTATGGAAGCAATCGTAAGCCGAGCCAGTGTATAATTTCTGAAATCCTTCGGTCTATAAGGCAAGAACCTTTCACAAATATCAATTTTTTTATATAAATTTGTTATTTATTTTCATTGATTTCAGAATGAGGAATTCAATTCTCTAAATACATGTAATAATCCATAATTTACAGTTTATAATCCCTGATTTGTAGTTTATAATAAATACAAGATTTTTTGTTACAATTTGGTTGCCATATATATTGGCACCCCCCCCCTCAAATTAATGTTGGCCGATCAAGAAGCATCAATTTGTCAATCATGAGTTGATATCGAGGCCAAGACAAAGTCTTCGTAAAGACATCAGTCGTCTGATGCTTGGTGGAAATATGAGGTGGTATAAGAATATTATGATCAAGAGCTTCACGAATGTAGTGACAAACAACTTCAATATGTTTGGTGTGTTCATAAAACATAGGATTAGTAGCAATGTGAATAACACTTGTGTTATCAGTATGAAGAGGTGTAGGAGTGTGCTGAAGAAAACCAAGTTCATGTAGCAAACCTTAGAGCCACACAATTTCTGGATAGGCAAAGGACATAGCTCGATACTTAGATTATGTGGAATATTTTGAGATTTGGTCATGTTTTTTGCTTTACCATGAAATTAAAGCATTTCCAAGAAACATACACCACCCAGTAACAGAACGACGTGTATCCATACACCATGTCCAATCTGCATCACTATAACCTGCTAATTGTAATGAATTATCAATAGAAAAAATAATCCTTGCCTCGATGCACCCTTAAGATAGCGAAGAATTCTTTGGACAACAGCTAAATGAGGTTGACGAGGAGCCTGTAAAAACTTTCTGACTTGTTGTACTGCAAAAAAAAACTGACCGAGTAATGGTTAGATAATTCAAATTGCCCACCAATTGCCTGTATATGGAGGGATCATGTAACAGGCCACCATTCCTTGAGAGGTGTAAGAACGTTATTCCCCGATTCAAGGTCGCCTAAGAGAAGAATCTCTTAAGGTATATTTGTACTGATGTAGAAAAATTCCATCGGACCTAGAGTGCACCTGTAGACCAAGAAAATATTGAAAGTGTCTCAGATCCCTCATATGAAATACACTGTTGAGAGAACACTGAAAATTCTCAATGAGTGGAATGTCAGATCCTGTCATGATAATATCATCCACATATACCTGAAGAGCAATAATACCAATATTGGCTCTAAATAAATTTAAGTTCCAAAAGAGTACTGTGAAATTTTTCAAACCATGTCCGGAGTGCTTGTTTTAGACCATACAGAGATCGTTTCAACCAACAGACTTTATTAGATGTGTGAGTAAACATACCAGGAGGAGGAGGAGTCATATAAATCTTCTCTTTTAGATCTCCATGTAAAAACACATTTTTTACATCCATTGATGAAGTGACCATCTCTTGGAAGCAACAATTGCCATAATGGTTCGTATGGTAGTCATTTTAGGCACAAGTACAAATGTCTCCTCATAATTAATACCATATGCTTGAAAATTTCCAAGAGCCAACAACCGTGCTTTATACCGTTTCACAGACCCATTAGATTTGAATTTAATAGTGTACACCCATTTGCAACTAATAGATTTTATGCCGGTAGGACAAGAACAATATCTCATGTGTGATTATCCTAAAGTGCCTAAAGTTCCTCTTTCATGGCTTGTTGCCAACAGTCTTGGGTAGAAGCCTGAGCATAAGTTTTAGGCATAAAAGTACTATCAATATTAGTTGCCGAGTATCCATACATGTTTGGAGCACGTGAAACTCGAGTTGATCGTCTTAGTTGAAGGGAAGGATCAAATGTCGATTTTGTGTCTGGAAGGGGCAAAGTGGATGGTGGATGACGTCTTTGATATACAATTACTGGCTTAAAACATCCAAATGTATAAGATGGACTATCATCATCAAATGTAGGAATCTGGATAGAAGTAGATTCTGTAGAGGAACAAAAAGGGAAAAAAATCCGATTTTCAAAGAAAATCACATTTCTAGAGATACGAATCTTATGAGCATTTGCGTCATAACACATAAATCCGTTATGAGAATTACTATATCCTAGAAAAGCACAACGAGTGGCTTGGGTTGAAAGTTTATTACG
The DNA here is from genome assembly GCA_027405865.1 of Salix purpurea. Taxonomy (NCBI): domain Eukaryota; kingdom Viridiplantae; phylum Streptophyta; class Magnoliopsida; order Malpighiales; family Salicaceae; genus Salix; species Salix purpurea. Next base: position 15,511,975 of record JAOWLH010000011.1, read on the forward strand.
TTCAGTTAATGGTAAGTGAACAAAACAAACACACTAAAAGACATGGAGAGAATCATGCTCAATAATAACACCAAATAAAATATAGTATAGAGATGCAAATTTTAGAACTTGGGAAGGAAAACAATTAATGAGATGAACAGGTCAATAGAGCTTCTACCCAAAATCGAGGAGATACTAAAGAATCAATTAATAAGGTGTGAACAACATCTAAAACATGACGATTCTTATACTTAGCAACTCCATTTTGTTGAGTGGAAGGACAAGATCTTTGAGAGAGAATCCCATTGTTTTTGAAATATTTCTGAAATTCTTTGGACGCATGTTCCCCCTAGAGTCAGAATGTAGAATTTTAATATAAACAGAAAATTGATTTTCAACAAATGCAACGAAAGCCTGAAATGTTGAGAACACATCAGTCTTAGATCAGAGAAAATATATCCATGTGAAACAACTAAAATTATCAATAAATGTGACAAAATATTTATATTATAGGCATGAGAGAGAATAGGGCTCACACCCCATACATCAGGATGAATAATTTCAAAACATTTAGAAGTGTGACTACCATGTGAAAGAAATGATAATGCTATTCTTTTACCCGATGTGCAAGGACAACAATCCAAAAATTCAGTTGAAAAAGAATTTTATTCCCCAAATATCTATTTTTCATAAGATGAGTCAATAAATTAGAATTGGAATGCCCTAATTTCTTATGCCAAAAATAAGGATTATTAATGACAGTAGAATAAGCACAAGAATTAATACTAGGTATAGAAAATTGTATTGGAAATAAACGTCCCACTTTAGGCCCCTTCACGATCACCTTCCTCGACATTTGATCCTGCACACAACAGCCATGACGATCAAATTGAATTTTACAGTTATTTTCTACCATTTGACCAACAAAGAGAAATTGTGGATAATTTCGGTGACTCAAAAATATTTTTAAAATGAGACCCTAACTTACCTATTGACAAAATCGACAAATTATCACCATTTGCTACCTGTATATGCTGATTACCCATGTATTTTCACATATTATGCAACCTATTTTCACTACTGGTCATGTGATTTGATGCATCTGAATCCATTAACCATTGTTTATTATGTGCCAAATCCAGGGGAAAATTAAATTTGTATTTCTACCCAAAATCCCAAGTGTAGAGAAGGAAAATATTATCATTTGTTGCACCATCTCAAGATTAAGAGTGGCCATAGACGAGTTCACCAACGATGAAGATTTTGATGTCGATGGTGAGGACATGGCTGCAGTAGCCATAGAAGCAGCCCCCAAATTCGACTAAACAATAAACCCTTGTTGATTTTATTGTTGCATACGACATTCCTTGATTACATGCCCTTCTTTCTTATAATAATTGCACAATTGCTTGCTGCAATTTCTGGCAATGTTACCTAATTCCTTGCTATTAAAACACTACACACCCACACCCCTTTATCAACCCACACCCCTATGTCAACCCCTTCCTTAAGCCATATTCATTTCTGTCACCATGTCCTGAGTCAACTCGTGTTGAGTGGCGAGTTGTTGTTCTTCTTGTAACAGTCCCCCCAAACATTCATCCAAAGTGGGTACTAGACTTCGGTTGTTTAAGCTAGCTCTCACGGCCTCAAATTCTGGTCGGAGCTACATAAAAAAATGGTCCCTCTTGCTCCTGATATGAACAAGGTACAATGCCTTTAAACTCTCCTTCGGTATTTTAGAGTAAATTACGCTAGTATATTCACTCCTCAGGTTTAGAAATCCAACATAGAATTTTTGATTGAGAGATTACCTTATTTATAATGGTCAATACCCATTTCGACTTGAAAGTTTTTAGCTGAATTGTTCTGGAAATAGATGCGTCGGAAGTAGTCCCAAATCTTCTTTCTTGTGCCAAACAATTGAAGGTTGTTAATCATATGGGGTTCAACAGACCCCAGTATCCAAGAGACAATTTTTGCACCCTTGGTAGTCCATACACTCAAGATGCTGGTGAAGATCCATCAAGATGCCCCCATAATTCTTTTCCTTTAACAAATATTCGAAACTAAAACTCCCAACTAACATAGTTTTTGCCATTGAATTGAGTAAGAAAACCCTCTCCAGACATCCTAGGAACCAAAAAAAAACACCAAATACTGATGAATTCAGTCTATAAACTGAAGAGAAGATCAAAGGCCTATATCAGAATTATTGGCTCTTATACCATGTCACAAATATCAACTTTTTATGTAAATTTGTTATGTATTTTCATTCATTTCAGAATGAGGAACTCAGTCCTCTAAAAACATGTAATAATCCCTAATTTACAGTATATAATCCCTTATTTGTAGTCTATAATAAATACAAGATTTTCTGTTACAATTTGGTTGTCATATATTGTTGATATTTGATATTCTTGCCATATATACTGACAGAACCAACAAGAGATCTTTCTGGCCCACATCCGTTGCTAAACAAGATTGTTTAACAATTTAGCACCTCAATTTTATTTTATTTTTCATTTTAAGCTATTTTTCTTGCAATTGAATTCTTATTGGATAGAATTAGGCTTGAAATTATTAAAAAAATACCAATTAAAATATAGAGGAATAAAAAGTAAAACATATAAATGTTATATCACTCCCTCTTAATTTGTATTACTTTCTTATTTTGGTCTAAGAGTTTGTTTTGTTTATTTTTTAGTTCAAGGCCTTAAGAGAGTATAAAGTTAATAAAAAACAACAAAAGAGAAAGAAAATGGTTGGGTTGTCAGGCTTGGTGTCAATGAGTTTTATTGTATAAGAGGAAGTTAATGGTAGTGGATTTTTCCTATAAACAAACCTAAAAAGGAGATTGAGTTTTATTTATTCATTTGTTTTTAGTTTTTTGTATGGTTTACTTCATGTGTTCTCCAGTGAAAATCGATTGAAAATATTTTATATTTAAAAACTTCACCCCTTGACTTTTTGGTCACCACAATAGTGCCTGAATTCTAAGCTAGGCAATAACAAACAACACAAAAAAAAAAATTTTTTTAAGAAAAAAATAAGAATATAAGGAGGTTACCTAAAAAAATATATAAATATGGCTCAAGTGCATGAACATGGTCGAGGCTCACTCAACTAGGTATTTTTTAAGGCCTTGACGCATTAGACCACTTAGGCATACACGCTTAGCTTGATATAATTTATTTAAAAAAAATACATAATTTAACATTGGATTTTTTTATTTGTTTTTCAATTTTATCTTTAATATTTGGTTGATTTTAATTGATGTTTATTTTTTTATTACATAAGTAGGTAAGAAAATATTATTAAACACATTAAAGTTTATAACCTAGGTCATGAGTTTGATGAGTTGACCTTGATAAACTTGGTTAATTCAATACATTGTATCTTAATGTTTAGAAAATAAAAATGTAATATTTAATTTAAACTCAAACTAGGTATCAAGTTAATTGATTTTAATAACAATATCAAAGAATTCCTTGCAATCTAAATATTTTTATCTTATTTTTAGAGAATTTTTAATCCAACCCACAACATAATGCAAGATGTAACTTGACATATTTGTTTTTGTTAAAAAAAGGTGGAAACAAATAACAAATGTTACATATTGTTCCAAGTATATTTTTTTAAGTTGTTCATTGATAAAATATCCTAATTATTCAATGAAAACATTTTGGTCTGCGGTTTGCGCAGCAAGAAGTATTGTGTTTCCAAACAAACATTATTTTGCTCAAACATTAATTAGTGACATCCTATAAATTACATATTGATCACATTAACTAGTATGAAACATTATCATCTATTTTTTATGTGAAAAATTAGAAGAAGAAAAAAGTTTCCTAATATGAGCAGTAAAATTTGATTCTAGTTTAATATGGATGATAAAAAAATTAGTAAAGAAGATCTAAGAAAATCATGGAATAGAAAAGAATGTAATTATGTCGATAAACATCATGAATTAGTGATGATAATCCAATAGATCATATTCTTGGAATATTTGTTTTTCATTTTTAAGCCTAAAAAAAATGGAATTTGTGCATATATTTCATAGCCTTAACTTCCTCTTCATTTTTTTTTACAAACATCATAAACCTTTTATTCTTAGTCATTTAAATAATTGACTTTTTTTTTCAAATTTATCTTTTAATATTTAGTTGATTTTGAATTGATTTTTTTTCTTCATATAATTAAATAAAAAATATTATTAAAACCCATTAATATCCATAACTTAGGTCATGAGTTTGATGAATTAACCTGGATAGATTTGGTCAATTCAATACATTGTCATCATAGTATGTTTTTTTTTTTTAAATGTCATATTGAATTATTTTTTTAAATCCAAGCTGTTTTTTACTTGTTATGGAGATTGTTTTTGGAACTTCATGCTTGGTCTTTGTTTTTTCTTTATTATTTTTTTGGTCTTTTGATTTACTTTTTGATCTTTAGATTTGTCAACTTGATTAACTCAAATAAATAAAAAACTCTTATAAAATTTAATTTTAAACTTGAATTAGGTATAAAGTTGAGCAAGATGTTTTTAAATTTAACTAAGTGGATTGAGTTTAATAGCAATATCAAAGAATTCATTGCAATCTAAATAGTATTTTCTTGCATTTAAAGAATTTTTAATCCAAAATATAATGCAATATGTAAATCTTTGTTCGTTAAAAACGGTGGAAACAAATAACAAATGCTACATATTGTCTCAAGGATTTTGTTTTTTTAAATTCATTGATAACGTATACTAAAAAGTTAATGAAAACATTTTGGTTTAGGGTATGAGGGGGGAAAATATTGTTTTCAAAGAAATTTATTGTGTTGAAATACTAATCAATGACATTCTATAAATTACATATTGAATATATTAACTACAATGACAAATAAACCTCTAATTTGGATATGAATTATAAGATTTTTTTATATGAGTGGCCAAATTTGATTCTAATTAGAATTCTATTCGTGATAAAAATATCCCATTATTTTTCCTGGTATTTAAATTTATGATCCTTATTAATTGTTATCAAACTTGGACCGATAAAACAATGCTAATTATGGACCTAATCAAAAGTATATAATTCAACCACTAAAGGTTAAGTCATGTAGGAAAATTGGAAAAAAAAAATTTTAAAACCAAAAATTTACGCAAAAGATAATCCCTAATTCGATCATCCCCATTTGAAGATTCTACTCGTAAACTTTCCAAATTCAACCATTCTGTCCGAGAATCAAATTAGATATTATGAGCCTAAATGTAAGGATTACTTAGGCAAGGGAAATAACTTGTTGGTTAGGGGCATCTTCGCCTTTTTAGTTTGTTTATTTTGATTGAGGCGTAATATATTGTGGGTAGTTAATTTGTTTGCACGTAGGGAAGTTTCTTTTAGTTTTTGTAATGTTTATTTAAGCCACTATTTAGATGAATGGAATTAACAATTGAATTCTAATTATTGCTGTGTGCATCAGGAGGTCACTAGCTTTTTGAATTGCTAGTATTTTTATACAAATTCAATTACAAAATTTATAACAAGTGCTATCAGAGTAGGTGTTCCAGTAACATGAATGAGGGGATACGCTCAACATAACTAGCTGAGGCAATTACTACTATATGTGGAGAAACTACTTCCTTGAAAGAAGAGCATGATAGACAAAGATCTCTTATAGAGGAAGTGCTACAAAATCTTAATCATTTGACATCAAGCAATGATAGCTTGGTACAAGGAGGGGGAGACTTATGAGGAAGAGGAAAAGGAGGACAATGATAACACCTTTTGTTGCAAGGTTTAAAGCCTCTTGCGAGCTCACTAGAGGAGAAGCCTATATTATATAATACTACCATGGTTGAATGAAGAGGCATTTACCTATAACTAATAGAGGCAAACGATACCAAAGAAAGGGAACTAATAGATCTTACCATATAGGTTGTTCTAGATAATTTCAAGGTAGATTTTACTGAACCTAGTAGTCTTCCTCCCACCACGAATCATGATCACCAGATCCAGTTACATGATGCAACCAAACCAACCTATGTAAGACCTTACCGCTACCCCTACTATCAGAAAGAAGAAATTGAGAAACTAGTCAAATGTTGCAAGTTGAAATCATTCAACCTAGTCAAAGTCCATATAATTAACTCGTTCTTTTGGTGAGAAAAGTACATGGGAGTCGGTGTATATGTATCGATTATCGGGTTCTAAACAAAGATACTATCAAAGATAAGTTTCTCATACCTAATATAGATAAATTATTGGATGAGTTGCATGAGGCTAAATTGTTTTCCAAGCTTGATTTAAAATCAAGTTACCGTCAAATTAGGATAAAGCCTAAAGATGTGCCCAAAACTGCCTTTCGTATATATGAGGGGCATTACGAATTTTTGGTGATGCTCTTTGGGCTCACTAATGCACCATCAACCTTTCAGGGGGAAACATTGAGATTTCACCTTCAAAAATTTGTGTTAGTATTTTTTGACGACATACTTGTGTATAGTAAGTCTATGAAAGATCATGTGGTTCACTTACACATTGTGTTGGATATTTTAAGGCATCACTAGCTATATGAAAAAACCTCCAAATGTGTTTTTAGGTGTAAGGAAGTGGAGTACTTGGGCTATGTTATTTCCCAAGAAGGGATTAAGGTAGATCCCATAAAGATTTCAACTATGGTAGAATGATCTATACCTAAAAAGCCTAAGGCTCTAAGGGGATTTCTAGGCCTAACAAGAAGTTTGTGAAGGGTTAAAGAAGCATTGTAACTCCCTTAACTGTATTATTAAATAATAATTCTTTTACTTGGAATGATGAGGCCACTCAAGCTTTTGCAACTCTCAAAGCAGCTATGGTGACACTTCTTGTTCTTGAATTACCAAATTTTGCAAAGCCCTTTTGTGGTAGAGTGTGATGCCTTGGGGTATGGGCTCGAAGTTGTTTTAATTCAGGAAGGGTGACCATTAGCCTATTTAAGCCAAGCTTTAAATGGTAAGAACCTATTCTTATCAACTTAAAAGAAAGAATTCTTGGCTATAGTTTTGACTACTATGAAATTGAGGCATTATTTATTGGGGTGTCATTTTAAGGTACGAAAGACCAACAAACATTTAAATATTTGTTGGAACAGAGAGTTGAGACATCTTTCCAACAAAAGTGGGTTGTTAAGTTATTAAGTTTTGACTTCAGTGTGGAATACCGAAGTGGGAAGGAAAATAGGGTTTTTGATGAATTATCAAAGCTACCTACTAAGGAAGAAGGTCTAAACCTTCAGATGAATGAGACCATATAGGGGGAAATCAAGGAAGCTAGTATGGTCAAAGCTATTTGGTAGGAAAGACTTCAGCAAACATATTTGGTTCCCTAATTGCAGCAACTTATCAATTGCTACCATCAAAATGACCTTGATCCTTATAAGTACAAAATCAGTGGGGGCTTGTTATTTTATAAGAGGAGATTGCATTTAGGTACCCTACAGCCCCACCAAGAATTTATGCTACAATAGTATCATAGCAATCCTATTGGGGGGTATGCAGGCACTTAGAAAACACATGCAAGAATTAAACGAGATTTTTTTTGGCATGACATGCACAAAGACATCATAAAATTCACAAGGGAGTGTAGTGTGCCAAAGAAACAAGACAAAGAACCTCAAACTAGCAGGACTCTTACAATCTCTGCCAGTACCAAATACAACATGGATTAACATTAGTATGGATTTTATAGAAGGGTTGCCCCTGTCAAAAGGGTTCAGCAAGTACAATCATTTCATTCCTTTATCACACTCATACATAGTAGTATTCATAGCATAATAGTTCGTGGATAATATATTCAAATTACATGGCATACCACAAAGCATAGTTAGCGACATAGATGCAATATTTTACTATTTTTTTGGAAAGAAATTTTTTGTTTGAGTGGAACACGGCTACTAATGAGCTCCGCATACCATTTCCAAACAGATGGTCAGATTGAAGCAGTGAAAATAAATGGTTGGAAGGGTAGTTGCTATACTTCACCAACGATCGACCTAAAGGTTGGGCCAAATGGCTAGCCTTAGTTGAATAGTCATACAATACCTCCATTAATTCCTCCACCAGTCTTAGTCCTTTTGAGGTTGTCTTTGGCCAAGCTCCACCACACCTTCAACCTTATGAGTTAGGGTCAACAACAGTACAAATTGTCGAAGAGGAGCTAAAAAGCCACTTTATATGCACCTTAGGGTGTAAGAAACTGGAATAAGCTCAAACACGAATGAAACAATATGCTGATAAGAACAAAACTGACAAAGAGCACAAGGTAGGAGACTAGGTCTATTTGAGGCTAAGACCCTATCGACGTATGACAGTAGCAATAAGAATGAACTTGAAGCTCTTAACGAGGTATTTCGGGCCTTTTCAAATTATTCAAAAGGTTGGGAAAGTCGCTTACAAGGTGGATCTACCAAAAATTCCAAGAGATACTCGATATTCCACATATCTTGCCCAAAAAACAAGCTGGGAGCTTAGATACATCCTAACCCTAACTTTCCGACACTGTCAGGGGATGGGACAGTAGCTTCCAATTTAAAGAAGGTGCTTGCTAGGAGATTAAAGAAAAAAGAGAATCACACTGGAGCTAAACTCTTAGTTCAGTGGGAAGGATCTAATGAAAAAGATGCTATTTCGATGGATTTAGACGAGCACCGACATAAGTATCGTGAACTCGTGGACAAGTTAAAAATAAGTTGTTTTATGAGCTAGATCTAAGGGCTATGTAGGCAAAAGAAATAATTTGTGTGTCAGGGGCATCTTCGCCTTTTTAGTTTCTTTAGTTTAGCTTGGATCATAATGTATAGTGAATAGTTAATTTTTCTGCATGTAGGGAAGTTTCTTTCGGTTTTCTTTTTTGTAATGTTTATTTAAGCCGCTATTCAGATGAATGGAATTAACAATTGAATTCTAATCACTGCCGTGTGCATTAGGATGTCACTGGCTACTTGAATTGCAGTATTGTTATACAAATTCAATTACAAAATTCATAACATCACTGTATAAGACATGGCCAACCCGTTTAATATTCGGAACCCATGGGCTGTGGGGGTGGTGCATGTGGTATAAATCACAAAACTATCATGAGTCGCGGCGTAATTGACTGGGAAAGAAAGAGGCGTCGTCGACGCGACACAGATACGTCCTCTGACCAACCCGACAAAAACTGGCACATTCATGCCTACGTTTGACAGTCCTTCCTGTCTTCTAAGAACAGAATAGAAAGACAAAAAAGAAAAAAGAGGGCATTAGAAATTTAATTTCTCTTATGCTGAATTATTCAATTCTCTCACAACAACAATCAAGGGACGAGTCACTAACAAAGTATCTGCGAAATGGATTCTGTTTGTCTGTGGATTTTGCTTCGCTACTGGAATTCTCTTCTCTAACAAGGTCCATCCTCCCTCTTCATTTCTTCATTTATCTTTTTTCTTCCTCCTCGGTTTTCGACCTTCATATATATATATATATATATATATATATATGCGCCGTCAAATCGGGTTTGTGTGTGCGCGCGCAGATTATGGGATTCCTCAGCTGAACCCCACAGCCAACAGGTCCTATTCCAACGTAGACATGAACAAGTATTGCAAGTCATCAATGACGATTTCACAACTAACAAGGTTTTATTATTATTATCATTTATCTCTGTTCTATCACAACTCATCAAAATTAGTTTGCCCATCTTTTTTTATTGACTTTTGCTTTTCTTTTTTGTTCTAAAGTCATCGCTTTTCTTTTTTTTCTTTTTAAAGAATCTTTCGCATAATGACGATGCGATGGACGAATCGTTGAAAGCTCATGAATCAATTCAGTGAGTGTTTCTTTCACTGACCTTAAATTTAGATTCTTTTTTTTCTTACCTTTTAATGTTTGTTAACATCGGTTCCCCTTTTGTGGAATTATTGGAAGCCTGCCAGATCATTAGATAAGTCAGTTGCGATGCTGCAAATGCAATCAGCAGCTCCTATGAGTTCTCAAGAGATGAGCCTGGATAGCTCTGCTGCTGTGTCAACCTTGTCTCGCGAGGGATCGGCAAGGAAGAAAGTTTGCATGGTTATTGGGATCAACACTGATTTAGTAGTAGAAAGAGACGTGATTCAATTGGAGAGACTTGGATGCCTCAAGCTTTTAATTTGTCTTCAGTGCATTTCCTGTTTGTTTATGAAAAACTGGGTGTTCTAGCTTGATGATTTTAGTAAATGTGCAAAAAAAAATTGTTGTTTGATTAGGAAAGAAACTTATGCAACTGGAGCGTGAGAAAGGTATTATTTTCCGGTTCATGATTGGCCATAGGTGAATTGGTTTTGTAGTCTTTTGCACCCTTTAATCTCTATGTGAAACACCACTGTTTTAATGAAAAACTCGATCATCATTCTCATCCATTACCATTTCATGTGGAAAAAGGATTGATACATGCAATTAAATACAGAGAGGCCATGAGCCCTGACTCTTTTAGTTGCATAATTTCTCTTACATCAAGGATTTGTGCAATCCATGCCAGTAATTAACCAATCTCGGATATGACTGTTCTTATATTTATGCTGTCAGGTGGTATTTTGAAGAGATACTTCTTTGTGGAATGTTAGTTATTTACCAACACAAAATCCCTCTGATGTTATCCTTCTTCTGGAACAGATGGATAGTCAAGAAAATTGGTCAATGTTAGAGAGCTTGGTTTTAGCTAAAGGTTAACTCCGAGGATGAGTGGAGTAGGGACTGCCCTTTGCCACCTTTCCCTATTCCTCATCCTCTCGTTTTTAAATTTTATAGGAGCACGTTGAAGGATACCATGAATTGTCTGCAAAAACAAAAATTTTCTTTTCCTCAGAAGTTGCAATTTGGGATGCAGAGTTTTATGTCAAAGTGGATGATGATGTTCATGTTAATCTGGGTACGCACTGGCTCTTGAGCATCTATGTACATATATTCTTTAAAATATTCCCCATTACCTGAGATGATCTCACACACCTCTATCTTCTGTAGGTATGCTAGCTTCCACACATGCTCACCATCGATCAAAGCCAAGGGTGTACATTGCATGTATGAAATCTGGACCTGTTCTTTCCCAAAAGTAATTCTTTTAGGCCCCCTCTATACCGATGATAATATTGATTTTCATTATCTTTGCCTCTACAAATTGGTGTTATTGGTGTTACGTGCATCTTAATTTCCGCTTCTATTCTTCAGGAATGTCAAGTATCATGAACCAGAGTACTGGAAATTTGAAGAGGAGGGAAACAGCTACTTCCGACATGCAACTGGGCAGATATACGCTATCTCAAAAGAACTTGCCACTTATATCTCCATTACCAGTAAGGATAAGAATTTTCAATTAGGAATTTGGCTGGCTAATTCACCTGCTGGGATGCCACATACGGGATTGTGGAGATCCCTTTTTGTTTAAAAATATTAATTTCATTTTTTTCCAAGAGTTTATGTTGCAATTCTGATTGTTACTGCAGGCCCATATTGTGGTTTATTGGTCTTGAGGTTGAGCTCATTGATGACCCGCAACATGTGCTGTGAGACACCACCAGGTATTGCTCTCAAAATATCAGTATGAACAGCATATAATTGCATCATTGGTAGGAATCTAACAAGTAAAAAAGACTAATGAATTGTGGTTCATGCTTAAGATTGTTACAAGTTTGAATATAGGTTTTAATTTGATCTCGCAAATAGCATGTCTGGAACAGCTAGGCATTTATATGGTTCTACTCTTCCTCTCCATCTCGAACCTATTACTTGACTCTGCCACTTCAGACTGCGAGTGGAACCTGTGGAGTGGATATTTCTGTAGAACCTTTCAATGGAAACTGTTATTTAATTGCATGGAAATGGGTTTTGGAAGATTTGTGCTGTGCAGATCTCTTCATTGCCATGCGCACCCCCATCATTTTATTTTCAGATAGGACTGAGGAGTAGAATCACTTCGTTGGAGGCAAACAGGAGAACAGATAGTTGAATGCAATTTATGAGATCGATAGATACGCCCAAGCTGGGGTGTCGGTGTTGCATTCCAGCCGGAGTTTTCTTGAGCAACATTAGCTCCATTGGACTGGCAACACTTTTGTTTAGTTGAAAAAATGGGGAAAAGATAGCACTGCTTATGAATGATAATGCAGATTCTTATTGTCTTCAATGGAAATTTCAACATTCAGTTTTAATGATCGATTTCAAGTCTCCGGTTGTGATGGCTTTGTCTTTCCAGATTTTGGCAAAATCCAGAGCTCGAAATTAACCTCTATGGCAAGCCATGTATTGTTTTCAGTGCTTACAACATTATGGGAGGGAGGGGAAGGTTGTTCCCATTTGTGAGCAGGGGAGGGTCGTTCCCATTTGTGGTCTGGTTGCACTGCTAGCAAAATTAACACAGTTTGGACTCCATGCTAAACATTAATGATGAACATGTAAAGAAGAAGAAGAAGAAGAAGAAGAAGAAACCAGTTATAGTAATGGACCTAATTGGATCAAATAAATTAGTTTTATTTTATTATAAGACCAAAACAAAAAAGCAAAGACAACAAATGGATCAAATTGAAGAAAAAAAAACTACCACGATAGCCTGAAAAAAAATATTCTAATGGGGATAAACAATATAGCTAAATTTCAAGCTCATCAATCAATATATATATATATATATATATATAAAAAAAAAAAAAAAACAAAATTGTGTAAAAAAACTAGAAAAAAAAACCTGGAATAACTCAAGTTAGCATAACAAACTTGTAACCCTAATTATCAAGGCTGAGCCAACTCAACTTATTTCACCAAACTCGTGGTCTAAATCATGATATCAGAATGACCTAATAGAAGAAAAAAAAACCATTTTATTTTTTATATATAAAAAACCAATTGAATGATGAAAACAGAAAATAAAATCAGTAAAAAGAATTAGATCAAAAACACTATATCTGAAAAAACCATAAAGTCTGATTAATATATTCTTAATTGTTTTTTTTTTTAAATCATACTTTTTTTTAAGAAAGTTTTATTAATTAATTTAATAGAGTTTTGATTGAAAAGTAAAATCAGCTTAATGACAATTCAATATATGTATGTAAAATTAATAATATGTCAACGGTATATTTCTTATATTTACTATTTATGACATTTTTGTTTGCATTTTTGCCTCAACATTTGTACTCTTTTAGTCTATATTACTAGATACTTGAATTGTGCTATGAGTTTAATATTTTTCACAACAAAGAAATTAATAAACAATCTTTTTCATAATGTTTTTGTAGTTTAGAAATTCAAAGTGAAAATAAAAGCATTTACACTTACATGTAATCAAATAAAATAAGAAGTACATGTGTTAATAAATGAAAAAAACATAAATGATAACTAAAAAAATCAAGAGACAGTATAGATCAAGATATTTAATCTCGCAAGACATGATATTTTCCCGGTTGTGTTTGCTATATTATTTTATTCAATCAAATATTAATAGAAATAGACACACAAATTAAAATGATTCAATAAAATAAAATAAAAAATATCATGCAAGGCTTCACATATTAGAAATATTATTTAAAAGTAAGAATTTTTTATTTCTAAAAATAAAGTTCATCTATACAAAAGATAAAAGACAAAATTTATAGATGAAATAGAAAAAAATCTTTGAAAATCAAATGAATAATAAAAAAGAATTGCTATTTAGAAAAAGACTCTCTAAATAAAAAAAAAAAAAAAACATATTAATCTCAATACAAAATAGAAAAAACATATAAAAATACATAGTAATATTCTTTTAAAAGAAATCAGAAACAAAAACAAAATAGGCACTGCTAGGACTAACAAGTCAGGTTATCCTGTCTTGCTTATTTTGTAAATGCTCGTGCAATTGAGCCCTGATTTGGTTTTAATTAAATGATGCATCGTTTGTTAAGGAAAATATTTTTCTTCAACAAAACTCTTATACACAAGTTTCTTTAACATGTTTTATAATTAAAAAAAAATAACTGAAAATAAAAAAGTTTATGCACACATGTAATCAAATAAATCAAGAAACAAGTGTGCTAATATACAAAAAAAAAAAAACATAAACAAGAATTTTAAATAAAACTTAGAAAAATCAAGAAAGAGATATAGATCAAGATATTTAATCTCTCAAAATGAGATATTTGCCTAGTTTTATTTGCTAAGTCTATTTATTAAGATATTTTTTTTATTCAATCAAATAATTATAGAAATAAACACACACATTAAATTAATTGAATAAAATAAAAAAACCATTATGCAATGCTGCAAATAATAGAAATATTATCTGGAAAAAAAAATTATATAAAAGAGTAAAAAACAAATTATAGATGAATTACAAAAACCTATTAAAAAATAAATGTATAATAATAATAATAATAATAATTTAAAAGAGGTCTCTAAACAAAATAAAAGAGAAAATGAGTATTGAGCTAAATATAAATTAAATATATATATATATATATATAAAATAATTTTTAAATAATAAAAAACAAAACTAGACATTCTAAAGACTAACAAACTAGGCCGACTAGCCTAGCCCATTTTGTTAGGGCCCACACAACGAGGCTATTAATTTTTAGTTAGACAATGCATCATTTGTTGAATAAAACATTGTTTTTTCATCGAAAATAATTTATATACAAGATTTTTCAATTCATTTTTATAGTTAAAATATAAATTCTAAGTGAAAATAAAAAACTTTATGCATACATGTAATTAAATAAATAGAGAAATATGTGTATATTAATAAATAAAAGAAACATACAATAACTAAAAATAAAACTGGAAAATCAATAGATATATTTAGATCAATATATTTAATCTATTAAGATGAGATATTTACCTAGTTCTGTTTGCTAAATTTGTTTATTAAGATAATGTTTTTATTCAATCAAATGATTATAGATATACACATACAAATTAAATTGATTGAATAAAATAAAAAGAAAATAATATTATACAAGATTGGACATATTAGAAATATTATCTAAAAACATATTTTTTATTTTAAAAAAAAACTTCATGTATACAAAACAAAAAAATATAGATGAATCATATAAGCTTTTTCAAAAATTAAATGCATAAGAAAAAAACATATGTTATAGACTCTTAAAATAAATTAAAGAGAGAATTAATATTAATCTAAATATAAAAAAAATGATAAAATAAAATAAAAAGAAACACTATTTAAAAAAAAATAGAAACAAAAAAAAAGAATAAAAGGTTAGGCCAACTCACTTGAGTAATTTTGTTTGGGCTCGCACAAGTGAGCTGTTATTAATTTTTTACATGTTGTTTGCCCTAAATTGTTTTAAATCAAATGACATGTCGTCTAATTTTCTCTTGAGTAAGTGACTTAAAAAATCATGGTTTAATTTTTTTCTTACCAAAAAACACTTGTTTTTCAATCCATTTTGACCCAAACACACATAGAAAACATTATAAAAAATGTGATTAGTGTATCTATGGCCTAAAAAAACCAAAAAAAAAATTCATAAAAATTGAAATCAACTTAAAACCAGAAATCTACCCTAACTCAAATATGTTTTTCATGAATTTTAAAAGTAAGAAAACATTTAATTTAATCTTTTAATTTAATCTTTCCTCATCAAATGGAATCATTTGACGCAAATATAAACTATTTGATGACCTAAATCGGTATCAATAATATTTTTATCTCTGAAATGAGATGACTTTTTTTTCCTTTTAATTGGAGTTTAAAACAATAACAAAAATGAACTTTTATATAAAAATGAACTTTTGTACCATATTGAATTGGAAAATATGGAGGCATTAAAATCATATAATCGTGTTATTTTTAAAGTTTGAGGATCAAAAAACATCTTTTCCAAAACTTCTTGCACATCACTTGTGTTTGACCTTTTTTTTTATTATGATCTTTGTTCTTCTTATTATTCTACCATTGACTAAGAAATCAAAAGTAATTGACCTTCAACTAAAATTAAATTGCCTAAATAGGATAAAAAATTTTTGTTGAAAAATACACAGTAGATCCATATTGTTTTGTGTATGTATGAACAAAGCCCACTCTACAATTAAAATGTCATGGCTTTTAGATTCATACTTAATACTACTACTACTAATAATAATGTTTGCAGTGACAAGAATTTGAGACTAAAAGATTTGGTTTTCCTTTGTAATCTTAGGTTTAAGTCTTGTGATTGCTAATATGATGATCACTAGAGGCTTATATAGTCATTAAATTCAGGGCCCGTGAGATTAATCGATGTACATGCAAGCTGACCAAACACCCATGTTATATATATATATATATATATATATGTATTGTCAATTAGAGGGACCAATTAACCTATAAGGAACTAAAATGAACTTTGCAAACCAATTTAAAAAAATGTCATCTATTTTACTTGTTATTTTCACAAGTATTCAATCTGTCAACTCAACCCTCTCTCCTAAAAAAATGCAATTAAATTCTAATTTGAGCTCAAAAAGATTTAATTGTGTAAAATAAAAGTTAGATTACTAAATTAAATTTTCTCCAAAAAAATACTATAGAAATCTAAAATGATATGTAACAAAAAAACACTTAGTAAAACCTCTCTGCCTTTTATTTTATACCATTATAATGCCTGCATTGTCGGGTTTTTTTTTTTTTTTTTTAGTTTTTATTCGGTCTCTAAACTGTGTTAACAAGCTAGAACACCCTCTCTAAACCAGAAAGTGAACTTAATTGACTCAACTCTTTCCCTCACTCACAAACTCGAAGGACTTCTTCGTGATCTTCCTCCTCAAATGAGAATTGAAGTCTCTTCATAGAATAGGAAAAAAAAAAATCAGTTGTGATAATATAAGAAGGTAAACAATAGAAACAGAAATTTGAAGAGAAATGGAAAACTCGGACATATCGCTGGGATTGCACGACTTCCTAGAACGGATGCGCCATCCTTCCGCCGCCGATTTTGTCAAATCCATTAAAAGGTCTCTCTCTTCTCTCTCATCGCTCAGAGCACACACAGAATCTATAAATGGAGTATTTGTGATTGTATTCGAGTCTTTTTGACCTTCTTTGTATGTTCATACATAATATCTTAATTCAGATTGTTTGTCGATGTTCTTCTTTCTGTGACATGAAAATGCAATTACTATAATAAGCTTGATTTTTGAAGTGCAATTTTTCTAGGTGCTAGATGGTATTAAACATCACTGCATAAACGATAGTTTAGACCCCTAGAAACGACTGGGTTCTTTTTAATAAGAATAGAAAGCAATTTCCATGAGAAAAGGAGAGAAATTGTTTTTTTGTGGGTAATAATAGTTTTGAATGTTGGATTTTCTTTTGGTGCTCAATTCCGTTTGTCATGTCGAAATGCTTCATTGTGGATCTATTGAGTTTAGCTACAATACCATATACGTTTGCTGGGATCCATCTATTTTTAGGAACGCAACGATGCAGGAAATTACTGCTACCACTTAGCTGGTGGAATTGAATTGAGAAGGCAGTTTTCCTGTGTTTCCTACCAAAGTATTAGTATTAATGCTAAATGGTTTGCCATGAATTTGTTCAAGTTAAAAAAAATACAAGGTTTGACTGTGCGATGGTACTTCTGTATTGCAGCTTTATTGTCTCCTTTTCAAACCATGCTCCTGATCCGGAAAGGGACAGTGCTCTCGTACAGGAGTTCCTTGCTAACATGCAAATGGCTTTCAAGGCTCATCCGCTTTGGGCTGGTTGCTCTGAGGAGGAGCTTGAGAGTGCTGGTGAAGTGAGTTTTACCTTGATGACATTCCATTATGTTATGAAAATTGTGATATATTAATGTTTCCTTTGAAGTTAGCCAGATAACAGTAATTACTTCTTGCTTAATGAATGACAATTTTTATCGATGTTCATTTCTTACCTCTGTGCTTTCTCTAATATACAGGGACTTGAGAAGTATGTTATGACAAAGTTATCTTCCCGTGTATTTGCTTCAGTTCCAGATGATGTAAAAGTTGATAAGCAACTTTCTGAAAAGATATCCTTGATTCAACAGTTCATTCGACCAGAAAATTTGGATATTAAGCCTACCTTTCAAAATGAAACATCATGGCTGGTGAGCTGATAGTTTTCCGTAACCATTGAATTTTTTTTTCGTGGCAAAGATAATATTTTCCCTTTGCTCAGAGTGCAATTTGAAAATCTCTGCTTGAAATAATGGATGTGTTCCAAGCAGCCACAATTTTGCAACACGAAAGCAGCAGCTTTAACCAGCGGCACTAATTTATTCTTTATAAAAGAGGCATAATTCCTCATGTTAGCAACTTTTTCTGTAGAAAACATTGCATGGATGATGCATTGTTGTTAAGCCTGCCCTGTCCACTCCCTTATTTTTTTACATTAATATAACTATGGAAGACATGTCTTTTTCAATATACAGAATCATGCAAAATGGAGGTAACTTCTTTTTTCTTTCCTCGTTGCTAGGATTATTATTGCACTGCATTGCCCTTGTAAAGTTTGGCATTGCATTTAAAAAATTCTTTTGAAAAAAAATGATTTTTTTTTTAATTTTTCACTTTAAATTAAAAAAATTTTGGTGTTCTTAGATCATTTTCATGTGCTGATGTCAAAAATAAATTTTAAAAAATAAAAAAATCATTTTGATGCATTTCAGAATGAAAAACACTTTCAAAAGCAACCGCAACCACACTCTCAAACAGGCAGTGTCAAATTCACTCTTATACAAGTTGAATCACCTTTAGATGGATCCAATTTTGTTATGCCTTGTGATCTGAAAGTAACGCCAAATATTTTTGTTGTGTTTGCTTGCCAAGAAGGCATGATCCATATATTTTCCTTGACAGTAGTATTCAATTATTTATCTCAAATAACGAAAGCATTTTCTCTAAGGAATTCTTAAGAGAAAATAGCAAGAAATTTAGCAATTCAAATTGACAAGCTTGCACAAAAAGAGCTGGATCCTGGATCATATCTTGATTATCATCAGCTTTGCCTTATCCATTTCCTTATGTTTGTGTTGTCAGCTTGCACAAAAAGAGCTGCAAAAGGTCAACTTATACAGAGCACCAAGAGACAAGCTTGTGTGCATCCTCAATTGTTGCAAAGTCATAAATAATCTACTGTTCAATGCCTCAATGGCTTCAAATGAGAATCCTCCTGGAGCTGATGAATTTCTTCCCGTTCTGATTTATGTTACTATAAAGGTTAGATAACAAATGTAATAATTAGATTTACTTGGCACTAAATTTTAAATTGCTCTGAGTTTCTCTTCCATACCAAAGGAAATAATTTGTTCTGAATGTCACTCAATCATTATCATCATTGGGTAAAGCTGATTGCTGTGTTTTAATTAGCATTTCTAGAGGAAATTTTTCTGGGCTAGATTTTAGGTTTTCATGGCAAGTTCTTATTCAAAATGCTTATGATCTTCGGGTACCCTCCAAGTTTCTTAAACATTTGATTCAATTTGAAGAGTTCATTTGTGTAATTAATAAATAGCATATGCACATCAATAGATTAAATGTGTGGACTAAAGTTGATGCAGTTCCTCTTCTGTGATCATTTAATCTGCCTTGTAACATTTTGATCTTTACTGCCCTAAATTTGTTACCTGTGAGCATTTTTTTTTCTAGGACTCTCTTGTAAAAATCAAACTAAAGATTCATAGATTATCAGATTAATTATGTGGATTTGAATTATCATTATGTAGATATCTTCCTTTTGACTATTGAAAGCCTGAATTTTTGCATTAGAACCATGCCTGATAACATGGATGGAATTTAATACTATTCTCAAGCAACCCAAAAGGCTTTTAATCCATATAGTCTCCGCTTTGTTTGGCTCAATTATAAATTTAATCCACCTTTCATTTTATTCTCTACTAACTCAGACCAATCTGCCTCACCAAAATCATGCAGGCAAATCCCCCACAACTGCACTCAAATTTGTTGTACATCCAACGGTACAGGTGTCAATCTCGACTAGTTGGAGAAGCAGCCTATTTTCTTACAAACATTCTCTCGGCAGAGTCTTTCATCTCAAACATTGATGCAAAATCACTTTCATTGGAGGAATCTGAATTTGAAAAAAACATGGAACTTGCTCGAGACCTTACTGGCCTTTCAACTGATTTGAATGGTCTGTCTACTCAAAGTGATCAAAATGCAGGAAACAACTCCAGAGCAGAACTTTCGGAATCCAAACATCGAGCTTTGAGCTCTAAGAAGGAAAGGGACTCTTCTGTTGGATCCAGATCTTCTGAAGCAACATCTATGAGTAAGGATGTGCAATATGCCAAAGATGAGTCGCCAATGGAAAAGATTTCATCACTCTCAGATATAGAGAGTAAAGGAGCAACTTTGCTTTTGAAGGAAGATCTGACAAGTCAGGTCTTTCGAGAATTCCCTTACTTGTTTGCCAATGTTGGTGACCTATCAATCAATGATGTAGAAGACCTACTAAATAATTACAAACAACTTGTCTTCAAGTATGCTTGTCTTTCTAAAGGGCTGGGTGTTGCTAATCCATCTCTTCCTTTGACTAGTTCTCAGACGCAAGTTCATGGTGATGTCAAAACTCTGAACTATGACCAAGATACCACAGCAGTAGGGGCAAATAATGAGTCAGGTAAACATACTGGTATGACGGATGGTTCAAATGTGGTTTCCCTTGTTGATGAAGAGAATGTTGAATTGAAACCCAGGAACCATCAAAAGAGCAACGAAGGAGAGCCAAATGACGAGTCACAGACACATAGTGGTATGACAGATGATTCAAATTTGCTTTCCCTTGTTGGTGAAGAGATTCTTGTATCAAAGCCTATGCAGAACGAGGCAATGGTGCCTCAGTATGAGGAAAAGGATGAAAATTCTCAATGATAGCCACTGGGACATGCCTCGAGATGAGGAAAAGGATGATAATTTCGTAACAATAGCTCACGAGGACATGTCTACTGTGGGCGTAAAATGACTCGGTACTGCAGTAGCCATCAGAGCTACATACTTTCCCCTTCATCTGAATGGATTGCTATCTTATTTTGATGTTGCAACGAGTAAGTTATAACACTATCAGTCAGTGTGTGGTGAGACCTATCAGCGAGGAAACGGAGTTGATCATTCTCTCTTTCTTGCATTCATCAAATAGCATTTCTCCAGGGAAATGGACTTCATAGCAGCTCCATTCCGCAAAGCCTCAAGCCGGACCACGTTCAAAATTTGTTAAATACTTGTAGAGCAATTTGATCAGCAATGATAAGGTTGAGTTTGAAAACTGGATGGTTATTTTCTTGCCCTCATTGTCTGTCCATGTAAAACCTCAATCAAAAGGTATGTGTTTGCAGTTTTCGCACTGTTTTGCTTTCATGTTCTCGTTCAGCATCTGTGCAAGTGAGGATGTGACGGTACAGCCGGTTGTGGTAATGTTGAGTGACCCCAATATCATGCCATTCCCTATTTGTTTATGAATGAAATTTGATCGAAATTTAAGGCTGTTTTGAGTTTTGACACTTTCTTTTAATCTCGCTTCTAGTCTTCGACAGTCAGTTTAAGAGCCTATTTGTTACTGTTGTTTTCAAAATAATTTTTTTTGACATTGCATTTCATTTTTTTTTAAATGAAAATTTATTGTTGTATTTTTTACTTTAAATTAAAAAAATTAGATGTTTTTAAATTATTTTAATATGCTGATGTCAAAAATATTTTTTTTTTAAATCATTTTAATGCATTTCTGAATGAAAAATATTTTAAAAAATAATATCAACCACACTCTCAAACAGACTCTCAAAACCTGATTGTTTATATATATATTTATATAATATATATATATATATATAATATTAATTTAACACAATATACATATATATAAATATAATATTTTCTTGGTATTTTCTAATCGTTTATATGTTGGTGTCCAAAATAATTTTTAACTAATGGGTTTTAATATGTGCAAATCATTAGATTCCTAAATAATATAATTTATTATCAATTCAATAATTGATTAATTTATATTTGAAGATAAGATATATTGTGTCATGATCTCTTAAATATCAGGAAAGTTATTAGATGACTAATTTAACATTTTAGAGACTGTTTTCTTAGTGTAATTATTATTTTTTTCATCAATAATATTTGAATTTAACATTAAAAAATGAAACAGATATGTCATGTAAATCGTGTTTGTTCTCTACATAATAGTCATCGATCATTTGAATAAGATTTGAAATTCTTTTCAAATCTCATTCCCTCTTGGCTAAAAACCTCTCAATCCATACTATTTGAGAAAATATTAAATATTTTCCTTAACTCAATTAGGGTGATTAAATTTACATTATCTATATATATATATATATATATAAGCAGAATACACTCCTTTTTAATTTGTTAATCTAGATCATAAGGGGACAGAGGGGGTCACATTTGATTTTGCCAGCAGTGGCAGGTAAACATGGCACAATTGGGTTGGCTGTGCAAGGGACCCTTAAAAAATCATCACCCTCATTTAGCCTTCCTTCAAGTTTGAGTTCTGACTTCTGTCTTCTTCTATTTGTAATGAGGAGTTCAAAGCAGAAGAAACAGGGCAAAGTACAATGCACTTTAATAATTCAAATTAGGTAGTGCTGGCAGAATCAAGATAAGAAGCCACGCATTGACAGTAGCCTCCTAACTTTGGAAAACTGAGCTCCTCTCTCTCGCCTTTTTACAGCCCTTCCCTTTTCACAGTCTCCAAAACTTTCAAGTCTTGCTGGCCTCCTTTTGTCTCTGTAAAGGATTGAAAGAAAGATCGAGAGGGACAGCTAGAAAGATCATGGGTAATGGATACAACCGCCATTTTCGCAACCAAAACCTTCACCTCCAGCACAAGAGCACATTCTTGCCCATGTTATGCTCAAGCGCAGCCATCAAAGATATGACTCTTCCAAAATGGGAAGGCCGACCCATGTCCATTTTTAGCACTGACCCTTTATCTCCGAAGATCGGTTGCATGGGGCAGGTCAAGAGAAACAACAAGATTGTTGGCTTCCCTGCTTCTAACAAGCTCGCAATCACTACCAGGAATAACAATAATGTCAAGCACTCCAGGCTCAAGAGGATCTTCTCTGGCAAGAATCTTAATGGCACCACCACTTCAATAGCCCGCAGTACTACTGGTCTTGGAAGAAGCGAAGTGGTGGTGAATGGTGCTAGCGGCCCCAAGATTGATGATAGTAAGGAGAACTCTGTTTCAGTTAGCATAGAGAATATGGATCCTCCTTTGCCTGTAATCAAGAAGGTTCAGCAACCAGCAGGTGGTGGAGAAGCGAATAGTCTTTGGAAGAGGAGATCTGGTGGGCTGGCATTGAAGAATTTGCAGCTGCGAGAGATTCAACTTAACAGGAACAATCTTGCACCAACCACTGCTTGATGAGCAGCTCCAAGCAGCAGGGTAGTTAACAGAAGGCACAAGCATGCATAGTAAATATATATATATATATGGTTATTGATGATGTATTTGCAAGTCCAGTTTCGCCTTTATTTTCTTAATTATGTGTTGTAAGAGCAAACACGGGAAGGTGGCGATGTACATGAATTATCTACCAATGATTAGATCTATAGACTGTTACCGCATGCCCTTTTTCTTGTGAAATTATCGATATTTAGATCATGTCAGTTGAATTTCATGTCAGTAGTTTGGGTGTCAATTGTGGGTCATATGTACAATACAGGGACATGAACTTCTATGAAAGTCTACTTTTTCAAGCCACATCCCTGAATTCACATAAAAAGCAGGGGCAGGGATAGGAGTAGGGGTAGGGGTAGAAAGTTTTTGAAATCATGTGATCATGAGGTGACAATGGTGGGGGGGGAATGGAAACGTACATATCAATGCGGACGGAGCGAGCACAGAGCACATGCCTGTGGAAGAAACAGGGAGGCCAGCATTCAAATGCCTTAAACGCCGCACAGCTCATGATTATTAGGGCGAAGGGAACTGGAAAGAAACAGCAAATACACTTGATGGGCTTTCCAATATCAGTGCATGCAGCCAATTCTAGATCACGACGAGGGCATACGATTTGCTCGGCTGCCATATCCAAGGTTTGCCTTTCTCGCACCCGAACCTACGATTTGTGTTCCTTCTAAGACGAGACCTCTTAGCATCTCGTATATAAGAAGAACGGATTAATATCACCGGCATATAATAAAGGTGATTCATGCGGGTAGTCCTCTGTCTTGTCAGTAATTTTCCGAATAGGTAAATGCGAAATCGTTAAACGAAATTTGGCCTGAGCATTTTCGTTCCTGGTCGAAGGAAACTCAGAGTTCAGCACTAGAAGACAAATGGCGCAGGCCAAATCTCTCACCCGGGAGATTATCAAAACAACACCTGTGAGGATTAACGCTCAGGAAAGAAATAAACGAAGCCTACCTTGAATTCAGGCCACTTCTTGGGAAAGAAAAAAATCTCAGAAGCTCGGGTGTCAATACATCTATTTTAAGCATAGAATATACAGATTATTTTCCTTACATGTGTACCAGATACCAAACTGGGTAATGTAAGAGAAACGGATTAATTCACCAGAAAGCCAATGGCTCAGCTATCATTACATTCTTTTAATTTAATTTCGTAGCATCTAACATTTATACAGCTAAAGGTACAAGTCGAAGCACATGGCAATCAATCAATACATGTATCGAACATCAACCTTGTTCTTTGTAAGGAGTCCAGATCAATTTGCTAACATCAACGTCAAGACCACCCCGACCAGCAGCTTTTAGATGACGATCCAGGACCTTCGGATCCGCACATATCACATGCTGCCCTTTCCTGTACTGAATCAATTCTAGGCTTTGAAGGGTAGTCAAAATATCCTCTGCCTTTATTGCTGTCATGTCACTAAGCTCCTGTAAGAATAGAGAAGTCACTCAATAAAGAATTAATATGGCACCAGCCACATGACGGGAAAATATGTATAACAAAGAAGAAACTATCGGAGATGATTTACCAAGACTCAGCGTCAGAACTACACTGAAGGAACATTTCCTTTCCTTTCCAGTAAAGCTTAAATATAAGTCAAACCTATAAAGTAAAGACTGCACTTGCTATACATCACATTTTATGCCTTTGCCAAAGTGTGAAGGCATTGACCTCGGTTTTTCAAACTTGGTCAAATATCACTTGGTTACAAGGACTGTCCATGGACCAAATGCTGATAGACAGGAAATTTCACTTAAATTCAACTGAATGAACCATTGGCTGACACATGCTGCAAACTGGATGTGGCCACTTTTGGTCAGCAAAATGGACGGTAACAACCATGAATTTCTCATCACAATTAAAATAAGTTGATGATGGCATCAGTAGATCTGCAGAATGAAAACTGTCTTGATCTCTCAAGAAATTGCTTACCTTGATAGAAATATTTCCCTTGTGCCTTTTCAAGATGTCTAAAAGAACTCTGGTCCAATACCCTCTGTAGCTCAACAACCCCAGGTCAGAAAGGGGTCTTTCAGGTGTGCCAACTTTACCTTCTTTCTTGGAAAGTTCATATGCTGTACCATGATAAATAGTCATCAATTAATTCCACGTACAAAAAAATATTTAAAATAAACAGAATAGCCGTCTTTGTGCATGATAAAATGCAAACCATCAACGTGAAACAAGATCTTAGAATTTGGATTTAGCACCAGAAGGTGTTTGCTTGTTACTCAAATACAGCTACTATGATCCACTTAAAAAAATAAAGGCCTGTTACAATCCAAACACTCAATAGCATAGGCGATAACTACTCTCCTAATGAAATTGTTTTTCACATTATAGTGTCTTCCAAAGACCTACATCAATGGTTCTTTATAAAACAAAAATAAAAATACAGCAGATAATTTTCAGGATTCAAGCAATTCATATTGATTTCTCTATCCAATTCTAAACTCATCTTTTCCAATTTTCTATTCTCTTGTCTTCTATAATCTAGTTGACAATTGCTTGCATCATGCCACATCTTATCTCCCAACAACACTTCCCTTCACTCCATCCCACGCCCAGTACAAAAGGACAAAAAAAAGAGAGAAATTGGACACATAATTGCAGTTCTATATTTGTACAGTAACAAAGGATATTCAAAAGGCAGGGAGCTTACAGAAGGCGATTAAAAACTTCCCATAGCCTTTCCTTTGATAAGGAGGAAGGGTTAGGATACATGCCAAGTTATAAGATTCCTCAGAGTGCTTTTCCTGCATGATCATTAAATACAATTAGCTACAGTACTATTTAAAGTTTCTGAAAATAACAGAACCAAGATTTCCGGGATTCTATTTTAGATAATTGTTTTGATGACTGATCAAATGTGATGAAAACAAGGGGATTTGCAAAAATGAATAATCAAATGAATATCCAGAGACGCTGACATATTAAAGGAAAACATAAGGTGCGCACCAATACACATGACATGCTTTCATGTCAATTTTGGTGTTCCTTGGTAATTTTTACATGGAAGCTCTGAGATGTTAATTTCTTGGTGCCGCGTGTATTATAGCATAGGAAATTACAAGCAGCAGCATTTACCTTGGAAAAATATCCAACCATGTGGCATCCTCGATCATCACATTCGCACAAAACATAAAATAGAAACAGGTCAACATCATAATATAGGGTCTTGTGATCAAGAAACAACTTCGCCAAATAACAAAGATTCTGCCCATAAACCTTGTTCTTTTTGCCATCTATCTGGGGAAAAAAAACACCTGAATTACAACATTTTCACAACCAGAATCACCTACATAATGCTTCGAGGTCAATTGGCCTTTTTTGTAACTAGCAAAAATCAAAATTAGGTTGTGGTGGGTATCATTAATGTTGTGAGAAGTGTAGATTAAAAACAATAAAATTGAAAACCAACAAAGCGGGAAAATATAAGAGAAAGAAAACAATTGAGAGAAACACTAGCAATCCAGCAATGTGCCATGACATCTGAGCAGGTTCCAGCAAACTCAGACAATATATTTACAAATCAGATGAGAGAATAACTCATTCAACATATAATCAGTGGAACTATGACATACCTCAAACATTGATAACGTGCCGCTTCGATAAATTTCATCACCAGGTGGGTGCTTGAGATCACACTTCTTCTACATGAACCAAATAAAAATGATTTAAAAAGATAACCAACAGCCTCATAGCATCGTATGACTGTCAAAAATAAAGATGCTGATTTAAAAAATAAAATGATCAAGAATTCAAATAACTGAGTCAAAACATCACCATAAAAATATTCTGTTTCGTATGCTATTTCATAATTTTGACCTAAGCATAATTAGGCCATTCTCATGCATATGACATTGCGAAGATTTTTGTGTACTAATAAAAATTTGGCTTAATACAAACTAATTTTGTTTGTCATCATTTCAAACAGATCAGTGGCAAGAGGCAGGTTAAAAGAATATCACAAAAAAAAAACAGGAAAATAATATCTAAAAGCAGATTTATCAAAGAACACTTGATAGTCAGTGCTTGCAATATAAAACTCTATTTGCAACATATATACCACAATTGTAGCACCATTAATCAAGGCAAGCACAAGAATTTGAGGCACAGCTCACCATATGCCTTTGGAGCTGTTCTTTACGCTTCATGAAATTGAGGCAAAATTCACAAAAGTACAGCTTCAGACAATCATTGTATTCTGGTGGGAAAGGCGAGAAGTACCATGTCTCAATCTCATATCTTCCAAGCTCCATGGTGGCTATATTTTTTACTTTTGTGAATTCCTCATGCTCGCGTAAGCTAGCAGCATCAAGCTCCTCATGGCCCTAAAAATTTGAAAACGATATCTTCAAATTATAAAATGAAAAATTTCAATAATGCTTTGATGGATATAAATACTTCAGAAGTTCATAACTATGACAACAATAATAGTCAGTAGTTTGCTCTGTGCCTTATTCCATCAATTAAATCATGAAATTTTGCACAGAATAAGTTACCGTGGACACCAGTAGTTGTATGTGACATTCAGATGTGTGCTTAAGTTAGGAATCACAGAATATGTAAAAGGCCATATTTTGAAAGGTAAAATTTATATATAATATATTGCTTAAGCTTCTTGCATGTGTGAAGCATCTCATTTTTGCTTCTTGTAAATAAATTGAAGACACGCTTCCAATGGTAAGTAACTGCCATAATAATTCTAGAAAGCAAACATTAAACAAAAAAGTTAGGAGAAATTTAAGATACCTCCACATGCGTCTCATCAATCTTCCGTTTCTGGTGGCGTGTCATTTTCAAACTTGTAACCTAGAATATCAATCACAACATTTGCTCCAATCATTTCAATAGAAAAGAGCGAAAGAGAATACTGCAAGCAAGATTCTACAGCAAAATGGTCTGAGAGATGGACAGCATTTAATGTCAATGGCAAGGGGCACATCAATGACTCATAAAACTGTAAGGAAAACAAAAATGATTACCTTGTCCTCCACCTTTTCATCAACAACAGTCTCTACTGAATCAAGATCTAGATGTTCAAGTTTCACCCACTCATCAAGCCTCCTATTGACTGCCAAAGAGTAAAAAAGACAGACTTGAATAAATACAACTTCCAAAATCACTAGTGTATGGTTAAATAACATGTAGAAAATGAGCACACCAAATCATTTATCAGTAAAATATTTGCATTGGTGGGATTCCACTTCACATCTATTTACTAGCTGAACAGAGACAAGAAAATGAAATTATATCCCAATGCTACAGGACATCGCATGCAAATGCATATGCCAGCCTGAGCACATAGATTCATGTGCATCATTTTTTGCAGTTACAGTCTTCCTATTAAATCATGTGACACAATTCTATCCTTAGATATGAGAGCAATACGACCTTGAACACGCACACCGAAGAACTATAGGTTTAAAAGCTAGAATCTTCGACCGTACATAAGATTTTCCCTCGACTTGAAAGGAAGAGAAAAAGAAAAAAAAGGATGGATGATAGCTGGTATTCACAGATTCTTCACAGACACCACTCTTAACAGGTGTTATTCTGAAGAAAACTCCAAAGAATCAGCTTCTCTTTAAGAATAGACATTTTCCCTCAAATGCAGCAACAATTATCTTCCGCACCAGAATTTGCCCCAAACCATACTCTTCATAGAAATATAATCAGATATTACAAGTTGATAAACCACATTAATTCACGTTCTAAGTTTCACTTACACAAATCAGAAGAATCAAAGGGCAAAAATGAATCCCACGTCAATTAAAAAAGCAACTAAATTCCTAAATACAAAAACCCTAACCCTGACCATTCAAAATCCTCAAGTAAAACCGACACTTACACTCTGTATAATGCACGTAATACTCGTAATCGTTGGTCCCACCAGACTGAATCTTACGGCGCTCGATGACCTTAACCGGATGGTACTTGCAGTCTCTCCAACGGCACAAAACGCGAGTGCCTACCTCGAGCGGGAACATACTCGCTTTCCTCTTCTTAACCACTTCGGATTCGATCGGAAGCATCATCTCGGTGGCACGTGGAGACATTCCGTTATTAGGGTTTTGATCGCCGTCGTAGGTAGCGGAAGCGTCGGTGGTGGGAGGCAGAGTTGTGGACCCGTTCTCTGGATTTTGGGGGGTGTCAATCGAACCCATAATCGGTTGGTGGAGAGAATTTGTGTGGGCTCTTCAACCCCTTTAACTATGACTTCAAAATTATGAGAGACCTTGTGTCGGCTCCTGGGCCCATGGTTCTCCAACTTTCCGTCTTTCTTTTTTGGATTCCAAATATGCCCCTCGAACTTTTTTCATCTTTTTCTCCCCGCTCATGTTCGATTTTTATTCATTCATAAACTGAGAGTTTCTTGCTCCAATTTTCTTTTCTTTCTTCTTTTGACCCTCCTTAGATTTGGACTAAGTTATGAAATTAATTAATAAATAAAATAAAAAATCAACTCAATGTTCATTTATTTTATAAAATTAAAAAATAACTAAAACTATTTTTTATATATTAGCAATAACTTTATTCAACTTTTTTATGAAGGATTTTTATTTAGAACATTATGGACTTTATAAAAAAAAAAAAAACATTAAGTAGATGCACTCTTTTGAATACATTAGTTAACAAACATGAAACAATGTTAATAAATTGAAGCATGCACAATAAAAAAAGTCTTAGCCAAATTTTAAGAAATTGAATTTATTAATATCAATGAATATGTTGTTTGCAAAAGACATTATTGTATGAAATCATTTCAAATATTTAAATATTAAAAAAACAGTAAATTATCATTTAATCCTATTATATTTACTAAAGTAATGAAACAAGAATAGTATCAATAGACCCAATTTGAAGAATCTCAAGATGTATTTGAATGGAAAAAATAACCAATAATCAGTTTTACAAATGAAAGTTAATTATAGAGATAGAAAGAATGTGATTCATTAGAATCAACTCAGTAATTATTCATTATTATTTTTGTTATTATTTTTTATAAATTTTATTACATATAAGCCAAAGTATTCTTTTAGAAAAAATACAATTTCACTCACTTATTACGCAAACATGTGGCGTTCATTATAAGATACAAATGAAAAGGAACAACTAAATTAAATGATGTGTTTATAATCCATAAACACAAGATCATAATGAATGCAACGGTCATATTCATTTGAATTAATTCTTCTTTAATTCCTCATGTTCCTTATTAGAATAAACTTATGACAATCACCCCAACTTCAAAATGCTTTTTTCCTTAAAGATAATTTAGGATGGCTCAATTAAAAATCATCAACAAACTCTTAGGTTGTTCCAATAGTGATAGACCTTTCTAGAGAACTAGGACCGACATGGTAGTTTGATTCCTTCATTTCATCATCCTAATGTCCAACACAATTTATGACTGAAAAAATGGATCACATTGAAAAACTAGAAAGTGAGTTTGTACCATTTTATTCCCCACACGTGTTTTCAATTAAGAAACATGGTGAATTGCATCAGAATGAGTCAAACATAACTTTTAAGTCATTACATCAATTCACTTTATAATTTGGCAATGACTATAATACTTAGTTGCTAGCTTTTGTAAGCTTATTTGAGACATTAATTTTCATCTAAATTGTTATAATTTAATTTAAACCCAATCTCCAATAGCAAATGCTATTTCATTTTTTGATGTGAACCTCGTGGTCTTGTGGTAATGTAACCCACAATGAAGATGATGATTTTCCTAAGAAAGTTGAATAATCAACTTTTGTTGAACCTTGACTGAAAGTTAACTTGTACGTAAGAACTAAAGGTATTGGATTATTGTAAATGATGTTACAATGTCGATTATATTTTTGATAAGTCAGATTTACTCTTTGTTCCAACTAAGAAGAAAAAGTTTTCTTAACCACGATTGAATATCAATAATGTCTAAAGAATACTCAGATTTGCAACAAAACAAAACATAATACAATCCTAAGCTACAGTCTTAATGGTCCCATATTGAGTTGCAAACAAATAAGTCTTAATTAAAACTCTGTTAAGCGCAAACCTAATGCCTAAAACAAGTACAAACATTGATTTTGAACCAAAACAAACTAAATATAAATAAAATCCCTATAACTGAATATAATAATCCCAAATATTAATTAAAATAATAAATAAACCTTAAAAATATATATAGATTAATAAGAGTTATCAAAATAGCTTCAGAACCATATCTTAATGCATTGGATCCATTATAGGCAAATTTGAAACTTGTAGAAAAATGAATTTCCCTTTGTGTCATCCATTAATATTATTTTCTTATTTGAAATATGTTGCCTTAAAGGCTGAAGTTTTTCCCTTGTTTAGCCGAATGTATGCTCTAAAAAATATAAAGGAATCTGACTAAAATATTTCTTTTAAATAGCCTCTAATAATCTCCCCTTTTGAATAAAGAAATCTATCAAAAGTAAACAAGAAAAAAAAGTTATCTACTTTTGGCCACCCCTTATAATCTATGTTAATATAAGATTCAATGCCTTTAAATAATAAAATATGAAGGAAAATAATTCACATGACACCTTTCTCTTTCCATGTTAGGCATGAAATCATTTCCTATCATGGAAAAATAATATTTTATTTACAGGTTAGCTCATAATAACTCTTTGTTTCTTTCTTTCGCTAAAATATATAATAAATCCTTATAGAAAAAACATTCAACACCCTAATTAACCTAAGTCAAATTTGAATTTCATATGGCCCAAATTATACACATTAATATGACCCAAATCAAACCTATATACAAGCTCCCAACAAACATACTTCACTACCTAAATTAGAATTATACATAGGTCACTCAAATTTGGTGTAATGCAACATAAATGACCATAGGTGGAATATCTTATTATACACAATCCAAGGCTGACCAAATTCATTTCATGCTAAAACTTTCTTATTGCTTAATAGTTTCCAAGCTAAAGGCCCTTTATAGCTAATTGCATCTCAATTGGAAACCAAAGTAAGAAATAATATTGGCGGAATAACCTCTCATCTAAATGTTCAACATAAAGAATTCAAGTTTGAATCATGCTACTCTTTATTTATTTATTAATTTAAGGTAGCCCCAATATCCAATAGAAAATGTTTTCTCATTTATTTTATTATTTGCTCATTATAACAATGTGATTTGATATAATTTCAAAATATTAATGATTAACTTAAGCATATCCTCCTTATTTAGGAAATCTTCAATTCCTTTAATTATATAATCCTTAGGGAATTGTGGAATGTGATTTGGAGGAGTCGGACCATATAGAACTTTATAAGGAATGAATTTTGTTTTGGTATGGTAATTTATAGTATTATATTATTAAGACAGATAATTTTTTGACCATTGAGTAGAGATCTCACTAGTCATGCATCTTAGACATTTCTTTAAGAAGTTATTGACTTTCTTTATATGACCATATATTTAGGGATAGGAAGTAATAGAGTAATGCAATTCCATAACTTGGCAGGAAGAAAATAATTTCAAAACTAACTCAAAAACACAATATCTCAATCATTTACTATAATGGTAGGTAAACCATGGAGTTTGTAGACATTATCCATAAAAGTTTTAGCCAATATAGAAGAATATATAGGTGAGTAAGAGCTATAATACACACACACACACACTTAAGCGATCCATTATTATAAAATATGATCTCATAACCTTTGGATTATGAATATCCTTCCATAAAATCCAAGCTAATAAATGGTTCATGAGGTATGGATAAAGGTGTAGTAACCCAATAATGAGTTCATTCTTAGTTTTAGTGTTTTTGGCATATGAGACATTCCTTAACAAACTATCTCATATGTTTTTTTTTTTAATATTTCTTCAATATAAAAGAATTCTTTTTTTTTATTTTGCTAGTACTATAATGATTGGGGATTAAGTCAAGGTTATTGTAATAATAATAGCGGTAGCTATAACAATGATGGTGGTAGTATAAATTATAGTTGTATAAAAATGGTGGTGATTGTATTGGTGTTAGCGAGGTAATGAGAAGGTGAAAGATGGCGATAAAGAAATGATAATTATTGTTATGTAAACAAAAGTGGTAGCAATGAAAACCATAGAGGGGATGCTAGTGTGTTGGTGCTTAAATGGTGTTAGTTACAAAAATAAGACGGTTTTAGAGTGAAGACTGACAACATCAATAATGATAATGGTGGGATACCAATAGCAAAGTTGGACAAAATTAATAATTGGATATCTAGATGATTTACCTAAACTATGTTACTGATACAATAAAAACTTTTAAAAAAATATTTAGGTATTGTTAAACATTTTTTCAAGAAAAAAATTAATCATGTAAATATTAACCTAACATGGCCTGATCGATTTGACAAATCTAAAGGTAACTTGGACAATAAAAAAAGCATAGTTTGAGAAAAAAAATCAAGACATTTTTTTTAAAGAAATTGAGATGAAAACATAATAAATTAACTCAAGTCAGCCCATGTTAATATGTAAAATCTACAACACGGATTATAAGAACATGAAAAGCAAATCAAAAGGTATATTTAAGCTTGATTCTCAATCAATCTAATGTTGAACAATAATATTTTTTACAAATCAATTAAAAAAGAATAAAAAAAGACCCGAGTCAACCCTAGTTAATCTATCAAAATCAAATCAGGAAACCAAAATAATCCCAAAAAATTCATGACTCAACCTAGGTTAATATGACAAACCCTTAACTATAGTTGTGAGAATGAGATAATATCATCATAAATAGCAAACTAAAACAAATTATAAAATTTAATTCTCAATAAACTCAAATGATGAAAAATAAAATTGAAAAAAATCAACTACAAATAAGACCTAAAATCCTGAGTTAATCAGGATAACCAGCAAAAATCATGACTTGAATTACAATATTAGAATACAATCATAGAAAAAAATAAAATTAATTATAAAACTCAATCTCTAAGATATCAAATATTAAATGATAAAAAAACTCTTCTAATATCATGTACTGTTTTAGGAACCTAGCATAGTTAAAAAAAAAAAAAACAATAGTACAACAACACAAACTGAAAAATATTTAGAATTCTAGCAAACTTGATCAAGTTAGAGACAAAATATAACATGTGAGTTGTAAATACCATATGCAACTCTATATTATTATTCCATGTATGCAATTAAAGTTAGGTCCTTTCCTTTTCAAATGATAGTTGCCCCTTAAATTTACATCTCAAAGACTTTGTTTTTGGTGAATTATAATTAGTATTATTAATATCATTATTATAATTATTTTTATCATTATTGATATTCTTCATATTATTTTATGAGTTATTATTATTATTATTACTATTATCAAAGTCATACTTATTAACATTATAACCATTATAACCATTACAATAAATTACAATTGCTATTATCATTATGATTACTAATCACTATTATTGAATATGGACCGAAATGAAAGCCAAATATATACTTAATTTCAATTAAAGGACAATATTGAATCAAATCAAATCTTCTATAATAGAAATTATAACCAAACAAAACAATCGAAAAAGCAAGACTGAAATGAAAATATCATAAATCAAGGGTATTTGCTTGTAATTTAGGGTGTGTTTGGCATTACTTTTGCTTTTGCGATTGAGGTTGAAAAAAAGCAGTTTCAAAAAAAGCGTTTTTACTGTGGTTCAAAATAAGCAGTGAAGTGTTTGGTTAAAACTGTGGTTGAGTTGGAGGTTGAAAAAAAAACAGTTTTTGGTGTTTGGTTACCGAGCTTTTCATATTGCTTTTAACTTGTAAAATTATTTTAAAGGGTATATATATATATATATATATATATATATATATATATTAAATATTGTAAATTTAATAATTATAATAATATAATGTAATTAATAATTCATGAAAAAACAAATATTATTCTTTATTCTCCCATCAAACTACTTGCAATTTCATCACGAACAGATATTTCCCTTCCATTATGACTGATCTGTATCTACATATTTTTTTAATTTTTTTAAAAATATATATTTTAAAAAAACAGGCTGGGCCGAGGGCAGCCCAACCAAATTGGCCCTAAGCCCAACTTTGCTGGACTTGGGCTGGGCCGAGTGCAGCCCAGCTTCAATTGTGAAGAAGTTAAATGGTGCGCTGCACTGTGCGTCTTCCTCGCGTGACAGTGCATCGCACCTGTGCACATGAATTATTTCACGTACATAGTAGCTTCCGACCGACCACCAATATAGCTTCAACGGACGATACAGACGGGTAGAGGAGGCTGAGGTGGTTCTTCCTGTGGTGGTGGCGTCTGAAATGGTGGCCTGAGGTGGCCGGAGGCAGCGTTGGAAGGTTGTGGTACTGTTCACCGACCACGACGAGAGCTTCAACAGAGGATACCGACGGGTAGAGGAGGCCGAGGTGGTTCTTCCTGTGGTGATTTCATCGTAAATGGTGGTCTGTGGTGGCCGGAGTCAACGATAAAAGCTCTCGGCTTCCATGGCTATTTTGGCGAGAGAGAGAGAGAGAGAGAGCCATGCACAGATCGATTTTTAACATGCAAAATACCAGTTTTTTTAATTATCGAACATAAAGGATTTGTCAAAAGGGCAGCTGCTTGAAATCGCAGAGAGAAATGGTGGCCTGTGAGATATATATATGTATCAGTGTTTCATAGCTGGAATCAGGATAAAAAAAAGCATGTAATACCTGCTTTTGTGCAAACGGCGTTTGAATGTAATTTTTATGTGGGTCCCACGGTTTGTATCACCATTTGCAACTAAACCAAACACTAAACATCAAACGCCGTTTGGCAATCGTGGAACGCATCATGTTGCCAAACAGCCACTTAGGTTACAGGAGAGAGAAAAGAAAAAAAAGGATCAACCAACAACCATCACATTTCCGGTCACCGTGCGACGATACATGCATCACCATGTGGAAAAGGATATGTCGGTGCCTCCGATGAGACACATGGACATTTGAACCACCAAATGACAGCTCACGCGCCACTTGAAGGAGCATAAGAAAAAAAACCATCAACGCATTGACGCGCCTATAGTGTTCTATCGAAAAAAATAATTAAAAAACATAAAATTATCTAAACACCCCTACAATAACTCTTGGATTGTCTTTTCCAAGGAAATATCCATATTTGTACTGTTTAGAAAAAAATTGAAATATTAGAAGCACCGCCACCACCAACTCTTGGTTTATCTTATTTGAGAGTAATATAGTTATTTTACTGTTAACATTAGTGTAAAAACTCGAAAATACACCTGGGTAGTCATATATTTGTTGTCAGCTGGTATAGATAAAATATAGTTTTACTATGCAAAAATACCAGGAAAAAACTCAAATACCCCCAAACAATCAAAGAATACCAACCGGAACCATGAAAAAGTCTAAATTTCCCCCGAATCCAAGAGTTAAAAAATTTTGTATTGAGAGGGAAAACAATAATTATACTAATATTATCCACAATCATTTATGTCTACTGCTAAAGTTAAAATCCAAATGGTTTACCTTCTTTAATATAAAAACAAGAAATGGATGAAAAGGGAATTTCCTTTACCACTAAATAATACCTTGCTGGATTAACAGGATCAGGTACAAATCAGATGCCATGTTGACAAAGGGAATGCAACTTCCCACAAAAGAACCACAACCTGCGGAAACTAAACCTGATTGAAACACTAAAAAAAAGCAGATAATGAGATCACAATGGGGAAGATAACTTCGACGCTCCATCAAACTAGATGAGCGAAATTTCTTTTAAGAAATAATGCTGAGAATATTTACATCGACTTTACAGCGAAAGCCCAGCAGGCAACAGCTTCTAATTCCT
Organism: Salix purpurea; assembly: GCA_027405865.1. Lineage (NCBI taxonomy): Eukaryota > Viridiplantae > Streptophyta > Magnoliopsida > Malpighiales > Salicaceae > Salix > Salix purpurea. The sequence continues at coordinate 15,549,245 of JAOWLH010000011.1, forward strand.
TGGATCAGAGGATACAAGAAGCGTTGCTTCCCAGCCAAGAGGGACAAGCATCTACATGATAAAATATGAGCCGCTTATAATACATGTAATGAAATAGACCCTCACCTACTGTACAGTTATTCTCAGGATGAATATACAACAACGATGCCAACTCCTCCCAGAACATTAGATCCACCCAAGCTGCTATGCAGTCCAGAAACCCATCTTGGCATCATCTTTCTGCCATTCTCCCTTCATAAATCAGGTAAATTTGGTAGCTCCGGGCAGAAAGCAGTTGTCCACAATAGACAGCTGTTGATTTCCAGTTCCAGAATTGGCCTTCTACCTATCATGTTCCAAGGGTTCACCAGGACAAGCATCCTGATTGATCTGCTTCTCCTTTGGAAGGCAATCAACAGGAATATAGAAATATCCTTTAGGTAATTTCTGGTTCTTCATCGATGCTTCATCTGAAGTCATTACCAACTCTTTCTCAAAAGTCTCATAATGCTGTTATTTGATATGGTAGTGAGTATTGGTCTCAATTTATCCCTAACAGAGAAAACCTAGTGGGGCAAAACAGTCAACAATGCAGAAGGAACACGCACCTTTGATTTTGAGCTCCATTCCCCCTCTTCCGAAATATTATGCGATGTAGAGGAAGGTCTTTGAGGTATTTGCTTCCCAGCAAAAGGCATTCTCTCTGAAGGTTTAGGAGTAAAATGGTTTTGAGATGTGGAGCTGTCATCTGTCTTTTGGTCAGTGTCCATGGTTGAAGTCACCTTAATTCGGTGCTTGACAGAAATGGTGCTATCAACTGTGACATCATCTGACCTTTGGACTGCACCGCCACATGACTTGTACCCATCTGTATTCCCTTTGAGGGATGTTGTAGCTGATTCTGAACTAACATCTGTAGGGAAAAAGGGTCTGCTAACAAGCACTGATCGAGCAACTTGGTCTCGTTTGCAAGCAAGTATGCTGTGTGAACATAAAACCAACTCCCGCTGCAAAACAATTATATGTAAAAGGCGCTGCTATGAAAGTACATATTCTTCAGAGAATGGCTCTCTTGAAACTGAAGCAGTAAACTAAAAAACAAAACGACAAACTTCTAGCAAATGAAGGTATAATTTCTTATCTGACTTGACTACATAATACGGGGTAAAATTAAAAATCACTTGCAACCACCTTGCTGTTACTAAGAAAGTTACCTTTATTTTTTCACGTCTAACAATTCTTTCACAAATAAGACGCAATCTCTCCAGTTGACCCTATAGAAGTAAATTTGAAAACACAGTTAATTAGGTCACCATAATTCTACCTCCAAGTAAATGATTAAGTCTTGAGTATAGTACAGATGCAAACAGAAACAAAAAAGTACAGGCTACGAATTCCTATAAACACAAAATGATTCCTTCACAATCAATGCACATGACATTAGGAGAAATTGCTTAATGTCTCGTCAGATTGGAAAGAAGCAGAGCCATAGATTTATATCAACCTCATGAACCAGTTGCAAGAAAGTTAAAATGCCAAGAAAAATAATTAAGCCACTGGGCTATCATAGAAAATAAGACCTCAACCACAAAAAAAAAAACAGCTTTGAAAGAAATAATTTCATGACCACTATAAAATGTTATAAGAAATAAGTTGACTGATCATATGCCTTAGAATTACTTTAACAGAAACGTAATGATCTTATGCAGTAAATGCAAGGAGGATAGTAGACCAGAAAGTTCTCAGAAAGACATTTTTCTATTCAATTTTAAAAGTCATAATAGCAGACAAGTTCCAATGAAATAGACGACTGTAAACATACAAAAGTCATTAGCATATATAGTTGAACCAATTTCAGAACAAGAAACAATAGACCTAACGAAGCATTATCATCCACCTGATTGAAGATTACACGATTAATAAAAGTGCATGCTTACCCTGACTTGCCTCATGCTCTTTATCTCCTCTTCTCCATGTTTTTGAGTTCCAGTCTACATAAATCAAGCAATGCAAAATTATAAAATGACAAGCCGTCAAGACTTTTTTGGTACAAACAACAATTTCAGACCTTTGCCTTCTGCTCCAAGCTATGCTTTTCACAATATGCCTTGTGCTGCATCTTGCCATTAAGAGCCTTAACATTCATGCAAAAACCTGCACTTCTAGCGCAGGTTGGATGAAATGTGGTCTGACAGTGACTAGCGCTACACTGCACAAAACCATTAATATTTATTATATGACTTGATGCTATAGAAAGGAATAGGATAAGTTCTGAAACAATCGAATCTGGAACTTACTTTTATGCAGACACCATGTCTATGACGGCAGACACAACAAATGTTCATCTCCTTTGCAATCGTTTCCTGGAATTACATGGCAGATGGTAGCAAATGTCAGATAAGAACAATAAAAGAGTGGTCATAACATGCCTGGTCAGAAAAAAAAAGAGTTAAATTCAAAATATTATATTTCATCCCAAGAAATCTTCAGAAATGTGTTCAAAACTCAATGGACTTGAAAGACTTGACAATCAGACCACCTAAAATATGCACATACCATTCCTTCAACAGGATTTACTTGTCCCCTTCTGAATGTTGGTTCAAAGACCCACTATAAGAAAAAAATAGAAAAATAACCACAATAGCATTTCAACAAAGATAAGAAGAAAAAAATCATGAATCGGCCATTAAAGGGTCAAAGAAAAAAATCAACCTCTGCACAAAAGGCATGAACCCATCTACCATCAGTGGATTTCCTGAAAGCCCCAGTAATACCACCACACAAACCACATTCTGCACCATTTGCCCTGTCCCAAAAATTGACAGGAGCTCCAGAGCATCTAGATGACAATAATTCTTCACATAATTCACAATGCCATGGACCATTAGATTCCTTCACACAACGATAGCAATCCAAGTGAACCGCAACCTGTTGGCATAAGAGCTTTCGTTAACAAGAAGTAAGCAGATAGTACACCCTTAACAGAAAAAAGATCAAGGTCCATTCTAGAAAACCTTGCAGCCAGAGCAGACTAAGATATGGTTCAGTTTTGTCTCAAATCGTCTGCATATGTCACATGATCTAGGAAGATCTTTAGAAAAATCTGAAACTGACTGAACAAAATCAGAGTACTTCTCTGATGAAATCCTTGGAATAGCCACCCTTGAAAGCATTTCTTTTGGACGTGGCATCAACAGAGAAGAAATGCCAATCCTCACATTAGCAGTGTTATATTTCTGGAATCAGATAAAAATGATAAGACAGATTACTGCATCACATAATTGCAAGCTTTCTTTTGAAGGCAAGAAAAAAAAGCCAAAAGTGAAAGAAAAAATTACCTCCTGACTGGCAGATTCACCAAAGGCATCTTTCCTCAATGATGAAGACCGAGAAGAAGCTGCTGCTGCTGCAGTTGCAGCAGCTAGAACAGCCTGGGCTTCCTTATGCCTTCTTTCTTTCCTGCCCCGCTTCTTTGCTTCTCTAACATCACAAAGATACTGGTTAACAAGCACTTCATCCCACCTTTTCCCCCTAGCTGCATCTATCTCCTGGGGTAGATGTCTGGCAACCTTAGATATTAAATTATCTGCAAGCACATTTCACCGGATAAAAAATGTCATGTAGATGTATATATCGTTATAAAGTATGAGAATAGTGCAAGAAAAGGAAGGTAAAAAGGAGAGCCAGCATATCATAAAAAAAAAAAAGAGAAGATAAAGGAGAAAAGGAAAGGACCAGTGAAGTGCTTCCTTGCAACTGCATTGTCAAGGAGCCTCTTCTGAAAATAAATAATTTCTCCTTCCACTTCGTCCACGGGAGACAGTTTGAGAATTCCCAGCTTCTTGGCCTTAGCCAACTGCTCTAGATTTACTTCATCGGAATTACAGATCAAGTCATTACCTTTTGAGATTTTTTTCTGCTCATTATAGCAGACATTGGGATTGGAAGAGGCCTCCAAATGAGAGGTTTCTCTGTCTTTTGAACCTGTCCAGTTAGGTTACACATAATAAAATGGTAAAATAGCTTGAAATTATAAGCAATAAAACAGGAGGACAATTCTTGACCATAAAATTTTCATGTGAGCGCAGCTCTTACCTTCAAGTCCAAGAATTCCTTTCTGTAAATTCATTCCATTTTGTATCTGTGACAGCTTTTCATGGACACATGGATGTACATAAAAATTAGAATATTCTTCTGGTTTTCTGCAGCAAGGAATATATAATTTTGCATAACTCGTCAGATATTTGTAAATCAGTCCAATACTGGATAAAAACTCTTTAGATCTTCCAAAAAGTATCAGGCAGCACAAAATTCAGCATTAAGAGCTTTCAAAAAATTTACATGAAATTAGGGATGACCAAATTAACATCTGAATAAAGAGGAACTCCCCCATCTGTGTTAATTGAATTGCTCTTCTCTGGAATAGCTGCACGCACTGGCTCAATTTTTTCAGAGAGGCTTCCACCTGATACATTATCTGAACTGCCTGAGCAACATATTCACTTCCATACAGGATGAAATTGGAAAATACATGAAAATTATGACCTTTTATTTTCAACTATTTTGCTTTTAGTAATATTAACAGTAATCTCTGGCTTTTAATATCACTAAATCACATTGAGTAACATTTCAACTACAGAGCAAACAGTACTTAACAACTGGAAAAAATTATCTTCATATTCATATTGTCAGCCATGAAGAGAGAAAGGAATAGAGAATGAAATCTCACTTCCTCAATATGAGATGCATACTTGTCACCCTTTTAGATTAAAAAAAAAAACACTAGGGGTTCCAACCCCTCTAGAAGGACAGCAAGCCTCCTCTAAATTCCCCTGCTATGCCAGATTTCCTTCTCAATTTGGTACCCACCCAAAACTCAATCAGAAAGATGTGGTCTTACAAAAGTAAGACTTAGGTATCCTAGACTGTCCAAACACTCACCCGATCAGTGCAACATTCAAACTTAATTATATCCTCCTATTCTTTTTCTACTTCCTCTCTAAGCTTCTTTATGGAGGAAGGTGGAGGTTTTGGATGAAATGGTTGTAAATTAGTTAGAAAGTATCTAGTAAGCTTCCCCGAGGAATAGAGCACCCCTTCTAGAGCAAAGATATTATTGTTCTTTTCTCACTCCAACAAAATAAATACATCAAGGCAGTAAGGGGCCTACAAAGAAAAACATCTGCTTGGCAAGACATCCAACAGCCAAAGAGGATGCTTTTCTAATTTATCAGCAGCAGCTTTGCTCTAATGTTAAGACTATACCTTGTCATTGTCAAGAGAAGTAATGAACAGGTTTATAGAGTTTGAACTCTTCTTCGAATCAACTGATTTCCAGGAAGTTAAGAAAAATAATTAAAAAAATCACATGCCTTCCAAGTTAAGCAAAGTAGAAAGCCTCACACATAAAAGCAATCCAAGCAAGACCAATTAACCAAGATAAGGCATCCTTCTCCATAGATAGGGCATTAATTGGAAAAACCAAATGCAAAAGGATGATTCTGACAATGATACCTTCACTGTTAGACAAATGCACCACGGAAGAGTCTTGAGACACATCAGGGATCTGCATAAATAAAACAAAATCATGGAAATATTATTAAAGGATATAGGTAAGCAGAAAGGAGTCATCTATATAAGCACTCAAAACCATCAAATGGTGAGTAAAACCTAAAAGCAGGAACAAATATAACATAAAGGCAGGCACATTGAATCTCTATACAAATTTACAAATAGCAGTATCTTCCACTAATGTATAAGATAACCACACCCTGCTTCTTCCCACCCTGCCAGATGGTATCTTAAAGCTGATAAGTGATTCAGAGAAGGAAAATGACAAATTATACAATAATCAGTCTCTCCCAGTCTAGAGCAAAATAAACCTAACTGCTTGCTCTTATCACCATCAATGCAAAACCTTCTGAAAGTTGCACATTTAACATGTTTAATGAATGGATAAGTTATCAACTCTATGTCCAACAAACCTCAGATGAGAAACCAGGAAATGTCCATAAAACAACATAATTGTTGTTCGAGAGGATTTCGCAACCCTAACTTCTCTCAACAAATCACAGCATTGAACACTTCAATTGATACATGCTTTTTTTCCTTTCTAACGAAAAAATCTTTTTTTGTGCATATTTTGATGTTAAAATTATTCGAAATTTAAATTTAGCAATTCTTATTCTCTCCTTTTCTATTTGCATATAAAAAATGTGATGACATCGCATCAGTTCTACACTGTTTAAAAGTGTGAATACCATCTATAATTTAGCAATTACAGCTGATTATATGGATCCTTAAGCAATCCAGACAACATATGCACAGGTCACAACTGCCTCAGCTCACATGATAGATTGAACAATTTTGGCAGAAAAAATAAATACACAAAAGAACATATGCAGTCTAGCAAAACAAATTGCTGAGCAATCAATAACTAGGAATGAAAAAAGCACAAACTATCAGAAAACAAATCGAGTTCACAGGTGCCATCAACAATGCAGTAGTCACCAAACAAGACTGCTGCAAGGGCCATATGGAAAGTCAATTTTGTTCTCATTTACTATGCTACAGATGTTTTGGAGGTGTTTCCTAACAATATTTCACAGAGACTGGGGAGCTTTAGTACTTTATCTTGTTATTTTTGTGTTTCAGATTCTCTCTGCTATGGGGAAATTCTCATTCACCATCTCTGTAAATTTCCCCTTCGTTTTCACAAAAAGTTTTTTCTATATAACAATGTTCTGGATCACCTTATATTTTGAATTAACTAAAAAACAAGTCACTTCAAAAGAAACATGAAAAGCATGACATGAAAAACAAACACTCTTCATAGTTCTCGAAGCCTTATAGCATAGGTAGACAAGAAGATTTCAGAGGATGGAGGACAAGGTTCTTAAGAAGGAAGATAACTGGCAAAAAAGAGTTGGCAGAAACCAACTTTCCAATGACATAATAAATCCTATACCTACAAATAGAATATTCATAATGCATGACATCAAAATTAATATCTATTCTGTTGATTAGGAAAAACAATTACAAGAAACAAATGCTATCAGAGTTTTCTTTTTCCTTTGAAATCAATGTGGTAATCACAAGGAATAATTTCATCTGAGAAACAGAAAAAACATGTGTGGTCATATCATCCTTGTTATGTAAAGTATTACTGGTATATAACAATAACAAGTTAACATGAAAGAATATAATCAGGATAGTTTGAGAAAGGATGACATACTATTAAGAACTACTTGCTGTAAAAGAAAAAACTGGGGGAGAATCAAAACACAAAGGAAACAACTCGTTAACATCTTCACCACATTCACATACACAATTGCCAAATTAGAGATATACTTTTGTTGTGTGACACAAAGGTAAACTAAGGCAAACAGAAGAGCCTAAATAGCAACTACAGATATGGACTGTTTATGGGAAAACAAATAGGACCAGAGAAAGGAAAGATATCAGAAAATTGAACTAGAAAATATACAGAAAAGGAAAAGGCTTAGAAATTCAAGTGGTTAATTAATACATTGAATAAAATATACACTAATATAAGAGCAGTTGCAACAGGGACCCAATTTCATCTTATTTTCATTGTCTAAAACCACTTGACTAATTTCAGAAACACTACATGGATGCAATGCCTATATATCTCAAAAGTCAGAACCCGTGCAAAAAGCATGAGCACATAAGTTTTATTTTCAGTACCGTCTTCAAAATCAGCAAGAGATCTCGGGGGTCGGTGCTAGCACCCTCACAGTAACCTCTTTCAAATATCCCTACATCAATGAGTTTGTCCCCGTCCCCAGATTCTGACAAAGGTGCAGCATTTGATCTGGAATCAAACAATCCTATTTCCCGTAATTCACCATCACCAGGTTTTCCAGAATTAGTATCAGAAGTTTCTGTGTGGACTGTAAGTTTGTCCATTTGCACCATTGATGGATTCTGGTAGGCAACAGAGCAGTCATGTCTGGCAGACACAAAAGCCTCTCCTAATTGATGGGTATCCTTATCACTAGGGTCTTTAGTGTGCTTTGAGCAAAAAGCTCGTAATTCAACCTGTTGACATATACAGTCAAGAATTTTAGAGAACATGTCTGGCAAGATGTTATAGCATAAAGTCATATTAGTGGTCGTAGCATTAGTAAGAGAATAGTTAGCAAATTATAACTTCAGCGTGATGAAGAAAGAAAAAAGGCTTACATTATCAGTACCATATTTCCCCCAGACTTCCATCCTGTGTCTTGCCTCCCTTGCACATATAGGATGGAAAGCAGTTCTACAGGTTCCTGAATAAGCCACATGAACAGATAGGCATTACCAGAAAAGCTAACAGTGCTACAGCTAAATGAGACACAAGGTAACAGCGCTAAAGCTAACATTATATGACTTAAATAAAGCATTTCAAAAATAGCTTTGGAAACAAGAAAAGCTGCAGCTATTGGTACAAGATTGGGCAAGTTAGAGACCTGAAAACTAAGGACATAACATTGGCTCATCAGAGAGACCAGCAAAATAACCACAAGTGACAATTGGATGAAATATCTTTGACATTATATTGTTAAGTGATCTCAAAGATTCTAAAGTAAGCAAGTATTTATGAGTGATCTCAAAGATCCCACAGCAAGCAACCTTCAGCAAACAAAATGCCCCCATTGGATGAAGTTAAAGCATATTACAACAGCTTTGTTTCCCCTTGGTTTTGTACTTCACACCATAATGAAGACTTATCATCATTCTTGAAGGAAAAAGCAATTTCATCCTTCCAGGACTAAGACAAGATGCTGGCGAATGTAACAATAATGAAAAACCAACTAAATTAAGAATATTACACACAACAGGTTAGTGGACAGCCTCAGTAAACTATCTGTGGTCTCCATTGGGAACCAGGGTGCTTGTGCAAGATCTGCTTTCATTTCTAGTAGCGAAGTTACCATATTCACATGTCTAATCACTTAGATATTAAGAATAATGGGACTCTGACAAACACATATGTACTTTTACATGAGCATTCACACATAGAGGGGACAGATAAAGAGCAGTACTAAAAGGGCCGCTGGAAACTAGCTAGGAACAGACAAACAGCAAACAGAAGGGCCTTTTTGGTTTACAGGAGAGCCAAATCTACACCACCCTTTACTAAAAATAATGGAAACTAATGTCAAAGGCTTTAAAAAAGGTGCGAGTATAAAATGCCACAAGGAATAAAATAGGACTGGTGGCTGGTAAAATAAGTATGGAGAGAAAATATAATGAGACATCCAGCATATCTTATCAATACGACAGCCATCATTGCCAGGATTTTTTAGGTAAACTCCACGGCTAAAAGGCGCCAAAGGAAGAGGGAGCAGCATCCAAGACTAGCACAACAATGTTAGCAGTCATCATCTTGATTGGAAAAGGGTGAAAGGACCATGGAGAAATAACTCAGGAGTAGAATCAGGAACAAAGAGCAAGCCCCACATTTTGTCCTGACAAAAGCCATTACATGGAGCCCATATCTCAGGGTGTAAAACAGCAGTAACACCAGCTAAAAACCTTAGCTAGGCCCATGAACCAGATGTTACCATAACTTGGTATGGACTAAAAAAACTTGAGCACCAGAGCAAGAGCCTAACAGACATTCATTATAATAATCCAGACAGGAAAGTAAAATCATAAGCCAAAACTAATCACAATTAGTGAAACATGCATCACCAAACATCAACCAGTGCTAAACACATCACTAAACATTTTACATAGCATGTCCTCACATCACCCAATCAATGTGGTTTTCTATTAGCAAAATGCAGAAACAGGTCTGTCAAAAGTATTAGACTTTAGACAAAGCCCTCAACCTTGGTTTTGCAAAAGTTTCAAAAACAACTGCATTGGAGCACACCAACAGACTTCATCACATATGAAAATAAATAATATGTCATAAAAAATGACTAGATGAATCGACTTCGCTCACAATTAAACAAATTCATGTGATCTTCCAGATTGTGTCGATCATTACGTAGATTGTGGCAATAATGTGGGATATCACCTAATATAAGTTTTTTTATTAATTAATTTTATTGATCAAAATTTAACAAGTGATCCAGCATTCAGAAAAAATGTAACTGCAATCAGTAGGCATTTGGCATACAGGAAAGAAAGACCCGCAAAAGACTAAATTCTAAGATTTCAAGCGCTATTGAAGTTGGGTCTATTAATGTCAGCATTCCCCTCAAAAAAGCACCGAATTACTTTCCTGGTAATCTTCCTGCAAATGGAATCTTTTGCATCCTTCTACAAAGCATTAAATTGTTCCAAACCCACTCCAATCTCCTCCCAGCCTCATGATTATGCAACTACAGCAACCATGCCTCAATCCCAAATTATTTTGGGTTGGCTATATGGATCCTTTTGTGCCATTCCACACGATCATACACCAAATCATCCCAGACCCCTTGAATCCAGTTTGAAAACCAAAATATTGGATGAAGTAGCCAGGCTTTAAAATTAAGTGGGTTAGCAGTGTATGAATCAACAACCTGATTGCACGTCCAACGAGAAAGAAGCAAGAGATTGAGAAATTTACTTTGATGACACATGATTCAGCTCCGAAGCAAATCACAATTTAAATAAGGCTATCAAACATGAAATTCATCACCTTAACTTGACAAAATATCAACAAAAGGACATTGTCCTGTGCGTACGAGAAATATAAGTGAGATCAACAGTGCTATCACAGACAAAGAAACTGGTTCGATATCAATAATCATTATATATTTTTATAGCAAGGGACAAAAATTATTTGTCTAACTGTTGTTTAATTTCAATTTCATTCCAACAATAACTTGATCTATAAAATTAAAAAGGAATTCATTCAATGCTGGAGAGACATTATCTCTTATTGATTACTATGATTGTATCCATCCCTTTTAAGAAACAAATATGGTGCGCCATTTTATGATTTAGTCCAGGAACAAAAAACTGGGAGAAAATGAGATGCAAATGAATTATAGACACATAATCGTTGAGAAATGTAAGCAAATCACTTCTCATCATTCTTTGATTCAATAAAAGACAAATACAATGTAGAATAAAGAGCAAAAAGCATTTGCACAAATAACAATATGACTTGTAAGCTGCATTAGACACTGGCTCTGCTGCCAAACAGGCAAAGGTTGCAATAGAGACCATCCCAGTGTACCAGAGGAAAAGAATAAATGCATAATGGCATAAAATAGTGGGGCAACAAAACATACCATGACTGCACCGAACACAGGTACCACACTTCACCTTGCATACATTACACAATAATTTTCTTCTGGTTTCCTTAATTCCACTCACATTCATAATTGGCTCCATCTTTGTTAAGTCCTCTATATAGATCTCGGGCATCCACAGGGAACAAAACAAGTGCACAGAATCCAGAACAGACTTACCACTGTCTACATCAACAGGTTTCAAAGCACCACCCTGCTTCGGACAAAGTACACAAGACTGCTTCGCTAAATCATTGCCATCACCCTTCTGCTTGCACCAGGAACACAACCAAGACTCGCTTAAATCCCCTTGCACACCGTAACACTTAAGATGAACAGTAACCTTGCAAGAAGAGCAAACAATCAACCGGTTTGAATCATTACTCATCTCGCCTTTGCAGCAAAAATCACATAATGACAAATTTCCTTCACAAGGACAACCAACCAAAACATTCTCCAACCCTGCATCACTGCCTAAAAGTTTCCGCTTCTTGGAAGGCCTTTCAGAGGTCAAAATATTCCTATTCCTACAACCTAAAAGCCACTCTACACTGCTAGACAAATCAGAAACAGAGCACGTCTTTGCTTTCTCCTGGGGCAAACACTCAGCTCCATCACTTTGAGTCACAATGCCGGTTTCCATCAACTGCTCATCCTCTTGATTGACTTCGTCTTTCAAGACGAGTCCATTTCCATTTCCACTAATACAATCCATTTCAAAGTTACCATTTGCATTCTCCACATTGGTTTTTGTGTCAATTTGTTCATTAGTCTCGATTTCTTCAAACTTTCCATTCACATTTTCCCCAGTTTTAACATTTGTCACAATGGTCTCAATTCTCTCAGTTTTCTCATTTCCAATATATGGAATATAAAAACACTTACTATAACCTACAGAATGAAATAAAGAAGATAACTCAAACAAAACATCAATATCAGGCAATGTCAATTCCCCAAAGTAATCTTCAGTCTCAACCCAAATATTCCCTCTTTTAAACCCGTCACTTGGCCGCGTTGAAGGCTTCTTATCCGCACCAGAATGAGACCTTTTGTGCCGCTTTGTACTCCCATTTGATTGCCTCAACAAACTAGCCAACCGTCTAGGCAAAGTAGACGCACTTGGAAAACTCGAAACACCAGAACCAGACGCATTATCTGCAACATCAAATGGCGAGTGCACGCTTAAGACCTTGTGAGCTTGGGAGAAGAAATCAACCTCGAGTGGTTTCGATTTCTTTACTGTATGTTGAGGTATTTCAGACTCATTTATGAGGGAATTGGCTGCCGGAACCCTAGAAACTGGATGGCAAGATCTCTCGTCAGTACCGCAACCTCCTTCAGGACCCCTACCCATCATCTTCTTTCGCCGGTGGCATCGGTCTGCGGTCATTCCCGACACCAGCCACAACAACCTTCATTACCACCGTCGCGTTCCATCACAAAACCACCCTAACCCTAATTTGGCCGGTTGTGACTTGTGAGGTTAATACTTCACGTGCGTAGAGACATGTAGAAGGATAAAGAATATAGCGGCTAGGGTTAGGGTTTCAGTTAATCAGGCTCGTGAAGTTGGAGATCCGTTTTGTTTTTTTTTATATTTCTTTTAATATCCAAGTGTTTTTTTTTTTTTGGATTTCGCTTTCAATGAGAGATGAGAGAGAGAGCGATTCGCGTTTTTTGCAGGCGAGAGAGAGCGGTCGGTTTTGGGTGTAGATACTTTTATATGGGGTTACAATACTGTGGAGTGACGCGATAAGTTGTACCAGTGTAGCTGCTGGCATGATCCACGTGGCATTGCTTTACATGTCGATGCGGACAAACGTCTGACAATCAACTGTTTTGTGATTTATTTATCATAATATCATCTCCGTTCTTTTTTTAAAAAAGGGTACCTCCATTTAACTTTTTGAAATGAAATTTCGTAAATTATAGATTCCTGTATTTGTTGAAAGTAGTTTTAAAAAAAAACACTTATAAAAAAAACTGACAAGCAAATTATTTTCCATATTTTAAATATTATGAAAAATAAATAAATAGTATTTTTTTTAGTATTTACTATGTTATAAAAAATTAGTTGAAAAATAACTTTTTTTATTTTTTTCAAGTTTATTAAAATAATACTAATAAAATATGACATATAAAAAAGTTGAAAGGGATAAAATTAAAAAACACATATTTTTAAATAAAATAAAATAAAATAATCTTATCATATCAATTATGCAAATAATAAGATGTTATTTATTATTTTTTTAGCTTAAATCTTAACTTTTATACATGTAAAATTTATGAAGTAAAGCTGTAAAATATATTTTTTAAAAAACAGGTAGGCAAGTGTAATTTCAATCAATCTAAAAGATATTATGGTAATTCCCAATTTTAAATTACAATTAAAATTTTCCAGGAAGACAAAAACTGTGTTCGCAGCCTAACCATCACTAGCGTAGCGTGTAATTGGCCAGTAATCATTCTATTATAGAGAGCAAAAAATTAAACGCAATTCATAACAGCCTGGAACTTCAAGCAGCAGCAACAGTCAATCACTGGCCAGCTTCCAGTGCTCGTTTGTTTTTTTTCCTTTCTTGTCTTAATTTTACATAGTAGCCAAAAAAATAAAAATAAAAAGCAATCGAGGGAGAGGAGAATGGATTTACCGGAGGTGTGGGCGGTCTTCGGTTCTGGAGTCGCTGGCGCGGTATTTGGCGCGGGATGGTGGTTCTGGATCGACGCCGTCGTTTGTAGCTCTGTTAAAGTCTCCTTCGTTCACTACCTCCCTGGTCACCTCCCTTTCTTTTTAATTTTCTTTCTCCCTCTCCCAATTTCAATATATAATGACATATATGTTTATATTAGTTTGATTGATTTCTTAGGGTTTTGCAACTGTAGGCATATTTGCATCTATTGCAGCTCTGATGTTTAACTGCGTTAGAAAAGAGGATATTGATTACTCACCTTACGAGGAAGGCGAGTGGAGGTCTGCAATTTTCCATCTCTCTCTTTGCTTCTCAGTCGCTTATTCTTCTTTTTGTTTCCTGTAACTGATTTTTTTTTAGTTTTTCAATTATTTCTATTTTCTTCTTTTAGAAACCCCATTGAAAATTGGATTGTCTTATTAAATTGACTTTTTTTTACTGCTGGTTCGGGGACTTTACTTTGAAGGGAGATTTTTGGACTATCAATTTATGTAGCACTCCGTGTCTTTGAACACCACGAGCGTTTACTTACTATTCTGATAATGATTTTGCTATCTAGCGTTGATTCCTGCATAGCTGATACGTTAAAGCTTCGATTTTAATATAAGCTAACGTTACCCGTCTTAAAGTGGAGTTTAGTGTGTGACCATTGCGCATTTTTTCTCCAATGTATTTCTTAAAACCCGCTGCTATGCTTAGTGTTTTTTAGTGGATTACCTGCCTGCTGGCCTGCGGATGGGCATCACAATCGTTCTGATGATTGTCTTGTTTTCTCTTGTTGTTTCTACCTGTACTTCTACTGCTGCTCTTGAGATTTTTTGGTGATGTTTTAATCTTTAGTAAATGATATGGCTAAATAGGATCTGTACCACATAATTGAATGCTTACATGTATCATATGCTATACTACAGGTATGACCCCCAGAACAACCTGTTCTCATGTACAACTTCCTATTTTAATAACATTATGAAAAAGAACAAATAAAGGAGATGTGGCAGTTTTTGTTCGAGTTTGATGTTATTTTCTCTGGAGCATGACTGCTAGAAACTCTTATTTTTCCTTCCTTTCTTAGGGCAGAGGTTCTCAATGGCATTGACTCTGGTTGTGTTAGAATGATTTGAAGCCAGCACAATTAATTTATTATGTCTATTCTTTCATGCTAGAAGATTTGGATTGAATATTTAGACTTTCTCCCTCTTATCTCTTTTTGAAATAATTGTAAAACTCTTCTAGCCATTGCCGCATTTGTTTCATTCAGTGGTTTCTTGATGGAATTTGTTTTACTCTCCATTTGGCTTTCGGGCTTTCTAATCCTGCTCTTAATTGCAGATTGAAGCTTTGGCTTTTCCTTGCATATGTTGTCTCCTTTGTCTCTTTAGCAGCATCAGTGGGCTTATTGATTCAAGATTCAATTGTCAAAACCGGTCCTTCAGTGTGGACAGGAACTGCTGGTGTCTTGCAGTGTGTGTTTGTGCTGATCAGGTAAATGGTTTATGAGCGCGTCTCTCATCTGTTGTGTATCTTGAGGTCATGATGCTAGTGCCTTTGTTTAGCCATAAACTGCTTCTCCTTTGCATTTGTTTTTTAGCAGTGCCCGAAAGAATTTCCTGGGGTTTTCAGGTCCCTGGTCTGACATCTTTGGATGGTCTTGTTAAAGTGGTCCTTTGATTTTTTTTTGTTATAATTACTTCACCTCACCTTTGATAAACATGCAGTTTTAGGATTTAAATGATAAACCTGTGCATGTTGATTTGAGCAATGAAAAGGTTGCCATGTGGATCTGCTCGTCTACCTCTGTGTGAGACAATAACACATGAGACACATGAGACACAAGTAGGCATAACGCCTGCATGGAATTCACGTGCACACAATCATGTCCATGGTAGAGATGTTATTTGACATTGCCTGAAGCAATTTGGATTTACCATTTGCCTCTTGTCTTTCTCATTTTTTAATTGACTCCATTCTTTCTTGTTTCCTTCAGTGGGCTAATTTGTTGGACTTCACACTCTGAATGAGTTATAGCGATATGCGCTGCCTGTTAGAGCTTGGAATTATGACAGTGAGTTTGCTGTGCATGTATCAGTACTTATTCAATCCACAGGACAGAACATAGTTTCAAAGGGCAGAGCGAGTTTGCAACTTTTTTCTGGAATATGAGATGTTTGGTACATAAGAGAGTGAAATCTCATAAACTCTGGTGTTTCTTCAATGCCTTATGCAGAAGCCAAATTCAATTGTTTTCAGGTTGGTCTCTCAGTTTGAACCGAGAATGCTGAAAATAGCCATGTCCGCTTTGATTTTTGCTTTGATTTTTCCTTAGATCTCATGCTCTTATTCTTGTATCTTCCCTGTTTTTTAATGTCGTTTTTCTTATTGCTGTGGCCTTTTCATGTGAATTCTAATTGCTGGTAAATTTTTCAAAGCTGCAACTTCTTATTCGACAGCCAAATCCCTTTCCGGTTGGAACGAGCACATGAGGAAATATTATATCTTGAATTCCACGTTTGCCGATCCAACCATAAATAACATGTGAAGTTCATGCGATTGGTGCCCCACAACAATTTCCAGAACTTTGGAAAGAAATTTCTCATTGCGATATATCTAAATCTGGATGCATAGTGGTGTATATTCTCCAGCAATCTGACATGCATGTGCCTTTGCTACTGTATTTTTTAAATTTAAAAAAAAATTATTTTAAAATTATTTTTAGATCATTTTAATATTATAATATAAAAAATAATTTTTAAAAATTAAAAAATATTATTCTGATATATTTCTAAAGAAATTATTTTAAAAATTAATCTACATCACTTTTAAATATTCCAAACAGTTTTAGGGAGAAAATTTCAACAGTTCATCTTTTCATGGTGGAGTTAAGCTGTGACAATTATCAGGCCTCGTTGCATTTTTATAAGCGCTTGAAATAGTTTGATTTTCAATTTTGTATTCAATTACTATAAGTTGACATTTGCTACGAGGCAATGGTTGGATTATTATTATCTCTCATAAGAAATTATAAAAATTAAAATTCCTTGAAAAGATAAACAACTATAAAAGTGTTGATTTAACTTAGTTTAATTCGTCAAATTTGTAATTTACAATATAAAATATAAATAACTTGATAGAAAATAAAATAAGTATATTTAATTAAAAAATAATGTCAAATAATGAAATTAGAAGGATAAAAGTAGGAAAAAAAATGATGATCAAAAGGAAATAAAAAATAAATTAGAGGACAACAACAAATCTTTGATTAAAAGGTCAAACAGAAAAGAAAAATGAGCTTAACAAAAAGAAGAAAAAAAATAATGAAATTGAAAAAAAATAACATGTCATAAATTGTGATAAAATGATAAAATTGAAAACAAATCAAAATTAAACAATAAAAATTAAAAAAAAAAGGAATAATGAGAGAAGTTGAAATCTCAATAAGGGGGGAGCTCTGATATTTTGCATGTCCAACATGAATCTCAAGGGGAGAAAAAGAGAAAAGAAGAAGGAAATAGTCCTAGATGTTGTATTGTTGCACCAACATCAACATGTATTGCCCTCACAAGTAAGAGATGACACGACACTTTTAAAAACACAATGTAAGGAGTTTTTGGCCACTAGGAGATGTCTGTGCTTGTCACCTAAAAAGCGAGGTGCCTCCCACAAGATGTTGCATGTGCCATTTAATTTTTTAAGTTACATTTATATTTATTCAAATACCAAATTGCTCCTAAGACAACCTTATAGTAACAACAAATGTCAATATAAAAATACAAAACAAAAAATTAGACATCAATTTAATATTTATATTTATTTAAATTTTTTGGTTTGCAGGGTAATTGACTTATTACATTGTGCTTTAAAAATATAAAAAGATGGAATTATCTCAATCAAAAGTTAATAATGATTAGTAAGTCTTGTAAGAAATCCTCACTACCACTAATAGCCGGTTCAATTTTTTTTTGTGGGAAGAGCAAAATCTTCATCTCATTGTTCAATGATATTAATTTTGGGTGATAAATGTTTTTCAAAGTAATTTTATTTTTTATTAATTAAGAGTCTGCTATATATGATTTTTAAATTATACCCTTATACTTTGTAACAACTTTGAGTTACAGTTGACTTTTTTTTTTATATAAATAACCTATATGATAAAAATTAATTTAGTTACAAATATATTTGGACAAAAAAAAAATAACTTTTTTAAAGAAGAAAGGTAGTGCAAGGTCAAATTTACAAGTAAAACGTTAAAAAAGTTTTAACTTTTGATTAAAGAAATTTCTACTCAATTTTGTAACAAAATTTTAATTCAAGTCTAAAATTATTTCTAACCAAATATACTCATGTCTTCACTTTTTGGATAAAAAAGTTAAAAAAAATAACTTAAATCAGTTTACAAAAAATATATAAAATATAATATAAATACAATTCTATTTCCAAATAATGTAGATGTGCTTCCAAAACACCTGTAATTCTCTCAACTCTTCTCTCATTCGTACTTGCTGCAATATTATTTGGATTTCCGTTTTTTATTTATTTACTGATAAATCATTTCCAGATGGTCAATCCAAACAGGATAGAGCAAGAGCATGCATGAAATGTTAAACTTCATAGTGGTCTTGCTAGAACTGGCACTAAATTACTCATGTCCTCAAGCAGAAGATAATGTCAGACTGCTCTAAGGATCCACACATCATTAAAACACATAAACACACAATCTAGCAAGATATAGCATTAAATTGTCAGAAAAACACATTTTTTTTAGTAAAAGTATTCAAGCAGATAATGTCAGACTGATTTAAGGATATGCACATCATATAAACACAATCTAAAGTGCTGGCAAAAGCATTAAATTGCCAGACAAGTTTTTTTTTTCTTTCTATATTCAACCTTCGACAGAGGTAAAGGGCACTCCTCCTATATATACACTGCTAAATCTAGATGGAGAGGCATAGGTGTTCTGTTCTATTAGAGGTTGAAGCTAAAAATAAACAGATGGAGTTGATGAGTTCAATGTATTAATTCTTGCAGCTCACCAGTTTTCCATTTCCAGTAAGATCTCTTTCCTGCAACTACTGAAAACACGCAAGATTTTGTTTTATCCAGATAATTACAAGTTTTCAATCTCTTATTTTCACATACTTAATTCATTTATCTACCAACATTAGTACAGAAAGAGTTTATGTCACCAATTATCAACGGAAAGATACCTGGTTGGATAATTTTTCTCTTCGTTTTTTTTTTATTAACGTGGATATCTAGAGTAGACCAGCTTTCATGTATCTCGACTAATCCTACGGTCACTAAAGTTAAATACCATGTAAACCTCTAGTGGCCATCATATTAGCAATATTTATTTTCTCTTAAGTTTGATATGATATGTTGCAGGTTCTCACCCCATTGGTGTTTGCTATGGACTAAATGGGGATAACCTTCCATCTCCAAGTGAGGTGGTAGGTCTCTATAAGAGTTCTGGGATAGAATTCCTTAGACTTTACGAGCCGAGATCTGATGTGCTTGAAGCATTGAGAGGATCAGGGATTGCTGTTGCTTTATGTCCTAAAAATGAAGACTTGGCAGCCATTGCTCAAAGGCCAGATGCGGCCGATGCGTGGGTTAACAAAAATATTGCCCCTTACATGAATGATGTGCTGTTTCGCTGGATTATATTAGGCAATGAAGTGATCCCAGGCTCACTTGCCAATTACATCCCCGCAGCAATGGCCAACACCCGCCATTCACTTGCAGCAATCAGGCTGGCTAACGTCACAATAACAACTGTAATACCAGGAAATGCACTCGAATCCTCCTTCCCTCCATCGGCTGGTGCTTTTAGCAGCGATATAAGTGATGTTATGGTCTCTGTTGCTGGCATTTTAGCCACTTCTGATGCACCACTTATGATCAATGTGTATCCTTATTTCGCCTACTCCTCAGATCCATCACAAGTTCCAGCAAACTACGCCTTGTTTACTGCGACTGATCCTGTGGTGACCGATGGAAGCTTCCTCTATTTTAATCTCTTTGATGCCATGGTTGATGCATTTCATGCTGCGCTGGAAAAAATTGGGTATCCTGATTTGAAAGTTGGTATAGCGGAGAGTGGATGACCAAGTTCTGGGAATGATCCTTATACAAGCATTGGTAACGCAATGACTTACAATCGGAACCTTATGAATCTGTGTTGCAAAATGGGACGCCAAGGAGGCCAGGAAAACTCATGGAAACGTTCCTGTTTGCAATGTTCAATGAGAATTTGAAACGAGGCGCAGTTGAACAAAACTTCGGGTTCTTTTATCCCAACAAGGATCCGGTTTATCCGTTTTGGTGAAATGGTTGCAGTATTTGCTGGCAAATGACCACCTCGTCACAGTACTATGAAATCAGACCATTTTGAAGCAAATAGACAGGCAAATGATAAGAGTTCATGAGTGGCAGTAGAAGTATTTTGATTTTGTGGCTTCATTAATTATATAAATTATAATAAAAGGGGTGTTTCGTCTGGTGCCTGCAGAATAAGGAGAGGTTCTGACATTGTCTGCTATTAAAAACCAAACAAAAGATTTTCCTGGAGATAGATTTTGGAAATAGCAAGAAGTTTCAGAAATTAAGCCTTTCAGATATTCCTAACCTGGTTGTCAACTGTCATCGAACAACATTGATTTCTCATGGAGACATTTTTCGTGGACAACAGCAGACATATTAGAAAACACAATGGAGATTAGTTATGGAGAAATTTCCACCTCTTTTATATATGAAGAAAAGGTACAAAACTTTTCAATGACAATACATTTTCAAGCGATTTGAATGTTATGTACAAAATTATCTTTTAGATTGCTAATTTAAGGTTTGAAGAAAAATAATCTTAAAGAACCACAGTTATATGCAATAGATCACTCCTTCTATATGCTTATATCAAGATGCGAACAAGAAGTATGGATCACAACAAAGTTGATTAATCATTTGAAAATTTACAGGTTAAGTCAAGAATTTAGTATAAAACCACTCAACTATACAAAGAGAAAAAAGGCACGTAATTGCGGCAACCTTATATAAAAATCCATCAATACCAAATAGTGTTAACAATTAGTTTATTATTATCTAAAGAGCTAAAACAGCTCGGGGTCGTTACTGTAGCTTCAAACACATTGGCACTGTGGACTGGACATTTTTCGTCCATGCGTCGCGCGAGTTCGTCCACCCTTTTTTTTTCCGCTTATGAACAGTGTAGTAACGATTTTAGCCCCGGTAATAAGACAAAATAACGTTTCTAGCTGAGGGTTAAGGGCGTAATTGCGTGTGTACGGACCGGTCTGGTCCGCCGCAGCCCTTTTTTTAATATTTTTTAAATGGCTAAAGACAGTTATAGCCCCTAATAAGACAAAATTTATTAATTAAGCACAGTGCCATAACGGTAACTGACCATTATTATTTATTTATTTTTCGAAATACTATCGGTGTGTGCGGTTCACGCGACCGACAGTATTCCCCCTAACGCCCCTTTCAAGTGGCGCGTGTGGTATGATACGATGGCCGTAAATGGGCTACCGGCGTCTAATCCGGGGCGCCTTTGCTTGGTCTTCCTTCCGGTGCGGCGTGTTTTTCCACACGGTGGCCGTGGACACGGCGGTGGCCGATTAAAGTCGGTTGCACCGTTTCTCTCTTTCCTGCACGTCAAAGTGCAGAAGAGCCCCCCGGGTTTTGTATACTTTCACTTCGGTCCCTTGACTTTTAATTGTGTCTATGGGACTGATTTCAGTTATATAAGTGTTGATTTTCTTCGATTGGGTCCTTCGATTGCAATTAATTAAATGTGAATGTTTCACTTCGGTCCTCCTTCTTTTAATTTCCGGATTGGGTTGAAAAAGCTTAATATATTCGGTACAAAAGTTTCCATTTTTTGCAAATTTGTCCTTTAATTGAAAATGTTAATAAATCTGATTTTCATTTTAGCCCTTAAACTTTTAATTTTTGATTTTAATCCCTTTATATTTTATTTTCATTTCAGCCCTTATACTTTTATTTTTTAAAATTTCTAATATAACTCCTACTTTTGTCCATGTATATATAAGTGTGTTTAACACAATAATAATAATAATAATAATAATAATAATAATAATAATAATAATAATAATAATTTAATTGTTTTTCTTACTTGCTTCTTTGATAATGTTTTTTATTTTATTTTCTTCGGATAATTTGATAATTTTTATTTTTTTGGCAGTAATAGCAATGATAATTTTTATTTTTATTTTTATTTTATGTCTTTGTTTTATATTTTGTTCAAGTTTCTAGCATTTTTTTAGTCTTTCATTTATTTTTGTTTCTTTCATAATAATAATAATAATTTAATTTTTTCTCTTACTTACTCTTTTGTTAATGTTCTTGAGTGTTTTTTTCGAGGATAATTTGATAATTTTTATTATTTTAATAGTAAGAGCAATGATAATTTTAGATTTTCAAACTTTGATTTGCTATTGTTATACTAGGGGGTATTGAGCTATTTTATTATATTAAATTTTGCATAAATAAATATTATATTTTTATTTGGATCCAGCAAATCCTATAAAAATTGTTTACTCAACCCGCAATATAGAACATATATTTTTTTTAAAATTTTCAAATTAAATGATTTTTTCATCTAATAATTTTTTTTTGTTTTATCATCTATTATAATTTTTTATGTGCTCTTTATTTTATTTTTTTTATTGTAAAAATTGTTTACTCAGCCCGCAACATAGAACATATATTTTTTTAAATTTTCAAATTAAATGATTTTTTCATCTAATAATTTTTTTTTTGTTTTATCATCTATTATAATTTTTTATGTGCTCTTTATTTTATTTTTTTTATTGGTTTTATTGTTATTATTTTCAAGTTGGATGATTTTTTTTCCCTGATAATGATGATGTTTTTTTTTTTGTTAAAGTTATTATGATTTTTTTTCTTTTATTTATTTCTGTTCTTTATTCATCATTAACACAATAATAATAATAATAATAATAATAATAATAATAATAATAATAATAATAATAATAATAATAATAATAATAATATATTCTTTTGCTTGCTTACTCTTTTGTTAATATTTTTGAGTGTTTTTTCTTTCGGGATAATTTGATAATTTTAATTGTTTTTGCAATAATAACAATAGTCATTTTGTATCTAATATTACTAGGGATAAAAGACAACTCAAGAACAAAAAATAGACAAATTTACCTACATTATCTACAATTAAAAAATGATACAAGTCACTTTTGTCTCGATTACATTGTTCCTTTTAAACGGCAAACAAGTCATTATTATATGTTTTAATATTTATTGCATATTATCGCCTAAAAATATATAAAGAGATAAAAAAAATGACCTCGGATTTTTTGCAGGAAAAAAATTAATATCAGCATTCTTAAATACATTTAATATAATAATATGATGAATAAATCTTATAAATAAAATAAAAATTTGGCTTTGAATTTTAATTTTGTGCTCTTTTATTCAAGTTTATTTCTTAAAAAAAATAAAAAAAATTGGATTTTTAATATTTAAGATCTAATATTACCCGGGAAAAAATACAACTCAAAAAAACAAAAGGTAAACAAATTTGCCTAGATTATCTACAATTAAAAAATATACGAGGAACTTTCCGTTTCGACTACACTGTTCTTTTTAGACGGCAAATAAGTAATTATAGCACGCAAAAAATTTATATTTCTTTTTAAAAGAAAAATGCAATATTTTTATTTATAATGTGTCAGATCTAATATTACGGGGGAAAAAAGGTAACTCATATTTTTTTTTTAATAAATTTACCTAGGTTATCTACAATTAAAAAATATAAAAATCACTTCGCATTTCGATCACACTATATAGTATGTGAGACTAAGTGTATGTGTTTGATATTTATTTAATATTATCGTCTAAAAATATATAGAGAGGAAAAAAAATGACCTACGATTTCTTGGAAAAAAAATTAATATCGGTATTCTTAAATATATTTAATATAATAATATGATGAATAAATCTTATAAAAAAAATTTTGGCTTTGAATTTAAATTTATTTTATACTCTTTTTTTTCCTTTTAAGAAACGGTGACCTTTTTTTCACATGTATTTTTTATATTTTAATGTCCAAGTCAGTTATTCTTTTTTAACCGGGTTTCTTTTTTTGTTTTTTTTTAACCAGAGTATCCGTGACAACAAATTTTTGAAAAATTATTTCACCTTCTTAGCAAATTTTCTAACAAGTTTTATCAAAAGTTTTTTAGCAATAGCAATATTCAATCACATTTTGGTTGAAAAAAACTATTTTTAACAAATTTTATCAATTACAATTATACTAATTAAATATGAAAATAACAAAATACAACATTTATAAAATCAATCAATTTTCTACATAGATAAAAAAAAACTCAGCGAAGCGAGCAAATCGGCTCGTATAACTCTAATATGATATAATAGACCCAAACTTGATAAATAGGTCTTAAAACATTAAAAGCCTAAAATAACTAAAATAATAAAATAAAATCTAACCCAAATAACCTTTAAATCATGTAAGTCTTGTAATAAACTAAAAGATAATAGAATAACTAATTAAAACAAGCTTAAAGTTGAATTTTATAATTTGCTGACAGAACTAAATCTCAGCTTCAAATAAATAGTTTTTCCTTAACTTAATGAGTCATAAGGTATATCATATATCAATAGAAATGTATAGGTTTCAATGCAATTGGAATATAATCAAAATTCATTGCATAGATCTAGTTATGGCCAAAACAGTAGCAAAACATCAAAATTGGCAACTTTGAATATTCTTATTCCAATCTTTTTGTAATGTCTAGATGCTCCTTTACAAGCCCTTATTGAACATGACTAAAGTTAATTAAGACTTTTTATCCATTATTTAATATTTTTTGGAGTCCACTTTAGCTCATGTTTTGAATAAGTTTATGAATTTCCTTATTAAACATCTTTTTTAAAGTCTTTTGAACCAATGAAACCTCCAATAAATCCCTTGGTGTTGAAGCTAGGATCACTTCAAGAGGTTTTTCCCTTTAATTTCTTAGAAATAATAAGTGATTGCCTTGACCACTCTAGTGACTTTTGATGGTTATCCAATTTTGGAGGTAGTTTTCCTTTTCATTTATAACTTCATATTGCCTCCAATCTTCCTATTATCAAGTCCTTACACTTTGAGTTGCATTTTTTTTTTACTTTAACATTATGATACTAGCTGTTTCGAGCATGGACACTTTATTTCTCGTCAAGGTCACTAATTAAGTTTCTTCTGACATGTCCAAATTTTCTCTAAGTTCTCTCTCTCTCTTTCTCTCTCTCTCGCGAACACACACACACACTTCAACATCAGCAAGTCAAGAACTAAACTTTCCATCACCTTTACAAAATGCTAAATCTATGTCCAATCTCAAGCCATTTTCATCATTACTTGGACAATATTGTTATCGTTTTGCATTCTTTTTGTTATGTTTTTTTTTAGGAAATATAGGTCATCTTGTTAATATTATATTTCTCTCATGAATAGGAAAAAAATAACACTTGATGTATAGCCAAAGGCACTAACGTCATGAGAACATTACACACACACACACACACACACACACACTTGATCCAATAAAAAAAATAATAATGAAAGAGTTGTACTTAAGTAGAATCACCAAAAAGAGTTGGATGCTTTAAAAGAAAGATCAAAACATTTTTGTTTTACTTGAGTGAAGCCTACAAGCTTGATTATTTATAAAGATACCTCTAACAAGGAGATTTCATAAGTTGTTTCTAGTGTTATTTATGTTCCCATTGTTCATGACATTATATATGTGTTAACTTTTTCTTCACATCCATCGAGATAGCCAATATTGCTAATATGAATAATGTTATTATTCCTATAGTATCTAGAGGCATGCTTGGTATTTGTTTTTATGAAAGCACAATATCCTATGGTAATGCTACCATGACTACATAATATGTTTATGATTAACTTATCACTATAAATATTCCTAAGCAAAACAATTATGTTAGAGCTTAAAGATGAGAAACTTATAATTATTATATAGTATCTTATGATGATTGAAGGCACCAGCATATATGAACATTTATTAGCACTACAAAATTTATTAGTCTTTGATATTGTTATCCTAAAGAATATTTGGATTATGTTTGTTGATGCATCACATGAGGTTGAGAATGATGGCAAAAGTTTATGATAGAACTTCCTGATATGTCATTTATGGTATAAATGTTGATTTCGATATTGGGTTGTATCCCAAAGTCAAGCTGGATCTCTACAAAAGAGTTGAAACAAGCTTCCCCCTCCAATTGTGTTTGAGCAAACAACTTGAACATTCAATTAGAAAACATAGTAATCTCTATGATTAGTCCTTTCCAAGGATGATAAATTTTGCATGTTCCACATTGTATGAAGAGAGCAAATCCTTGTTCAACTAGTTAACCAATGTTTATCAAGTTTTTTAGTAGTCCTGGAACATAGAATATGCTAGTAATGACATGTACAAAGCCATTCACCAATATTCGTACATTGCCTCTACCCATTCCATCCATGCTTGAGTTATCTCCCAATTTCACTTTTTCTCTAAAATTTCCTTCAAAAACAGAGAAAAGCTCTATCTTGCCATACATGTGATTATTGCACCTAGAGTAAAGAAACCATAGTTCTTGTATTTTAGCTTCCTTATCTTTCAGGTACATCATTAACAACATTTCTTCACTGTCCAATATTTCTTTGGACATTCATACTGAAATGATCAAGCTTGTGATAGTAATAACATCAATGGTGGATTTGTCAAAGATATGCATATCTCCTCCTCTTCCTCGTCCTTGAAATCAACCAAGACCTCGTCCACGTTCTCTTGAAGGCTCTTCAAAAGTAACCTTTAATGCTTGTTCTTCCACGACATGAGCTTTCATATGTTGCTCATGGACTAGAAGACTACTTTATAACTCATCAATAGTAAGAGCATCCAAATAATTTGACTCCTTAATAGAACAAACCACGTTATCAAACTTAGGTGTCATTGATCTTAGAATCTTCTCAATGACTACTATATCATCCATCATTCCTTTATTGACTATCAACTTATTCACCAAAGCAAGAGTACAAGCAAAATACTCATTCATTGACTCTTCCATTTTCATGTTCAGCATCTCAAACTCCTTTTGGAGAGCCTAATGGTGTGCCCACTACACTTGTGCTCTCCCCTGATACTTTTGCTTCAAGGAATCCCAAATGTTTTTGGTTATATCCTTGTTCAAAATGGTTCTCGGGATTGATTCATTTATGGCCTGGAAGAGATAATTCTTTGCTTTCATATCCCTTAGCTTTACATCATCAATCACCTTCTTATGTGCTTCATTGAGTTGAATTCCTTCTACTACTACAAGAATCCCATCTACAATCATACTTCTATATTATTTTGATTGCATGAAATTTTCCATAAACATACTCTAGTTATCGTAATTTCCATCAAATTTCAGGATCGAGGTTGCACAAATCAACTCATAGATCCACTCTCAGTGCCTTATTCTTGTTACTAAACCTCCTAGAAGATTGCAACTTCTTAATTGCAATCAGGCCCCGGTGATAAGGCTTTGATACCACTTTATAATGTATACTAGTGAATACAGGCAAGATAGGAGAATGTGCATATTTATGCTATTAAACAAATACATTGGCTATATATATATATAGCCTTACAAGAATAAAAGAATTAGAAATTACAACCCACATTTTACATTCCTATTAATGTGGTAACTGACAAGGAAACAAATAATTTCACAATAAGAATAGGAACTATCCAAACCACTAAGAAACAAACAGAAATATCTCTTAAAGACTCGATCAATACAAACAACTAACAATTTCAACAATTTGAGTCTTTGTCACTATCGGTCTCCTTCCCTGGTTAGCCATGAGATCAACAACCACCGTTAGCGAACGAACAAGATCGAGTGCTTTCTTATAGGATATTTAATGCACAAACATCTCCCTAGAATGGTCATCAAGCCACCGATAGGTGATGCTTTAGGCATATTCACCAGGTGAATAGTGCAGGTGCATTCATAAGAAAAATCTTAATTTCACAATCTAAGTAAGGCAAAACAGTAATTTCATTTTGACTAGTGGTTTTTCAGTAAGTTTGTAAGTTTATATATTTTATTTTATTTCAATTTACTTGTATTGATAATTAAAAATAATTATATTTGTACATTTATGGCACACCAAACTCAAATGATTTGAGATCACGAAATAATTCTAAGGAGAAATGGAGATTGTATCAATGCTTAATGATGAAACCAAGAGGTGGGATTCCAATTAAATCTTCAAGGACTATCCAATACAAGTGCTAGCCTTGGTGTTTATCAAACTGATGCTGAATCATTAATTGACTATTGATTTATAAGACTAATTATTTGATTAATTGTTGTCATGTATACAATGCATCTTTGTAAGTTGTTGTTTTTTTCCAAATAAAAGCTTGAGCTTTGTTTTCTAATATATTGTGTGGCTTAATTTTTTTATTTGATATGACTTGGTGAATATTGATTGCTTGATTATTTGTGTCCAAATCATCAATATAAGATGAGTTTTGAGCATTGTTAAATTAATTTAAGAATCATGTGTCTAATCAATTTATCCATGAGTAGTTGTTTTGACTGATTGATGATATCAAGACTTGTATTCTTTGATTAGTTCACCCATTAACAATTTGTTTTTTATTGATTCTTTTTTTAAATCTTGTGTTTAATTTGTCCATTTATGTGTTATTCATTTTAACCCTTTTATTCCAAAATCAATGTTTTATGATCAATTCATCAATGAGTTGTTCAATTAGGTTGATCTATTTTAAAATCCTGTGCTCAAATTAGTCTACCATGAGGATTTGTTTTACCAATTAGTTTTAGAACCTCTTTTTTATCAATTCACCCGTGAGTGGTTTATCTTAAACTGATCCTTTCAAAGCTTGTATTTTCAATTAAATCACCCATGAGTCATTCATTTGACCAATTTTCTTTAATGCATTTTATGTTGATACACCTTTAGAAAATTCATTACTAATCAACCTCTTGAAAACATATTTTTATCGTGTTTTCATATATATATATATAATGATGTTGATGATGATATTTTATGTAGTCTATGTCTGATTTTACTAGGTTTGATGTTTTGACTTGCCTTATAAAGGTGGTGAAAATCAAGAATTTTATTATTGGCGTTTGATAAATGAAGTCTTATTTTCTTATGGGTGAGCTATAGAGTCCCGATGCCACTATTATCCCAAGAAAAGTGTTCTTATGTTTTTTTTTTTTGTTTTACTTTACTCTTTTCCCTTGAATGCATTATAACTAAAGATTTTTTTCATGATTAATATATGCATTATAGTAGCCTTAGGAGGAGGGTATTGTTGATTGAGCTCATTTTTTCTTCACGTAACCAACCCCTTACTTACACTTTAGTGCATCAATTATTAGATTCTTAAGACAATTGAACAACTCATTTATATTTTCATGTGATATGTGATTATTATCTCATATCATCCTATAGAGGGACCCTTATAACCTCTTTTTTATCAATTCACCCATGAGTGGTTTATCTTAAACTGATCCTTTCAAAGCTTGTATTTTCAAATCAATTCATCCATGAGTCGTTCATTTGACCAATTTTCTTTAATGCATTTTATATTGATACACCTTTAGAAAATTCAATACTAATCAACCTCTTGAAAACATATTTTTATCGTGTTTTCATATATATATATATATATATATATATAATAATGATATTGATGATGATATTTTATATATTCTATGTTTGATTTCACTAGGTTTGGTGTTTTGACTTGCCTTATAAAGGTGGTGAAAATCAAGAATTTTATTATTGGCGTTTGATAAATGAAGTCTTATTTTCTTATGGGTGCGCTATAGAGTCCCAAGACCACTATTTTCCCAAGAAAAGTGTTCTTATGTATTTGTTTTTTGTTTTACTTTACTCTTTTCCCTTGAATGCATTATAACTAAAGATTTTTTTTCATGATTAATATGCATTATAGTAGCCTTAGGAGGAGGGTATTGTTGATTGAGCTCATTTTTTCTTCGCGTAACCAACCCCTTACTTAGACTCTAGTGCATCAATTATTAGATTCCTAAGACAATTGAACAACTCATTTATATTTTCATATGATATGTGATTATTATCTCATATCATCCTATAGAGGGACCCTTATCCAATACACGCTAGAGAATGTTGAGGATCAAAGTCGAGTTATAACCGGTGATAAGATAGCAACTCTGGAAGTGGTAATTTTTTGGTCAAGAATAAAACCCTTTCTTTGGTTTATGCTTGTGTTTCCTTCTTTTTTCATCCCTAAAGTTTTTTGTAAAAATATCATCATTTTACTTAGTGTTTATATCAATTTATATGTTGTGATTCACTTAATTTTAATTTTATCACATCTTTAAGATCTATGAGAGTGTTAGGGCAAGTCCAACGCAGGAGCCATCTGCATTGGTAAAGCCATTTTTTTATACTTTTAGCTATTCTCATCTTTTATCATGACTCCAACAGGAAAGCCATTCACGAAGCCAAAATGCCTTATCTCTTAATGAGCAGCTATTTCTACATGTTTTCACTCCGAAGCCAAAAGTGCATTACCTAAAGAGCTAAAACAGCTCGGAAATGTACTGTTCACGCAGACTGAAAACACTGTGTACTAGATATTTGTCTCCCTGCTTCGCGCAAGTTTGTGCTCTTTTTTTTCTTACACAGGGCTTATTTTTGTATTTTGTATGGTGGAAATAGACAGATGAGTGGTTGTGGCCGAGAGGTTCGCTACGCGCAGGGGTTCGAATCCCTCGGCCAACAAATATGATTTTGATTGGGTTTTTTTTCCGTGTTTTTGTTATTTGGAAAGCAACTGTCTGCAAAAGTTGCTTTCCTTTTTTATTTTTATTATTATTTGTTTTTAAACTGCCATTTTTTTCTTTGAAGTTGCTTTCCTTTTTTGTTTTGTTTTTATTCTTATTATTCTTATTATTTTTTTTTTTAAACTGCCGTGTTTTTGTTTTTTCCTTCTACAATCCTGATTTTGAAAATGACTGTATGGAAAAGTTGCTTTCCCTTTTTTTAATTATTATTTTTATTAGTATTATTTTTTAAAACTAGGGTATCAATGACAGTTTACGCGTATCATGACTAATTTTCAGATCCATTTTTTTAAACTGTCGTGTTTTTGTTTTTTCCTTCTACAATCCTGATTTTGAAAATGACTATATGGAAAAGTTGTTTTCCCTTTTTCTTAATTATGATTTTTATTATTATTATTTTTTTACACTCATGTATCAATGACAGTTTATGTGTATCATGACTAATCTTCAGATCCATTTTTTTTAAACTGTCGTGTTTTTGTTTTTTCCTTCTATAATCATGATTTTGAAAATGACTGGATGGAAAAGTTGTTTTCCCTTTTTTTAATTATTATTTTTATTATTATTTTTTTTTAAACTAGGGTATCAATGACAGTTTACGCGTACCATGACTAATTTTCAGATCCATTTTTTTTAAAACTGCCGTGTTTTTTTTTTCTTCCATAATCCTGATTTTGAAAATGAATATATGGAAGAGTTGTTTTCCCTTTTTTTAATTATTATTTTTATTATTATTATTATTTTAAACTCGGGTATCAATGACAGTTTACGCATACCATGACTAATCTTCAGATCCATTTTTTTTAAACTGCCGTGTTTTTGTTTTTTCCTTCTACAATCATGATTTTAATTATTATGACTTGATGGAAAAGTTGCTTTCCCTTTTTTAATTATTATTCTTATTATTATTTTTTTTAAACAAGGGTATCAATGACAGTTTACGCGTACCATGACTAATATTCAGATCCATTTTTTTTCCCTTTTTTTGTTTCCGCTTATTTTTTTTTCCATGAACGGGATGTCTTGGTCAGCTTACGCGAACCACGACTTTCTTCCCAAGTATTTTTTTTTTCTTAGCCGACTGAGCGCGTCGCGAATAATCCCTGTGCTCATTTTTTCTTAACATTTTTTCCTATTTGTTTTTCCTATTTATACATTTTTTTATATAATCAAGCTGTGAACATATGGCCGCGAATAATCCCTGCGTGTTGTATTACGTTGCTACACTGCTGGTTGCGTGGATTGCACTTTCAAATGAGAGTCACTTCAACGCTGCGTGTTTAGCAATGTTAGACAGCTCGATTGTGAACAATGTGAGACAGCTCGGTTTAACAATGTAAATTGTTGCGCTGTCTTTTAACAATGTGAGACAGTACAATGGCTTTGAGGCTGCGTGGGTTGCACTGTGAAATGAGAGCCACTTCAACGCTGCGTGTTTAGCAATGTGAGGCAATGCGGTGCCTTATGAAAAATCAATCTTTGTGCTGCGTTTTAACAATGTCAGACAGTGCGGAAATGCTACATGCTCTTTGGTTTCTGTCAACCGAGATTCAGGCTATGTGGATTGCACTATAAAAAGGAGAGAAAAAAGCAGTTGCGTGATATTCAATTTTATCCCATGCAATGCGTTTTAGAATTTCCACTTTGACGCAGATATGTTGTGATGTTTGTGCAATTAAGGAGCTGCACTTCTGATTTCATAGAGGCGGTGTTGATTGAAACAACGTGAGCCGCGCTGTTTCTGCTCATTAAACACATTAGAGAGAGATGCAAGCTGCGTGAGTTTCACTGTCAAAAGGAGAGAAAAAAACAGCTGCGTGATATACAATTTCAGCCCATGCAGTGCGTTTTTAGATTTCCACATTTGAAGCACATATGCAGTGTTGTTTCTGCAATTGAGCAGCTACACGCGGCACTTCACACGGGACTTCACGCCCAGAATTGACAGAGGGGTTGCGTTCATTGAGCCACAGTGAAACTCTTCTCAATTTGCACACACGCGACGACATGCGCGGCTTCTTCAATTTAATTGCAAAGTTTACCCCCGTTACAAATTTCAAATAAACATTAACTTCGCCACAAGAATATTTAATGCATCTCATTATTAATTGTGGATTCGAGCAAAGAAAAGAACAGCTCATCCTGAAACTAATTAATATGTTTTGTCACTAACTGCATCGACGGCGCCTAAAATCCTTCACAGCTGGCACTTGAAGCCACCTCATACATTTTCATGCCACCTTTTGCAGAACTCTTTCTAAAATCAACGTCAGCTTTTAAATTCCCGTTCATGACATTGTTAATTCTTCCGTTTTTTCTCTGAATTCCCGTTCATCGCATTTCTCCTTTTCCTTCGTTTCACTTTCTTTTTCACATTTCTTTGGTTATTTGTTAATTTCTCTGTGTGCCTGGAACGTCTTTCGTCACAGTCCTCGGCCTTTCATTAATCAATTGACGGTAAGTTCTTTGTGTTTTTCCTTTGTTCTTGCATTTTCAGCTTCCATAGTTTTTTGGCTTCCATGACTCAATATGCTTGGCCATAAGTCATTGTCCATATTCAGCTAGCATTGTTGTGTGATGGGAGAAAGTCCTTAGCCTTTGATTCCTCCATTGACGATAAGTTCTTTCTTTGCCCTCTATTGCTTCATGTTCATCTTACATGGTTTGTTTGCCTTCCATGACTCAATATACTTGGCCATGATTTCATTGACAGTATCGTTGTCCATGTTCACCTTGCATTGTTGTGTGATGGGATGAACAAGTTTTGCTGCTCCAATACAAGTTTTGTCTTTATCTAGCATAGATCATTCACACATCTGCTGATCAAATTAATATATATATATATATATATATATATATATATATATATATATATAGTTAATTTTGTATTTACAGTTACCACACCATTGGAGGGTAATCATATGCTACTTAACGTTTTAAATTAACTAAAGAAGTCTCCAACTTGAGTGTTAATGTTGTTAAGAATCTTAATTGAAACCTGTTTCATTACAGCCTTGCAATAATTAATCATGATTTGCGCTTGCTTAGTACACTCACCTAGGTTTCATATGGAGATCCTTACAATTACTAGGTGAAAGAATACTAGCACTAATTAATTTATGGGTGCTAGCTGGTATAGCCTAAAAACAGAATGAATAAACAAGAAAGGAGGAGTGAGGTGGACGACTTTATTATATTTGTTTGTTGGAAAATTAAAATAAATAAACTATGCTGTGAAGAGATTATATTTGTTCTACCTTTGCCATTAAGGATTTTTTTTCCATCGTTTATTGTCATGTAATGTGGTTTTTATTTTGTATTTTTAATTTTTAAAAATTATGTATTTATTTATTATAAGTTTATTTTTTTAAATATTCATTTATATTAATATAAAATATATTATTTAAATAAAAAAATATTTTAAAAACAATTATTACTCTACTTAAGCAATGTTTTCATAATATCAATAGATTAAGATATTACTCTACTTAAGTTAATTAATTATGTTTGAATTTATTGATTATTTGTTAATGTGTTCAAATATCGTGGATCTTTTAATAATAACTAATTTTTTTAATTTAAATATAAATAAAAATAATAATTTTATTGTTGGAAGGTTTTTCAAAAGCAATTATTTAATTATGTAACTTGCTCCCATTAATTATATAATTAATTGCATAATTAAACTATATACAAAATAATTGCACTATATTTAAAATAATATAAAAAAATAGCTCTCCAAAATGGCTCTTACCATTGGAGCATACATCAACAAAAAAGTCATATAAACACTATTGCTATTAAAAATGACTCTTATCATTGGACTTGCTCTTACCAATATGAATTGGTCATTGATATTATGAAAATGAATTTAATTTTTGCTTAAAAACATTTAATAGAACAAAAAAAACAAAAATGACATTTAATTTTTAATGCTTAAGAGGCTTGATAAAATATAGTTACGTCCCTAAAATCAGGTGAGAAACTGCGTTAGAACAGGTGAAACGGGAATGGGGGGTTATACACCAGAGCACTAATCATGCTGGAGACATCAAGTAGTAACTACTGTAAGATGGAATGGGGAATAAAATAGACTAACTTATTATTATTTTGAGAATGCGAATTGACCATACCTAAACATGACCTGTGAACGGAAGGGCGCATGGTATGCGCATCATTCTCTGCAAAACAATTGAATTTATTTATTTATTATCATTACTACTACTCTTTTATCTTCTTTTTCTTTTTCTTTTTTTTTTTGGGGGGGGGGGGGGGGGGGGGGGGGCGCAGTTGACAGCCGAATGTCTAAAATCAACAGGGTAACAACGGAAATTAAATTTAGAGCTGAAATTTCTTCTTATTCATGTGCAATTTGTGCCTAAAAAATATTGACATGACTTGCTCAAACTGAAACAACTCCAAAAATACTTGGTATAAAACAAGAACTAAACTAAAAATGGAGCCCTTTTGATTTCCTTTCTTTCCGTAAAACTGACAAAAACACCATAAGCTTTCTTTGTAAAATCAAACCCTCTAGTAAAAAGACCAAATATCCACCCAATGGCGCCGCAATTTCCCCCACCCAGACAAAACAACCTCTAACCTACCCTCTCCCAAACCAACCTTAACACCTTGAAAAATTACCCTCTATTGGGAAGGCAGGATTGGGGCATCTGTAAGTTACTGCACTATTTGCAATATGCAAGATCCAACCAAAAATCCACCGCCTTCTATTCGCAACTTACCAGCCTTCTTAAAAAGAAAGCAAAATGAAATAGAAACTAGCCACCTGTCATCAAAAAATGGAATTTCTTGGGTCTACTATTTCAGAGAACAGCATTAAGCATCTGATCCAAAGTCAGAAGAGCTGGATGCAAAGGAAGATCCGCCCAAAGTCGCGGCATGACATTCATTCAGCTTTTGTTGCATGCCTCGCCACACTTTCAGGGATGGCTTCTTTGTAACATGCTGCAAAGTGATATCATGAAAGTGAGTACAGCAGCCCTTACAGATTTGTAACAAGAGACTTCTAAATACAGGCCGCCTCTGAACAGGATGGGTTTGAAAATTGCACTATCACTATTCCATCTTTCACCAGGTGAGTCAAGTGACTACACTTGGTTGCATGTAACTAAAACTGGGTTGGCAACTTGAAGCAGTTCCAACCAAAGTTTGACAAATTTATGACCAAAAAAAGTAAAACTGGAAAAGAGCACAAACACTCCACATAAAATAGCAAATGGGCATTTTTAAACTTCTTAAAACCCTAAGGAGAACGATCCGAGTAGAGTGATTTCTAGATGAAAAAACAGGAAATAAGCTTGTGGTATTTACCTCCTGATAGAAGGCATTGATTTCTTCCTCTGTGAGTCCTTCATCCTCCCCTGAATTTTCCTCCCACCCAAGAGAACGAAGGAACTTAGCCTCTTCTTCCTCAGAGAATCTTTGAACCTCTTCTAAGCTTCCACCATTGCTAGTCAATTCAGCACCATTCTCAATAGCATGAGGACTTGTCAGGGCACTGAGAACTTCCTTGTTCACTTCACAAGAGTTCTCGCTCGTAGGAGACAAAACAACAGCTGCTGAATCTGCAGCCAAAGAAGTGTTCATAGCAGTTTTCTTCTTCAAGTCATTAAAGAAATCATTCCTGCTCTGGGCTCTCTTTTCCCCACCAAATCCGGAATTTAAATTCAAGCTATTTGGCTTACGCTCCCCTAAAGAAAGCTTTGGGTTGTTTGGACTCCTAACAGGTGCAGATGGAACTGAAGGAGCAGCAAGCTGGCTATTTGCAGTTCTGCTGGAAGTATTTGTCGGACTGGCAACATCTTTTGGAGAAGGGGAGACACCGTTTTCCCATCCTGGTTTTAGAACAAAAAGCTTCCCCTGAGATATCTTTGGAGCATCAGATTTGACTTGTACCCCTACAGAAGATTGATTAGCCAAGTGCAATGAAGAAGACTGCTGCTGTAAGCTCTTGGCAGCCATATTCATCTCAGCAGGTCTGATTCCTGCTTTTGGCTTTGATTTATCAGAACTGGGAACCTGAGGAAAGAAAAATAGCAAATGGTTACCCACAATTTTTGTGGTTCACAAGGTAAGGAAGAAGAATTAAGGATTGCAGTAATCATAAATGTCAAATAATCAGTGTCTGCATTTGACACAATTCAAACTTGGTTATTGACATCTTGGACAACCAGCTAACTCCATGCAAATCAATGCATTGACATTCAAACATGGTAAGTTTAGTGTTGGCAAAGGCAAAAGGCACTAAAAGGTGCCAAACCAGTAAAATGCATGAGGCACTAGGCACTCGCCCTAATGAACCAGGCAATATGCTGTAGATTAAAGAAAATATATGTATAATATTACATTAAATTATATAGATCTAAAATATATATGTTTCCAGTTAACATTAGATCATTAGAAGATCATAAGAAAATATAAAATTATATTTCTCACTCTTATAACAAAATAAGATAATTTATAGCCAAAAAGATTAAAAGGAAACCTAAATATCATCATCATCATAAATTATTGATCTTCAAAAACATCTTCATCCATGCTTTCCTGTTCTGTACTTGTGTTGTTGTTCTCTGACTCTATTCAAAGCAAAGTCTGGTTGGTGTTTCTCTTCAAGTTTTCTTCCTTACTGTATGTCTCCTACTTTAATGATTTTATTTTTACCCTAATCTTTGTTTGTTTACAAAAATACACCTAGGTTGTTTCTTGTGGTAAATTAAAAAAAGGGACAAACAGGTCATTATAAATCAGTTAAAAGAAAATTTAAACCTAGAAAAATAAGCATTTCAATCAGCGCTTGCTTTATAGCCTAGGCAGCGCTTCATTGAAATTCATTGTCTGAGGCTAAAATAAAGGCATTGTGGTGTCGCCTCGCCTTTCCTGGAGCACCTCAATGCCTCTCAATAACACTGGATAAATTTTAACTCAGTCACAAACCTGAATCACAACGATCAAATACAAAGCAGAAAAGGAACCTGTACACTTTACGACTTGGAACTTTCAAGCAGGAGAAAGAGGCTAACTGTAGCAGACAAGGAACTATTGTCTACTATAGATAATAGTTCTTCAACATGAACAAAATTTTCATAATTGCATAAACAATACACAAGATCTGTTCATGAAAAAATATATATATTATCCTCAAAACATCATTTTGTACTCCATATACATGGATACATAAACCCATACCATTACTTTAGAATCAACATAAACTAAACATCAATGCAGAGAGGTAACAGAAACTCACAGGTTT
Organism: Salix purpurea; assembly: GCA_027405865.1. Classification (NCBI taxonomy): domain Eukaryota; kingdom Viridiplantae; phylum Streptophyta; class Magnoliopsida; order Malpighiales; family Salicaceae; genus Salix; species Salix purpurea. The sequence goes on from JAOWLH010000011.1 coordinate 15,587,371, forward strand.
GCAAAGACACAAAAGTGAGAACACGCTTCAAGCTTTACCAGTCAAAAACACACAAAAAAAGTTGTATTCAAAATATATGACATTAATTAAGGCTTCATGACCCATACTTGAATATCCTTTACTTTCAGTGGTATATCAATGGAAAGTAGTATATCAATGGGTCTGAATGCAAAACAAATCTTCAAAATAAGTAGATGGGGAAACAAAAAGAGTCTACCATAAGAAAAGGGAGCAGATGAAACTTATCCAGATCATTTCTCTCCTTTTCAATCAAAAATAAACTCAAATGAAGACTAGAAAGAAAGTTTTCACAAAAGCCAAAGCAAATCATACCGATACTGAAGTACACTAGAAGCTTAAACTTCCAATATTCTCCACTATTAGAGAAAAACATAATTTGAAATCCCCACAGCATTGTGATCATACAAGAGAAACACAAGCATACAGGTCTATAACAGAACAACAAGCTAGCAAAATGCATTTAAAATACCCACGGATCGTTTGATGATGGACATGTGTGGAGCAGAATGCAGCATGCGAGCAAGTACACATTGCCTGTATAGATGAGTGCAATCTACATGAAGAAGAGAGCAACAGAACATAGTCTCATGCTCAAAAAGGATAATCTGGTAACCCAGATAACATTCCATTAAAAATAATCATAACAAGGAACCATGGCAATCAATCAACTAATCCAACTAAAGCAATTGTATTTGTGGTCTTGATCAAAATTAGTTTTATTGGCAGGTACATTTCAAGGATCAATTATAGATCAGAATTGGCCTAAATTCCTCACAACAGGACTAATTCCCAAAGTCCCAGATGAAGATCGAAACCTCTATTAGTGCTGATCAGCATGCAACATTAAAGATGTAGAAAAATGGTACATGAGCAGATAAAAGGTAGAGAACATGGTATGAAGATTTATCAGTGACCTACAAGGTAAAACTATCAAATGGGACAATTATGAAACAAGCTCTTTGAATATCAGATGACGTTCTCTTACCAGATTTTTAGGCATTGAGGGAGTCACAGGTATTAATTGCCTTGATTGCTTAATAGCCAATTCCTCAAGCCTTTGTGTCTGGACTGACAGCTGTGGATTTGAAATATGTCTCATTAGACAAACTATGGTCTATAGCTATGAATTAAATGATAGAAGGAAAGGCATAGGAACCTTGCCCAGTTACCTGTGGTGCAATTCGAGTTCTTGATGGAGCCTGGGTCAATGTTTCAGCCATATTGAGACCAGTCATTCCACTTGAAGCCCCAGATGAAGAAGCAACAACTGTCTGTGCAGCAGATGAAGAACTTGTACTACTGTTTGCAATAATAGCAGGCACCTCTGCCAGAGCTGAAGTCCATCCCTCTCCAACTATCAAAGCAGAACTGCCAACGGGCAAGCTCTGAACACTTGAGCTTAAGCCAGGAGATGAAACCCTTGCTAGATCAGGCACTCCTTGCCTGTCTTCACTTCCAAGTGAAGGAAAATCCTTTTCAAACACTGCCTTCTGACTGCTACTGCCAAAACTATCCCCGGAAATCAAAACATTGCCATTGGTATGAGTGTTTCCACTCCCATTTTTTAAGTCTGATCCAGCTCTGCGAGGCATTAGCTCACCATGTTTCCTCGATACCATCGAACTGGATCGTCGCAAGGTATCCTTCTGAATCCTATTGGTCAATAAGCTTCCCAAGGGATCAGAAGAGTCCCTGTCCCAATGATCCATAAAGCTAGACCTCTCTTTGTCCCTTTCTCGATCTTTATCACGGTGACTTCTACTAAAACTACTGTAAGGATGCTTTGCAGATCCATTGCTAGAACTTCTGCGTGAATTAGATGAAGATGTCCGGTCCAGGAAAGCAGAGCGAGGGGAATCAAAGTCATTTATGTTCTTAAAGTTCTTATTTCTCGTGAGATTTGCCAATGAAGGGACATCTATACAACAAATTAACCAATTAGCACCCATAACCCAAGCTAGTAATTAATGCAAGCCACTTAACATTACCAAACACATAAAACGAAACGATACCATATCAAATTTATCCAACACAAAATAGCAAAATACCTGAGTGAGAAGATGATGATGCAAAGTGGTGGGCTAAACTGCCAGCCCCAGAGACAGTGCCTGTACTTTTCAACCATTCTGGTACGAAAGAGGGTTCACTTCTTTCCATATGGACGAGCACTGACCATCATCAGATTCAAACAGAAAAAAAAGTCGACACTTCTTCGCCCCTTCCAAAGAGAACTATTATCCTATACAGCAACACTACCTTCTAGCCCCTAACCCTACTTTTCTCCCTAAAACAACCACCAATCTGATTGAACAATCACCAACTAATCCACTCACAAATTATCTAGCCTGTGGCAGTTTCCACCACAAATTAATCGAAAGCAAACAGAATTCAAACCAGCACCACGCCACTCTCTCTCTACACCTCCATCTTTTATTATACACACACACACACACACTCAGCAGGACCTCGCCTTTTACAAGAATACCAGTTCAACAAAAAGCCTAAGGCAACAACCAAAGAAAACCCACAATTCTAAGCCAATAATAAATGCAAACCCCCAAAAAAAAAAGAAAAAAGAAAAGGTAGAAACCCTAGCTCATGCACTTGAATGTTTATATTCGCGTGACTGCAATGTTCTAGGGTCTGTTACATGAACAAATTCAACAAAAATTAGAGAGAGGTAAGGGCACAAGGTCAGAAAGATAACAGAGAGAAGTTCTAACCCTAACAAAAGGAAGGCTATATCTGTATAGCCCAAAAACGAAACCGTTTTAATAACCGCTCCGCAAAAAGTGAAGTGTGACTGTTATATTTTAAACCTCAGAAATCTTTAACCAATAGGTTTCGAGAGAGAGTTTCAATGTTATAAAGAGAAATAACACAGACAAGGAAGAAGCAGATTTCTGTGTTAATGCGAGAGACGATGGGTTTTCTTTTATCGTTGCGTTGCCGTTGCTCTTGCTGTTGCTAAGAGAAAATTAGGGTTTTATTTTGTTTGTGTGCTTATACGAGGAGGGGGATGGAGAGAGGCGTAATTTCTGTTAGTTTTGGATACTCAGAATGAAACGTATGAAGAACAGCTTCCTCTCTCTCTCTTTCTCTTCTTCTAAAATATAATTAATTAGAAGGAAAAAAAAAAACTATATTTTTTCATGGTTGTCTTTTTATTTGTTTCTTTTATGGGCCTGGTCCGAATATGTACTGAGTATTTATATATGGACTTTTCTCGATAGGACCAATTTGTGTCACTGTTTTGATTTGTTATTATCTGTGTACAATATAGTTTTCAAATTCTGTTATTATTGCTGTTTTATTTTTTCAATTGGGATATATATTTTGGTTTAAAAAAATTTAATATGTTATTTTTAAGTTATATTATTTATAATACATATATACATATATATGAACCTCGAAGTACCATGTTTTAAAATATTAATTTAACAAAAAAAAAATCAAACTTAAAGATAAATTAATTCAAAATAATAAAATTAATATTTTAATGAGTAAAAAAGTAGAAGTTGAACCGATATATCTCAATCAACTCGAAAAGTCCAAAGACAACTAGTAAAAATATAATTTGACTTAAAAAATAAAAATAACATTTTAAAAAAAAAATAATGTTGAAATGATGACTTGGATCAGCATGGTTGTCGTGTATGGATATGTTGTATTAGGGGATAATTGGAGTCACCATCAAGTTAGTTGGTTCAGGATCACTAAAAAAATCCGGGTGTACTGGTATTATAAAAGATTCAAGAGCAAGAAACTAATTACGTAAAGAAAAGGTATTAGCATTTCTAGTATCTCTTACCTAAGAAAAAAATGCAATTGTGGTTTTGAATATGGTTTAAAAGCTTTAATGAGTACAATTTATTCATGTAAATAAACTTGACTTTTAAATTTTTATTACGGTCTCATGTGCCTAAAAAATATTTTCTTAGGGAAAAGATCCATATAAATATCCTAATAGGGTTCACATATCTTAGAAGATAGACGAGTTTTCCATGACTCGCGCATCATGAATATATATTCAGATTAAAAAACAAGTGAAAACTCAGAATAATTCTAGAAATCTTTTTATGAGTTCTAGATTGTTTGTCTAACATAATTATTTCTTGAAAAGAAAACACATTGTTCACAATTTTTCATGAAAATAATAAGGGGAAGCTCAAATGCCAAGTAGATTTATCGCTATAACTTCTTTTTTTTTATCAAAAATAGTTTTTTAATTAAAATATTTTCTTAAGAAAAATGATAATTTAAAATAAACAAAAAAATGTATTTCTTCAATTTAAACTAATTTTCCTTATTAATATAATTCTTTTCTCAATTAAAATATGTTTTTTATATGAAAATATTTTTTAAAATTAAAAAAAAATATCATGATATGAAAAGTAAATCTTAAAATAAAATCATTAAAATCATGTCTCCATATATATGCAAGTTTTAAAATAAATAAAAAATAAAAATCATGTCTCCATATTTTATATGCATTTGAAGGGGGAAATTAATATGAGAAAATCTTGTGATTATATTTATTGGATATCCATTGCAACATGTTTATGAGAAAAATTGCATATTAGATCGATATATAATCCAATTAACTATTATGTTAAATTGTTTGGAGAAATATTGTAGCAATAGATACAGAATATTGTGGATTGTAATAGTGCTATTACCGTTTTGCCCTTTAGTGCGCTGAAATTTAACCCTTAGAATAATGGGTATTTTAGACTTTTTTCATGAGACTGGTTGGTATTCTATGATTGTATTGGGGTAATTGTGTCTTTTTCGGGTATTTTTGCATAGTAAAACTACGATTTTACCCTACCAGCAGACAACAACATTTGACTACCTAAGGGTATTTTTGTTTTTTAGGTTAATGTGAGCATTAAATAACCATATTACCCTCCAATAAGAAAAATAAATAAAAAATTCCCGAAGAGGGTTTTTCTGGAATTTCACATTTTTCTAAACAGCACAAATACAGATATGTCCTCAGAAAACACAAAATCCAAGAGTTGATTATAGGGGTGATTAGTTAATTGTACATTTTTTAATTATTTTATTCTGTAGACATTGTAGGTGCATTTAATTGATTCGCCAATGGTTTTCTCCCTTACGCTCCATTTAGGCAATGCATACGGTGATGTATGATGAAAAAAAATGTTTATCTGGTGTCTCACTGGATGCGCCGCCATGTCCTCTTCTTCATGGTGGTGTGTGTGTCGTACCACTATGGACGAAGACGTGATGGTGGCCAGTTGATTTTTTTTCTCTTTTCTCTCTCCTATAACCTAAATTACATGAAAGTCCCCAAGATTGATGGTATTTTCAGTTCAGTCCCTACTATTTTGATTGTTTTGTTGGATCTTGATTTCTGTTATGGAAGTTTTGGTTTATTTCAATTTCATCATTCAATTGAAATTGAGTATACATTTGTCTTTCAATTCAATTCTTATTCTTTTAATTTTGGGTTGAGTTTTAAATCCTTTAATTTTTCGGTATAGAAGTTTAGATTTTTTTCAATTTTGTCATTTGATTGAAATTGATCTTATATTATTTTTTTCATTTTGACCCTTATTGTTTTATTTTTTTATTTGATTTTAATTCTTTTAATTTCTTTTATCCTTCTAAAATAGTCCATATATTTTGTCAATGTTTATATGTATATGCTCTTAGTTTTGGTTCTTAATTTTTATTATTTTCTCTTTTGTTGAAATTATGTTTTTATTCAATTTATTCATTAAATTTTAATTTGTGTTGGTGATCATGAACAAATCAATATTTCTTATTTTTCTCCCGTTATTCTTTTATTTATTTATTCTTAAATTCAAATAATTGCTTCAATCTAATAATAGTTTTTTCTGTCATCTATTTGTTTTTGTTCCTCTTTTTTTTTAAAAAAAAATAGGTTTTTTATTCTTGGGGGTAATTTTTTTTATTTTCATTATTTACGCAATAATAATAATAATAATAATAATAATAATAATAATAATAATAATAATTTTATATTGTTTTTTCTTGCTTACTCTTTTGTTAAAGTTTCTAAGTTTTATTATTCTTCAAGCAATTTAACAAAAAAAATTGTTTTAGCAGTACTAATAATAATAATTTTAGATGTTATAATCATACTAATAGTGACATTACTACTCATAATGGTAATAACAAATGTAATTTATTGTAATTGTTATAGTGCTTATGATATTGATAATTATGGCTTTCATGATAATAATAACAATAACTCATAAAATCATTTTAAGAATATCAATAATGACAAAAAAAAGAATTATGATAATGATAAAAATATTAATTATAACTTAAATGGTATTAATAAAAATATATTAAAAAAAAAAGTTAAACTTAGGTAGAATGGTTTTCGATTTTTTAACATTTTAAAAAGATGTTAATGATGCTAGATTGTTTTTGTAATTTTATTAATCTAAGCAAAATAATCAACTCGGACAAAAATTTCATTAGGTAATGTAAAAAATAACTAATGATAAGACAATTTTTTGTGTGTAAGTACTAATGTTAAATAATATAATTTAAAATAAATAAGATAAACAAAGACAACATTGAGTTATAGGATTTTTAATGAATACAAAATCGAATATTTTTTTTTAAAATTTGAAGCATTATATATAGAGAGGCTTAAAAAATATTTTTTAATAAATACAACATCAAATGATAAGTTATTTCAATTGTTATTCTCATTGTTATTCTTATGATTAAAAGCAAACAAATATTATCAGCATTAAAAGGTATTATTTTATTAAACAAATAAAAAAACATTTTTATTATGAATAAGGTGTTGAAAATAATAATGATGATTATTTTTAAAGTATTTTTCTTAAAAATATGTTAAGCTAATTATGTATTTTTGTATTTGTTTAATACTAACATATGATAATACAAAAATATTGAACTAAGATTTTTTTAATCTTAAATTAATTTAATCTCAGTGTTCTAAAAATATTTTAATATAATAATATCAAGAATAAATCTTAAAAAATAGAAATCACTTTAAACTAAAAATATATTAAACCACATGTAGACAAAAGAGATGAAAAATCATAAAGATAACAGATCACTAACAACAAACATTCTCTATACATGCATAAGAGAGAATTTAAGGGTGTGTTTGGTATTGCTTTTGTTTTTATGGTTGAGGTTTTAAAAAAATAGTTTCATGAAAAGCACTTTAGATGCAATTCAAAATAATTTTTAAAGTATTTGATTAAAACTGTGGTTGAGTTTGAGGTTAATGAAAAGCAGTTTTCAATGTGTCTTTTATAAGCATTTGCTATCAATTTAAATTAATTTTCTATTGGGGTAGTAAAATCTTTTTTAAAGAAATCATTACAAGATTGTCTGTTATAACCATTTGCTATCAATTTAAATTAATTTTCTATTGGGGCAAAAAATTTTTTTTTAAAGAAATCATTTGCTATTATATTAATTGAGAATAAATTAGTTTTTTAATAATTTAGTAGCATAATAAAATTACTAAATTATCATCAAAAGCAAAAAAAAAAAAAGATTTCAAGGGCTTTTCTATATTTTAACTTTTTAAAACATAGTTAAATGACTAAATTATTTTTGAAATCAAAATTTATTTACCTGGAGTCCATAGGAATTTTCATCTTTTCATTATGTTTTATTTGATAATTTAATAAATATAAATATTACTAAAAAAATTGGTTGATGTGTGTGTCATATGTAGAGGTAATTGTAATGCTTTTTAGGCAATGTGTGCAATATTGTGTGATAGCTAAACACCGATTTTTAAGGTCGCATTCCAATCATCTCGGTGGATTCTTCATCCTTGGAAGGTGTGTATGATCAACAAAGTTTTAATTTGGTGATGATATTTTTTTTATGTGTTTTCTCTTTTCTTCAATTTCCATGTTTAACTCTATTTATTTTCAAAGCAACGCTTCAATGTATTTTTTCTTCAGATTTGGTCTTTATTATTATTATTATTATTATTATTATTATTATTATTATTATTATTATTATTATTATTATTATTATATGAAGTAATTAATAAAAATAAGGTTTTCCAAATTTTATAATCCATTACTTTTTCCATATGTCAGATTTGGTCATCCTTCTTTTGATTGCTATTTTTTATTTCGATTTAAATTTTCATTTTTTTATGACTTCTTCCCCCTTTTAGTTTTTTTCCTATCAAGTTTTGTTCCCGTTTTTTTTATTACTATTTTTTTACTTTGGGAACTTTTAGAAATTGAAGTTTTTTTTTTTACCAATTTCATCATTCAATATTAAATTAATTAAAGATTGGGATTGTTGATTAAGCCTAAGTTTAGGGTTTAACGAGTTGCAAGTCTAGGAGATTAAACTAGGTTTAAGAGATTTGTATGAGCTTGCTTCTTCTTTTTTTTTAAAAAAAAAACTTGTGATTTTATTTCAATTCTATACATTTATTTAATAAAATATTGAGCTTATTTGTTTTTCAATTCTTTTTCTATAAGATTTTTCACATATTTTTAAAATGACTTGCGTGATCTTGAAAAAAATTTATTTGTTGTTCCTTGTGTTGTGGTGTTTAGAGCAAGTCCAATGGTAGGAGGCATTTTTAAGAGGCAAATGATAGAAATGGCTCTTTGAATAGTGTATAAATGGCTCTTGAGGTAATGTGGTCTCCAATTGTAAGAGCAAGTCCAATGGTAGGAGCCATTTTTAAGAGCCAAATCTGTAAAATAGCTCCTTGAATAGTGTTTATATGGCTTTTTTGTTGATGTGTGCTCCAATGGTAAGAGTCATTTTGGAGAGCCATTTTGTTTTATATTATTTTAAATATACTGCAATTATTTTGTATGTAGTTTAATTATGCAATTAATTATACAATTAATAGAAGTAAGTTATATAATTAAATAATTACTTTTGAAAAACCCTCCAATAATAAAATTATTATTTTTTTAATTATATTTAAATTAATTTTTTTTTTAAATATAATTAAAAGACCCGCAATATTTGAAATTTAAGCTACTTATTTTATGTTTTTCAAGTAATTGTATGTTTTTTTATGGTTATTGTATTTGAAGTTAATTAATGTTACTTATTGTCTTTGAGTGTTAGAAAAATTTAAAAAAACAAAATGAACACATTAACAAATAACCAATAAGTTCAAACACAATTAATTAAAATACATTACATTACAAAAAATTCAATAAAATTAATCACAAATTAATACCCCTATTTTTTTATGCTAACTATTATTATTATATAATAATAATAATTATTATTTTATAATAATAATTATATAATATACTAATAATTAATAATAATAATTAGTATAAAACCCCCCCACCCCACCACACACCCGTCCGTTCCCCTCCATCTCAAACTTAAAAAACCCTACCATCCTTCTCTTCTACCTCTTGCACCGCCGCCCTCCACCCACCCACCCACCCACCCAAACCAATTTATATACGAAAAAAGAAGCCAAAAACCAAACCAACACCTTAAAATCTCCGACTTCCTCAAATTTATCTACCATCCTTAATAAAATCCCATTTCCTTAATAATATCTCACATGGGTATCCTTAAAATCCCTCAAACTCAAATGGGCTTGCTTTAAAATCATACAAAATGCATTGCTTCTCTACTGAACTGGGTTTTGCTGTTACATTTACTTATTCAGATGGTAGTCAAAGTTGCTTCTTCGTCATTTTCTTGCATTGCCACTCCACTTTCTTCTCCTTTTAAAATAAGGAGAGGCTCCCAGGTATCTTTTCTTGCTTTGTTTTTTTGAATTGTTTCAATTTTTCAGTTCATTGTTCGTCACTTTGTGTTGTTGTGCTCTCATTGTTCAGTTCATTATTTACTTTTCAGTTCAACGGTACAATTCCAACGGTCATATTTCATTTTTGGCTCTCTGGAAAAATATGTAGGAATGGCTCTCCATATTAAGAAAAGCCATTTTGGCTGCCCATTTGGCTCTCCCGTTGGAGACCGAAAAAAGATCAAAAATAGCCAAAAATTCAAAATTTTAGCTTTGGCTGCCCATTTGCCTCTTCCGTTGGACTTGCCCTAAGAGTCATTTTTAAGAGCCATTTTTTTAAATTTATTTTAAATAAAATTCAATTATTTTGTATATAGTGTAATTATACAATTCATTATACAATTAATATGAGTAAGTTATATAATTAAATAATTGCTTTTGAAAAACTCCCAAACAATAAAATTATTTTTTTAATTATATTTAAATTAAAAAAATGAATTTAAATATAATTAAAAAAACCACAATATTTCTATGTTTTTTTTATGGTTGTTGTATGTAAAATTAATTAATGTTACTTATTGTCTTTGAGTGTTAGAAAAACTTTAAAAACAAAATAAACACATTAACAAATAACCAATAAGTTCAAACATAATGAATTAAAATACATTCCATTATAAATAATTGAATCAAATTAATTACAAATTAATACCGATATTTTTTATGCTAATTATTATTATAATAATTAATAATAATTATTATTATTATATATAATAATAATAATAATAATTATATATAATAATAATTATAATATAATAATAATAATTATAAAAACCCACCCCCCGTGCAAATCCCTTTCATTTCAATCCACAAATTAAAAAAACCCTACCCTTACCCATCTTTCTCTTCTCCCTCCAGCCGCCCCCCACACTTGTTTCTTCTTCTTTTTCTTTTTCTTCTTCTTCTTCTTCTTCTTCGCTGCCCCCACACTTGTTTCTTCTCTTTTCCTCCTCTTCTTTTTCCTCTTCTTCTTCTTCTTCTTCTTCCTCTTCCTCTTCCTCACTCTACTCTTTTCCCCCCTCTCCCTCGGCTCCCTCTCAAATAAAACCTACTTGAACAAAAACAAATAGATTGAGTTAGAAAACAAACCGATGAGATGCAGTGGGCAGAAGATTTGACATGAAGTGAAGATGCAACTCGTTGGATTTGTGGTATTTTTTTTATTTTCCTTGTTTGAGTTTGTTGTACAATAATTGTTTTTGCAATTTTTCAATTAATTCAATTAATTCAATTGCTGTGGGTATGTTGGTTTGCTGTGTTGATTTTGCTTGGTTGTGTTGATTTTGCTTGGCTGTGTTCTGAGCATTTTTTATTGGCAAAATGCCAACGGTCACAAACTCCCCCAACGGTCACATTTTGGGTTTTGGCTCCCCGGCCAAAACCTGTGGGGATGGCTCCCGAAATTGGAAGAGGCATTTTGCCTCTTCATTTGCCTCTCCCCGTTGGAGTGACAAATTTAACAAAAAGAGCCAAATTTTGCCTTTGCCTGCTGGGATGTCTCTCCCGTTGGACTTGCCCTTATGACATCTAATGGCCAAGCTTCCCTTTGGTATTAAAGAGTTTAAGTTTAATCCTAAAGTTATGATTTAAAAGGTCTCTATCTAATATCATAGTCATTAGAAAACTAATGTTCTACATGAGTCTATATGATGAGGCTAGTTATGCTAGTGCACCCTCCCTAAAATAAATTACATTGTTGATTGATTGTTAATCTAAGTCAAGTTTTTATTTGTTGGTATATCTAAGGTTCCAAATATATCTTTATTCATGAGAAATTCTTTACCTTATGAGATTAAATCTTATTGATTTAAGACCCTAATTTATACCTTATACATACAATGTGATTTTATACCTTTTAATACTCTTAAAATGCATAAATAAATCCTAATACTCTTAATATTAATCAAACAAATTAATTGCTGTGAGATTTTTGGTATATTGGCTAAATTTTAATGGATTATTATAAATTGATTATGATATATATTTTGTATTTTCACAACATCGTAAATATATGATTTTGTTTTTAGAAAATAATAATGACAAACATTTAGAATTTGGTTGTATGGATGAAAACAATTGTTTTTATTAAAATGAGGAATTCCGTTTGAGACTTTTTTTTGTATTTTTGATATTTTAGAGAAAATCATGTACTATTAATATTGGGTTCATATTGAATGAAACTCTTGAAAAATATTTATTTTTATGTTTTTTGAAATAAAGAAAGATTTTTGAATTTTTATTTTTTTAGATTAACAAGAAAAATCAAATATTTCTAATATCGGGTTCATATTTTACAATGTAAATATATAGTCTAGTATTATGGAAAAGTTGTTGGAAAGACATGCAAGGGACCCAAAATTAATTTCAAGATTGTCCTTGAATTTCTGTAGATTTAAAGAAACAATTTAATGGCCTATTTGGTTAAACCCTAAAATAAGAACAAATTAGAATTAAAGAAAAAGTCTTTGTGGCATGTTTGTCAAAAATGTTCGTATATTAAAACTAGAGATATTAGAAATACTTTAAAACCATAACTAGCATTCACACCATTATAACCCTAACAATGCGTTATTTTTAATAAAATAGACACAAACTAAACACGCTTTTAGCTTTTAGGTTAGGCTAGGCTCAAATACATGGGCTGAGTCTATTAGGACCAAGGCTATGCACATGGGTTGGGCTAAAGTCGGGCCTATTTTTTGGGTTAGCGGTTGATCCAACAAATGTTTTTTTAGGAATGAAATGTCATCTCTCATGCATGCTATAATTTCATACATGAGAGATGATTTTCTCAATAATATTATGATACTAAAATGGAACGAAAACAATAAAAAAGTGTTACTTGGCATCGAAGGGAGTGTTGACTTGCTTTTGGTGTCATCATTGGTGCTAGTAGTGGGTTATGATGGTCACTAGAAGGGGATAAAGGTTATTGGTTGGACAACTAGAAAAAATATTGCGTAAAGATTGTTTTTTGGCTCACCTTTCACTTGATTCTCCCTTTTCTTTTGCACTAAACTCACCCTTATTTATAGGAGATGAAAGAAGAACATCTAATCTTTTTTGGTTAGGAATATTGGCCATAATTCTCACAAGAAGGATCTCAATTGTTGGCTAGAAATAACACCTTCACTGTAAGAAATAGGTTGTAAAGTTGATTGGACCAACTTTTTAGGTTATTTTTTTACTTTTGTTTATGGAGAATTGACAAGAATATAGTTGAGGGTGTAGTACAGGTTGTGGTTTACCATATATTGTCTTTGTTGTTTTATTTGAGACACAAGCGATACATTAAATGACTTTACAAAGAAGACTTATTGGACATCTTTTACAGGTTTAGAGGAAAGAGACTATTAACAATGTCAAATTATATCATCTAGCATTACTATTACTATTATTATTTGACCAAAACAACATATCGTTTAGGTTTAATTTAAGTTTTTAATGATTTCTTTTAATTTCATCTCTTAAACTTTCAATTTGTTCATTTGAGTTTTTAATTCAACTTTAGTTTTAAGAATCAATTCAATTTCACTATTGTCAAGTTTTAAAACAATCCCTTGATTTTAACATATTGTTCAATTTGATATGTGGTCTTGAATATGTTTAATTTAGTCTTTTATTGACTTTTAAACTTTTAATTTCTTCAAATTTACTCCATTCATTTCATTTTACTCACATTTTGAGAGAGAGAAAAGGTATTTGATTTTGGATCTCTTCAATTTGAATCTAAATTGATTTCTAAATCTTGATTTTCTTGAAAATTTGTCCCTAATTCCATAAGATTTATAAGAAATAAATTTAGTCCTCTAAACATGTTAATCTACTCAATTAAGCCCAAATTAATTTTAAACCTAACTTAACATTTAATTAGGCTTATAAGTAAGTTAAATTAACCTATTAAAAAAACTAATGAAGTTGCTAGACTTAATTTTGCATGCAAATTCACTTGATAATCATTTAATTTAACCCTTAAGTTGCATTGTTTTTCAATCTTAGATACAATCATCTTCTCTTTTTTTTTTTTCAAAATCTTTGTTTGTTTACTCTATATGACAAAGTTACCAAACCTTTTTTTTTTTTATTTTTTTATTGTTTTTGATTTTTTTTATATATACTGAAAGAAAAGGATGATTTAAGGGAAACCTAAAATTAGTTTTTTTAAACCTTAAACCCTAAACGTTTTGTTAAATTTAGTTTTTTTTAAAGATTTTAACTAAAATCATAGACATTAAAAATTATTTAAGACTATGTTTGATAAACATGGCTAAGAAACCCAAACAAAGCCTTATTTTCTTGATAAAATTGGCATAAGCCAAACACTCTCTTAGCTTTTGGATTGCACCAAGCCCAACCCATCTCAGTCTTTGTTGGGCTGACAATCGACCCAACAAACCTTTTTTTCCTTTATTTAGGAATAACTTGTTGCATGTCATTATTTCATGCATGAAAGATGATTTTCTTAATAAAGTTTTGACACTAATATGGAAGGAAAATAAAATAAGCTTGTACTTGGCCTCAAGGGGAGTATTGACTTGCTTTTGGTGGCGCCGTCGATGCTAGCGATGACTCATGATGTCACTGGTGGGAGAAAAAGGTTCTTTGCTGTGCAACTAGAAAAAATGGTGTGTAAAGGTTGTTTTTCTTATTCATTTTCCACCTAATTTTCTCTCTTTCTATTCATGAAACTCACCCATATTCTTAGGAGATGAAAAAAAGATATTTGGTCTATATTGGGCTTGAATATCGACCCTTAATTCTCACGAGAAGGACCATAACCATTCACTAGAAATTAACACCCTAGATTGTCAAAAATAAATTATAAAGCTAATAGGGTCGGTCTTTTTTGGTTAACTTTTTAAAGTGTTTTTGGGCGACAAACCAACAAGAATATGAATTTAGTAGGGTTTGAGCTTCACGAGATGGTGTTTTTATTGTTTTATTAGAAGTGTGTGTGGTGCATTAAATGACTTTGAAAATAAATTTTGCAATTAACATTTTCAGATTCAGAAGAAGAAGATAGTGAATAGTGTCAAATGACATGGTGTGTAACACAATTATTATTATTATTATTATTATTATTATTATTTAACCAACACATTTGGGTTTAATTTAGGTTTTTATTTCTATTTTAATTTTAGCTTTCAATCTTTCAATTGGTTCAATTGAGTTCTTAACTGAATTTTAATTTTAATTTTAAGAATCAATTCAATTCACCTTTGCTAAGTTTTAAATGATCCCTTAAGTTTAGCGTGTTTCTCAACCTGGATCTTAGTCTTGATTATTTTAATTAAGTCCTACTTGATTTTGAAACTTTTAATTTCTTTAATATCACCCCTATATTCAATTGAATTGGGTCCTTAATTTTACCCCTTTTTTTTGTAAAAAGGTCTTTGATTTTATATTTTTTCAATTTGACCCTTAATTGAGTACCAAACTTTGACTTTATTGTGATTTTGTCTCTAATTTCACCTGATTGAGTTTGTACAAATTAAATTTGGCCCTTTAAAATTATAGTCTTTTTAATTAAGTCTAAATTAGACTTCCTGACTTAATTTCTTACTAATTAAACCTTTAATAATATTAATTTAACCTATTAAACCCAAATTAATTTTTAAACTTAATTAAACCTTTTATTAGACCTATAATTAAATCAAATTAGCCTATTAATAATCCAATTAAGCTTATAAATGTTTTTATGCAATTTCACCATATAATTATTTAATTGTAACTTAATTTTTTATTTTCTTTCAATCTTGGACACATTTGAGTTCTCATTTTTTCTCAAAAATCTTAATTTGGTTCTTAATGTGCTTAAACCCTTCTCAACCTAGTTTTGTTATTTTATTACCAAATTACCAGTTCCTTTTCATTTTATCCGTTTTTTCTCTTCACACACACACACACACACACACATATATATATTGGGAAAACCCAAAATTAGGTGATGACACTTTGTTAAACTTAGTTTTTTAAAGATTTTTTTTATGAAATTAAATTATATTTTTTTAAATATAAATATAAGTTGCTCACTTCATGGTTTTTTGTTTAGTTTGTTTTTTGGATTATTTCTGTAACAACATGTGTTGCATTTGTCGATGTCGTCGTCCATCTTTTTATAGTGACATGAAAGCCATCTTGGTGAGTTATTTATTGTGGTGGTGTTCATGGTGGAGCAATGATTGGTCTTCAAATTCCTCATTTCTCTTCTCTTTTATTGAGTATAATATTGACAACTTATTATTTAAAGTTAATCATTGCCATTTTTTATTGTTCTGTTTACTATTGATTTTTTTTTTATCATGCTATTAAACTAACCAAACTTATTGAACTAAGTCAAGTTAATAACTTGGGTCTTAATTTTTTTAATATTGGCATGACCTTAACATTATCTTTTTATATGAAAAACATTTAACTTGGCTACACCACTATACATCTATTTAGAGTTTGTTTGAGAGTATGATAAATGTTACTTTTCAAAGTTATTTTTGTGTGAAGATGCATTAATATAATATATTGTTTTTGATAACAACACAGAAAAATGAGAGGTTCGAGGAGGTGATGGTGGTGTGGTGGAGGAGACTGTTTCAGCGCAGATTAAGCTTATGGCTATTCAAGAGCAGACTGCTGCTACTAAGGCATCTTCTGAGTATTATGCTAAGAAAGTTGAGTCTGGTGATCCAGCAGTTACAAAAAATTGGTTATTGTGAATTAATTTGATCTATAATGTGAGGATGTTTTTGGTTAGTTTAGGTTTTTGATTTTTTAATAATAATTGGTTTTAATACGGTAAGTGAAGAGCTCCTCACGAGAGAGATATGTTTTTTCGGTTTTAAGTATGAAAAACTAAACCGAACCACAACGATTTAAACCACAACTAGTTCGATTATGGTTTTTTTAATTATTAAAAACTAATTTTGGTTGTTTTTTAATGTAAATGCCAAACAAAATTTGCTCACCCGTGATAAATATATTTTTAAAACTTGTAGAGTGTGGTATATATTATTTTTCAAATTATTTTGTATTTAAAGATATATTAAAATAATACATATTTTTTATTTTTTATATCAAAATATCAAAACATGCACATAATAATAAAAAAAGTATTAATTTAACCTTTTTTTTTATTTTTTTTGAAAAACGTGGTTTATCCGAATGCGAAAGTTTGATTACTACTGAATTTATTCTATGAATCTATGACGTGGAAGCTCACGTATACCGTTACGCTGGCCTCGGTACTAACACCAGACAAATTAATCACTGTGTACGGAGGGTGCAGGTTTAAGAATCTACTCCCACTCTCACAAGAGCACAACCTTCCCAATCATCAGCCCCGAACACCCACTCGATGACCGACACATGGTGCCGCGTTTTCCCTTTCTATTTAGACGGCGTTTACCATTCTCTCGCTTCAACGGTTCAACCATTACGACTCCGCTGGTCAGCCATCTAACATGGCCAAATTACCCCCCCCCTCTCCCGGTAAAGTGACAGAAAATAAAGATATTTTCTCATAAACTACAAAAAGTAGACAAAAGGAAACCTTAGCTTGACTCTTTCTTTATCTCGATTCTTCTTCTAATTTTAGATGGATTTTGTTCTCCATGCATCACTTACCTCATTTTATCACTCGTAAGAAGAAAAGCAGCTCGATGGACCCGAAAAATCGAAGGAGGCCCAGGCTGGAGAGACGTAACGCGTTGAAGCACATCGACTACGATGCAACGCCTTCGTTTTCATCTGTAGACGACTCATCGTCATCGTCTTTACTAACTCGATCGCTTGATTTCCCAGATCGGACCAGTTTTCGAATCGAAGGGACCGAAGGTGAGTTCGACCGCATTTGTCGCAGCTTAGGCCTCTCTGGCCCCGAGGATTTCGCGATTCCGGCGGCTGCTTGGGAAGCTATGAAGGTCCGGTCAGCTTCCGATGTTTTGCCGCGGTCCAGATTGCTAGAGCCGGAGAGTCCGAAAGCAGCTGAAGAAGTTGAAGTGACCAATCATCAAGAGGAGAGTGAGTTGTGTGCTAGGGTTTTGAAGAGTGTTAGAGTTAGGGATTGTTCAAGTGAGTTGAAAACTTGTCATGATATTGATAATCGTTGTGTGTCAGTTGGAATTAAAGGGCCTAGGCCGCCGTCACTGAAGCCGCCGCCATTACTGAAGCCGCTGCCGTCACTGAAGCCGCCGCCGTCGATGACAGTACCTGTGATTGGTAGAGAGTGTTCAACTTGGGATTTATTGAGGGATTTTGCACCTGAAAATGATAGAGTGGTTAATAATAAATTCAGTTCTGATGATGATGATGCAAGAGAAAGAGAAGAAAGAAGAGCGCATGATTCAGCGTTGGATAACAAGGAAGAAGAAGGAAATTTGTCGAGGATAGGTGAAACTGTGGTTTTATCAGAGTCGTGTTCGTTTACCACGTCTAATGATGATGATTCATCAAGTAGTACAACCGGACCCATGTCGAATATTTCCCCTATTGGGAGATTTAAAAGGGCTATTACCGATTGGGAAAAGGGTGAGCTTCTCGGAAGTGGGACATTTGGATCTGTTTATGAAGGAATTTCTGAGTAAGTTTTATATCGTTTGTGTCATTTTTTTATGATACGTCTTTGTTTAATTATGTTCTGGTTTTTTAGAATCGCCAGTTTTCAAAACACTTATTGAGTTATTAGAGAATTGTTGCTTATTTTTAGGTTACCGGCAATTGACGAGGAAAACTGTTTTTGTTTTCCGTTGCTATTCATTGATGTTTGATGGTCAAATATCAAGTATTTGGTTAGGAAGAGCGAATTTATGAAGAAACTCGTGCTATGCTTTGTATCTCTGCTTATCAAAAGAAATGATTTCATGTCAACTGTGCTTTGTTGGTTGTTTATCTCCTTCAGCGATGGATTCTTTTTTGCTGTCAAAGAGGTTTCACTGCTTGATCAGGGAAGTCAGGGAAAACAAAGTATTTATCAACTTGAGCAGGTGAGATAATCTTTATCTTATTTTATGGTGTGTCAGTATTCTCTACCCTTTGCTAACATAAAGTAATTTATCTTGATGTCTATAACTGGATTGATATTTTACCTATAACTTTCTTTTTATTTTCCTGATTATTTCCTTTTCCTGTCGTTTTCAGGAGATTGCTCTTTTAAGTCGGTTTGAACATGAAAACATAGTTCAATATTATGGCACAGATAAGGTACTGTTTTCTTGCTTTGTGTTGGGTTCTAAATTTGATTGTTTGATCTACCATCAATTCTGAATGGAACTGATGGAACCCATGCTATAATTCTGTTTCTTAATCATTTTCTGTTTGTTAGGAAGTTTATGCTCTTTAGAAAAGTTCTTTCTTTCAGTAGAATTGAAATGTGATTAGCTCAGGCTCAACTGAACCGTGGAAAAGGGTACATAACTACATGTTGCCAACTCCAAGTGGTTAAAATTGAGTTGAATTTAGAATAATAGATTAACAAATTGCCAACTCCAAGTGGTTAAAATTGAGTTGAATTTAGAATAATAGAATATGGTTTGGCAAGTTTGCCGGATATCGTGAATTCACTTTCCTAGGGGCTCCCTGTGTATGTTTCATAACCGTTTTTCTTACTGCTTATTTTGACTAAATATTCTTATTTCCTTTTCCACAGACATTTGATCATCCATGTTAATCCTTGTATTGGTTTTCGCAGGATGAATCAAAACTATACATCTTTCTCGAACTTGTAACTAAGGGCTCCCTTCTAAAACTCTATCAGAGATATAATCTTCGAGATTCCCAAGTTTCTGCGTACACAAGACAGATTTTGCATGGTTTGAAGTATCTTCATGATCAGAATGTAGTCCACAGGTGAAATGAATGAATTGTTATGCTATGCATTATGAAATTTATTGTGATTTTCTTAGCTGTTATGATCTCTTTAGATTCCCCCCCTCTTTTTATGATGTTTCTAGTATCATGTGCACTTCATTATTCATCTCATATATTTTTTTATGAATATTGTGCAAACTCCAAGAATCATCATCAGCTTTCCTTACTCAAGGAAGTGTAGCTTTCTGTGGCATGAGTGTTGGTTTTTCACTGTTGTACTGGAATCAATTATAACCACTTCTATATCATGAGATGCTGAATGCTGCTTGTCAGTTCTAGGCCATCACCTTTTAGGACCTCATCTTCGTAATGCTGGATTAAATTTCAAGACCATCCAATACTGTTAAGGTTGCTGGGACTTTGTCTCAATTGCTACGTTTAGGGGTGGTTGGCTTTTTGCTTGATGCTGCACTTTCCTAAAATTTTCCATTGAAGATAACTGTTTTTAGGTCTTTTCCCTCTTCAAAACTAAACTTGAGGAAGATGCATGGCTTTAGGAGAAACAGGTGATTGAGTTTAAATTTCTCATAAAAAACAATCTATGCTGGTGTTGGTAACCAAATTGGTAAGTTAATTAATATAAATGCTAACACTGCAGAATCCCTTTCTTTACATGATAGATGTTTATGATCATTGGGCTCAGGATTTTTTTCAATTTATTCTTTCTCTGTTTTTGCTCTCATGCACATGCTTGCCACATCAGGTGACAGCTTTCAATATATTAACATTGTTTTGTATTTTAGGGATATAAAGTGTGCAAATTTACTGGTGGATGCAAATGGTTCTGTAAAACTTGCAGATTTTGGTTTGGCAAAGGTTTTATTCTCTTGTATTTTAATCTTTTATCTTGTTTCCTAGAGGCATCTAAAACGGCTGCAAATCTCTTTTCTAATATTATACGCCGTTTACTTTTTCAGGCAACAAAATTGAATGATGTTAAATCTTGTAAGGGGACTGCATTCTGGATGGCTCCTGAGGTGTGTACCTATGACTTTAACTTCTGTGATGAATTGTTCAGTGGCAGCATCAGATTTTGCTGGAAAAAAAAATGATTTCTGTATGCTTTCATTTTTTTTTTTGAAATGGGTGATCCGAACCCGCTGGGGCCCGACTAATCCCATTGACCCAGCTTACCTCGGCAAGTTGCTGGGCCGGCTGTGTCATGGGCTTCGCCCAAGTCCGATGGCCCCAAGAAATTGTTTGCACCTTGTTGATGAATTCATGAAAAAAATACTGCAGTCTGATACTTGTTAATCGAGTTAGGGGAAGACATGATAATCTAGTTGTAGTTTTAGGAAGCAAAATGGGAGAAAATTTTGACATTTCATAACCTCTAAAAGGGGTTCACTTGATCTTCAGCATTTCCTTGTACTAAGTGCAAGTCAATCAATTTGCCACTTGCTTTTGACTTGCACTAGAAATTGTGGGGACATGTATTTTAGCGATAGGTCATAGGATTTTGGAGCCTGGTACCTGGGTTGGTTAAGGGAGAGAGTGGATTTGAAGGGGTATATGCTTTTGCACATAGATGAGGAAAATTCATAATTTAATCCCTCAGTTATTTATGGAGATGAGGTTTCACTTCCTGATCTTTGAAGAATCTATACATGCATTGTCGAATCCTGTATTGCAGTAAATATGGACAATGTTTTTCTTTACCACTTGTTATTTTTCATTCCATGGCACTTAAACAGAGTTATGCCATGTGCTTGTTATGCTGTCCCTTCATGTATGTCTTAAATTAAAACCCTTCGTTGGGATAACAATAGAAGGAGATCATCAGTGCCGGTGGATTCTTTATATCGTATTGGGTTGGTTGTTTTAGATCTAGCCTCCTAGGTTACTATTCAGGGAAAGGCAAAATTAAATTGCATTCAAATCTTCATCATTTATGTTGATCATACCGCTTGTTTGTAAAACTATGCTGCCCCCGAAATTTCCAACCATTTTCTAGTGTGTATCTGGTTTCTAGTTTCATGGCTTTTTGAAACAATGCCAATTTGTGTGAACTGGAGTCTGGACTGTTGTTAGCATGTCTGACTTTTGTTGCCAAATTCTGATTCTGATATTTGTGCTGCAGGTTGTCAATAATAAAAACCAAGGATATGGGCTTCCAGCTGATATATGGAGTCTGGGATGCACTGTGTTGGAGATGTTAACCCGTCAGATTCCATATTCTGAATTGGAATCTGTGAGTGCTATTTATGGCAGTTCTTTATATACTATCATAATTATGTTGCCAATTTTTCCTTGAGAGATTTATAGATAACTTGAGACTTCTACTTATTGTTAGTTATGTTCTTGCATTAGCTAGTTTATGCTTAAACTTCTTAATTTTATGATTCATTCCAATTACATGCTGCCGTTTCTTTTTATTAATTTTAAAAACTTATCTTTCTGTCTGAAACTCAACAGATGCAGGCATTATTTAGGATTGGTAGAGGTGTTCCTCCACTTGTTCCTGATTCCCTCTCAAATGATGCGCGGGATTTTATCTTGCAATGCCTACAAGTTAATCCAAATGATCGCCCTACTGCTGCTGTGCTCTTAGACCATCCATTTGTGAAGAGGCCTCTTCCAACATCCTCGGGTTCAGCATCTCCCTTTATTGGTCGTCGATTGTAGAAATTTTTTGGTTCATTTTTCATAATGAGAGAGAAGTAAGTTATACTTTATTTTCATATAGCTCTTCTACTAACCCCGAACGATGATGTTTTTGTTGATTCAAAAACTGTACATTTATCTGCTAAAGCTCCTTTTCTGAGAAATTACACTCTGTCAGAGGGTTACATTCTTGTCTCTGGGTGACAAACCTGAGATCAATTAGTGCTTGCTGTTGGGATGTCTGACATCCTTTTGCTTTTTTCTTTTTCCATGTAAACAATCAATAATTTGATAGAACTTGACCTGACTGGACTGGACTGGCAACAGTTGTACAAGTTATTTGTCATAAAACTTGTACCATGGTTGACCATTGGCCATATGTAAGCTACATTCTCGATAGAACTTTTAATTTGCCATGCCCCACTGTGACTTAGATCTGCATCTGGGAGTATTCCTGTTTGTCTTGAGTCTTTATTCTTTTCCTTGTCCATTATATTATGTCAATTTCGCTCACTGACTTGATAAGTTTGCAATTGGAAACAGTTCAATCCACGATGAAGCAATTAGGACCTTTATATCGCAATGCATACTCAAGTTGGATGACATGTTTGCGGACACTGTTTGAGAGGAAGCAACCATGGATTCAGATTCTGTAGGCTCGAAGTCTGCATGCTTACAATTTCTGAATTGAATTTGAAGCATTGGGGTGGGGGGATCTGATAAGAACAGAGCAACCCTCATTTTCCCGGCTTTGAAGATTCGGCATCACAGAGCGAATAGCCTGAATTACTATTTTGCTACTTTTCCGTTGCGGAAAAAATAGACTCCTGATGTCCCACTTGTGCAACATTGCATGTACTTGGGTTCCTTTATACTTTCTCGGGGAAAGGTGCCCCTAGTAAGAGAAAGATGGGTGAGCAATTGTTGTAGGAATAGGGAAGCGTGCAGTATTTGTATATACCATCTTTACTGTAGCCATTGTATCATTTTAATTTTTCCTTTGTTATTTTTTTTGTTCATATTATATTCCAAAGAATTTCTCTGTCCAGAATATAAACTAAGCTCTTCCAAAATAATGTTCATTAGCTGTCTGCTTGAATGGCTCTCTTCGGGTCTGATTTTTCAGTAACCTTAACTTTTGCTCGATCTACGGAAGTGGGTTTTAGACAGGGAGTGCTGCCAATCCTGTGATGATGTCTTATTTTTAAGCCTAACAAAACCGGCGGCAGATTGATAGTTATCCAGAAACATGCTCCTCCTCTAACGCAGTGAAGTGCAATATTTTAGGAAATTGTAGCCCCTTCAGTGGCATGGAATGACTACTGTGCTAGGGAATTTGTCTGGGATGCATTGGAACCTTGTATCCCCTCATTCATTAGCAAAATGATTTGGATCCTTTGTTGCCAACACCTAAATTGATATTTGATGCTCTGCCTTTTTAATGAAAGTTCCATTCAAATTTGATTACACATACACATATATAATCAAATTTGAATAATATGATATCTAAAATACTATCCAACTTTGTTCTAGTTTTCATGGCACTAGCACTACACGATGGATAGGATTTCAAATAAAGTTGCAACGCAAAAGAATAAGGCTTAAACATTGTGGACTTCTTTTGTGGTATCTAAGAATTTAATTGAAAATTGAAGATGATGTTTTCATTTTAGAAAATAAATTGAAAAATAAATGAATTGATAAATGGTATAAACTATAAAGAGTTTTACACTCTAATTAAATATTAAAGTAAATGGTTGATCTTCAATATAATAAGAAAAAAATAGATGCAAATATAAATATTTTACAGTGAAGTTTGGTAAATTTTTTTTTGTCAAAATTCTATTCTTTTTTTATCATTTTTTTTTAAAATACATATTTTATTATATCAATACGGTTCATTTAATAAAACTAAAGGCAATTTAAGTAAAAGTTAAAAGAAACTCAATTGATTCTCAACAAGGAGTTAAAAAAATGTATCTCTCTAACCAAAACTGTTTTTTTTTTCTTTCTATTTTTTTACATTTTTTTTAAGTGAGCACATGAAAACGTTTATTTTTTTAAATGTCAATTTCGGTCCTTAAACTCTCAACTTTTTTAGAGAAACATATTTGTTTTTTTTATATATAAAATTGATCTCTAATTCTATTTGGAATATTTAATGAAAATGAGAGAGTCATAGGGCCAATTTTCTGGTCCAAATTTTTGCCTAGCACGGTAGTCTAGTTCCACTAGACTTAGCCTTTTCGCTCATCGATTCACTTATATTTGCCTACACCTAGTTTATCCCACAAACCCAAGAGTTCTTCCACTCTTCTAATGTTGTAAACAAACGGAATACACAAATGAATATGCAAAACAACAAGCACATCAAAAATTACAAGAACTCATCCCAACCTTTTATTAACTCAAAAGGGTATACACAAGTTCGTTTGTGTGGGTGCTTTGCACATATGTTCTGCCTACAAACTTACATGCTACTCACTTATATACAACCTATATAAGGAGTAATAACATACAAAAATACAAAATAAATTGCCTCTCTAAGACCTGGAACTTGTTTGGTCAGTTTTCCCCAAAAATAGTAACCGTCGAAAACTGCTCTAAACTATTGCATCTCATTTGGCCTGCCACACAACAAACCAACTATCCATTCTGTCAACTCACATGCTGCTAGAATAGGTGTGTTTGCATGCCTTGTTGAAGCAAACTAAGGCACCTCGTCATCTAACACACACAACCTCTCAGTTTTGCCCCCATTCACATTTATAATATTGTTACCTATCTTGAAATATCAAGTTGACTTCCACATCGTCAACCTATTTTCGAACCAAGTTGTGACTCATATATTCTCCAGGGTCGTGCTTGTTTTCCAACAAAGCCAAATAAACTTTGAGACCATTCTCAAATATTCAAAGATCATCAATCTCCCTCGTACAAAGCAAGTTGTAACAATACTTTGTCACATACCGCCTTGTCACATGTCTTGTATGTAACCCCTAAGTTACACATGACACAATATCCATCTCCTTGGCAATCCCACATGTCAAGCATCAACTCGCAAGCTTGTTTTGGAAAGTTGCTATTATCTCTTCGCGGATTTCAGCCCCCACTTTACACACAATCACATAGAATTCAAATTGAGCAATTAAAAGAACCCCTATAAAATTCTTTCAACTCACCCAATTGTTTCATTTGTAACTTGCAAGCAAGAACATTAGACAGTGTTGTTGGTCTCAACACTGGTGATCAACTTTATCTTGTGTCAAAGTCTTTGGGCAAGGTCCCCCAAGGCCATCCATAACCTGCTAAAGCATAAACACATAACATCTCAATATTATGTTCCATCTGATCTAGTTCTCCCATACGTTAATGCCATGTCGCAAAAACTTCATCACTCATAACAAGAGTTCGTTAACGTAATAGCCCTATCGTCCAACCCTAATCACAAGTCTCGACCACCAAAATCCCCTAACATGTTGATCCAATAAAGCATCATATTTGTCTGTATACTCTAAATAATATTTCACCAAGGTACTCAAAGAAGATACCATAATGTCTTCTAACCAAAGCAACATATCAAATCATCATCATTGATGCTTTGGCTTTGCAACCAAACCCCAATTCAGCTGCTGAATTCCTGACATTGCGTGGTTTATTGTCATTGTGCCAAGAATTCCTACCATTGATTGTCCTACATGCAAAAACAACATATGCTTAATAATCCTTGTCGACAGTTTTGGCTACTCAACCAAATCCACTAACTCAGTTGCCAAATTTGTCACCTAAAAAGCCAATCATCAAGTGCAGACTCCACTGTACTGCCTCCCCTCCAAGGCAACATGTCAAACCAAGTTCATCTGATTTGACTCCTTAACCAAATCTCTTCATGACTTAGCTGTTGAATTTTTCACCCCAAGCAATCACAACTTTCCAAAGTGCGTCGAGTTCCCAAAACTCTATTGTCTCATGCAAGACAACATATAACACAACCACTACTAGGCTGGGCTTTGAACAAATCTCACAAGATTTTGTCCCAATTCTGCCTTCCTTACACTGTCCATTGCATAGGTCTCGTACAAAAAACCAACATTCTGCCTCCTCAAAGTAGCAAAACTACACCAAATCTTCATCAATTTGTCTGGTCATACAACTAAATTTTCCTCAACTTTGTCATTGAATTTTGCTTCCACCATCCTGCACAGTCCTTGATCAAGATACAAAACCCCCCCCTCAAAATCTGTCGCTAACAAGCAATAAGGCCACACCATGCCCTTTAGCCCAAGTTGGCCCAATTACGATTGAATTCCATCTCAACCACTAAGCGTCCCTATCTTGCTTCCATTACCCTGATATGTCATCACCAAGGCACATAAAATAGATTTTGAATATGCCCTATCCAAGACAATTTTGCCCATCCATATCCTCTTTCTCAAGGTTGGTCTCTGTGGTACTGAAGTTGATTTCAATCTCTAGACACACATATAAGATTTACGTATGTCATATACTCAACACCATCTTCTACAATGGCAGTACTGAGGTGTCTCCTCTTCGGGCAGTCCCTAGTAAAGTGATTTCCATCACAATGAAAGCAACATAAATTCAGTTTCAAACCCTTACCTTCTCATCTCACTTTCCATCACCAACGACAGGTTTAGGCTCTCCCCCACCAAATTGCTTTTTTATTTTTTTCACCCTATCCTTTCTTTTATAAAAATTTAGAAGCCTTACTAGTCCCTTTGTTGGTCTCTGCTCTAAAATACCATAGATTATTCTTCACTATCAGTCTTACCAATCACTAGCAACCATATTCCTTAACATCCATACCCTTCACCATGCTTCTCAATCATTCAACCTACACAATCCAAAAATAATAGTTTTCGTCAATAATATGAAAAAAAAGAGAACAATGACGAGTTATGATAGAAAGCCAATTAATCAAACATAGCCAATTAAAAAACATTTGAGTTGGTATAACAATGATGAATTCTAACTTCAAAGATTGAGGAATTTTAGAAAAAAAATCATGCTTATTTTGAATAGAAGGTTTGAAGTATGATTTTGGGAAAGAAACTTGTGGATCAAGCATGTTTTTGGTATCCAAGCCTGTTTTTTATATATATACAAATAAATGTTGGACTAAGATGTTGTTATAACATGAAATACCTATGTTTGTTCTTGTAGTCTTTGGATACCAAAACAAGATAGGATGGTGTATGTGTTCTTAGTTTTAAGGTCAAGTCTCGTGTTTTATATTTTGCTTGAATATGGATAGAGTTTAAGCCTTTTATAATTGTAAAATAAGAAGATATTATAGGCAATTCCGAGAAAAAGCTTGATTTGATCTTTAAAACATGAAACATATTTCATGTATTTGTTTATGGATCAAGCCTTTAAGGTTTTTGGTTTTAAACTTTGGTTGTTTTGTTTTTCTAAATCTATTGGTTTCTTGGAAGAGGCTCGTGTCTATTATTGTTTAAGCCTATTCAATTTTCTTGGAGAAGACCCAAAATCGTTTTGGGTGAATAGGTTAAGCCCTCTAAAGGCTTAAGATCATGTTTGACAAGACTAAAATTTATCAGAGAAAAAAAAAAGTTTTTGGGTCTTTAAGAAGTATTTGACAAATACGCTTTTAAGATAAATTCTAAGCTTGTATTTTTTTAGCTAGGGCTTGTTTGGCAAACATGTTCTATTTTATTTTTCATTGCCATTATTTTTTATATTTTTTTGTTGTACCAAACACGTTCTTGTTATTTTTAATTGTTTTTTTTTTAAACTTTAAAGAACCATTTTGTAATATAGTCTAGTTTTTTACACAACAATTTTTTTTACCGTTTCTTATTTATATTTAGGATTGTGGATATATATGTAAAACACTTTCTAAATATTAAATGAACCA
Organism: Salix purpurea; assembly: GCA_027405865.1. Lineage (NCBI taxonomy): Eukaryota > Viridiplantae > Streptophyta > Magnoliopsida > Malpighiales > Salicaceae > Salix > Salix purpurea. The sequence continues at coordinate 15,615,561 of JAOWLH010000011.1, forward strand.
TTTTTTGTATTTAAAAAAAATATAAAAACAACAAAACAAGTATTTCCTTAATAAAAATATATCTATGTTTTAAATCATATGGACAAGTTTCTAAAAAAAAAAACTAATGGTTGCATTTTTAACTTAAAAATAAAAAAAGTTGAAATAAAAAGAAAAAACCCTTAAAAAATATATTCTATATGATTTATTATCCCTTATAAACACAAAAAATAGTTTTTATATTTTACATGTATCATGAGTTTAGCCATGAGAATCTGCCCTAAATTCTAATAACATGTAAAAAAACAATTTATTTATTTATAAAATCGAGGATTATGAACTTATATGAGAAATATACTCTTGTTATTAAGAGAATCAAAATACAAAAAAATTATATTTTGGCTTTAGAATGACTAGGTGTGACCTATAAAACCATGATTCACTTTACTAGACATGTCAATGGTTAAAAAACATAAAAATGCTTTCGTAATAATTAAACAAATAAACAATATAGTTACTTTAGAGAAAGAGCACTACAAGTGATATTGTTCTCCTTAAATACCACCAATCCTTTTATGTCGACTCTAAAGATCCATTAAGATTTTTAGTGATTAAAATACTAGGTGACGATTCAATTACCTTTTAATGATAAAAAAAAAAGAATTCTTTTTTTTCTTTTCACACCACATAAAAATCTTAACCCAGGAAGATGATTATCGCAACATCGTCCATGTCTGACAGTTTATTGATTAAGATATTTTCTCCTTTACATATTCTCACATGTATGAAGGTTTGAAGAACATGAAAGATTTAAAAAGCCTAAGAGGAAGGGTGAATTAAAACTTTATCTGATTTGATGGATTTTTTTTTTAAATAATCTCCAATTAAACTAAGATAGCCAGAACACTTAAGCGATATTAGTGGGCATATAAATTTACAGAGATAAGGATAAAAAGACATACAACAATTTTTATAATGGTTTGGATAATTGTTTTTTCCCCATTTGAATTTATGTTCAAGTATTCACTATCACATACAATCCTTTTTTTTTTATAAGTGAGACCAAATCATTTTATGCTCCAATAATCAAAATTATCCCATTCTTTTCTCTAAGCTCAAGATTAAGTCCCATCCTTTTATAGGATCAAGATAAAACTTGATTATTTTATGGGCTTATGATCAAACCTATCACCTAATATTTTTACAGGTTAAAGACAAAAAAACCTTACTCACAATCTTTTTAAATGATTAAGATTGAAAACCTCTCTTTAGCTTCCACCAAAATGATAAATCGAAGTGTTTAAAGTGTAACTTATATTTTTATAAAAGAAAGATCACATCTTGCAATATGAGAAGATTACAATAGATAAACTGAAGTCTCTGTGAAATGTAATCTAGCTCATAAAGGTAAGAAATTGATTTGATGCAATATATGATTCAAGCATTTAAAGATAATACAAAAATGAATGATTTTTTTTTAGCATAATAGAAATTAAAAGCATGAAGTATATACGATTATGGAGGTGTTTGACACTGTATTTTAAAAACATTTTAAAAAAATGTATTTTTTTCTATTTTTTACTTTAGATTAAAGTTTTTTGGTGTTTTAAGATCATTTTCATGTATTGATGCCAAAAATAATTTTAAAAAATATCATTTTTGATGCATTTAGGAACGAAAAATATTTTCAAAAAACAATCTCAATCACACTTTTTAAACATGCATTATAAGGAGTAGGAGAGAGAGAATTTTTATTTGAAAAAAAAAAGGTATTTATAGATTACAAAAACCCAAACTAACTGTTATAGAAATGAATAAGAAATGTTGCTCTTTTAAGTGTTTTTTTCTCTTTATGAGAAATGATGTAGTTTTTGAGTGTTTAGTAAACTTTTCCCAAAAATTACAACACTGCCACTTAACTAAAAATAGATATAGAACTTTTATTGTGATAAAACAATACAAAGACACAATTGATCAGATATATGTCATCCATTTAAACGCATACCTGTAATAAATACCAAATCATATGATAAAATAACTTTTATGAAAGGTATTTTCACTATGTATAGATTTTGGCCATAATATAATTTTTAATCTATAAAATTTTACAATTAAAAGATTTTGAATGAAATTCATTTTATGATATCAAACTAAATTCTATATAGACTTGATTACATAAAGTATAAGCTTAAGAGTCTTTAACTTAAGTTTACATCCAAGGGTCTATAAATTTAATTTGATGTAATATTACTCCTACAATAACAATACTTTCACATACACATTAAATGTATTTACTATCTTGTTATCATCAAAACTAATAATTTATAGTATATAATAAACGTTGGGGTACGAGACATCTTGTTATTAAATTACAGAATATTTTTATGAAATATAATAATAGGTTATTTCTAAAAATAAATTAAATAAATGGACAAAATAAATATAAAAAAACAAAGCTCACTATTCAAAAATGTGAAAAACAATTTTGTCCATTAAGTCTCAATTGGTGTGCTCTTTAGCTCCAAGTTTAATATTTAATATTTCAATTATAACTTATTTTTCTTTAATGTGTAAGTCTGTAAATGTTGAAATAAAATGAGAAATAGAGTTAAACTATGCACATTTTAACCATGAAAAAGACCAATCTTAATATCAAAAAGTTCTTATTAAACAAAGAAGTTTCATGAAAGTGGGTTGAAGTTTTTAACTTGCTAAAACCTATACATCGAGGATTGAAAATATTTTTTGTTTAGTTTTTTTTTATACTTATGGAATAATTTTTGTTATTTAATGGTGTCAATTTTATGCCCTTAAGTCTATTAGTTTGAACCAAGCACATAAGGCAATTCTTGCATACACAAATGTGTTTATCCTATTTGTTAAGTTGTCCTTGTCTTTTTTAGAATAAAGTTACTTTTAAATCAATTAAGTAAAATGATACTTAAATAATGACCTAATTATTCCATAGATTTCAAGAATATTAGAGATTTTCATGGTAATATTTATGATTATTTTATAAATAATTAATACTAACTTGATATGCAAATTTTTAATCTACTAATTAGTATTGTATTCATGACTTTTTCTTACTTTTTATTTATGAAAATTACCTTCAATATCATAATAAGTTTATATTTTAAAAATATTAAAAACTTGTTTTTTTTTTAAAAAAAAATATATTAAGAAAAAAATGTTTTTGATTTTTTTTTGTTTGTTGCTCTTTGATTTTTTCTCTCATTAGAATCTTAACAAATATTTTTTAATGGCCATTAATATTATTCAATGAACCATGGTGTTAATAAATAAGACATGTTGATAGAAAAAAAAAACATAAATGAGAAGACCCTTTTGACTATTTATTTCCTTTAGAGTTTAATTATTGTTTTTATAAATATTTATTTTAATTTTGATATAATTATATAAAATTAATATGTGGAAAATTCTTAGAGTTACGAAGTCAAATATTTATATTTTGATCTATCTTTTTATTTTCACAATATGCTTAATGTTACGAGATTAAATATTTATATATTGATCTATCTTTAGATTTTCACAATGAAGATCAATATCTCATTTGAAGCTTTAATCAATGTTAATATATATAAATGTTAATAGCTTGCATAATTTTTAATGTATTTTTTAAAATTCATATATTATATTTTTTATACTCAATTAATTTTTGATGATGTTAGAAAAAGCATTAATAACTTTCGACACTTTTATATTTCATATTAGAAATTAACGTAAAAGCCTGCACGAGCATAACACGAAGATACTGACCAGTTAACATTGCAGCCTAACCTTGCCTCGCCTGACTAAAAAATATTCGACAAGAAGATGCGTGTTTGAAAGTATAGTAAATGCTATTTTTTATTTTAAAATATATTAAAACAATGTTTTTGTTTTTATTTTTAAAATCTATGTCATTTAAAAATATCAAAACAATTTAAAATATATAAAAATATCAAAACAATTTAACAAATCTCTTAAAAATAGAAAAACAAATGATAGCAATCAGAAAGGTGGGGAGTGAAATTAATCATGTTAAATAAATAAACAGCCAGAGAAACCCATCAGAGCAGAGCAGGCTTAGACGGTATATGCACGTAACCGCACAGAACGGGTGTCTCCCACTCCCTGCCCGCAATTCTCCGCCTTCTTCGACCCTTCAAAGATTAACATTATATCTTGATTCCAATCTCTCTTATCGCTGTTAAATCGATTTAATCTCTCTTACAGGTAAACTCGGATTCCATTTTTAAACTTTTCCAATTTCATTTTAGGGTTTCGGATTCTGATTCTGATTTCTTTATAATTGATGATTCCGTTTCCGTGATCGAATGAATCTTGTGGAATTGGAAAAACCTGAATTCATTTTGCAGGGCTCATATAATCTGATTAACTGTTTCATATGGACTGCTATATTGTTGTTGTTGTTGTTATTAGCAAGGATAAGCTTAGATTCAGAGGCGAGCTCTAACAAGCTATTTGGAAACTTCAAAGATTTGAGTAGAAATGAAATCATTTCAACACCATTTACCCAATTCTACTCTGAAAAGCTTTAAGCAACATCAATTAAAATTAGAGATTTTTATAGAGTGTGATTTGCTTTAAAACTAGCCCATTAAAAATTAGCCCAGCCCCCTTCCACCCCCCCCCCCCCCCCCCCCCCCCCCTCTCACTCGTATGTTTGGAATAAGAGGGAAAATTGATGATTTCCACAATTTTAAAACCTGTTCCCAAAAAAGAAAAGGAAAAAGAAAAAATCAATTAGCAAATCAAATCAATCTACTTAAATAGTCGAAATCAATTTTAGCATAGAATTATTTGTTTGCTGTTGAAGATTCATAGTCTAGTGGTCTTAGGCTCTTAAAAATTTTAAAAATGCTTAACCTTTGATTTCAAATAAGGTTGACTTAGTTTACCAAGCAGATCCAGCTGGTTCCTGCTAGTTGACCATGGATTTTGTTATAATGCTGTTATGATTTGCATCTGTCGGGATGTGTGAAAGTTTGATTCCATTTGTTTATCTTTTTTTTTGGTGATGTATGTTTTTGTCTCTTATCCAAATTTGTGAAGCAACCTTAACCAACATTTTCTGGATAGCCACATAACTCTTGCCTAATCAGCATGTATTTTTTGCTAAATTATTGGATTTTGACGTTGGAAATGAAGTTTAACAATGGTAATGCTTATACTTGTTTTGTGACTTCTTATGATTTGATGGAGAAATCAAAGGTGAATACATATTACCTGGTTGTTATTGTGCCATGAAGATATTGGCAGAGACATTTTTTTATTTTTAATCCATATATTAACAGTAATTGTCCTTGTCATCCACAATTGGTTGTTATAAATGATTTAATCTCTCCGATTAATTGAATTTGGCACATGACATTGATGATGCTTTTGAATCTTAACATATGCTTTCCAAGTGTATTTTGAAATAGTTTCTTTGCTGGTAAATATGCATTTGATGCCAACTACTACTTGTTTCATTGGAAACGTTGGCAGAACCTTGATGAGAGGTCAAGGATTTAAAGTCTTGTGGCTAGTTATATGGCCATCTAGTTTTCCCACCTTTATATTGGATGGGAAAGGTTAGTGTAGGTAAGATCTAGGCCAAGGTAAGGGTGCAAGCTTATAAAATAAAGTCAAGAATAAAAAAGGAATTAATGGAGTATTTTAAAGTACATTCTGTTACATTTCAACCCTGTCTGCATGAGATTAAGCATTCTTTTCAATTTCCTTTAGTAATGGTCCTACCCCCCCCCCCCCCCCCCCCCCCAAGATGTTCTATGGATAAGCAATGTCATAGGTATCCTTTATTGGCAATAATAGACTCTGAAGGAGGTGGTTCTTCATCATGCTTAAGTTTCTTGTGCATGGTATTTTGAAATTTTGCTTTTGTTTTGTATTGTTGCTCCAGTTGCTTAAACAAACTCCATCTGTTTGGTATTTTGGTGGATCATCTTCTTGTTCTTTGAAAATTTACTTTCTTATTTTCTGTTTCCAATGTTGTAGTAAACTCTGGTTATACCCTTAATAAGGTATTAGCTTCTTGAAGTGTTTAATTGTTCTTGGAGCTAAACAGCAGCACCACTACCATAAAATGCTGCAATGAATGATCACTTTTATATTGTGGAGTCATTTCCATCGTGTTTTCTTTTGTGGAAAAACATATAATTAGATGCAATGAGTGAGCATTGGTGGATGTGCTAGGAATCCTATTTTTTCAGCGCCAATTGTTTAGAAAATAAAAATAATTGAAGGAGTCCATTTTGTTTTGCGTTCTGATCATTCACAAATTACAAATAACTGAGTACACTGCTGAATGTTTTGATATTTGAGTTTTCAATGGAGTAGCAATGTATTTTGATATATTTCTTCATTCGGTTGATGGATGTGTCTTAGTATTTGTCTTTGACATAAAGGTGCTAGAAACTTCGTACTCTACTTCTTACTGATGTTTTTGTATTTTTCCAGTGACTGCTTTTTGCTGAATGTTTACCTCATGTATTGAGGTCTGCATAGAGTAAAACTGAAGTTTTAAACACAAATATTGTATTTTAACATATACCACAGAATAAATGGATTTGGATAAAATTTCAGTAGCATATATAATAATAATGGTTTTGACCTGATCTCTCTTTCTCATTTTAGGTGTACCTTGGGAATGGCAAAAGTTAATAAGTTGCGATGCAAGAATGATTCCCGGAGGCACAAATTGATGCCATATGCATTGTCACCTTGCTCCTGTAAGGCTGGTAAAGATTGCCACTTGAAGAAAAAACACTCAAAAGCTTCAGAGAAAAAAGATTGGGAAGGTGCAACCTGCTCTGTTTGTCTGGAGCATCCTCACAATGCAGTGCTTCTCCTTTGCTCCTCTTATAACAAGGGCTGCCGTCCATATATGTGTGCCACCAGTCGCCGTTTTTCCAACTGTCTTGAACAATTTAAGAAATCTTATACAAAAGCAACTCCTACAGAAGGGGCTCAGCAAGAAAACAGTTCACTGGATCATTCAAGTTTGAGCTTGAATGCGGAGCCAACCTATGAGAGGGCGGAGGTTCCAGAGCTTTTATGCCCACTTTGTCGAGGGCAGGTTAAGGGTTGGACAGTGGTGGAACAAGCTCGTAAGCATCTGAATGCCAAGAAAAGAACCTGCATGCAGGATAAGTGCTCATTTGCTGGAACTTATAAGCAGCTCAGGAAGCATGTTAAGGCGAAGCACCCTTTGGCACGACCCCGAGCTGTGGACCCTTTACTCAAAGAAAAATGGAAGAAGCTTGAATGTGAAAGAGATCGAAATGATGTAATCAGCACAATTATGTCATCGACACCAGGGGCACTTGTACTTGGTGATTATGTGATTGAGCCGGGGTATAATGGTGCTCATAATGAGTATGATTCTGATTCTGATTCATCCCTGGATGATGATTTCTTATCTTTGGGGTCGTTTGATAGAGGGCAGAGTAGTGGCACCCGCTTTCTAAATGAATATCACCTGGACTATGATTCACTGGATGAGGAGAATTATGGGATGCGCCGATCTGGGGCTATGGGTTCTGCAGCAATATCTGGACGTGGTTTTCACAGGATACTGCTGGAGAGACCAAGGAGGCGGTGGTATAGAGGTAGTAGAGGTCAAAGTTACTGAACCCAATTGGGGTTAATAGGGGCCGTGATCAACTATCTCAAATTGGTTGCTCAACATTTTTTTCCACTTCCATCATGTGCCACCCGTGATGGTTGCCTATGTACCCTGATGTGGTGCTGTGATTGGTGTCAAATAAGTAGATTCCAACTAATAGGAGGAATGACAGTTTGAGGGCCTTACCATCGATTTTAGGTCATTAGTTCTGACAAGGATTGAAGCATTTAATTGGCCAGTTCCTTGCATGAATTGACAATCATTTGCGCAGTTTGTAATTTGAACTGAGATTGGGTTATATCGTTGTTGATATATTTATTTAGTGATTGATGTGTTTTTTTCCTTGTTAATGTTCCGCGATTCGCCCATCATTTTGTATCTTGTACAGCTTGGACTGAAGATTCAAGTATTATGTCTGTTTCTGGTTCGGCTTTTCTTCCTTTTGCTGATACATTTGCAAGGGTGGTTCTTCTGATATACAACTTATCTTGTGAAACATGGTTCAAACCTTTAAACTGACAAGGTCATCAGCACTTTGAATTTCTAGCATTTCAAAGCAAGGATTGGATTAAAAAAAAGACCGATGCGAAAATTGATTTTCAGGACAATCCTTTCCTGCTTCTTGCTTAGGAAATTGAGAACTGGAGAGCACAAAGGACGGTAGCAACTCGACACAACCACTAAACATCTGCAAGACAGACTATGAATTACATGTTTTGTTTTTTATTGGAACTTGGAAATACCCAGTTTATTTTCCAATAACTTGCAATGAAACTCCTTAGACTTATAATTGGTATTAGAGCCTCTTTTGGGGTAAAGAAGGTTACAAACAACAGTAAACATGGTAGAAGAAAACAATAAGATCAAGGCTATTATTTTAGAACATGGAAAGAAACTGGACGAGCAAATTCAATGGTTGCAAGCATTAAACAGAAAAGCATTTGATCAAGTCAATTCATAATTGGAGGCGATCTTGGTGATTCTAAAGATTAATTCATGATGTCAAAAGGTTGAAAGGACTAACAAAAGTCCTGGAGAATTGATTACAAATCAAATTAAAGGGTGTGCCAACGAGGGAATGAGAATCTGAAACAAAGATAGATGGATAATGGGTGGGGCATAGTGTAGCTATACCTAGAATTGATCACCCAAATTTCTAGGGAGAGAATTCTAGAAGCTGGATACGTAAATGAAAGAAGTTTTTCAGGTTTAACTATATTCTAGTTCAACCGATATGTGGAAAGATTTCAAGAACTCAATTTTTTTAAATCCTTATCTTCCATATTCATATTACGTTTTAAGTTTCATTAGTGGATTGAAGGAAGGTGTATGACCGATGTTGAAGATGCTCTCGTCTGCTATTATGTTGGTACTAGCCTTTAAACAAGTTAAATGGCAAAAGAAGTGCAATATTCCAGTAGCCAAGAAGAGCAGGTTCTTGCAAAAAGGCAATCTAGTCAACAACTTTGGAAAGGCAACAAGTAATTCATTATCGAAGCCTTTCTTTCCATCGAAAAATGAGGTGTCAATCAATTCAAAACCTACAGAGACTAGGTTAGTGTTTTAAGTGTGGTTAGAAGTTCACAGCTAAGCACCACTATAATGTTAAAGGTTTACAGATGATAAAAGGTTTTGACGAGGAGAAGGATGGATTCATGGATATGCAAAAAGAGATGATAATGAATTACTAAATGGGGATGAGAAGAATAGGGATTATGGTATGCCATTGAATACCTTGGTTGAGAGTCATGCAAACAATGTTATTAGAATTTTGGGTTGCTATTAAGGAAATATGATAATCTTGATTTATAGTGGAAGTACTCATAGTTTCATTGATGAATTGGAAGTATAAGAGATTAAAAAGTAGTTAAGAGACCATTATCTTGGTAGTAATTATAGCAAATGGTAGAATAATGAGGTGTGATAACCACAATTTAGAGTTATGATGATGTTAAAAGATAATACTAAATTGTGGATCCATGCTATGTCACAAGTTGGACTATTTTTTCCTAACATAAAAGGGATATTAAAGCGTTTTAATAAGCTAGAAAAGCTTGATATTAAAGCAAGTAACTCTATTGGGTTCACTGAGCTTGATTAATTTAATAATATAATTAAAAAAAAACTCAATAATAATAAATAAACAAAGTAAGAAAAAAACTCACAATGATTACCTACAAAAAATAAATGTTTGACAATATCATGAAAAGATACCCTCCTAATATTCTTAAAAGATCTCAATAATATTATTTGATAACAAAGAAAAAATTAATAAAACAAGATACTCTAATATAAAGTAAAAAAATAATATTTTAAACTCAAATCCCAGCAAATCAAATGTTAAAAGATAAATTGAATTTGAAAATAATTTTCTTAAAAAGAAAAAAATGACATAATTCTACATAAACTATGACCTGATCATAAAACTTCGATAACCTAATAAGAAAATTGAATAAAATTACAAATCTTAGTTCTCAAACCAGCACAATATAAACGAAAACAACTTGAGTTAATATGGGTTAATTTTCCAAATTTATAATATGCGACATGATATAAGCTTAGCCCTGTAGAAACAAAAGTAAAAAAAAAAAATCATGAAATCCATCCTTATCTACTCAACATTAAAGAATAAAATTGAAGAAAAAAAACAATTTTGATAAAGAATCTAAAAGGAGAAAATTCAACTAAGACTAACCTTTCAAACTCGTGATTAAGGTCATAAGATTGAGATTATCTCATAGAAGCTAAATTTCTAATTAACAAAATATTGAAAGATGAGATTGAAGGGGGGAAAAAAGAGGATCCCTTATCTATATCATCCAAATTTTATATTGTTTTACAAAACCGAGTATGATCATGGCATATAAGATAAACTATAAAGTTAAATTCCAAATAAAACCAATATAAAAGGATGAAATTGAAAAAGAAGAAAACACTGAGGGACTGAAATTAAAAAATAACATAAACTTCCTACAAGTTCGTGCAAATTAGTGATAAATGATTTTTTCAGTAAAAGAAGGGATCATACTTGGTTCTGTAATTGAGAGACTCCTAGCGTGCCGTGAGGAGAAATATATATATATATTTTTTTAATCTTCATAAACGAAAAATCAAATCAATATAATAAGAAGAAGAAAAGAAAAATAGAATACCAAAACAAACATTACAAGTAATTATTTCTCCTCACGGCACGCTATTAAGTTTCCGAGTCCGTACCCAATAATAGCTTGCATAATATTTGGCCTTCGTTTTCTTTGGCCGATAAGTGAATTTCTGTTTTTCGCGTCCATTATTTACTTGACCTTTCAGGCACTTTGTAATATTCTTCAGGGGCTATTTAGTCAATTGAAATACTTTAGACTTTATTGAGTCAAAAAAACAACAAAACAAATTGAATCCCGTAGTCAAGGGGTGGAATAGAGATATGATTCATTATTCACATATCGTCACCACTCAAGTGATCTGCAAATTAAACAAATAATGAAGGGTTGAGAAATTAAAGGGAGGGGGAGAGGGGGCAGATTTTAATTACCAATTTGTCCCTCTGATGCACTTTTTATACATCAACTTGATTGTTTTTGTTTGTTTTTTTTATGATGAAACTAGTATAGTATATAGTAGGGGTGATCATTTCCAGTTTGGTTTGTTTTTTATCTATAAAAAAAACTATATAAAATTATGATTAAAACAAATGAAATTGACCGATTTCGGTTTGGTTTTTTATGTAAGAAATATAAAAACAGTACATTGTTTTTTTAGGTATTTTATTTTATTTTAACTAAGTCTTTTCCTTCTCTGATTTCACCAAAACGGAATCAGACCAAAAAATTTGAATAGAACCGATTCGCTTATGGTTTATCGGTTTTAGAATAGAAAGTTTTTCAAGACTATATTTTTTTTTAATTTGAAACGGTTTAGTTCAGTTATGTTTACCATTTTTATCCTTAAAAAACCTAAACCAAACCAGACTATAAGTTTTTCAAAAATATTTTAATCTGTTTAATCTATTTTCTTAATGTTTCAATTTTTGTCAATTAGTTTTTTTTTTAATTTTTTTGATTTAATTAGTTTTTTTTGCTCACCCCTAGTATATACAAAGGAGATGTGTGAAAGCATTATAGAGAAAATGAAGAGGAATGAAAATACATGGAGAAAAAACCCTTTGACCTTTTTGTTATTTATATAGCCACATTATTTGGTAAATGAAAATATCAAATTTTAATTTTTTTTTCAAAGAAAGAAAATAAAAATAATATAGAAAACAAATAAAAGATGATAAAAAAAATTAAAAAATAATAAAATTGAAAACAATCTAATTTATTAAATAAATTTAAATAAAAAAGAGGAAACAAAAAAAAATCAGGAACCAAAATATAAAAAAAAATCAAATTGAAGTGTTACTAGAGGATGAGAGAGAGAGAATCCATAAAATGTCAATGTTGCTATACCAGAGGTTTGTTGTTCACATACTTAGTGATTGTTTAAAAATGTGGTTGAAGCTAATTTTTAAAATGTTTTTTTATTCAGAAATACATTAATATGATATTGTTTAATTTTTTTAAAAAAATATTTTTGACATTAACACATGCAAATGATCTAAAACCACAAAAAAATATTAATTTAAAATAAAAAATAAAATATTTTTTTTTTATTTTTTTAAAAAATATTTTTAAAAGAGAACGGAAAACACCTCCTTGGTCTTATCAACGGGAGGGTTTTCGAATTATTCTACCATCGGGAACCTACATCACATGTGCCAATGACTTATAATTTTAAATAATATTTTACATTTGTTAAAATAATGATTTATTCCTTAAACTACTTGATTAAAACAAAAAACAAAAGGAGGAACATGCAAAAATACTTGAACATTAGTTAAAAGAAATTTCATTTTTGTTTGTTTGTTTGTAAGGAAAACATCATCAATGATAATCTTCCATACAAATGAATCCAGAGCTAAGTGTTTTACACTGGTTGGAATCATCACCAACCATTCCTTTTTAGTTTTTTCTCTTAATAATAAAAAAAACTAAAATCTATCCTCTAGGGCTTAACTTAGAGCAATATAATTAAATATTTTATGATTCCACCCCAGGTTAAGGGAATCACAGTCACATGGGGCTGATTCTCTTGGTCACGATCTCGTACTAGTAATTAAGATTTCTCTCTCGCTGTGTCATAGGAGCCAACGCGGTTGAGTGTGGAAACTAATTTGACTTTTCCATGCACCAAACAACAAGGACGGGTGGTCGAGCAAGGGCCAAACAACGGGTGGTTTGGCTCACCACAAGGGAAGCAGGCGTGATGATAATCCCTTTAGATGCGGCGCTGGCTATCTTTTCCTTGCCCAGCTGGGATTTTGAAAAGGAGGCACCTCGACCCTTTGTTTCTAGTGGTGACAATCGACCGTTTTTTTTATGGATTCTACATTCCAGTTTCTTCTTATTCTATTAAATGTATAATGTGGATAGATAGATTTTAAGTTGTTTTTTTTTATATAAAATATATGGTTATTGTGTGATGAATGTATTTTAAGATGCTGTAATTTGGTTTTATTTGGAAACCAAAATGATATTTGTTATTCTTCATTAAATAAATTAAAAAATAAATGAATTGATAAAAACCTTTCATTTATTCTACGAAGCAGTGGATACTCCACCATGATGATAATAGTACATGGAAAAGCCTCATTTTTCCTTTTTATTTCAAAGAAAATAATGAAGTAACACACGCACGCATCACGCTAATATATGTACAGCCTCATATTATTTTAAACAGATCCCTCTTCTCTCATCTAAAAAACTATCAAGGAATTCTTGATATCATAGTTCATCTTCTCCAAGTTGGGCTTCACGGCAAATTGAATCATCGGCGGAGGGCCACAGGCCAGAGCCAGAGTATCATCTGATCCTTCCGGCACATGCTCTCGCAGAATGCTCTCGGTGATGATCCCGGTACTGTATTGCCACCCTTCCTTGGTAGACTTCTGAATAACATGCCACACCTTTAATCTCTCGTGCTCCTTAGCCCAAGAATCAAGCTCCTCCCTTAGCAAAATATCGTCCTCGGTGCGGCTCGCATAGACCACATACATTTCAGTTTTGTCTTCTGGGTCTTTCAAAACGGCTTGAATCACTTGATAGATTGGTGTGATACCTGTCCCACCAGCCAACATTGTCAGTTTCTTAGCAAACTTGGGTTTGTCGTGAACCAAGAGCTTGCCACGACCAGCATACTCAACGTGACCTAACGGACCCTTCACGTCTATCACTGACCCCAGTGATAGCGAGTCAAGGTACTGTGTCATTTGCCCTCCGTTAGGGACCTTAGGGTGCACGCCTTTGAAATAAACTTTGATCACAAGATCGAAGTGCCCCACCACGTCTACGGAGCTGGTCGGCGTATAAGCTCGCATGCACAGCTTGTCATTAACAGTAGCACATAGAAATATGTGCTTCCCCACTGGCAATCCCAGCACCTGGTCCTCTGATGGCAATGCGAATCGAAAGAGACGCACATCGTGAGAGAGAATTTCCTTTTTTATAAGCTTGCATGGGATTTTTTCACGTGGAACAAGAGCACCGTTTCTTATTGGAGCAATTTCTTTGATAGGAGCCAGAGGTATTTTAGCTGTATTGGATGGACCATGTACTGAGTTATTAGGAGATGAAGTGTTTGAATCAGATGAGTAAGCTGCTGAGTTTACCAGCTCGCCAATCCGATAACCCTCGAGCATTTTCTTGGCTTTATCAGAGTGTATAGCCTCAAATTCTTCAGTGCAATCAGTGCCGGCATTGATTAAAATGCTGTCAGTGCCACCGGGATGATCTTTAAGGAAGCGAGTGCAATCGTAGACGTGGCCATGAACAATTATCCATGCCGAATCGGCCGAATCATGTTTCTTGACTTCAGCCGTCGAAAAGGTTTTCGAAATAGTGTTCATGAAGGGCGTTGAAACACTTTTCTTCAGAGTTTGGATATCTGATGATTTCTCCAGGTGCCGTTGCTTGGCCATCCACCCACCGGACTGATTGCCGGGCACGGTGGGGTGCTCAAAAACAATCCCTATCTCACCCCTGTGACGCTTGCAGACATTTGTTTTTACCCGGAACCAGCAGTTGTTCATCATTCCCTATTCATGATGGCACCATATTTAAAAACAAATTAGGCAACCGAGAAAGTATTTTTGCATAACTATTGCAAGTAAATGAATATTAATTTGTGACAATATCGAATCCCTTCTTTTTCTATGGCCCTAAGCTTTATTATAAAAGAAATATTAATTAATGACTAGCGGTAAGAGACATCAAATCCTAATTTCTTGAGGCTAGCCGATGCCTAAATAGTAAGTACAGCGAATATTTTTATAAAAAAGAAAGTTGAAAAGTAAATCACGTTGACTATTCAGCCCAAATAGAAGATGAAGTTGGTGGGTGGGTATACTTTATTTGAACATGTCCTAGTCCTGTGATGACTGTAACAAGTGGGTCGAAAGAGCACACATAATTTGTAGCTAGAGTTGCCGGTTTGTTATAGAATTAGAATCCGAAGCTAAAGGCACCGATCACAGAAGGCCACTTTGGTAGGAAATTCTACTTGTAAATTGAAACATTGATTTTGATTTTGATTTTGATTTTGATTTTGACCTTGACCACGTTAAAATAACATACATACCATGACATTCCAATTGAGCTTGACCACGTTAAAATAGCATACATACCATGACATTCCAATTGAGCTTCTCCGGCTGGGTGTTAAGGGTTTCATCCCAGGCCCGGACCGCGATCTCTTTGGCTCCGAGGAGCTCGAGCACCTCCACCTCCAGGGACCAGAAGCACCAGCACCAGTATTTGCCATACTTGTTGGGCTTCTCTTGATGGTTCAAGTCGCAGATTTGCCACGTTTCTCCACCATCCATAGTCACCTCGACACGCGTCACTTTTTTCCCACCACCTTCATTTTTTACAAGAACAAAAAAAAACACAAAAGCGCGTAAGACGAAAGATTACTTTCAGCTCAAGAGTTCTTCCTAAGCACCAAAGTGAAATCCTTTTTCCTATAAAAGGAAATGGAAAAGAGATCAAAATCTGATCTACCCTGTTCCATGTCTAGAAACACCCATTTAATTTTTCTTTTTTATTTTTTATAAAAATAAAAAAACTACCGATACTGTACATATCTTGTTAAAAGAAAAGAAAAACAAATCACCAGAATATGCGTAACCCCTCAACGTGTATGGTCTCTGAGTTGTCCATGAGTTAATTGGCAGTATCTCTTCATTAGACGGCGTCGTTATCACCGAATTTATATTCAGCTCATTGATGATGTACTCCGGCTTGTACCACCATGCTGCACATCATAAAACAACATACATATATTTAGCATTTACTTTATTTACATGCCCCAATTTTATGCTAATGATTTGGAATATACCTTCGGCATTAGCTAGCTCTGCATCAACATGTGAGGGCAGTACTTTATTGTCCATGTTGTGATAATGATTATCTGACTCTGCACTGGTAACAATTATTCTCTTTAACCATTTCACCATACGCCCACCAATAAAACCTGGTATAATCATCCTCACCGGAAACCCATGGTCCGGAGCCAAAAGCTCACCGTTTTGCATGTAGGCTAAAATAATATCTCGAGATGGATCCATGGCAAACTCTTTTTTGATACTGGTGCCGTACTTGGACCCGCCGCCACCTGGCAGATCCTCAGCTCCTTCAAAGCAAACATTGAAGGCCCCATTTTTACGGCTGTAGATCCCACACTTCTTGAGCAGCAAATGTAATGGTACACCACGCCACACTGAAGTAGAAACCCCGGCGGAACCCCAGTTGAAGCCGATTGTCTGTTTCACCATGTTTTGCTCCTTGCGTCTGTTACCTGCGCAAACTAGACTGACAGGCAGTTCACGGGCTGGGAATTCATTGACTAGCTTGTCCATGGTGAAACGGGCTGGCCTTTTAACCAAACCGCAAACCTCAACCGCCCAGTCTTGCCATGTGGCCTTTGGGACAGGGCCATGGTTACGAACATAGTGAAGCGGGACCGGTGTAATGAACCCGTGGTGCATGAGACGAGCCAATGGCGGTTCAGAGTTAAAGGGATGTTTCCCTGTAAGACGGACCATGGAAGGGTTGCGCTCGATCCACTTGTCAGCAGTTCCTTCATCTCGGGGGTCAATAATCGACGGCTCTAATTCACTGTTGACTTTGCAGATCAGATCCTTATAATCAGCTTCATCTTCACTTGAACAATCTTCCTCCTCCAATGTTGGTACTGGTTTCTGGTCGGAGCTAGTGAGTTCTTGCTTCGGGAAGTTGAAGGTTCTAGCCGGAGAGTTGGGCCGGTGGGTGGGAACGGATTTGTAGGTACGAACCACCCCGTTTAGAGTGGGCTCGAGGTGGAATTGGCGATTGTCTACGGAAGCCGCCATCGGTAGCGCCTAAGAAGAAAGAGAGAAAAGGAAATAAAAAGGAAATATATATTTTCTCTCTTTTTTTTCTCGATATGATTCTTCTGTGTGGTTTCTTCCTTCGTTTCAAGGCGAAAATGAAGTTGCATGTGGTTACGACTTATATAGGCCTCGCTGGGGCTTGGCGCTAGCTAGGGGTGGAACTGTGCAAACAAAAAAATGGGGTCCCTATTACGGTACATAGCTATTAGCTAGTGACGTTACTTCTGTTGTTCTTTTCTTTCTTGCTCTTTAATAAAGTGAGTGATATAGATAGTTATTTAGTTTATTGAGAGGCAAATACATTTGGTGGTGTCGGCTATCGGAATTGAGCTCGCTGCTCCTCGAGTGGTGGATATGGACGGAGAGAGCGTGGTTTTGGCTAGAGCCACACGTACAGAGACGGGCTGCTAAATAATATCCATCACTTTTTATATCCGAGAAGGGACGACAGCCACTGGGATCGAATCTTGGCCTAAATCCTCCCATAGCAATCGCTTCCATTCGCAGCCATTAGATATTTTTACTTGCGTACTGTTTTTTTTTTGGTTAAAAAAAATATCAAATTTAGAAATATTAAGACATGATGAGTACCTGCACTCTGAAAAATAATAATTACTATAATTTTTTAAAAAAATTATTTTATTTAAAAACTTGAATAATTACATATTATGATTTATATTATTTTCTAAGAATGTTGAGAAAAATGGATCGCTATCATGCAGATCTTTTTGAAGATTATTTAAAATAAAATCAAAAAATTTAATTGTACGTTTGGTATTATGATGTATAATATCTAAAAAAAAAACATTTAGAATTGTATTTAAATATTTTTTTTAGTTTTGACATTAATACATCAAAATTATTAAAAAACTAATTTAATAGTTTTTTCAAATAAAACATTCTTTTAAAATACAATGAAAAAAAAAATTGTCAAACACCCAAACTCTCTAATAAGTTTTGTGCCAAAACGCAGTATTTTAAATTTGATCAAACAAACCACTTAACTTCCTATTAAAGACATTTTAAGATTCTATAATCACAACATGTGTCATTCATATATTCATCAATAAGTTAGGAAGTTGAATACGGGGCTTTTATCACCAGCAAATGAAACCGAAGAGTTTGATTTGATAAATTAAAAGTAGAAGGCAAAAGTGTTTTTTTAGGGGAAAAAACAATCCTTTGTTAATTTTATTTGTTTTATTTTTTAAACCCTAATTTCTTTATTTGAAAAGAATGATTTTTTTTTCTTTTTCTATTCATTATTAATAAGGTTTTTTAGTTTTTTATATAAATGATTAATAAATTTTCACAAATGAAGACATCGATAAATCAAATTAATTATTTAAAAAAAAAACTATCCTTCATGTTTGAGGATTAATAAACTCGGTTATTGTTTACACTTGTCTATGTTAGTTGATATTAGAACTTAATAATTACTAATTTGGTTGGAAATTGTAAAGGGCATATATTAAAATTCAAAAAAAAAATAGTAGTTACTTAAATATTGTGACACAAGACATATTAGTTTTTATTATTCGTTGGAACAGTAAAAGTAATGTCTTGGATCATAGGAACAATAAAATTAATATTTCTTGGATCATACTTAACCGTCTTTTTATATTTGTCATTCTTGGAAAAACTAGCAAAATTTTTAATTAAAGGTAAAATTATCTTGTTTAAAAGATACAATGGCCATTATAAGATTGATTATGAATAAATTGGGCCAAGCACATTTTTTTAGAATAATGAAATAGTTTTTTGTTGCCATGAAAAGGAAAAAAAATAAACACGTGTCTTTAATACAGTTTCTTTTTATATTACTTGCATGATAAAATTACATTGATATCCTTAAAAGAAAAAAAAAAACTATTAAAATTGCACATGAGAGCTATTCCATCTTTTATTTTATTTTTTAAGAATGATGAGGTTATGGAATAGCCCTTGAAAACAAAACAAAAATACTAGCATGACTCCAAGGAAGATTTCATCTTTTATTTATTTTATTTTATTTTGAGCTTGGTCCAGGGGTTGCTTGCTAATTTATAAAATTAACTATTATTTATATAAAAAGAAAAGTTATTAACACTACAATGCAAGCGTCAACACATAGAATATAAGCGTCAGTATATGGATGCCTCTATACATTTTAGGGAGTGCATATAGATGTTTAAAGCGATGCATTATCTTTTTTGGAGTTGGTGGGGGTGATTATTCAAAGAAGATGTATGGTTGAGCTTTGGTGACTTTTTTTTTATTTTCTTCTTTTATACTAGAAATTCATGTTAGCTCTTTTAAAAATTGAAATTTTCTTTTTCTTTTTTTATCTATTTTGACTCATACTCTTTTCGTTATTATCTGTTTTTTTTTTCTCATGTTTTTTTAGGTTTTTCTTTCAATTTAATCCCTATAAATTTCATTTCAATCATTTTCCCTAACCATTTTGGTCCTCATTCATTGAGTTGCTTTTTTGTGTGCTTTAACCTTTTTCTTACTATTTTTTTTATTTTTTCCCTCAACATTTTATTTCTTTCAACTTCTTTTATTCAATTTTGGTCCTTCTTTTTTTAATTATTCTTTTGTATTTTTTTCTTAATTTGTTATTTTTAAAAATTTATTCTTTTAATATTCTATTTCATTCATTTGTTTACTCCATTTTTCCCTCATTGTTTTAATTTCTCTTTTATGTTTTTTTTTCAATTTTATTCCTGAAAAACCTTTTCAATTTTTTGTTCAATTTTGATCCTCATTGGTTTTAATTGCTTTATTTTTTTTTTTTATCATTTTCTTATTCTTAGGGTGATCTTGGCTCATGAGTTAGTCAAGTTAACTCAAGTTATTTTAATTTTTCTTCAATTTTATTTTTTTAATTTTATCTTATGGCATCAGGCTATTAGGTCTTTAGCATTTTGATTTTGTATGTTTTTTTTCTATGAGGTTATTTTGGGTCGCAGGTTAGTCTTTAAATAATTATAAAAATTCTTATTGTATCAAAGCATTATCCTATTTCTTTATCAATAGTACTCCATTAAGATTAGATATTAATTAAAGTTGTTGAAATTAATACATATCATGTTCTTTTATTCAAAAAAGCAAAGCAATTGTTCTCATATGCTAAGATATAATGTGTTTTATTTAATGACAAATATAATGATTTGGCTCACATAATAATTCCATACAAAAAGGTTACTTTTGTTTATATAAAGACTCTTATTATAGTTGTGTAATTCATCCTTATACTTAAGATCACTTATTTATCTTAGATAAAAAAAAAAAAACTATAATGATTTGACCTTACCTCCATATGTATTTAGTCAAAGGTAACAAACAAACTTTGAGTATATTAGAAACTATATATAAAAATAATTTAGTGGTAAAACAAGATTTTTCTTATTTCATATTCAATTAAATAGGATGACTATGAAATCCTTGTGCATGATAGAATTAGAATTATGAAGAATATTAAGTATTATTTAGAGAATCAATGACTAACATGTAAAAAAAAAATATGATTTGAAAAGGCAAACACACAACATACTAAATTAATTAAATTAAAACATTAAAAATCAATAAATCTTGGCTACATTGATAAACCAATTATTGAAATATTAAGTCAACTCAAAAAAAAATTCCCCAATATTTGGGAAATTATATCACATTGTTAGACATTGTATTTGATTTCAAATATAAAATTAATTATTTTTTTAAATACAAGTCAATCAATTATTAAATTGATGATAAATTAAGTTTTTTTAACAATATATCTAATTTTTAGAATTTGAATTGTGGTTTATATTTTCATTCCATGATAAAAAAAATACCTTGCATATTAAAATGTGCCTAAATTATTATTACTTTGTCATTAATAATATTATATTTGTAAGGTCTTTGAAGTTGAAATTGACTAAAGTATTAAGATGTAAAGATTTTTGTACAAATATATTTGTTCAAATTTATGATGAGATAAAACTTTTTTCCTTTCTTTAATATACAATTTGTTTTTATTAAATTTATTTATTGTAATACAGGTACAAATAAAGTCATTGATAATTAAAATTAATAAGTACACAAGCGTGCGCATGCACACATGCTCACTTGTGTTTCACTAAGGTCTTATCAAAAGTTTTTTTTGTAACAAATAATAAAAAAGATTTTTATATGTAAAATAATAAAGGTTCATGTGTTCATTTAATAAAATTGATTGATCATATATATATATATATATATAAAAGATGCAAATGCTAGACCAAGTCAATAAGATGAGATATAAAAGCAAATTAAGATATCCTATATCATATTATAAGAAGCTCTTCAATTTATTTTATCTAATTACATGTCAAAAACATTCGGGGGGGGGGGGGGGGGGGGGGGGGGGGCTGGTAAAAATTGGAAGCAACTAAAAAAATAAAAGAGTAAAGATCTTACATAATTATTTATTATTATTATTATTATTAATCATAATAAAGGTATTATCATTATTATCCTAGAAATAATTTTATTTAAACAAATTCAAATTAAAAATAAAAAACAAAGAAGGGATCATTTTTCTAGAAGCGTTAGCCTACTCGAAGAATATATGGCCTAAGAAAAGAAGGTCATTTTTAATTGTCAAGAATCTTATTAGTTGAGAAATATTTGAACATTTCTTTTTAAAAGTGTTTTTTATTTATTTATTTTCTCATTGTCAGTTTTAATTCCCTCATTTTTATTTTATTTTCAAACAGCAAAACCAAATTAGTTTCACAAAATTGAACATTATCTCGATATCAATTATTTTTTTGAGTTTGCAATAATCCTATAGAAATAAATTAGGAACCTCAACTCCAAATCAAAACAATATTGAGGAAAGAAATAAAAATAAAACAATCAAAACATCAAACAAAATAATAATAATAATAATAATAAACAGTACGTGAACTCACAGTACATTATGTCTTGAAACATAGTGTTTTTCTGACCCTTTTAGTTTATTTTAATTATTCTTTTAATATGACCATTTGTGCTACTACCCCATTCTTCAAGAAATAACTTTAGCTGTCAACTTGAACCTAATGATCAATGGAATGGAATTGATATTTTATTTTCCTTTAACAGATCAGATCAATGGAAAAGTGGCGTAGCCATTAGCAGAGTATTGAAGATATTAGAGGTGCCAGACACTGTTTGAAAAACATTTTAAAAAAAATAATGTTTTTTACAATAAATTACATTTTTTATGTTTTTAGATTATTTTAATATGTGGATATTAAAATAATTATTTAAAAAAAAAAACAATCTTAATTACTCTAACAAACAGTTGATTAGAATAGCACTATCCATGCTAGGACAGATGCGAGACATGGTTTTAGGCAATTAGAATAGTACTATCCATGTTAGGACAGATGCGAGACAGGATTAAGACAAAGTTTCTAAACTTGTTATTTAAATAAATATAAGAAATATTTTTAGAATTTGCAGCAGAGAAATGAATAAGGCACTATAATGATGACAGCGATAGACGACGACTAGTGGTAAAAGTTAAGACTCGAAAGGATCCAGAATGGTCGAGCCAATGGCTGAGAAGTGGCGCATGGGAGCTCCAATGGCCAGTGAACAGAAGCACGGGGCGGATTTTCATGCGGGCAGAGAGAGTAAGAGAGGTGGGTCACGTTACGGTAACAAAAAAGGAAGGGGTCACCGGTCACAGATTCACACAAGTGGCAACTGGGGGCGGCTAATACGGAGCCGAGGGGGGAAGGAGACACTGCCTTTTGGGGAACCTTTGAGCCACCTCGAGTTTTTTTTTTTTTTTTTTTTTTTTAATTTCTCTTCTCGTTTATGTGAGACAAAAAGAAGTATGGTCCGGCTCGACTCGAGTGCCAACTTCACAGAGACTCTTTTCTGGTTTATTTTTCTAGCTAATAAAACCTAGTACTTGGAACACGATCCTGCTCCTCCCAATGTGGTGTTGTGGTAAAGTAGATAGAATAGATCCAAAGATAATGTTAGGAATATGTACGAGAATGTCATCAAATGTGTTTGTTGGAATTTGTTTTAATAAAAGCATGGTTAATTGGTATATTTAAAGTTAAATTTAAAACTAGATATACTTTTTTTTTTTTTTTTACTTTTAGAGTTAAGATTTTACTAGAAATTATTCTCTAACACCTAATATTAATATATGATTAAAATAAACATATAAATAAAGAATTAATCCTAAAAAATTCTAAGTTGAGATGGCTTTTTTTGTACGACATAATATTTTTTATCTATCGTGGAAAGAAAAGAGAGTCTTTTTTAGTTTATATAGTGGGAATAATATGGGTTTTTGTTTGAAGAAAAGTCTTCATAATTTAAGACCATTTCTATTTTTGTGGTTCTTTATTCTTCTTTTCCACTTTTTGTCATTATTTTACATCTTTCTTTTGCTTCTTAGATATGATTTTTATGCTAATTTTCTTTTTCTTCTTCACTATTTGAGTTATTCTAGTCATTTTTCTTTTTATAATGATGCCAATGTGTTATTTATGTTCCTGAGAGGCGTGATGTGATAACAGAGAGTTTGCAATCTGCATAGAAAGTCTCGAGTTTGAGTCAGGACATGCATCTCTTGTAAGAGTATGAGACAGTCAGGTTTTTACTCGCTCACATGAGGCCACAAAATGCGCTTTTCAGGGGTGGAGTTTCCTCACATCCAAAAAAAAATATTATTTATTCTTTTTATCTTTTTTTATATAAATTGTTTTTGCTTCCCTTTACTCCTATATTTTAATAATTAAGGTTTTGATTAAATCTAATGTCTTCATAATGTTATTAGATTATTTCATTTCAAACCAACTGTCCTTAATGGTTTTATTTTTCCCAAGTTTTTGTCTTTTTATTTATTAGATATAAGTTTGTTAAGAAATATCTTTGCTGGACTCTAACTAATATTTTTAGATTAACCACACTCTCAAATAGGTATTTTAATTAAAATTCATACAAGCATGGAGTTTATGTAGTCTGAAGTTTGTTTTATGTGATTATACATGTTTATTTATTTAGTTACAACAAGTTATTTAGTTAATATATGATGAGACTGCGAAGCTCTCATTATATTGAAAAATGTTCAAAAAATATTTTGATTAATTAATAAAAAAAAAGACACATGAGTTGTAATTTTCATTTGAATTCCAATATTGTATACTTGGAGTGTTTTTTAACTTTTTATCTTATCAAGGTGATGGATGGAGCTTAGAAACTAATTAACAATATTTCTAAAAGTGGAAAGGAGGAAACAACTAGGTGGATTCATTAACACCAATCATTTGCCCTGCGCTCTGTTATAGAAGAGAGATTTTTTTTTCTCTCGTTTCAACATGTAATTTTTTATTTTGCATTTTGGTTTTTATTTTTTTATTTTTATTCTTTTTTAGTTTCGATCTCTTTAATTTTTTTGGTCTTTCTGGGATAGTTTTATTTTTTATTTGTATTTATGTATCTATACTCTTAGTTTTGACTTTCAATTTTTATTGTTATTTATCTCTGTATTAAATGCGCTTTGCGTTAAAAAACAGAAAAGATTAACTTTGGTGACGTGGAATAAGAGTGAAACTCTCTTTTATGCATATATAGTGAATGTTTTGTTGTTATTGATCTATTTTTTTCATCTATTTTGTCTACGCGTGGCTTGGTATATTCTTAGTTTAAAGTGATTTTTATTTAAAAATAAATTAAAATATTTTTTTATTTTTTTTAAGATTTATTTTTTATATTATTATATTAAAACTATTTTAGAACACTAAGATCAAATCAATTTGAAATTAAAACAAAATCTTAGTTCAATGTTTTTTTTATATTTTAATATGTTAATATTAAATAAATAACAAAATATATAATTAGTACAAGATATTTTTAAGAAAATCACTTTAAAAATAATCACCATCATTATTTTCAACACCTTATCCATAATAAAATGAATATATAAAAAAACTAAATAATCGAAAGTTTTTTAGGCAAACAAGAAAGAAAATAATAACTTAACTTAGATTATGTTTGATATTCTGGTAATGTCTTATAATGATAATAATATTAATTTTTCCTTTGTCCTTTAATTTTATTTTACAATTATTTTCATTTGTTCTTTATATCAAAAAAATAATTCAATGATGCTAATATTGTGCTTGGTTTTACTTTTAATCATGATAATAATAATGATGAGAATAATAATTCAAGTAATTTATCATTCAGTTTTGTAATTTCTCTACATATAATGTTTCAAATCTAATATCTTGGATTAATGATTTGAAAAACTTTTATGGCTCAATATTGTTTTTAATTTTTTATCTTATTTTTGAAAAATTATATAACTTAACATTAGTATTAAACACAAAATATTAAATAATAAATTTTATTATAACCAAACCGATTATAATAATTGTATTCACAATGGCAATACTACAAATTTTTCTTTTTTCTTTTAATTTTGTCCCTTAACCTTTTCATTTGTTTTTCAAATCAAATAATATTTTCTTTTATGCTGATAAATTTTTTTTTGCCTTCAATCATAAAAATAAAAATCAGAATAATAGTTGAAATAATTTATCATCCGAAGTTGTATTTATAAAGAATTATTTTTTACAGTTTCTCTATATATAATGGTTCAAATTTAATAATTTATTATTCGATGTTGTATTCATTAAAAATCCTGTAACTCAATGTTGTCTTTACTTTTTATCTTATTTCCTTAAAATTATATTATTTAACATTAGTACAAAACACAAAAAAATATCATATAATTAGTTTTTTTGACATTACCTAATAAATATTTTTCCTAGGTTGATTATTTTGCAGAGACATATAACATTATAAGCACAATCTAGCACCATTAATATTTTTTTTTGACATGCTAAAAAATCTAGCACCATTCTTACTAGATTTATGTTTTTTTAATATTATTTAAATTGTAATTAGTATTAATATCATTATTATAATTGTTTTTGTTGTTATTGATATCTTTCATATTATTTTATGAGTTATTGTTATTATCATCATTCAAGCCATAATTATTAACATCATAAGCACTATAACCATTACAATAAATTAAAATTGCTATTATCATTATGATTAGTAATGTCACTATTATTACCATGATTATAATACCTAAAATTATTATTATTATTACTAGTAAAACAATAAAAAAATATTAAATTACCCTCAAGAGTACAAAAACTCAAGAACTTTAATAAAAGAGTAAGTAAGAAAAAAAATTATTATTAATAACACATAAATAATGTAAAAAACAAAATTACCCAAAGAATAAAAACCCTAAAAACTTTAACAAAAGAGCAAACAAAAAAATGACAAAAATAAATAAATATTATTGGCTTAAAAAAATCATTTTACTTGAAGAATAAAAAAAGAACTACAAAAAATAACAAAGGAAGAGAAAAAAAGAAATATCAATTTTTAAATAATCACCAACACAAATTAAAATTTAAGGACTAAATTGAATAAAAACATGACCTTAACAAAAGAGAAAATAATAAAAATTCAAAACCAAAACTAAGAACATATAAATATAAACTTGAACAAAATATATTGTCTATTTCATAAGGATTGAAAAAATTAAAGGAATTAAAATCAAATAAAAACTTAAAAAAATATGGATCGAAATAAAAAATAATACATGATCAATTTCAATCAAAGATTTAAATGAAAAGTCAAAAATACCCCCAAGTCTAGAGCTTAAATTTTACACATTGAAGAATGTAAATCTTTTAATATAATTAACCATTACTATATATATAAAATCTGTGGGGTTTTCACTGTGCACTAGTGCACTGTGCACACAGACACAGTGCATTGTGGATTGCAATAGTAGGTTTTTTTTTTTTTGCTTTTTTATTTTCTGTTTTCTGCTTACTTTTTTCATTTCTTTTTTTTTCTTTTTGCTTTTTTTTTTTCTGTTTTCTGCTTCTTTTTTTCGTTTCTTCTTCTTTTTTTTTTGCTTTTTTTTTCCTAATTATTCTTTTTCTTCTTTTTTTCCTCCGTTTTTTGCTTCTTCTTTTTTTGCCTTTTTTTGTATTTTTTACTTATTATTTTTTTTCTTTTTTTTCTTATTATATATATATATATATATATTTTTTCTACTTATATATTTTTTTGGTTTTTTGTTTTTTAATAATTGGGGTATCCGAGCTCGCTTAAATGCACCACGATTAATCTCCATATCCAAATTTTTTTGATAACCAGGGTGTCCAGACCAACTTATGCATACCACGACAATCCCTGGACCCATATTTTTTTTTATAAAATGCTTTCCTGCTGGTACATTTTTTTTCTTTTTTAATTTTTTTTTATTCACTTATACATTTTTTTTATAACCGGGATCTCCGACCAGCTTAAGCACACCACAACTAATTCTTGGGCCGAATTTTTTTAAAAACAATATGGATTGCTACAGTACTTTCACGCTTATACTTTTTTTTTTCTTTCGCTTATATATTTGTTTTGTAACCATGGTCTCTCAGCCAGCTTAAACTCTTTTTTTCACTTATATATTTTTTTACTTATATATTTTTTTATAACCACGATCTCCGGGCCAGCTCAAGTGCATCACCACTACTCCTCGGACCAAATCTATTTTTTGATAATCGGGGTGTCCAGGCAAGCGTGGACACACCATGACTAATCTCCAAACCAATTTATTATTATTTTTTTATTTTTTGTCCTTATACATTTTTTTTGTTCACTTTTATTTTTATTTGTTCTTTGGATTAAATGATTTTTATAATTTTATTATTTGCGCAATAATAATGATAATTTTAGTGATTATTTTTTTATAAAAATCTTTTGATTTTTTTTAAAGATTTTCCTGAAATTTTAATTTATATCAATGATCATTTTAAAAGTAATATTACTCTATTTTTCCCTTTATTTATTTATTTTTTGTTTTCTGTTTCTTTATTTGTTCTTTAGATTATATGATTTTTATGATTTTATTATTTATGCAATAATAATGATAATTTTAGTTATTTTTTTTATTGTTTTTTATAAAAATCTTTTGCTTTTTTTTTTCATGGAAATTTAATTATTTTAATTGTTTTGGCAGTAATGTTAGTAATAATTTTAGCTTTAATAGCAATGATAATGACAATAATGTCAGGATAAATTTTCAATCTATGTTTTCGTCTTTTTGTTGATAGAAAATTAACAACTTATTTTTTTTATTTGATTATTGTAGGTATTTTCACAATTTATATTTTATTTTTATTTGATTTAGATTGAATTATAAAATGAACTAATCTTAATACACTGAACTTAATAATTCAAATATCGGAGTTTTCTTTCTTTTTTATGATGATGATAAATTTATGCTGGTTATTTCGTTTGAAACTACTAAACAAGTAAATTTATATCGATTTTAAATTCATATATTTTATAAAAAACTTGCACTTGACATGAATTCTGCATAAATTTATTATTTTAGCTAAATTTATATTATAATAAAAAATACATACAATTAATATTTTTTACATTGAAAAAATATTGTGCCGCCCGCGGCGAAGCGCGGGGGCATTGTCTAGTACTATTATAATTCACGTTAAAATGAATGTATAAAGCATACAGTGTTATAAATCTTTTAATATAATTAACCATACTAGCTTTAAAAAACAAGTCCACAGCAAAGGACGTGTAAATAAACCAGTTTTCAACTAAAATAAGAGTCCAAACCTGCTGCCCCACCTGCTCAAACCCATTTCAGCACCTACCTTTAAAATCCCATGCTCGGCCCACGGGGTGCATTTAGAGCGGAATCGCTCGTGTGGCTGAAAAAACCATAAGAAGAACACTTCCCATCAAATAATTCTGTGAGAAATCTTTTTAAAGTAATAGTCTTCAGCAAATAAAAAAGTCTCTCCCACCATGATTTGCGCAATTATCTATACTTCATGATTCGATTCATGTTCTGAAAAATAGCACTCTTTTCAGACGAGCCATGGAGCAGTAGAATTGCTAGAGTCACTGCCTCGGGACTGCCCACCGTTAGCCAGCCATTGACGACTATTTGCAAGGAATAATGAAGAATATTCTCCCAATTTCCATTCTTATTCCAGGTGATTCTCTGAACTCTACACGTATAACCTACCGAGTCTTCCACAAAATGAGGAGACGACGACCTTGCACGTTTTGCAAATTCCTTGAGGCCTAGGACACCACCAAAAAACAATAGTCAATGCACTCGTTCAGGCATGACTCTCACGGCTTCTAGCATATGGCCCTCCACTCCAAACACTTGAATCTATCTTTTTTCCAAAACCTTTGGTAATGTGATGAATGCGTGCTTAGTAACCAGTTTTAGAATATATTAAAAAATAATATAAATTATATTTTAAAATCTCACTTAACAAATTAAGTTTTAAAATGAGATGGTTCATTGGTATGGTATCAGGATTTTGTTGACCTAGCGGTCACGAATTCAAATCTCATCATTCTATTCTATTTGATAAAAATTAAACACAATGTAGTATGAGCTTGTATAAATTAAACACTAACTTGAGAAGCTGTGTTAGAGAATAATATAAATCATATTCTAGATCTCATCTAACAATTTAAGATTTTAGATAAAATGATTTATTGACAGGATGCTTCTATAAAAATAATAGTTATTTAAAATTATATATATATATATATATTACAAACTAAAATGATATATAAAAAATACACAAAAATATTAACAAGTTGAATCACAGAAACAAACACCACAATCAGTGCATTTTGATTGTGGGCTTAAAAGTGGAGCAGGCTTCATAATGATGTTGTCAAAGTGGTTCATGTAGTATTGGGCCTAGGCGGAGTGTGGATGTTTTAGCGGAGGTGTATCAGAAAACTTTCATGAACAGCTGTTGCAATATCCAAAAGCAGCCATTGCTCTCTCCATTTTCCACTGTTTTTTTCATTACAAGGAATTGATTTTGTTCCATCACAAGAGCTTGTTCATGGATATAAAGGAGGCAGGGAAAGATCTAAAGGATAAGATTGTGAAAGCAAGGGCCAACACCAACAGAGTGATTATCAGCATCTACACTGAATCTCCGAGAAAACGCTTACAACAAAAACACAATCCCGCCACCAAGAAAACCACGAAAACTCGTGGTTATGATCGCCGGGCTCAGCTTCTATCCTATGTCAGCGAGCTGAGATGCGCTGGTTCTGAACCCATGGAGAGGTCCAGACGGGACTCTAGGTGCAAGTCGAAGGTAACTCCAATCTTTCCCTTTTCATGTCCACCGAGAAGTTACTACATTGTTAATGCCTAGTGGCATCACCAAACTCTGAAAAAAAAATATGGATGCAGGAACAGAAATGGAAATGGTCGACTGCTACGATTCGGGAATCATTTCTTAGAATGACTCGGCAAAAAGAAAGGCAATGGGGGTACGAGCGAGTAGTAACAGAAGAAAATGGGGAACCAGACCAGTTGCAGGGTTCGAAACGCATTAATAGCAGGAACCAAACGGGAGTCTCCGAAAGCAGAAACTCCAATTTCTGTGTAAATCCCAATACTCATTATAGCTGTAATCTTTTCTGTCGATACACTGTAGCTAAATTACACAAATTTATATTTTGGTTCTTACAGAATCTTCGAACTGTTCTTCTGCAGAAGAAATTGATGAGCATGCTCAAGGAATTAACATGTGGATTACAGTGCAACAAGGGGTGCCAAGGGGAGATATCTAGCACTGCTTCATCCTGGTTCAAATAATTTTTTCGCCATGCAATCAGACGCACCGTAGTTGTTTATTTCCCCCCCCTGAAAAATGCAGATCGAGTTAAATACTTGGTCTCCCGCTGATCCACTAATTTTGCTCGGTTGGTTGCTGAAAACTCAGAATCAAAGGGACTCATTCTAGTATTCGCACTTGTAGCGATTCTGCGAAACATTATACAAATAATTCAGGCCCGTGATATGGCTGTAATGGATTAGTGAAAAAAATAAAAGAAATTATTTTTATTTTTATTTAAATTAATATTTTTAATATGTTTATATTATTTTTATTTTTATTTAAATTAATATTTTTAATATGTTATGTATTGGTGTTAAAAATAATTTTTTTTTTAAATATTTTAAATATATTTATAAATAAAAAATATTTTCAAAAATATCTGATATTACTATTCTTAATCTTACTGTGGCGTGAAAGGAATGATCTTTCATGCAGAAGGTGGTTAAAAATGGAGAATTATTTTTGCATCTCTAACATTACATGGGCCTAATTGCTAAAAAAAGAGCATTATGCGGGCCTATTTTACTGAAGAAAATTAATTTTTCCTTTGGGCCAGCTCAAACCTTTAGTTGTGGGCCTACAATATGTTATCCAAAGTGGCCCTTGATGAAGACGAGGGCCCATGTTTGATCTACCTTAACCGCGTACGCTTATCTCTCATCGTTTACAGGATAAGCAATCCAGCAACCTCTGTCGCTCTTTGCCCTCTGTTTGGTCACCTAGAAACTCCAGCTCCAGGAAAACAAAAATTCATCTCACTAGCAGTGTTTGGCAGACGGAAACGAAAATGGTTCAAACACTGGCATTGCCTGTGCTGCCCTCTCTTTCTTCAATATGCAGCGGACTCAAAAATACTTCTCTCTCCAACTCCATCTCTCTCCCTATTTCAAACCCTCCTAAGGTAGCACACTTTCTTTTGTTTTGTTTTCTTTTTTTTAGTTTCATTTTTTTTTATTTGGGATTTTTTCTGGAAAAAGCATGTGAGAAAGGGGAGTAATTAGTTTTTTTTTCTCTCAATTTTCTTCACCCAGTTGTTACAGTTGTGCCAATTAATTAGTGTCATATGAATTTGGGTGAGCTAAGTAATTGTCGTTCGTCTCTTTCTACTTGGAGGCATCAGGCATAGATTGGGCAGCTCATTTTATTGAAGAAATATATAACTTCTATGTTGTAATTATGTAATTTCTGTCGTTGCAGTAGTGATTAGCCTAATCTCATTTGGGTTTTTTCTTCCCTCCTTGCAATGTCCTTGTATAATAAAAAAAATGGAAGAATTAAAGTACATTTATCCTTTATGTTTTTTTCTGAGAAATTAAAGGTGAGCTAATGCCTAGTGATTTATGTGTTGCTTTATTCATCTCCTGTTATATTTAGGTTTACAGCCTAAGCATACAATGTGCCCGTGTTGGAGGAGTGGAGATTCCGAATAGCAAGCGAGTCGAATACTCTCTCCAGTACATTCATGGAATTGGCCGCTCTGTAGCTCGCCAAATCCTTTCTGATCTCACCATGGAAAACAAAATCACTAAGGACTTATCGGAGGAGGAGCTCATTATTCTTCGTGATGAAGTTTCCAAGTACATGATCGAAGGAGATTTGGTAAATTGTTTTCTTTCATGTGGCTGATCTTTGATATTTCAGTGCTGCTTTTATAAGTAATTTTGATTCCGCATGCTGCAGAGGCGGTTTAATGCCCTCAATATAAGGAGGTTGAAGGAGATTCAGTGCTATAGAGGGATCAGGCATATTCAGGGTTTGCCGTGCAGGGGGCAGCGCACGAAGAACAATTGCCGGACCTTGAAGGGGAAGAGAGTTTCTATTCCAGGAAAGAAGAAAGCTCCTCGATAATCAAGTGGGTTATGTTCATCTTATTTAGTATTCTGTAATTTGCTATTTGAATTTCGTTCGAATCAATTTGTATTATGATGCACTTACCTGAGTTAATCCGATTGAGTTTCTGATCCATGCAAGTGGGTGTTGGCATGATTCAAAATTTCCACTCAATTTCGATTCTCTAAAGGGTATGGTAATTGTGCTTCATCATTCTTTTGACATTGAAGTTAATTTTTGCATGCAATAATCCCCGATGCCTCGAAATATATGCATGGTTTGATCCTTCTGGAAATTGTGAGCATATGTCTAAATATCTTTGAAACTATTTTATCATAAAGCTACTTTTAATGTTGGACACATGCTCATAGTTGAAATTTTAGAATGATTTTAAAAGTCTGGTGAATAAATGATGGCATGTCCATTTCCAGAACTTCATCGCATTCTTGCACAGTTACCTCCTCCAATGTCTTCGTCTGTCGTCCAATGTTAATGTTGGATGATGTTCGAAATCACGGCTCGATCTATACGCGACTTCATAAGAAAAACACAGACTTTCATTTTCGTATACGTTTCTACACTTGGTCATGGCAATAAGTTTGCCTTGCACGGTTTCCCGAGGAAAATATTTCCTTGCTATTTACCTGTGCTCATTTAGTCTCTGACACTAGTACAAATAATTTCTTAAACCATTTGATTTTGATTTACCCACAGATCATGAATTTCAATAGGGATAAAAAAGAATAAGAGTTTATTAATCATATCAATTTACATGCCAATATTTTTTTGATAGATGTTTTAGTCTTTTACCAGCTGGATTGCCCGCACTTTGTTGCGGGCACCAAAAACAAACAAACACCATAGTTAATATATTTTGTTCTTTAAAAAGTAAAATATCACATCTTGGACAATTGCTTCCAAACATTTTTAGCATAAAGTTGGGGAAAAATATATCATTCCCCTAACGCTTGGTTTTATATACATGGTTTCATAGAAATAGAGGACAAAGTACATAATTGCTGGATCATACTAACATATTAAAGCATAACAATATCAACACAAAAACCTCATAATTGAAGATATGGAAATTGATAACTGATGCAAAAAGTTTTGAGCACAAAAGTGAGGAAACTATTGCAAATTTTCCAGCAGCTTCATTAACTTTAACGTCATCTTGAGTCTATTGTTTTCTGCAACAAAAGAAAAGACAATTACTTATGGGTTGAGATTTTCCACAAAACCAATATGATTATATTGGTAGGTTTATAATTAATTGCCAAAATTATTTGTTGTTATATGCAAGATAAATAAGAATTGTAGGTTATCGCTTGGAAATTGAAACTGTACCTTTGTCAACTAATGGCAGCTAAATAAGCACTTTTATGGGCGATCAATATAGGTTTTTAATTAAGCATCACAAAGTGATAAAAATTGAAAACAAACATACATTTTTTTAGGTGAAAACATTTGCTTTCTGCTTCTTTGATGGATTGTCCGCTGATTGATGTGCTTGTGCTTGGACATTATTTTCCGATGAGTTGCTTGATTGTTCATTACTGTGAAAATATATTTTATTAAAAGGATAAGCTAAATGTGTGGAGAAAGAAAAATTAATTACAATTATTCATTTGTTTAGAGCATAATGTACAAACCTTTGCTGTGAATCATCATCGTTGAAGTCAAGTCTTCTCTTAGTTCTAGCATTCAAAGTAACACCTTGCAGCTGTTGCGTGTTAAGCGGATTAATCGTTAATGGTGAATCTGAGAAGCTGCTTTTCTGAGTAGCACCGGCGGGTGTTAAAGGGCCGGATGTGCTTGACAAAGTAGACACATGAATAAATTCATCAGCATTTGACATCTGAGACAGCTGCACATCACTTGGTTCAGTTTGAACATCATCGAAAACATTTGTTATGAGTATATCACATCAATTTGTTGTTGATCGAAATGTTCCAAACCGCAATTGAAAAATATATATCTTGTTTAGCTTTGATACCATGGGTGGTGCAATCTTTGATGGGTCATTGAAACCTCTATCATACACATAATGATGTGCTGATGATCCAAAAAAGTTTTCTGCAACTTTTCCAACCATGAGAAAGTTTGTCACATCTATTTCATCGGTGACAACACAATCAAGACGAAACCTACATAAGTTGCAAAAATGATGCTTGAAAGTTAATACACTAAGAAAATATTGGTTGTGCATAAACAATAGATACCAAATTATTAAATTTGATATCGAAAGGAAAGCTAACCATGGCACAGGTAAAGATGTTATTGCATCATGATCCATGCAAATTGGATTGTTAGCAATGCCACCTAGTTTTTTATTGCAATGAGGACAACTTGGATACCACCATCCATTAAAAAGATCGAAATCAGCAATCGATGCACGACATGTGAACCTGATATTCTATTATAAGAGGGGAAATAGTGTTAGCGTATCTTTCACATAAAAAGCAATGGTGATAAATTTGAAAGAATAAAAAAGATATAACAATAATAATAATATCTTGTGCTCATATGGATTCATGCAAAGGATTTCTTTGATTGTTTTTCTATTTTCAATAATCTGGTCTTCCAATTTCAAAACAGCGTTCGAGGATGAAGGAAGTTGGTAAACTTCAACATGCAATTTCTCCAAGCTTTTAAAATAGAATTGATATGCAATTAGATTACGAAAAGTATAAATAAAATATTGAAATTATTAAAAACTAATTTTAAATTTAAAGAAAGAAACTTACTGATGATGATAAGGCAACACTTCAGGTATGTCAGGATTTATATACTAAAGAGAAGCAGCTGTCCCATTTAGATTTGGTTGACCTAGTGGTTGAAGAAGTTGGTATTGAAATGGGGCAGTGAAATCAGAAAATATACCAAGAAGCAATAACGTATATAAAAATGTGGAGTTTTTGGCAGTGTAAGATATTGAAACCTCGATATTCTGTTACACGAAATCCTGCAAAAGCTATCATAATTGGTGATTTGAGCGTTTTAACAGTTGAATCATCAAAATCCCTTGCGCGATCACTCCATAGAGTTATACGCATTTCATCACCCCTTTAATAAACATCAACAAAACATCATTATACAAAACAATATAGTAAAAAAATAAAATTGTTGAGTTTGCTAACAAACCTTATATTTTCAAGGATAAACTCTCTTTTATATTCCAATGTTTGGCCCCGAACCAGTACTTGTTCAAGCGGTTGAATAGCTTTAAGCCTTCCTAGAACATCTGAATAATAGAATATGTTCATCTTTATTCGAGATTAACGTGCGTAATAAACAATATAGCAAAGCTGTATAACTTAGACATAACGTAAAAGAAACTAATCAAACCTGTTAGAACTCTTGAACCTCTTCTTAGAGAGAGAATGTGGGCAAAGTCAATGAAGTTGAAGTAATATCTTGGCACTTCAGGCGTGAGAGGATCAACAGTTTTAAATTTGACTGAAGTTTTAAGCTCAACAACAACATCATTATCAACAACTACATTTGTTGATCTGTTTTCATAGGTGTAAAAACCTCTAATCTCATAATAAAGACCCTCAGTAACTGCATCAGCAAAATGAGGAACATCTCTTGCTTTTGATGATCCTTGGATAGCTCCACCCTTAAAACAACAATGATTA
The DNA here is from genome assembly GCA_027405865.1 of Salix purpurea. Taxonomy (NCBI): domain Eukaryota; kingdom Viridiplantae; phylum Streptophyta; class Magnoliopsida; order Malpighiales; family Salicaceae; genus Salix; species Salix purpurea. Next base: position 15,651,879 of record JAOWLH010000011.1, read on the forward strand.
TGTTATGCACAAAAAATAAGTGCTAAATAACAATTAAAATCTAATTAGATTATACATTTGCATCATGAAAGTATTTGATACAAAACTAAGAACAAAACAAATAATATATTTTGGTTGATTGTTGGATATACCTTAAAACAAAATGGAAAGAATATATGGGCAAGTATGATTTTCTTGTTTCAATATGCATGAAAGAAAAAGCTGAATAAGAAAAAAATTGCACCTGATTATCCAAGAAAACACAATTAAAACTGCTGACTTGTTTTTCAAATCTTGAAATCAATACACGACAAACTCGTGCCCGCATCAATGGATAAAAGGTGTACTTCTTTATATCCTTAATTCGCACAGCCATGTTCCTGTAAAAAAAAAATTGGTACACCAATAATAAGAAAAGAGGATTGAAAAATAACATCCATAAGAAAGAAAGGGAAAACTAAAAAAAGCAATAGATAACAACACACAAAAGAGCATGAATATGGATGAAATATGGAAAGTAAGAATGACAAACACATGCAAACGAAACTAAGCAGCTAATCAAAACATTAATCATGTAATTTCATAACTATTTATAGCACAAAAACATTTTCTAAAGGACATGGATTGGAGGAAATAATAAATTTTAAAGTGTAAAAAAAGACAGTAAAAAAATAATGACAAATGAAAAAACAAAACAGCCATGCTCTTCATCAACGAATGGGGAAAAACCCTAGGAAATAAACAAAAAAGAAACTTCGACAACATTAAGCACATACATCAATCTTCACAAACAAATTATTGATACAACTAAACATTAAATTTACTAAAACAGCTCACCAATATTGCTAAAACAGCTCACAAAAGCAAGACAATGCCCATTTCCATTAAATTATGCCCAATGAAATCCGAAAAACTAAATTCCAGCATAATAAAAGCGTAAAATCTAAACGCAGCTTTGAAATCTATTATGAACATAAATAATTTTTCAATAAAAGAAGAAGAAGACATACCTCACAAAAAGAGTTGCAAAGAGAACCGAAAAACAGTAGCAACCATAACCCGCAGCCCCTAAAAACCTCAACAAATGCCAGATCAACATCAAAAACGACAAATCATTATAGAAAACAATATAACATTAAAAAAAAAACAACAAAAAATAACTTCCATCATACCTTGAAAAGGAAAACAGCAAAGAAAAGTAGAAAAACAACAATCTATCTCTGCACAAAAAGAGAAAAAATGAAAAACATGATCTAAAAAAGAAAATCAGCAAACAAAGGTGAAAATTAAACAAAGAAAAAAAAACATCAAACGAAAGCAACATAAAACTCACCAGTTTAGCTCTCTTTTAGCTTTCTTTTAGCCTAACTCTCTCTTAGCTTGGGAAAAAATCGAGAGGCTGCGTACAGGTTATATGCAGCTGATGAAACAAACAGAAATGAAAAAAACACAAAATACTCACGCACCCAACATCAGCAAACAGTAACTACACTGCCCAAGGACATAAAAAATAATTATTTATTAGCATCCATATCCAAAGGAAGTGAAAGAAAACAATAAATTAATAACCAAACCCGTACTGCCAAGGGAAAAAAATCAGAATATAGCTAAAATATAGCTGAAATTATTTGGGCTAGTACCCAGTAGCTACTGGGTGCATTTAATGCAAATTCGTATTCACGAAAAATCTGTCCCAAATGCGCACAAAATTCCACATGAACATACACAGCATAAAAAAAAATAACAAAAACAAAAACGTAAAATAAGCAGCTATGCCATTAGCTTTGTACAATGATTAAGGTCTTTAATTTTTCCTTTTCTTTCCTAATATAATTGCTGTTATTTGCGGCCAGATTTCTGGTGAAGCTGCAGTTCTCAAAAAGGCTTTATATCATATAGCTCTTAAATCCACCTCTCAATTGGAAGGTTGTTCAAAGACTACATAGTTAATCCTCGTCCTCGGACTTGCACTTCTCAGCCTCCTGCACCATCTCCTCAATCTCTTCCTTGCATTAGTGAATCTCTTCCTTGCATTGAAAAGACTCAGCACAACTTACCCATTTCTTCTCGCCAGCACACGGCCGAGAGCTGCTCCCGTGCACTCGAAGCTTTTCTCCTGGAGATGAAGGCCTGCACTCCCTACTGAAACTCTGTTGCCAACTCTTCGAGGCCCTCTTTCCTTCACAGCTGGCGAAGTCCACCCAGGAAGAACTCCTGAACCCAACCTCAGCCATGGTGCAGACGCTGGTTGAAGAAAAGGAAAGGAGAGAAAAGTTCACCTCTTCGAGGCCCCCTTTCCTTCACAGATGGCGAAGTTCACCCAGGAAGAACTCCCACCTCAGCCATGGTGCAGATGCTAGTTGAAGAAGAGAAAAGAAAAGAAAACAAACGGCGCCGCCCAGAACAAAAGAAAACAAGAGAAAACCTAGATGCTGGTTGAAGAAGAGAAAAGGAAAGGAGAGAAAAGAAAAGAAAGCAAATGGCGCCGCCCAGAAGAAAAGAAAATGAGAGAAAACCTAAAAAAAAGAGAAACGGAAGCTGGGGCAAAAGCGAAGAGCTGGAAAAAAAAAACATATCAGTGCATCATTCAAACCGAACCGACATTCAAACCGAACCGACCTAAAACCCGAACCGAACCAAGCTCTATTACAATCTACAGGAAAAACACTCACAGTGAACAGTACTTCTCTGAGCTCTTTTAGATTATTTTATAATTTTCAATTTAAATGACTCGTCCCCATATAAAATAGGTACATCTATTGAGTAAGGCCAAACTAGATTTACAGGTTTGGTGGTGGTGGTTTTTTCTCTTTTTATTGGAAATATTGGTCTGGTTCACGGCGAAGCACGAACCAATTGACTAGTTTAGAATGTTATTTTGTGTTTGAATTAAGATAAAGAAAGAGAATATAAGGGATGTTTGAGATGGTGATTAAGATTTTTTCACAATGCATTTTGCTTGGATTTGCATGAAGATAATTTTTATTTTTATTTCAACACATCAAAATAATCTAGAAATAAAAATAAAAATCAAGTAAAAAAATTAATTTTTTTTTCAAATACATGATTTAGTGCCTGTTTGGTTGTGAGGTTGTGCCCACGTTTGAAAAAAAGCCACGCCCTCAGTGTTTGGTAATATACAAAAGTGATTTTAAACCACGTGAACAGTAAGTAGGCCCCACCATTTTGGCGTTTCAACCCGTGGTTTATGTGTAGCAGGTTGAAGCTGCTTTTTTCAACCTCATCGACTTTTCGGGTCTTTTTTCAGACTTCTCATCCAGTCCAGCAAATTGCCAAACTTTTGTCATCGAGTTTTCATACTTTCCATTACAAAAATATGATTATTAATACAAAATATATATACAGAGAGAGTTCTAAAAATATGTGTGTATATGTAAGAAGTTACATGCAAAACTTGGTAACCAAACACATAAAACTGCTTTTTTTCAACCTCAGACTCAACTACTATTTTAATCAAACACTCACGGCTTATTTTGAACCGCAGAAAAAGTGCTTTTTTTTAAACTGCTTTTTTTCAACCTCAACCACAACAGCAACCGCAATACCAAACAGACTCTTAACCACAGCACCAAACACCATCTAAAATTCATGTAATGTTTTGTTGTCCTGCATTCAAAATCATCAACTAATGCCTTATACTTAACATTGTTATATATAGAGGTGATTATTTTTGGTTCGATTCGATTTTTATCAATAAAAACAACCAAATCAAAAAAACAAACAAACCAGAATTGGTTTAAATCGACCAATTTCTGTTCGGTCCGGTCCGGTTTTTCAACTAAGAAATTGAAAAATAATTTCTTTTGTATGCTTAAAATTGTTGCCTTTAATTCTCTCTATTGGACTGGTAGTTTAAAGGGTACCTTTAAATGCTTTGTCTTGCATTTGAATCTTTGATAATACACAGAAAGCAATGAATTTGTTGTTGTGTATCATTTAGAATATTCAAAGCTAATACTAAGAAGTTTCCTTCTGGGATCTTATTGCACCACTATCAAGAAGAAGTTAGTTTCCTAATACCATCTTTAGCAATAAAAACAAAAACACTTTATTTGGTTGGCTTTTGATTCTTTAGAATTCTAATGAAATCAGCTATTTAGTCACCAAAAGGCATCATTTTTGCGGGTATACACTAGAGCAGTTCTCTCATGATGAGTATGAGTGTGATTTTGAAAGCCACAAGGTCTATTTTTTTTTATATCATTCTATTTATTAGTTTATGAATGTAAGGTTTTGATTTTTGGTGTAAAAGATTGGGATTTGAATGCCTAAATGATGATAAATTAACTAGAAATGAAAACGATTATGGGTATTTTTACTAATTGTGGAATGAATATGATGGTTTTAACTCTTTATGCGAGAGGTAGTAGTAATTGATTTGTTGTGTATGTAAATTGATTGATTTTACTATGAAGAAGTTGGGAAATTTGGTGTTCTAAGATGAGGCTTTGCTATTAATTTCAGGCTTCTTCGTTGGTGGCCAATGTTGATGAATGGAAATGGAAGCTCAGTTTGCTATTAATTTTATTGTTTTCCTTAAAAAAACTAAAAACCAAACTAGACCGAACCGGACCTGACCGAAAGTTTTTTAAAAAAATGTAATTGGTTTAATCGATTCTTTTAATGATTTGGTTTTTCTCGGTTAATTTTTCTCAGTTTAATTGGTTTTTTAGTTTTTCTACTCACTCCTAGTTGTATATGATCATCTTATTGACTTGCTCACGAAGACCTCATAAGTAATATTTTATACCTCTAACTTGGACATTCGATATGATGAACATGTGTTCACTTCAATAGTCAAAAAAATTATATCCATAAACTATCATGGAAAAACTTAATTGGGTGGTCTGATTGCCAGGCTTGTTATAAACTCAACTTACAATAAAGATTCTTTTCCCACCAAACTTTACGGAAAGTCTTTTAGGCAATGATTAACTAATTTTGTCTACCCATCCATCTAATAATAATAAGCACTGGACAATTCAACTAGATGCTTTTTTTTTCCCACTAGCTCTTCTTAAAGTTACTTATAAACTTCATATCTTTATTGGAAGTGATAGACCTAGGAATGCCATATAAGCAAACTATTTTGTTAAAGTAAATATGGACTTATCCAGGACATATCTATGATTTTTTAACATGTTATGAAATGATCCATCTTTGATAATAAAAATTGAATGCATAGCTTATTGGATAAAAAGTAAATTCAAAACAAAGTTTATACTGACATCTAGTCATAAAGCATTAACAATTAATAATGGGTATCGATACCCTTAAAAAAATATGAAACCTCATCGCCAATTAAATACTTGGCCTAGAGCTGAGGCCAATAGTAATATAATAACACTAAAATCATTCTCTTGTCATGCTCAAAGTTCTCATCACATTGTAACTTGTGGATGATTTGTTTCTGTAATGAGCAATTTGACATACATAATTACAAGTCACATAACAGATAATCATTCACAAGTACAAAGTTATCTCGTTTACCTCCATTCATTAATTTGTATAAATTTTCCTTAGTGTCACCTGAATACAACTCCTAGAAAATATCAACCTTATCACCTAGGAATGAATAGTATCAAGTAAAGTAGCTTATCTATTAAGAGTGTTAACCACTTTGTTAAGACTGTTAGATTGGTGCCTGAATAAAAAGATAAATTCATGTATAAAAAACTTATTTTACATGCCGACAACTCAATTAATGATGTTCATTTATATATGTCATAATTTTATGATTCGTGACTAGAATAAACTCTTATATAAGGATGTTCATTTATATATGTCATAGTTTTATTATTCGTGACTAAAATAAACTCCTATATAAGGTATTGTTGTAATGCTTTAGATTCTGAATAATGGAGTAAAATTCAAATTTTATGATTTTTCATTAAAAAATAAAAATCAACCATCCATCTTGGTTAAGAACTCCTACCCTAATTGCTTTACAATTTACTTCAAATAATTTCTCTAACTTAAGAAGAGTTAACACATAAACTTCAATCATCATCCACTTTACTAATTAAAAACTAGCTCTGACATCATTTGTCCACTAGAAAGTTTCATCCCTTTGAAGCATGATTTTATAGATGTAATAAATAAGCTAAAAGTTTGAATGAATCTTCAATAGAAAAGAAGTCCATGAAAGTTATGGATATCATGGATATTATTTGACTTTAGTTATTCAACAATCATCTTAACCTTTAAATGAGCAGCATAAACTTCATCCATGAACACAATAAAACCTAGAGAAGTATTGTTGTTAATGAATAGTTTACACTTCTTATGTTTAAAATCCATTTCTTCTTCTTTAAGTTATCAAAAACAACTCATAAATGCTCTAGTAGAAATTTAAAATGAGGTTATAAATTAGAATAAAATTAAATATACCATGATAAATTTGTCCAGGAATAACCTCATTACCTCATACATGAACCTTATGAAAGTATTGAGAGTATTAGGCAAATCAAATAACATAATCATTCATTCACATAACCCATATCGTGTTTTAAAAGTTGTTTCCAACACATTTCCTTATCTAATTCTAATTTGATGGCAACCACTCTTGAAATCAATCTTAGAAAACACCATAAAACTCCTTAACAATATCATCATGTCATCTAGTCACAACATCAAATACTTGAACTTTATAATGATCCAATTAAAGGCTCGACTATTAACACATAATCGTAATTACCTATCATTTTTTTAAAGATCAAAAGAGTTTAAAGTGCACATGAACTCATGTTTTCTCAAGTATATCTTTTTTTTTACATGATACGGATACCTTTCAAGATACTAAAATAATATTTGAATGGTTTGTGTATTTTAGATTTTTCTACAGAAAAATCAAATTTATTTTTATAAAATCAAGTGCCAATTAAGCTATTTTTTTGTAACCTAAAAAATCTTAGAGTAATAAAAGAAAATAAAAAATTGGAAACAAATTTAAAAAATGAAGGCATTGTTCGAGAATGACATTAAAAAAGAAGTTTGGTGACTACAAAAAGGTTAAAGGACTAAAACATATATATTATAATTTTTAATTGTAACTGCAATACATGTTTAAAAAAATATGAAATTGAATACCAAATAGTAGAAAAAAAAAACATATGAATCGTCGTGTCAAGTTGGGCCATTGATTTGAGTAATTGACCTTGGGCTTGTTAGGCTTGGGTTTCAGCTCTGAATTTTGTGGTTGTGGATTAAATATAAATAAAGTTCATAAATTAAATAATATTAATAATTAGAATGCTCAAATAACATATAAAAATTAAATCTCGATAGAAAAAATTAGCACGAGTAGGATTATATATAATAAATGTTAAATAATTAAACACCTCCTTGGAATTATACTAAACGATTTTTAAAAATCACTCATCAAATAGACTATAATTGGTGGAAAATTCTATTTTATCTTGAAATATAATATGATGGAAGTCTCTATTTTAGCACGAGTAGGATTATGTGTTTTTCAGTGGTTGAAAATTATATTTGCTTATGAACGGTACGGTAAAGTTAAGACAACCATCCTGTTTTTTTCTGTAGGTCGATGAGTGCATTCATACGAAGCAGTAGGCCTGGGCCCCGGTTCGTTCATGCTACGCCATAGATCCAAGAGTGTAATGGGCTGGACTGTTGATTTTTAACCTGAAAATGCAGATATAGTTAGTGTATGTTTGTTTATCGCGTCGCATAGTACGTTTTATTTTTAAATTTTTTTTATTGTTTCGACGTGCTGTATTAAAATAAACTTTAAAAAATAAAAAAATATATTATTATAATATATTTATTAAAAACAAGTTTTAAAAATAATCGTTGTTGCGATGCCAAATACTACCTTAACTTGCCTGCTTGCTAGTTGTTTTTTTGTCAAATCTGTTTCTATTCTTTTTGGGTTTTTTTTTTTTAATTTCTGTTTGAAATTCGTTCAGAAATCAATAATTCGATTAAAGAACATGTATATCATTTAAGTTAATAGGTTATTGCATGTTTGTCAAGGTGGTGGTTGAGATTACTTAGATTTTCGTTTAGAAATATATTAAAATAATATATTTTTTTAAATAAATTATTTTTAACATGACACGTAAAAATAATATAAAATAATTAATTTAAAATGAAAAATAAAAATAAAAATATTTTTAAAACTAAAAAAGAAAAGTTGAGCTGGTTATGACATGACCCTTGCATCTGTGTAGCAAGGGTGTCATCCACAGGCTTGAAAGGGCCTAGATACCAAATACAGAAGACGGAACTGGTGGACTTGCTGTATGCACGTGGTCGAGTTGTAGCCATCAAGATCATCAGTCCATGTCTTGTCAGTTGATATTTCAGCCCTTCAAAATTCCAAAAACAATAAATCAGCTTGTTTGGACATCTACGAGCTTCGTCGCAAGCAAGCCCGACAGCACTATCTAGCTGCACGTGATGAACCGAAGCCCCATCATACATTTTGAGCTGATCGATTCTCCTGACCCCGCAAAATGTGGAGCATCCACCGATCATCGGATGAGAAAGAGGCTTGGTCTGTAATGCTGTTATCCCACAAGCATGGCCCACCTTTGTTATTGCACTTCAATCAAATGTTGGTGGTTGCCTGGCGGATAGGGTGGGGTTCTTTTGACGTCCCCTGCATGGCTTTGAAACCATTTATTTAAGTGGCAAAATGAAGAGCACATCAAAGTGTATGTGCTGTTCTGTATTATTAGCCGCATAAGCTACTTGTATGTGTTTGCTTGTTAATCCTTTTGTGTGCTGGAGGTGTTTCGACGGGAGAGATTTTCGTTTGCAAATACTACAATATAGCAGGGACACAGCGTTGGGATTTAGGGCTAAATTCCATGTTCCTTCGTAGATGGTAAAAGATGGCTATCTAAAAGTATAGAGAATAATAGTTTAAAATTACGGTGCATGACTTGTTTATGCTCGAAACCGAGTTGAGACAACATATATATATATATATATATATATATATATATATATATATATATACTAGCTATTTTCCCGCGCTTCGCCGCGGTTGAAACTATATTTTTTAACATAAAAAATATTAATTATGTGAAAATTTTCTATTATAATATAAATATGAAAAAATAATAAATATATGTAAAATTCCTATGAAATGCAAGTTTCCTATAAAATCAAGAAGATTCAAATACCTGAATTATTAAATTCATTGTATTAGAATTAGTTCATTTTATAATCCAATTTAAATTAAACATAACAAATAAAATATAAATTGTGCAAACACCTTCAATAATTTTTTATCTACAAAAATAAAAAAATCATCATTGAAAATTCATCCCTACATTACCATCATTATCATGACTATAATAGTTAAAATTATTATCAACATTACTGCCCAAACAATTAAAATCATAATATTTCCCCAAAGAATAAAAAAAGATATTTTTTTTTACAAAAAAAATAATAAAAATAATCACTAAAATTATTATTATTATTGCACAAACAATGAAACCATAAAATCATCTGATCCGAAAAAAAGATAAAAATAACAGAAAACACAAAAAAAGAACAAAGGAAAAAAGGGATCAATATTAATTTTAAAATATCACCAACATAAATTAAAATTTCAGAATTGAACTGAATAAAAATAAAACCCAAATAAAAAATAAAATAAAATAAAATTAAGAACAAAAACCAAAAGTATAGATGCATAAATACAAATAAAAAATAAACATTGTCTAAGAAGGACCGAAAAAACTAAAGGAATTAATATCAAATAAAAAATTAAGAATAAGGACTAAAATGAAAAACAAAATATATAATTAATTTCAATCAAAGGACAAAATTAAAACAAATAAAAACCTTAGGACCAAACAATTAAAGATATTTTAAAAACAAATTGTTGTGTAATTTTTTTTTAAATAAAATAATAAGGACCAAAATGAAAGGTAGAATATATCATAAATTTCAATTGGAGGACTCAATTAGAACAAATTAAAACTTGCATACCGAAATAATTAAAGGAATCAAGAGGAAACCAAAAATCAAAAGAATAAGGACTATATTGAAAACCAACATATATAATCATTTTGAATTGAAGGGCACAATTGTAACAAATCAAAATTCTCATTGAAGAAATCAGAACATTGAGATTAAATTAATTTAAGATTTTAAAAAAACTTAAACTCTTTTTTTTTTTACATATATATTTTCAAGCGTTAATATTAAACAAATATAAAAAATAATAATTAGCCTCACATATTTTTAAGAAAAATAGCTTTAAAATATTTTTTTATCATTATTTTAAATGTCTTATTTATAATAAAATGAATATATAAAAATACTAAATAATTGAAAGTTTTGTACGTTAATTATTCGCTCAGATGCATAGCATAAAAAAAAATCTAGAACTATTAACATTTTTTTACATGTTAAAAAATATGATTCTGTCTGCGACAAAGCGCAGAGCAAGTTGCTTGTATATTTTTTTATTGTAGATAATTTGGCCTAAATTTTCAACTTGTTTTGTCTAAGTGTGGCTCCGTATTTTTTTGTTTATGTGATATTAGATTTGAAATACCATACATAAAAAACCCGCAAAAGTTATTTTTTTAACAATAACAACACCGACTGATGAATTATTTCAAGTATTATTCTAATTATTAGTATCATGATTGTTAAATTATCATATTTATTATAGCTTCCATTATAATTATTGTTGTAAATAATTAATATTTTAATATTAATTATTAATTGATAATACTATCACTCCCACCACCATTATTGTTATAAAAAGAAATTTAATGTTTTTTTTAATATTTATTCCTCATATTATTACTTTAAAAGTATTTTAGAACATTAAGATTAAATTAATTTGAGATTTAAAAGAAAATTTACTTCATTTTATATATATTAAGGCATTAATATTAAATAAATATCAAAATATATAATTAACCTCATATATTTTAAAGAATAAAAAAAGATATTTTTTTTTACAAAAAAAATAATAAAAATAATCACTAAAATTATTATTATTATTGCACAAACAATGAAACCATAAAATCATCTGATCCGAAAAAAAGATAAAAATAACAGAAAACACAAAAAAAGAACAAAGGAAAAAAGGGATCAATATTAATTTTAAAATATCACCAACATAAATTAAAATTTCAGAATTGAACTGAATAAAAATAAAACCCAAATAAAAAATAAAATAAAATAAAATTAAGAACAAAAACCAAAAGTATAGATGCATAAATACAAATAAAAAATAAACATTGTCTAAGAAGGACCGAAAAAACTAAAGGAATTAATATCAAATAAAAAATTAAGAATAAGGACTAAAATGAAAAACAAAATATATAATTAATTTCAATCAAAGGACAAAATTAAAACAAATAAAAACCTTAGGACCAAACAATTAAAGATATTTTAAAAACAAATTGTTGTGTAATTTTTTTTTAAATAAAATAATAAGGACCAAAATGAAAGGTAGAATATATCATAAATTTCAATTGGAGGACTCAATTAGAACAAATTAAAACTTGCATACCGAAATAATTAAAGGAATCAAGAGGAAACCAAAAATCAAAAGAATAAGGACTATATTGAAAACCAACATATATAATCATTTTGAATTGAAGGGCACAATTGTAACAAATCAAAATTCTCATTGAAGAAATCAGAACATTGAGATTAAATTAATTTAAGATTTTAAAAAAACTTAAACTCTTTTTTTTTTTACATATATATTTTCAAGCGTTAATATTAAACAAATATAAAAAATAATAATTAGCCTCACATATTTTTAAGAAAAATAGCTTTAAAATATTTTTTTATCATTATTTTAAATGTCTTATTTATAATAAAATGAATATATAAAAATACTAAATAATTGAAAGTTTTGTACGTTAATTATTCGCTCAGATGCATAGCATAAAAAAAAATCTAGAACTATTAACATTTTTTTACATGTTAAAAAATATGATTCTGTCTGCGACAAAGCGCAGAGCAAGTTGCTTGTATATTTTTTTATTGTAGATAATTTGGCCTAAATTTTCAACTTGTTTTGTCTAAGTGTGGCTCCGTATTTTTTTGTTTATGTGATATTAGATTTGAAATACCATACATAAAAAACCCGCAAAAGTTATTTTTTTAACAATAACAACACCGACTGATGAATTATTTCAAGTATTATTCTAATTATTATTATCATGATTGTTAAATTATCATATTTATTATAGCTTCCATTATAATTATTGTTGTAAATAATTAATATTTTAATATTAATTATTAATTGATAATACTATCACTCCCACCACCATTATTGTTATAAAAAGAAATTTAATGTTTTTTTTAATATTTATTCCTCATATTATTACTTTAAAAGTATTTTAGAACATTAAGATTAAATTAATTTGAGATTTAAAAGAAAATTTACTTCATTTTATATATATTAAGGCATTAATATTAAATAAATATCAAAATATATAATTAACCTCATATATTTTAAAGAATAAAAAAAGATATTTTTTTTTACAAAAAAAATAATAAAAATAATCACTAAAATTATTATTATTATTGCACAAACAATGAAACCATAAAATCATCTGATCCGAAAAAAAGATAAAAATAACAGAAAACACAAAAAAAGAACAAAGGAAAAAAGGGATCAATATTAATTTTAAAATATCACCAACATAAATTAAAATTTCAGAATTGAACTGAATAAAAATAAAACCCAAATAAAAAATAAAATAAAATAAAATTAAGAACAAAAACCAAAAGTATAGATGCATAAATACAAATAAAAAATAAACATTGTCTAAGAAGGACCGAAAAAACTAAAGGAATTAATATCAAATAAAAAATTAAGAATAAGGACTAAAATGAAAAACAAAATATATAATTAATTTCAATCAAAGGACAAAATTAAAACAAATAAAAACCTTAGGACCAAACAATTAAAGATATTTTAAAAACAAATTGTTGTGTAATTTTTTTTTAAATAAAATAATAAGGACCAAAATGAAAGGTAGAATATATCATAAATTTCAATTGGAGGACTCAATTAGAACAAATTAAAACTTGCATACCGAAATAATTAAAGGAATCAAGAGGAAACCAAAAATCAAAAGAATAAGGACTATATTGAAAACCAACATATATAATCATTTTGAATTGAAGGGCACAATTGTAACAAATCAAAATTCTCATTGAAGAAATCAGAACATTGAGATTAAATTAATTTAAGATTTTAAAAAAACTTAAACTCTTTTTTTTTTTACATATATATTTTCAAGCGTTAATATTAAACAAATATAAAAAATAATAATTAGCCTCACATATTTTTAAGAAAAATAGCTTTAAAATATTTTTTTATCATTATTTTAAATGTCTTATTTATAATAAAATGAATATATAAAAATACTAAATAATTGAAAGTTTTGTACGTTAATTATTCGCTCAGATGCATAGCATAAAAAAAAATCTAGAACTATTAACATTTTTTTACATGTTAAAAAATATGATTCTGTCTGCGACAAAGCGCAGAGCAAGTTGCTTGTATATTTTTTTATTGTAGATAATTTGGCCTAAATTTTCAACTTGTTTTGTCTAAGTGTGGCTCCGTATTTTTTTGTTTATGTGATATTAGATTTGAAATACCATACATAAAAAACCCGCAAAAGTTATTTTTTTAACAATAACAACACCGACTGATGAATTATTTCAAGTATTATTCTAATTATTATTATCATGATTGTTAAATTATCATATTTATTATAGCTTCCATTATAATTATTGTTGTAAATAATTAATATTTTAATATTAATTATTAATTGATAATACTATCACTCCCACCACCATTATTGTTATAAAAAGAAATTTAATGTTTTTTTTAATATTTATTCCTCATATTATTACTTTAAAAGTATTTTAGAACATTAAGATTAAATTAATTTGAGATTTAAAAGAAAATTTACTTCATTTTATATATATTAAGGCATTAATATTAAATAAATATCAAAATATATAATTAACCTCATATATTTTAAAGAGTAAATACCTTTAAAATAATCGTTATCATTATTTTATACGCTTTATCTATAATAAATTAAATATATAAAAAAACTAAATAATCGAAAGACTTGTAAGTTGATTATTTCTCTCAGATGTATAATATCATAAAATAATCTAGGATCATTAGCATTTTTTTAAAATGTTAAAAATTTTGGTTATGAATAAAAAAGAAAAAGCAAATCTTTTCATTATCTCCAATTTCTCTTACCTAATCAAAATGAAATAAAGTTCACAAAATCAATTAAAATATTGACAGTTAAATATGTATCACAACACAAAAATCAAACCATAAAATTTATAATTGTGTTCAAAACATGATAGATAGAATTTTATATATTTTCGTGGAGTTAGAGATAATTACTGGCCTCAATTATCTCTATAAATCCATGTAAACGATGGCTTCCACAACCTACAAAATGGACAACTCCAATTTCTTGGAAGAAAATGGGGATGGAAAGAGAGGGAGAAGAGTAGAGCTGTGATAAAAGTCCAAAGAACATGTAAATTGGATAGGGATTGGCAGACTTGTGAAGTGAGAAAGCCGAAACGACACCTTATAATTTAAATGGCGTGGGAAAACACTGTGGATTGCGACAGTGTTTTTCCCACGCCTTTTATATTATAGGTAATATACTAGTCAACTGCCCGCACTACGTTGCGGGTGTAGTGCGGCGAAAAAAATAATTTTTACAGTTGTTAAGATTAAAATATAATATTTTAATATATAAAATTTGGTATACTAAAAGATATTAACATTGTCTATTATAATAACAATAATATCGAAGTCTCAACTTCTAAAATTATCATTATTATTATTGTCAAAAAATTATCATTATTATTATTGCCAAAAAAATCCTAAAAACCTCAACAGAAGATCAAGCATTTTTTTTTTATTATTGCTATCACTGTTAAAACAATAAAAATTATCAAATTATTCTAAGAGAAAAATACCTAAACACATTAACAAAGGAGCAAGGAAAAAAATTATTATTATTATTATTATTATTATTATTATTATTATTATTATTATTATTACTACTACTACTATTATTATTATTATTATTATTATTATTATTATTATTATTATTATTATTCTATTATTATTATTATTATTATCATCATTATTTTTACTGAGAGAAAAAAACCTAAACACATTAACAAAAGAGCAAGGAAAAAAATATTATTATTGTTGTTATTATTATTATTATTATTATTATTATTATTATTATTATTATGGAAAATAAAACACAAATATCAATTTATCAAGGGATTAAAATAAAAAATTCAAACTATTATCATTATTATTATTATTATTATTATTATTATTATTATTATTATTATTATTATTGTAATTATATTTTTTTATATTATTATTATTATTATTATTATTATTATTATTATTATTTTTGTTATTATTATCATTATTATTATTATTATTATTATTATTATTATTATTATTATTATTATTATTATTATTATTATTATCATCATGATCATTATTATTATTATTATTATTATTATTATTATTTTTTATCATTATTATTATTATTATTATCATTATTATTATTATTATTATTATTATTGTAATTATATTTTTTTATATTATTATTATTATTATTATTATTTTTATTGTTATTGTTGTTGTTGTTATTATTATTATTATTATTATTATTGTAATTATATTTTTTTATATTATTATTATTATTATTTTTATTTTTATTGTTATTGTTGTTGTTGTTATTATTATTATTATTATTATTATTATTATTATTATTATTATTATTATTATTATGGTTATTATGGAAAATAAAACACAAATATGAATTTATCAAGGGATTAAAATAAAAAATTAAAACTATAAGGGCCAAAATGAAAATTCAATATATTATCAATTTCAATAAAAGGATCCAATTGAATAAATCAAAACTTCTGTACTGTATTGATTGAATAATTTAAACCCAATCCGAAAATTAAAAGAAGGAGGACCGAAGTGCAACATTGACATTCAATCAATTCGAATTGGAGGACCCAATCGAACTAAATCAAAACTTACCGAACCAAAATCGAACCAAAATCAGGACAAAACACAAAATCGAAAGTAAAGGGACCGAAATGAAAAGTATCACAAAATGGGGGACTCTCCTGCACTTTTACATGCAGGAGAGAGAGAGAAACGTGGCCGGCGTTTTAACCGGCCTCCGACGCGTCTACGGACATTTTTCAGGTACACGCGCCGACGCGGGAGGAAGACCACGCGGAGACGCATCGAGATACATGGCGAAACCTTGATTCCGGCCACCGGACGACACCGCACGCGCCGCCTAAACAGGGCGTGGGACGTGAAACAGGCTGGCGCGTGCGGAACACGCACTGACAAACCGTCAGCACTAAAAACAAAAAAGAAGGTCAATTACCGTAATAACCCTGTACCGAAATCAATGTTTTTGTCTTATTTGGGGGCTAGAAGCGTAATTAGCCATTTTAAATATATTAAATATAAAAAAAAGTGCGGCGGACCGGACCGGTCCGGTCCGGTCCGTACGCGTGCAATTACCGGAATGGCCCTCTCCCCCAGCCGTTTTTACCTCCAGACCGATCCCTATTTTGTCCTATTACCGGGGCTAAAATCGTCAAAACACTGTTCAAAATCGAAAAAAAAAAAAAAGAGACAGGCGGACGAACTCGCGCGACGCAGGGCTGATAAAGTTCGAGTCCACAGTGAATTTAGAGACATACTACAGGGAAAGTCTGAGCTCTTTTAGAGCATTTTATAATATATATATATATATATATATATATATATATATAATTCAAGTAAATTAGACATTTGTTTTTATTCTCCCATCAAACTACTTGCAATTTCATCACGAATTAAATCGATATGTGAATGCCTCTGCGATCCCTTGCTATTTGATTGAGAAATAACATCTTATAACAATATCATTAGTAACAACATCTGCGATCCAGTAGTAGAGATATAATTCCAAGGTCAAATCTAGTTGCAAGTTTTTGATACATAATCAATCGAAAAACAACAGAGTTGTGAAGTGAAACGAAACCACTCGTCTTTCCCTTTCATCAGGAATCTACACTTTTTTTTAATATATATTTTTTTAAAAAAAATCAGACTTAGCCTGACCCAACCGAGTTGGGCCTAAATGCCCAACTCTGCTAGACTTAGGTTGGGCCGAGAGGAGGTCCAGCCCAAGTCCAGCATATATAGAGAGTGAAACTGTACACTGCACTATTCACGTCTTCTTAAAACATGAACAGTGCAGCAGGAAGCTATGTGAATTAATTTACGTGAACAGTAGTAGTCGGCTGACAATGATGAGAGGCTCAACTGCCGATGTCGGTGGGTAAAGGAGACCGAGGTGGTTTTTCCTTTAGTAGTGGCATAGAAAATGGTGGTATGTGGTGGTCAAAAGGAGCATCGGAAGCTTGTTGTCACTATTTCTGCTTCTACGTTGGGGCATACTATTGTCGCTAGAGGTCACAACGGAGCTTCTGGCGTGGATGAGAAGGTACCGGTGCTAAGGGGGATAATGGTGGTGCTCTTCAGGAGTTGCCCCTGACTGTGAAGAGAGAGAGATGCCGCTATGGGACAGAGAGATAGTCGGTGGTGTGCTTGCGATTAGTGTTCTTCCCACCGTTTAATTGCTTCATGCTGCTACATGAAACACAGTTACAATGCTCTTCATGAAACGCAACAAAATGAAACGTAAAAGCTTCAAAATTAAGTGTCTTCTAAACTGTGGTTCAGATGTTTTTTGTGGGTCCCATAGCCATTGAAACTGTGTTTTGAGAGAAACCAAACGACTAAAAAATTGTGTTCTCTCAAAACTCCATTTGGAATGTAATGCCAAACAACAACTAAGATTGCAACCCATTGTCTAATTAATTGGTAAATAAAAATATATATTAGGTTAAATGTATGAATGTTTAATTATTAAATTCAGATTAAAGTTTTATAAAACACAGTACAGTTAAGCATGTGTCCCCTGCAATGGAACCTCATGTTGGCACTGGTATGGACTTTCTACACACCAATGCCGCATGTTGGTGGTGTAGTTGAGTTTATTTTTGAAATTGAGTTTCATTAAATATATATATATATATATATATATATATATATATATATATATATATATATATATATATATATATATATTAAATTAATGTGTTTTTATTTCTTAAAAATTAATTTTGACATCAGCATATGAAAATAATCTAAAAACACTATTTTTTAATTAATTTAAAGTAAAGAATAAAACTAAAAATATTTTTTTTTCAAAAACGCTTCTGAAACGTAATGTCAAATTGAACCTTTGCCAAATATAGACAGCTTGAGCAAAAAAAAGGCATATATTTATATGATTTTTTTAAATAGATAAAAATAATTGTTTACACATAAATTTTTAGAGAAGAAAAATGAGTTTATTACACCCAGAAACCACAACCAATCTCAGTAAGCAAGACAGCCTCCCTATACATTTTCATTATCCCAACCACTAAATAAAAAATTCAAAGAATAAAGGTTGAAATGAAAAATAAAATATATAATTAATTTCAATCGAGAGACAAATTTGAAACACATAAAAGCATTGGGAATGAAACAAAAAAAAGGGATTTAAAAAAAATATAGTGTAATTTTATTAAAAAATCAAAAGAATAAGGACTGAAATAAAAACCAACATATACAATCAATTTCAGTTTAAGAGCACAATTGAAAGTAATCAAAATTTTCATTAAAGTAATCAGGAATAAACCGAAATCAAAAGAATAGAGACTGAAATAAAACAACTAAAAACATGAAGGATTGTCATGTATTTTCCAGCAGCAGGAGAAAGAAAATGGTGGGAAATTAAAAATTGTTCATTGGTAATTTACTAACCTTCACACGACATGTGCCACATCGAGAGGAAGAGAACATGACGGCATACTTGGTGACCGGACATTTTAAACCACATATAGACACCACATGTGTTGCCTGATAGACACGTGCTCGTGAAAAAATGTTAGCGTGTCGTACGCCTGTAGTAAATTAAAAAAAATAATTTAAAACATACAGAATTACCTATATGCTCCTGGGCCCAACGATAACCGTGAAAACCAGACATGAAAGTACCACAACGCCCCCGCAAGGTATTTATGTAGTTTCATTGTGCATGAATATGTGAAAAAACAAAAATATCCCCAATCGACCCTCGTCTTTTTGTCAACTTCTAGTTGTAAAGTAGTAGTTTCACCGTGTAAATTAAAACAGAAAAATACCGGAAAACCCCAACAATCTGAAAATACCACACATGTCCCCAGGAAATATTCAAAATACCTCCAGCTCCGAGGGTTAAAATTTTTGATTTGAGGAGTGAAATGATAATTTTACTATTGAAATTTACAATGATGTATGTTGAGAGACACAATAATTGTTTCTAATTATCTTAAAAATCTTGTCTTTCAGTCAAGGTTATCCTAATATATATATATATATATATATATATATATATATATATATATATATATATATATATATAACCCGTGGCTTTTTTACTATGCACCAGTGCACTGTGCATATATATATATATATATATATATATATATATAACCCGTGGCTTTTTTACTATGCACCAGTGCACTGTGCATATATATATATATATATATATATATATATATATATATATATATATATATATAACCCGTGGCTTTTTTACTATGCACCAGTGCACTGTGCATACAGACACAGTGCACTGTGGATTGCAACAGTAGTTGTTTTTTTTTTTTTTTGCTTTTTTTCCTTCCTACTTACGTTTTTTTTCTGTTTTTTTTTTTTTCGTTTCTTTTTTTTCCTAATTATTCTTTTTCCTCTTTTTTTCCTCCGTTTTTGCTTCTTCTTTTTTTGCTTTTTTTTTGTATTTTTTACTTATTATTTTTTTTATTATATTTTTTTTTTCTACTTATATATTTTTTTGGTTTTTTGTTTTTTAATAATCGGGGTGTCCGAGCTCGCTTAAATGCACCACGATTAATCTCCATATCCAATTTTTTTTGATAACCAGGGTGTCCAGGTCAACTTATGCATACCACGACAATCCCCGGACCCACGTTTTTTTTCTAAAATGCTTTCCTGCTGGTAAATTTTTTTCTTTTTTTTATAATTTTTTTTCTTCACTGATATATTTTTTTTATAACCGGGATCTCCGACCAGCTTAAGCACACCACGACTAATTCTTGGGCCGAATTTTTTAAAAAACAATATGGATTGCTACAGTGCTTTCAAGCTTATACTTTTTTTTTCTTTCTCTTATAGATTTTTTTGTAACCATGGTCTCTCAGCCAGCTTAAGCTCTTTTTTTCACTTAATATTTTTTTTTTCACTTATATATTTTTTTTATAACCACGATCTTTGAGCCAGCTCAAGTGTACCACCACTACTCCTCGGACCAAATCTGTTTTTTGATAATCGGGGTGTCCAGGCCAGCATGAACACACCATGACTAATCTCCGAACTAATTTATTTATTTTTTTTATTTTTTTTTCCTTATATGTTTTTTTATTCACTAATCTCCGAACCAATAATAATGATAATTTTAGTGATTATTTTTTTATAAAAATCTTTTGATTTTTTTTAGATTTTCCTAAAATTTTAATTTATATCGGTGATCATTTTAAAAGTAATATTACTCTATTTTTTCCCTTTATTCGTTTTTTTTTGTTTTCTGTTTCTTTATTTGTTCTTTAGATTATATGATTTTTATGATTTTATTATTTATGCAATAATAATGATAATTTTAGTTATTGTTTTTTTTTAAAAAAAATCTTTTGCTTTTTTTTAATTTTTCATGGAAATTTAATTATTTTAATTGTTTTGGCAATAATGTTAGTAATAATTTTAACTTTAATAGCAATGATAATGGCAATAACGTCAGGATGAATTTTCAATCTGTGTTTTCGTCTTTTTGTTGATAGAAAATTAACAACTTATTTTTTTATTTGATTATTGTATGTATTTTCACAATTTATATTTCATTTTTGTTTAATTTAAATTGAATTATAAAATGAACTAATCTTAATACAGTGAACTTAATAATTCAGATATCCGAGTTTTCTTGCTTTTTTAATGATGATGATAAATTTAAGCTGGTTATTTCGTTTGAAACTACTAAACAGATAAATTTATATCGATTTTAAATTCATATATTTTATAGAAAACTTGCACTTGATATGAATTCTGCACAGATTTATTATTTTAGCTAAATTTATATTATAATAAAAAAATACACACAATTAATATTTTTTACATTGAAAAAAATATTGTGCCGCCCGCGGCAAAGCGCGGGGGCATTGTCTAGTGAACTATAATTGATGTGTTTACGTATTTAATAACGGGAGGGGGGGTTTGTCCCCTTCCAACAATCCTCATGTTGGGTTTGATGGTGCCTTTTCCCGACATATGGCCGCACCCTATTTATGAATCGGAGGCCAGACAACTCTTTGGTTCTTATCTCTGTCGTTATGTCAGCTTCGATCATACAATTTCCAGCGTCGACCTTACTTGGGCCCGAGTTGAGCTTCAATTTGTTTTCAAGTAGTTTACTCAAGTTCCAGCCAATTAACAATTAATCTGTAAAATCAATTCTCTATTATAATTCGATTTAATTATAATATTTACTATATAAATAAATTCAATTTAAATTTTTAAAATTCAATTTATATTTTATTTTTATATATTATACTCATCATTTTCATTTTATTTTATTGCAAGTCACTAGAAAAGAGACTGGTATAAGTATATTTTGAAAAACTTAGTTTTAACATTAATAAAAAAAAAATTAGAATAGTATATCAGAGGTGTTGATTTTAATTTTTTTTAATTAAATTTTAAATCCAATTACTTAACATTCAAAATGGTTTTAAATATTAGATTGCATTAAAATATCTAAATTAAATGTAAAAAAATGCAGTAACTGCTCTGATATGTGAAATTACAAAATAAACATTAATATTGAGATTGTGTTCCTCTTTCCTATTCTCAATGTTAAGAGGATACTAAAAACAACTTTGCATTTTTTTTGTAAAAGTCCACTTTAGATGGAATACACTAATTATTTGCAAAATAGTTTTTAAAAACTATTTTCATTTAGTTATTTTACCATTAAAAATTAAAATAGCTATTTGTACAAAAAAAATATGATTTAAATTTTATACACGCACGAACACAATTATTCTTTTCCTATTCATGTATTGTTTTGTTTTACTAACATTTTTTTTAATTAAATGTACATGCAGTTAAAATAATGTTTTTGTAAGAATCTCAATAATTTAAAATAAGTAGGATATATATATATATATATATATATATATATATATATATATCTTGAATCTAATCTACATTTCCTTACTATTGTGTTTTTTAGAACCTTTGTTTTTAAATAGAAAAAACTTATTAACAGAACTTGAAAGATGTATCACAAGACTTTAGTACACTTAGGATTGAAACAGTGTACTAACAATTTTGCTCTTCTTAAAAAAACACTAGTTTAGGTCTTGGGAGTAAGATGATCTTTAAACATGATCCATTGGTTATTATAAAAATGATTGAAAGCAACATAGTCTTTTTTGTTTTTTTATGGTAAAATAATATTATTTAAAAGCAAAACTCAAGGTTAACCAAATGTTAAGCCCAAACCTATACATGTTTGGAAAACTGCCAAACAAACAAAGCTCAGATATATATATATATATATATATATATATATATATATATATATATATATATATATATCTGGTCTTGTGATTATTAGACCTGATATCCTTTGACTCAACTAAGTGTTTAGCCCATGCATATACAAGTTTAGGTTATAAAGACTCATTGAATTCTTAGAATAAGAGGTATTCAGTCTCCATTTATTTTAAGAGTTTCTAAAAAAAGTACTATTAATTAAACATTAGAGAGTCCTAAAATTCATAAAAAAAAAATATATATATATATATATATATATATATATATATATATATATATTGCACGTACTAAACAGCAATCAACTCCTACCCTCACAAATATGAACAAAACAGATTGTTAAAACTAAAAAACTAAGTAATTATCCAGCACATAAATCTTTTTCTCAGATTATTTGGATTTTTTGTGACGACATCATCATCGTCTTTGAGAGAAACAAAGATTGTAATCTACAGCCATGACATTCCATCCTCCAGCTTATCGAACACGGAGAGTACAGTTGATAATCGTTAACTAATAGCAGCCGGATCATAAAATTTACAAAACCTGACACGATCCAATTAAGATCCATATGAAATTAGTTTGAAAAACATCTCTTATAATTATGTCTCACAGCATGGACGCACGCAATAAAACTTGCCCAGCAAGGTGAGCGTAGAGACCTGGACAAACAGTGAGGTTGTGAAAATTGAAGACTATCACGTTACAGCTAATCCATGTCTGCCACAGACGGCGACTCTGTCTGAATTAACGAGGACAGGGGCTTGGAGAGTACCATTTTATTAAATTCTTTCCATTATATGTATTCACCTGCATCGGTACAAGCCCACAAAACACATACTAGAGAACAGATTTCACCTAGATCTGTATCTAATTTTAGATTCATCCGTACCCTCTTTTGAGTAAATAAGCTTGGTGTTTATGCTTTTGAGGAAATCTGCATTATGCGAAGCATCCCCTTCCTGTTCCACCACTGGAACTCCCTATTTTATACGAGAATTCTGCGACCGTACTTCATCTGTTCCATCTTTAGCCGTTTGCTTGGAGGCCAAATTTTGTTCGAGGAAATGGGAGAGTTGGAGTCATCATGGTGTGTTTTACATTCTGAGGTACCGTAAAAAGTTTTTGAAAACCATCCAAAAGAGAAGAAGATTAGTGGCCGAAGAGAGTTACAATAATTTTGCTAGGGCAATGAATAAAGGGTTTTTATTTCAGCCTCTGCACGTAAAATGAACTTCCTTTTCGGATTAGCTGGCTCACGACCTCATTGATTAGTAGGAGAGGACGAGGCAGAAAGTCAAGAGAGGAAAGTGCGGTGTCGGCGGTCTTTCAAGTGCTTCATAGCGTAGAGCCCAATGTGAAGTAGGGCAGAGGCTTTTGTTTCAGAATAGCATGGCCATTATCTGCTACAAATCGAAGACTCACAACAACACGCTACAGAAGCATCGATTACTCTAATCTGCTAGCCAGGCATGCTTCTGGGATCATCATCAGCCATGCATAAATAGGATATTTTTGTGGGTCTTATTATTAAGCCCTATATAGCATTAGGTATTACTGTAGAAATATGAACAGATAAAATGGCTGACAAAATACACTTTTGGGGCGAATTAATGAAAAGTCCAGGCGATTTGGGGCTGTTACAGTGCCAAGAACAGTGTTCTGACTTCATCAGCTTTGACCCCGGCATGAATATTATCTAAGAAATTTTTCTGAAATGATTCTTCAGTCCCACCTCATCTCGTGGAGTATTTTAACTTGAAATCTCTAAGTAAAGATTCACAATCTCTGTCGCTGGTGGAAAGTTTTCTGTGGCCGGCCACCTTCATTCATCGTTTCTTTGTTATCATCGCTATAAAACTTTAGGCTTGATCCCTGATATTAGTTTCACATTAGCTACCGAGGGTTCGACGGATTATTAACTTTAAAGCTCCTAATAGTTGAAATATACGTAAATTGATTTGAACATTTATGTTCCCAAAAAAACAATAATTGTCTACTTGTTAAACCATACATATCAAGTCCAGAATGTTGAAAACTATTCATTGATCGTCTGGATTGGACAAATATACATGAACAAAAGACAGATAACAGCACCACAGCAGAAGAACGAACAAACAATAGCTGCAGATACTTGAATTTGTAATCAAGAATAATGACATTTGTCTTGAAATAAATCTCCCTTACATAATTTTTTACGTGTTATTCCTCTACTTATTTGAAAATTGAATATTCCATAAACTTTTTTCTGGGAAAAGACCATTGCTTTTCAGTCAACTAACTTGTTGAGAGCCTAAAATCTTCTATATCATATCATATATGGGTAATTTGAAATGAACAGCAGGCTGTGAAATTGAAAAGAAAAGGAAAAACTACATTAAAATTCATTAAAAACTAATATAAATCATATATTAGTAACTGTTTTGAAATTGAAAAGGTAGACAGTAGAAATAAAGATGACATAGATTTATATATGTCTTCTATCATGTAATATTGAAAAAAATGCAAATTTAAAGTTTGTTCTGGTTAATTTTTTAATATAAACCTTGTGAAAAAATTAGGAATTGTTTTTTGTAAGAAAAACTGTGAGAACAGATGCTCAAAAAATCTCATCATCATGTGTAATAAAAGTTTAATAAGATGGAAATAAATTCAAGAATTGAATTTCTCCCAAAACCAATTGGAGAATACCCTGATTATCATGATGAACTTGGAAACGGTACTCGTCAGCGAGAGATCAAGGCATGGCCCCAGGAATCACAGCGACCCAGACCCGTGCCTTGGGTCTGAGCCATCAGATACTAAAAGGTCCCATAAGGTCAAAAGGAGCTACAAAACTCTAGTTAAGGGGAGGGTTGGACCCCAGCTATAGCTAGGCTGGACTCCCTCCCTCCGCAACAGCCTTTGACCTCTCTTCCAGTCCCCATGACCCCCCCGATTTCATTCATCCATCTCCAAGTGACTAAATTACCCTCCCAGCTCTCCAGGAATGACAGTGAGAGATGGAGGGAGATTCTCCAATCTGGTCAATAGAGAAGAAAATCCAAGTTCCAAGTCAATGGTCTTTGCGTCAATGGTCTTTGCGTCCTCAAGTATGCGTTTGTTAGTTTCTCTATTAACACACGTATATGACTAATTTTATATACAAATTTTAAAATTAATAATTATATAAATTTTTTAATAATTATTATATTTATAATTACAGGATTCGAATCTGAGATCATAGAAAAAGCAAGCTTTTAATCCTAAACTCTTACTCTGGACTAACACTTCTGGGGTAGGTTTTGTGGCAAGGGAGAGGAGGAAAACTGTTCTGGGGCAGAGCTTGGAAATGTTAGCCTTTGACCTCTCCAGTCCCCATGGCCAAGGTATTACAAGCTGGAGTTCAGGGCGTAAAGAGACAGGCATCAAATTAGATTAAGGGTATTGCTGGTACTGCAAAACAATGACTGTAGAAATCTTAGTTTTAGAACTGGGAGAATGATAAACAAGTAAACAGAGTTGCTGGCAGGCTTCCCAAAATAGCCATCTTTTTTGGCACGTGACTTATGATGGATGGGGTAAATTACTCTTCGCCCTTCGAACCGCGCATGAAATGAGATTCAGCGTTGATCAACGAATAGAAAACTCACTCTTCAAAAGCAGCAGTGTTGAATTTTTATTTATATATTTTTTTATTTATCTCGGCGTCTACGCAAACGAATATTAAATGAGGAAACAGTAAAGCAGTGAAAGGGCAATAAACAAAGTAAGCAAGAAGAACAAGAAAGAACAGCGAATCTTTCTTTGTGCTTTCACTCCTTTTCATGTCTTAACTCTTCCTGGCCCATGGCCTCCCTTTCACTGCAAAAGTAAAGCAAGGGCCCCATATTTCTATACAACTGGGAGTGCCCGTTTATATACAAGATGACAGAGGGGGAGAGCATGGGACCGCTCTCTAATGGGAGGTGAGATTTAATTTGTGAGAAAAATATCAAAAAAATTCAATAAACCATTCATCTTTTCTATAAGCTGTACACATTTCTTATTCCAGTTTACCTCCCGTTTGATCTTCTCTCTCCGGGAAAAAAAACATTTCCCTGTTCCCTATACCCCTATCTTTCAAACCTTCACAATCCTCGGTCGCCACAAAAATCTCCAGAGATAATTTAAAAAGGACAACAGAATCACACTTCCCCCCCTCCCAACTCCATGGCTGATCTTCAAAACTCAGAGCCATGAGCACCCCTCAAAAACAGCCTGCCAAGCAATCCTTACCGCATCTGCAGATTATTTGGTCGAACCATTGCCCGCATCAGCATAATTCCCCGTGGAAAGGGGGGTTCGACCAGCAACACTTTTTACTTGCAAGTATCTTTGGCGCTGGCTGCTACCTGTCTTCTATAAATATTCTCCCAATGAAATCCCGGAACCTCTTCGAATAGAGTTTTGGATCTACTGCTGAGATCGAGGAAGGGTCTGCTTGCAAGGATTTGTAGGCATGCTCCAGCTTCTTGCTAATATCATAGTCTTGTAAGATATCAATGACTCCAAAATAAAGGACCACTTCGTAGATTTCACCGCTTCGAGAAGGGGTCAGATGGCTAAATCCACCAGGGGTGTACTGATCAAAATCACTCCTCCTCGCCATCCGCTCTGCTCTTGCTGGCATGTTTGCTCCTAGCCTTATTAGAGGCTTCCTGAAACAACACGTTGGAAATTCAACACATAATTAACATTCCAGATATATTTATGTCACCCCCTATACCAAGAGCGGGTAGTGGGTAATAAAATGAAACTAGGAATGACTACGGAAAGACGAGAAATATTACCTCCCAGATAAAACCCGGTCCATGTCTTGTAGCTCTGCTTCAAGAAAGCGACACCCACGCATGAACTTTTCATTCTGAAACGAATCTTTTTTTCCTGCATGTAGCACACAAACTTACTGATGAAAAAACTGCAGAATATAAAAAACACAATCCTTTTAAAATTGGCACTATGCTTGCTTACCAGAACGCAAAAGAAAAGGTGACAATCCCATTTTATCATAATTGCTGTCATCACGGAAGTGTAGACCAACCAAGAGACTATAATCCATGATTTTCTCAGCTTCCAAAAACTCACAATCGCGATCAATTTGGCTGGTCATCATCAGATAGAGCATGTTATGAGCCGTGCAACATAAGCCACCTATAAATTCCTGTGAAACAAATGCCTAACAGAAAATAGACAGCATATTGAAACTTACTTGATAAACTCCTGGAACCAATTTCGCTGCAGACGAAAAACATAGTTGAGGTCAAGGTCCTTGAGAGTTGTGGTTTCATCAATCTCATCCTCAGGCTTATTTGTTGTGCGACCATGGGAGGATCCTTTCAGGTCAAATCTTCGATGTATTCTATACTCTGAACAGAACAGGTTGCCCATCACAATGAAACGGGTCTGGTTTCCAAATAAACGTTATGATCAGACATGTAAAAAAGTTCCATTAACGAGTGGAAACAAAATATTTCTCTTCCAACTAACCTTTGGTCCGCCAATCGGTTTAACACAATGCACACCAAAGAACTTTGTCACCAGTGAGTTTTCATACCGGCAAACATGTTGGAAATAACTGGAAAGCATCCTAATAAGCACCTGAGCATGGATCACCAAACTTCAGAATCAATGTAACTGTCCCACATTTTGGTCTTGTGCAGTCAAGAAAGAGCACGAAAGCAAAGAAATGAGCAATTTACCACTTGCTTCTCGTGCACCTTTGAAACAGTTTTCTTCCATTTCAAACTTCAAATTTAACAAGACAGAATTCAATGAGGCAGAACTAACCTTGACTTCTGATTTCTTTACTGTCTTTATCATAAATCTATCATCCTGGGTAAGATAAAAGAAGCTTCCACTCTTCCCTGGAGAAGAAAGCTCTCTAAGGGCATCATTTCCACAAATCGCTAGCATGTAATCAGCAGGATCTACTTGAAAAAGCTCTCTCAAATGCCTGACATAACCAGGGAAAAAAAAGGTCACCACCATAGCATAAAGAAAGAATAGAACACAAGTAAAGCAATCAAGCACTTTGACCCCGTTTAACATTGCAGTCCAACCATGTTTATTAAACTTTTTGAAGTATTTTCAGCTTTGAATTAATTTGTGTTTTTCTATGATGCGTTGATGTCAAAAATAAAATAAAATAATTAAATATTATGATGTATTTCTCTACCACATTCCCAAACCGATACTTAATGGATGCTAGCAAGTCGGAAGGACATGCATAGGCAATTGTAGCAGGTTCGAGTTTATGAAGATGGGATATCATCTCAAGGGGGAAAGAAAACGCAAAAGAGAGCATGGATGAACCTTAAAAGTTCCAAAATATAACAAGAAATAAAAATCACATACTCGGGCAATTTCAAAGAAGAGAATGAAATACCTAAACACCACAGGACAGTAATCCTTCCATCGAAAATCAGAAGACTGGTGTGGAGGTGTAATTTTTGATCCTTCAGGTGGAAACCTCGTCCAGAACTTCTCCCTTGGATCAAAATCACTTGGCTTCAAATCCCTCAAAATCTGAGCATGCTTCCCGACAGAATACCTAGAATTAAATACCCACCATTACAGAATCAAAACAGCCAAATCAACTCACAAAGACACAATATAAAAGCAATCAAACACAAAGCAAACTCCAAAAAAAAAAGTTAAAACTAAAAGAAAAACTTACCTAATACCCAATTGCAAATTAAGCATCAAATCATAATTCTTATGCCCTTTCGAGATGGGAAGGCCGGGTTTCTTAACCTCTCCACCACTAAAACAACAGGGTCCCCTTCTAAAATGTCTAATACCATCTCGATCCAAACCTAAACCATCTCGATAAATCATTTCTGCTTCCACATTATCAATAATATCACAAGTAATATCACCAGCATCCCCATCACTTTCCCAAATACAAATCCTAGGAAAATTCATCCCACTCCCTCGCCCTCCATCAACTGACGACCTCTTCCTCGTCGTTGTAGTGGTTAAAACCAAATCACTCTTGTTCCCTTTTAAACAACATTCCTTTCCATTACCAGGATAAAATGTGCCCTTCAATTGCTGTCCTTTTGCATCCTTGCTATTGTTATTCCAGTTCCCAATATAACAACTTCCATCTGGCCATGTAAACACCCCATTCCCTTTCGGCACTCCATTTTCCCATTGCCCATCATATCTATTGCCGTTAGCCCAAATCAAAACTCCTCTCCCTGAAATGACGCCGTTCTTCCACTCACCAACATATTCATTCCCGTTTTTCCACACATACCTCCCTTGCCCGTCTTGGAAATTCTTCTTCCATGTCCCTTCATAGAAATCCCCATTAGGGTAACTTTTTTGCCCATGCCCATGTTTTCGATCGGAGCTCCATGACCCGCGGTACGTGTCCCCGTCGGAACCGATAAAAGTACCGAATCCTTCCATCCGACCCGATTTAAATTCCCCTTCAAAAGTAGCTCCTGAAGGCCAAGAGAATTTCCCTTTCCCAGATGCTTTTCCGCGACGCCACTCGCCTTCGTACATACACCCGTCGGTCCAGATGTACTTCCCGGATCCGTGTGGCGCGTGACCCGAGAAGGATCCGATGTAGAGATCCCCGTTCGGGAGTTGCTTTTCTTCAGCGGTGTCGGACGAGCTGCTGGCAGTGAAGACGGTGGTGGCAGGAGTTACACGGCAGGTGGCGGATTGGGATCTAGGGCGGCTAACAGCAATGGGTAGTGGTGGAATAGCTGCTTGCTTTGTGATATCTTGGTCTGCCACGAGTAGCATAATCTTATCTAGCTGCTTATTAGGAGTAGAGGTATTGTCGAGCTCTCCCGATTTCTTCTTCTTTGTGGTTGAAACGACGTCGGTTAGCTCATCAACGGTAAGTCCTTCACGCATTTTGTAGCTCGCATAGAACAGCACCCCTCACGCTCTTCTCTCCTCTCCTCTCCTCAAATTTCTCTACTGCTTTAAAATCTCTTGTTGTTATTTATGGCAGCATTTGTTGGGTTGGGCATTTGATGTTGTTCGGTGGTTATGTGGAAACGGAAACGCCGGAGAGAAGGGCATTTCCCGGACCCGGAGAGTTATTGCACTTGTTTTATAAATTTCTCTCTCTACTATTTTTCTTTCGATTTGGTTTGTGCCTCACTTTCTCTCTCTCTTTTAAGGCTTTGTGCTTATGGAGGAATCTTTACAAACACGACCATACGACGACGACACTAATAGTAATGGGGAGAGAGAGAGAGAGAGAGAGAGAGAGAGAGAGAGAGTTATTTACTTATTTAGTACCTGTAAAAAATGAAAAGGGGACAGATAGAGAGAGAGAGTAATGAATGAGCCGGCTTTTGCCTAGGGAACGTTGATGGTAGTACGCACTATGCAAGATATACTACAGCCAGGGCAGCTTTTTTTTTCTTTCATGTTTTCTTGAACGTTTCTAATTTCTCAGGACAAATATGCCCTCCTCTTTGTATAGTTGCTACAGATAAAAAGGAAACTACACACTATTTTCTCTCTCTTTGCCTCTGATTTCATCGTGACGTGACGGAATATACTTAGAACCACACCAGAGTATCAGCATGTGATTTTCTTTATACCTTTGTTTGACCTTGTTGTTTCGATTTATTACGTAAGTGACATTTGTTTTCGGGTTTCCATGCTCGTCTTCCACTGGTCCAGTTCCATGGAGGTAATAGTGACTGTCAGTTAATTCTTGAATTTATTTTTATAAATATATTAAAATAGTATTTTTATTTCATAAAATCTATTTTTAATGTCAATATATCAAAATAAATAATTTAAAGTTAAAAAAATTGCAAATCTATGGTTGAACCACACTTTCAAATCAGGTTCTAAAGTCCTTTTTTTTATCAAAGTAGTGTTAGGAAATAATAATGAATGAGACGGTATTTCTTACATTTTTTAAATTATTTTATTTAAAAATAGGTTTTATGTTGAAAATATTTAAAAAAATCATAATATATTTTTAAATAAATAATATTTTAAAAAACAATATTTACTATATCATGAAACATATCTTAATTTTGAGAATGTATATAGCATTGAACAATTAGAAGTGATATATGTATTTAGAGGCAAGGTTTGGTAACAGCACTTTGAAAAGTTAAAAGGATTCTTTATATTGCAATCCCACGATGATTTCCTGTACGGTGATAAAAAAAAATAAAAAAAAAATTATATTTGTTTGGTGGATATTTAAATTTTATATAATTGAAGTTTGGTGTTTTAAATCATTAGATTCTGAGATAAATAATCTCAAATTATAAATATTATTTAAAAAAACATCACTACAATATTTTCAGATGCATTTAATATATATATATATATATATATATACTAAGGTTTGGCAGCAGCACTTTGAAGAGTTAAAGGATTCTGTGTATATTGTAATCCCAAAATTATTTTTGGTGTGGTGATTAAAAAAGAAAAAAAAAAACTATATTTGTTCGGTGGATATTTAAATTGAGTATAGCTGGAGTTTGGTGCTTTTAAAATAATTATAGCAGAATCTGGTGTTCGTCTCTAGATTAAAAAAAAATACTACTTTGGGTTTTTGAAAGTATTTTTTTAAAAAATATATTTTTACTAATTTAAAAAAATAAAAAATGTTATTTTAATTAATAAAAAACAATTTAAAAATAAATTGAATAACACTTACAAACAGTCATAAAAAATCCAAAACCATGAATGTTGTCCTTTGCGCTGGCATGGTTTCGCTATTTGAGGTTTGATCGACAGCCGAGTGCAACCACAGGTTTAATTTTTGATGTGTAGCTTTGGAAATCGTGGTAGTGTTAAAAAAAAAAAAAAGTGAGCTGAATTACCTGGCCCACAACGAGGCCCATTCAATTGAGTGGGTGTACATGAAAAGCCCATATGGAAGTGAAAATGCGAGAGGAGGGTGAGAAAAGCATCGTTTACGTGTTTAACATGACTTTGGGAAGTGGGGTGGGGGGGGGCGTTGTTTTTATTTGCCTAAGCGTCGCTCTAAAGTCATCCACCAGAACCCAGACAGCCCTAAAAAAAAGGCCGCGTATAATTCTTTCTGCTTACACTTGAGTGCCGAGATCTCTTTTAGTGAAAAACTTTGAGCTAAATTCATGATATAGGAGTGAGCGGTCGTGATTCCTTTTCAGAGCATCGGCCATGACGCCACAGTGTAATTAATTTTAAAAGGAGGCAAATTAACGAGTCAAGATGATCTTTTGAGAGTCCCCTGCCCCCAACACTGCTGCGTTGTCTATGCACTGCGTTTTACGGAAAAGGGGCAGAAAATATCTTCCTTTTTGGACGTGCGAAATGGATGATAGTAAGAAGTCAATTATTTTTTTTTCTCGTAAGAACACACAGAATTTAAACTGGTACCAACTGTAATTCGGTCTTGTTTATCATTACGTTACAGTAATATTTTTTATTTTTTTAACAGAATATTTTTATTTTTTATTTTAAATTAATAAAATTTAATATTTTTATATCATTTTCATAGGATAATGTCAAAATTAATTTTTTAAAAATAAAAAATATTATTTTGATGTATTTTTTAAAGAAAAGAATTTTCACCAATAACAACTGTGATTAGATCTTGTTTAGCATTGCGTTACAAAAATATTTTAAAAAAAAATAATAATAATATTTTTATTTTAAATTAAAAAATTTGATGTTCTTATATCATTTTCACATGCTAATATTAAAAATAATTTTTAAAAAATAAAAAAATATCATTTTGATGTATTTTTGAATGAAAAATATTTTCAAAAACAGTTTCAACCATACTCTTAAACAAGCACTTGGAAGTATTGCTACGATGTAAGCCAAACAAATTAAATATTAAAAACAACTACCCCATAATAATAATAATAATAATAATAATAATAATAATAATAATAATAATAATAAAGAGCATAAAACTTGGGTTGACTAAGGGGTATCCTTACTAAGAATTTTAAAAAATGAATCACAATGTTTTCTTTTATTTAGAGTTTAGTTATGTAAACACTTAAAAATGTTGCCATAGAATAATATTTATAAAGTATTTTTATTAAATATCATTTGTTTCTATTTGAACAATTTATTTTTTAACACGCATGCATTTCCAAATTAAATTAAATTAGCAAGCCAGGACCCATTTGAAAAAGATCGCAGGACTAAACAAGTGCATGAATCATCATCAATTCCATCTTATAACCTGCCCAATTTGCGTTCCTTTCTCTTCCATGCACAGTATTTTGCCCGTATAAACCCTAACATGTACATGCATGCACGAGGTCGCTACCATTTTTCATTTCCAATTGCTGGAAATCTAAAATAAAAGCTGTATTTAATTGCTAGCCCCTCCCCCTCGAAATTATTTTTCTTCCTTTCTTTGGCAAGGTCATAGGCACAGCTCATACACAATTTCTTCAGCTACTGCTGGTCTCACGATGCATGTGGGATCATCAATTCTAAATAAATTCGTGACCCCTCTCCTCTAATTAATAAGGTCCTCTTTCATGAATCATCTAAGGAGGTGACAAGTGCTTCAAATTTGAAAATTAAAATTTATTTCTTTTAGGTTCGAGCTTTTATTGATATGATAATTACTGAAAATTTATAAAATTATTAATTTTAAAACTTGTAAAACTATTCGAGACACATTATAGTTCATCAGAGAATCGCACTAGTAAAATAAATTAAGGTAATCCTTGATGACAGTGGGCAAAGAATGAATCCCGAAAACTACCCGTTAATCAGTTTTCAATTCCGAACTCTACTTGGGGCAAAGAATGAACTCGACCATACCAATTACTACTGTACGTCGCCGTATCTGCACATATTACTACATGGAGAACCGCAAGCTGTACGTCATGGAACCAGAGACATAATAATAAAGAGGACAGTCGCTGGATTTTCTTACCTACAAAACCTGTTTATTTTTTTTACAAAAATAAAAAAAAAATAATAATAATAATGAGAACGACATTTTGAAACCATCTTGCCCATTTACACAATGCCCACGACCCCCCGGCCAATAGTCTACGCTTATCAACAACTTTCATTAACTAATAAAACCAAAATAGCTGGTGAATTAATATAATTTTCCTGTTAGAACTCCAAATATATATATATATATATATATATATAAAGCTGTACGGGCATTGATTGGGCGTTGAAATGCTAGTTTGAAAACTAGAGCCGCTAAATGATTGATTTATTTTCATTCGTCATGTAATTGATTGATCCATTAATAATTCAATTTAGGAACTTTTTAAATAAAGATGAAAATATATTACAGAAATGTATCGGTCGCTCGTGCCAAACAGTCGCTTTTATAGTTGAACCGGGCGGCCTGAGGTGGCAAGTCACATGGGGTTTTCTCAATGGGCCTGGGTTTTGAAGCTGTGTCTCCGTGTGTGGGACCTTTCCTAGGCGTCGCTCTCCAAGAGTCAGACGTGCGCCTCTGTCTGCCACCTAGTCAGTTCAACGGGGACATCATCGTCATCCACCTCTTGAAGCCACGTGGCCTCTCGGAAATAGATCCTTGCATGTCCACAAGACAGGTGTCGCCAGACTCTTGGGTTTTCACTAACCGACCAACCGTTCATAAGCTGCCCGCCCACGTTTTCTTGTCTTTTCAAATTCACAGAGAACAGTTTAACTAGTACTGCCGCCCGCGTTACGCCCAGAATAAAAACATTTTAAAACATAAAAACAAATATTGAAGTATTAGTGATGTGTTTTTTAAAAACATTAAATTTTAATTATAAATTGAACAGTTTTTTTATTTAATATTAGAATGGAAAATATTTGATCGATCTATATCAACATGAGTTTAACTGAGAAATTCATAAGATACTCTTAAAAAATTTGAAAAGCTCACTTTTAAATTAATTTTATTTTAAAGGACGAAATTGATAAATAAAGTTTATTTAAAAAACAAACTAAGCAAATTTGAGTCAACCATGAAAACTCTAGACATCAGTCATGTATATCATTGGGTTCAATAATTTTACCATCCCATAAATTATTTTTCATTTAATTATACAACATAATTAGTTTTTTAATATGCCAATTTTATTTAATCAAGGGTCAAACTAAAGTATAATTATATTTAAGAATTAATTTAGGTCTAATTAAACAATAATGTAATTATACTTTAAATGAATTATATTAGTTTTATTAAAGACTTAATTGGTAAAAAAAATTAAGTTTTTTTTTTTTTTTTTTTTTTTTTTAATTGAGAAGATTGGAATTATTGACCAAATTTATTTTTTATCAATTCAGCTCGTTAAATCAAGGGTAAAATCAAAAGAAAATCAAAATTTTGGGATTGATTGGAGTTTAAATTGAAGAAATTCACAATTAAGAACTAATTTTGCAAAAGACGTCGAACTATGATGACTTGATTGATTGAAATCCCATCATAGCTCAACGCCTTTTGAGTCAACAATTGGGCATTTTTCATGTAAATAGACAAGCCTTAAACGAATGACATGATATTTTTTGAAATTTTTAAGTCCTCTTTTAGCAAGATTCAACTGTAAATATCTAGGCACCATTTAATTTGTAATTCATGAATGTAAAAAGAGTATATCCTTTGCAATAGTTAGAACTATTAATTTTAAAATTGATCAAAGTTTGTAAAATGTATGTTGTTAGGTTTTTAAATCATGTGAATATATTAAAAGGCAACCAATTTTCTTTTTATAACCCGAAGTTTATTTTTATAGTCACACGGATTATGATGCAACACTTGTAATGTTTTTGGTTTCCATTTGGTTCTAACTTGATTTCCCCTTTTTTTATGGATGGATTCAAGTTTTTAATCCATTTGGTTCTAACTTGATTAAAATCACTTGGTTCTAGCTTTCTTATGAGCAAGTCAGAAGATATTTTCTCACAACCAAGTGATTTTAATCCAATAATTTATGATTATACATTTTAATTAAACTATTTAACCATTAAAAAAGACATGAAAAAGTTAGATGTTCTCACCAAAGAAAGATTGTTTACTAGTGTTTACATTGTTAAATATAAGAAATATTTTAATTACAAGAGTCGGACAACAAACAAATAATCTTATTTTCAAGTATATGCTTACTTTATACCGAATTGTGAAAGTTTGAACAATCATTTCCAAGTAAGCATCTAAAGTTGATAATAAGAAATAAATACAAAAGTTTATAAATTTGTTAGATTTGTTATCCAAATTTTAAATCATTATAAAAGTAAAATGATTGAAAAATAAAGGGAAATTTTAATATGTAAACATATTAAATTATTTAATATATTCTTTATCGTGAATAATTTCTCTATTGTTTTTACCATAATAATGATGCTAAAAAAAGTATGCTTATTGTGTTGGCAAGTGATTTTAGTTTTAACGCTTATTGTGTTGGCAAGTGATTTTAGTCTGAATATTTGGTGGTTATCTTATAAAAAAGAAAAGTGCAATATGAGTTTGCAAGTTAACAAGAAAAGTTAAACAAATAATAATAAAAAAAGTTAAACAAAAAGTGAAAAGGTTAAGTCAAAGCAACTCCTACTATATTTGCTCTATTTAGCTCTGACTGTGTTTGTTTAGAAGAAGATAAATAACCATTAATTTACTGAGTTAGGCTAATTGGTCAGAAAACTATAAAAAAAAATGATGTAGAGAAAAAGATACAATAAAGAATATACGAGAGAGAAAACATTAAGTATGAGCTTCCAATGCATTTCAATGTAGAGAAAAAGATAATGTCTCATCCTAAGTGTATTTTAAAATTGGTTTTCAAAGAATTAAGGGTTTTCAACCTTAGTTCATGTTCCTTTTTATTATGATTGATGACATTCTGATCAAGAACAAAGTCATGAGATTTTTTTCTTTGCCTTTAATGATTCAATTCTTTGCTAATAACCATTGTTGTTGCAACTTGGAAAGAAAATATACGAGTGTCATCATCAAAATCAAAAGCATCATAAAAATAAAATTTTGAATTATTGATGATGGACTTTAAGGTAAATAAATTAAAGGTTGCAAATAAGAGTATATGCTGAAGAAAAATACTCAAGTATCTAAACATATTTATAGATATATTTATTTTGTTTCAAATTATGAAATCTTAAGATTTAAAATATTGGTGTTATTTTTTTTCAAAGTATGAGTTTTGAGTTTTTTTAGAAAATAAAACAAAGCTTTAGCGGTCTAATATAAAATTGAATACATTCATATAAATAAAATTACAAAACTTTGAGCTTAAAAGTTTATCTTTTAACTTTCATATAATTTTATATATACTTATGAGAAAAATTAATTGTATAATTAATAACATTATTATATTATATAAAACTTGATTATATAATTTGGATCAAGTGGATTTTAATTAATCTTTCACCATGTGATTATAAAGAAGGGGTATATGATTTGATATATAAGTATTACATGTATGATCATCAACTAGATCTCAAGTAGGTTTCTCCTTTAACAAACTTGCAATATAGCAACATATATGTAATGAATTCAAAATCTTGTAAATAATCATAATTTTTGAGATTTAATATTTGTTGAATGATGCATTTTATTTATGGAACTTTTAATTTAATGTATGTATTTGATGAATATTAGGTTAGCTTGTTAATGCGAGAGGGTCGAGAGATTGCCTTTGTGCTTTATAATCTTGATGAATAAAAGAAATGATACATTTATATATCTCGGTGGTTCATTGTTTCCACAATGCACGCGGGAACTTTGAAGAGACATAAACTCTTGATGATATAATGATTGATGATAAAGTCACTCAATTAACATCCAATCATTATACTAACGAACCAACTCATTTAGTAAACAACATAGATGTAGATAAATAGTTAAATTTGTTTATATATTTTATTGTTTTGTTTTTGTTAATTTATGGCTCTTTTTATTGTGTTATTTTGTTAATCATGATTTTTTTAGTTAATTTTAGTTTTTTAGCTTATTTGTAAGTTTTCTGTTATTGTTTTAGATGTAAGTTTTTTGTATTTTTAGTTTTTTTTATTAATGATACAATTAGCATATTTAGTAATTATAAGATTAATAAACAAACAATTATTAAACATGTGTCATTAACCAAAGAATTAAAGTTATTATGCAATTCATCCTAAATTCAAATAATTTTTATTATTATAAAATGTTTGATAAAAAAATTAATTACAATAACTAAAAGCAAGACAAAAATCATAGTTATTATTGTGTAAAAATATCACTTTTTATTGCTTTAATGATAATATCTCCTGTCCAAAATATACCAAAACAAACATGGCAAACAATTCTCTTCAATAATATTCGGGTTGATAGTGTTTTGATAGCTATCGTGGTCTAAAATATGATAGACAAGCAAGTTTATATAATGTTGCGTCTTATATGTGTGTTTTGGAACCGTGACAAATATAAATTGTATTATTTCATTATTATTATTATTATTATTAATATTATTATTATTCTTTGTAAATATATGTTTGTCACTGTGTTTCAAAAATATTTTTGAAAAAAAATTAAAATTTTTAAATTTTAAATTTATAACTGTTTAGATATATATTTAAAAAATAAAAAAATATTATTTTAATATATTTCAGAATAAAAAATATTTTTAAAAACAACATTAAATAAATTTCAAAATATGCATTTTAGTTCAATTTAAATTTCTTTATTTTAAAAGCACAAAATATCCGATTTTAGAAAGAGAATCATCTAAAATCTATCCACAATAACAAGAATGTGATATTCTGATGTTAGACATTGTCTTGCATAAACCCTTTAAATATCAACTTTTTTTGTTGTTAAGCCGGCTGATTGGTTGGATGAGTTCAAAAGACGAGCCCTGTCAGAAACAAGAGGTTGAATGATCAAGATTGATTGGACGGTTAGATCATGCGGCAAGAAGGTGGGAGATGTTGGGTCACTTATCCAGCCATCTAATCGATCAGCAGAGCAGGGAACTTTGGTTTGTGGCTCCTGCCGTAAGCACAATGCTGGGCCACTCATGATGACCCATCTAATCCTAGTTGTGTCATCTTAGAGAATAAAGGAAGAAGTTTCAGCTGTTTCGTACTGTATTTAAAAAATATTGTTTTATATTTTTAATCATTTTAATATATAAAATAATTTTTTAAAAATAAAAAATATCATAAAATATCTATAGCTCGGAGAATACCCAAATGCAAATGGAAGTTTAAGGCGTTAGTTTTAAATTATATTTTCTATTAAAATAATTATTTTATATAGTTTATTTTTATCATCGCATATTCAAACAATCCAAAAGAATAATTTGAAACAAAAACACAACACAAAAACATTCAATTTTTACCGCAAAAACGAATACAAACTTAGACCTTTTCGACTGGTTCCATGGAGAAACAGGTTCTTGCCACCCTGTTCTTTCAAACAAATGAATATCTCATACCTTTGAGCAGAGATCTCCATAAAAACATAATGTTTTCAGCAAACACCCTAAAATCTACCCATGGGTGGACTCCCTAGGAGAATTCTGAGCTATGGATTTATTATACAGGAACGAGAAGAATACAGGTACATTAAGAAGAAGCTAATTTTCTGTTTGCGTTTCAAAAAAACGCAGGATTACGATTAGCATATGATGGACGTTGGAAGTGAATGAAAAAAAAAAAACAATTCTTTATTGATTGGTTTAATTTACTTGTATTGGATATCATGGGGGCAGCTGGACTGTTCCGACCAGCATTCGATCACTACCTACACCAAAAAAATGAATCAAGAATCGAGAAGGGAGGCAACAGTGTCATTTAATCAAAGACCTGATCGATAGGAATCTGGCCAAATATATCAGGGCATGACTCCCAATTTCCCCTGCCTCTGGCCTCCCAATACCCGCCAATATAACGGTATGTATCGCTTCCTTTATCCTTTGCAAACCACCGTGGTTTCCATCCCCTCTCCTGCATATTTCGGGCCTGGAACATGTAAAATAATATTTCAACAAATTACCATCAAAACCACATCAGGAAAGATCTGACAGCGCACATCAACAGATAGCTGTGGAAAGACCCCATTGTATTTGGTAACCCTCTCAAAGAAGAGAGATTCTCAGAAAGGGAAGAAAAAAAATCTAAACCAATCCCTATAAGATCAAAAAAGCCTGTAACTGTTTAGATGTAAAACAGTCCAACCTTAGGAATAATGCCTAAATTGTCCAACTGCTTAGACATAGAATCATGGAATGGAAAAAAACAGCAAGCAAGTTACCTGGCGCTGACGTTGCTCTAATCGCAGTTTCTCTGAATTCGCCATATCAAATTCACCATTTTCCAAATATCTTTGGTCAGGTCTAAGCCTTGAATCTGTAGGAGGCAGCTTTTCCTGAACATAAGATGAGATCAGGAATCATGATT
Organism: Salix purpurea; assembly: GCA_027405865.1. Classification (NCBI taxonomy): domain Eukaryota; kingdom Viridiplantae; phylum Streptophyta; class Magnoliopsida; order Malpighiales; family Salicaceae; genus Salix; species Salix purpurea. The sequence goes on from JAOWLH010000011.1 coordinate 15,693,046, forward strand.
TAAGGAGCATGTATGTTCAAGAGCGCTGGAAATGCATAAAACTAGATTTTTCCCATTGTCATGATGCCAAACGAACAAGAAAACCAAACACAGAATTGCTGCAACATAAAAACTACCTTAAGTCCACGGGTGAGCTCATTCAATGTCATGGCAAAGCGTGTCATATTGTATTTGGTGGGAAATCTGGGGGGTTTACTTCGACTCCACAGCATATGGGCTTCTTTCATAGACTCAACCCCCTTTCCCTTCCCAGAGAAATCACCATTCATGTAATACATGCTCTCATCCCATTTTCCCAAAAGAGTTGCGACTGTTCTACCATGCTTATCTTGAACTATTCCTTGTACCTGAAAATCAAGTTTGATATTCCGTGTTAACCAACACCAACCACTAATAGATGATTTCATAAAACCAAAAGAAAATTCATAAAGAAGCAAAGTATGTGAGGCTATAGGTTGGTGGATTATTTTGCTTCAGGTTTATGGAGCCAACTAGCAAAAAAGTCATATACATCACAGAAGTCATCTGGAACAATCATTTGAGGAAGATAAGAGAGCATGCACCTGGTGAGGATTCCGGTCTATAATAGACTGCTCCTTAAATTTCAGCTTGCATGAATGCTCACGATTTCCTTCTATGCGCATTGTACCATAGTGATCACAGTACAGTTTTCCCAGTATAAGATTGTATATTGACGTTGTAACCTGAGATAAATGACAAATTTCAAACAGGAACATAACGGGGAGTAAAAAGTCTTGGCTCATACCTTACTCCATTGAAAGACCTCTCCATCATCAAATTCCAAAGTCAAAACTCCAACAGGATCAAGCTGAATCGAGCGGCCCCAAAATTTGCTTTTGAGATTGCTGTCGCCCCAAAATTTCCATCCTGTACCCTCACAATGGCATGCAACAATCATGGGGTGATGACTGACCTGACATAAAAGTTACATAACAATAAGCTACTGGATACTTGACAATGAAGAAGGAAAAGAATCACACCCAAAATAATAGAGTTCTTTCCACTTGTGTGAAAGAGCTGAGTAAATAAGAATCTTCTAGGGGAGAGCGAGAGGAGAGAAAGGAAAACCACAAGATCTAGTTCTGGCTCTTGCATCATAACATATCTGTACCAATTTAGCCATCAAAAGCTAATACAACATCTACCATTTTCCTTGGGAACTCCCCTGATTATATAATGATACAGTCCTCATGGTTAATTAACCATCATGAAGTATACATATCTATTTTGTTTCTTTCCTCTAATAAGGTTCCTCATCATACTATTAAGTTCAAAGTGTTCCCCATTAGGAAGATTTGAACCCCCCGAACACCACCTTCCTCTTGGTAATAATCCCTACAGTCATATTGGTACTGCAATATGAAGTCATTATACAGCAACTCAACATGCACCAAAAAGCAAGTTAACTCCTCCTCCTCCTTGTTTTTTTATGAGACCATATTTGAATAAAAATTTAAGAAACATTGTGCCCTTGCTATTATTATGCTCAAGCTATTATCATGTATATATGCAAAAAGATTAGAAGAGAATATAGATCATGTCAAACAATTAATTTTGAGCTTTCAGAAGTTGATAACAAACCTTCTCTGAGAAAAACCTGAGGCCCTTATCCGGATAGTCAGCCTCATATGTTTCCCCTAATAATGGATTAAATGGTTTGCAAATTCTTCCTTCAGTTGAAGCATATCCAGAAACAGCAAAAGCAGCCACATTAAGAATCCTCATAAGACTGTTACCCTGAAGACAGAAATTCAATGACCATGGGTTAAAAAGGTAAATGCTGCAGAGGTTAATCTCATTGGATGCAGCCATCGGAGGCTACTATGGAAAAAGAGTGACCACTAAGCACACAATGGATCAAAAAGGTATGTGTTGCACAGGATTATCTCATAGAAAACATGAGACAGCAATTGGAGACCAAGTGTGAACATGAAACTAAGTGCAGCGGGTTAACAGTGAGAAAAACAAATCAAGAGGCCCACCTATGCCAATATTTTTTTGTTGTTGGAGGTGGGTGCCTTGGATATCTAACTTCTAAGAAAAGCACTCCACAGGATGCAGTCTTGGATGTACAGGTAAAAAGGAAGCTCATATGTGTAATGCAATGATGGGTTGTGACCTATCCCACAAAAAGATATCATGCAACATACATGGTCACACCACAAACTATAAAAACGAGTATGAGAATCTTCTTGATCTTGCTCCATTGAAGAGTCAATTGTAAATCTGAAAGGAAAACTCTTATAATGACAAAATCAGATTGCACCAGGATTGAATCTCCATGGTTCAACCAGTCGCAAAGGGTGACGTAAATTGTTGGGGGAGCTAGATTAGAATTATCATGAGATTTTACAAGTACTTAGAGATATTCTAAAAAACATTTTGGGGGCTTGTAATAATTTACAAGGGATTAACATAAAAACATGCATAAAATCAAGGGACTATATTGATGTTTTCAAAAACAATTTGGGGGGCATGAGGGGTGCCCCCTCAAAGAAGTTTAACCGCTGCCCCTGGGTTTAACCAATTTTCCAGGAAAATTACATCCACTCTAAGATGCTGAATCAGAGTTTATGCAAAATTAATGGGTTTGTGAGATGGAAAGTAGGTGAAAAAAGTAACAATTAAGGTAAATCATAAGGAGTCATGCGATTTATATCTAATAATTAGATGAAAGGATATTCTATCACATGACAAAATGCACATGATCCAGTAATCCTCTAAGGATTCAAACTACATTTTGTGGATTTTCCTTGTGACGGGTAACTGAAAAATTAATTGCTGGAGGTAACAGCAAAGCATTTAAGAAATGTAAATATTTGCAGAAGAAACAGCAGCAACTTAAAAGAAGCAATAGATAGATTTGCATCAAAGTGATAGAAAAACCAGGTGTCAAGTCCCACAGCTTTGTTAAAGTGACATGCATAACCAAGAACAGGACTACCTGCCTATTTGTGGAGAAAAAAGAATAGTACAAACTCCAATACTTAAAACTAACCTGTTTTCCCCATTCATATGCCCGATCAAGGAGATACGAATATTCCAAATCTTCAAAGCATTTTTGTAATGAAGAGAGAGGCTCGTTGAAGTAAACAGGAAGACAAACTTTGGTTAGGTCCTTCCCAATGTTATCCTTAATCATCGACCATAGACTCACACCTTTTTCTTTTTCAATTGGGTCAGGTAACTTCTTACGACGCTTAATGTAAGGATGGTTTGATCCAACACACCTAATCAAAGGATCAATGCCATCTTCTGATTCAAGAGCTAAAAACCCTTCATCATCAGAAGAGAATGATGATGTCCGAAAATCAGACTCAATACTTTTGAAAGAACCTGATGATAGAAAATCACGAGTATCAAAGAACACATTCTCATCATCATCTGTTTCTTCTTCTGCGCCATCAACTCTTTCATTATCACCATCAGATTCACTGACACTTGCTTCTGAGAAATAAACAAATGAGAGTAAAATTCCAAAGCATCCACAAAGCTAGGGAAGATGATAAATTAAAAAAAAGACACAAACCAATTTCAAACATGATTAACATCAGAAATTGAACCACCACAATGATGAAAGGAGAGAAGAAATTGAAGAGAAAAAACAATCATACGCTTTCACATTTCATACATTACCGACAATTGCAATGTGTTGCACAAAAATGAAACAAAAGACAACCCATTGTTACAAGTTGACTTGGCATAACACTATGATATAAGCAATAATTACATGACAACCAAACCAGGATGCTAGATGCTATATGCTGTCAATTACAGCTTATGTTGTTCAGTTTAGGAAGTAGAAAAAAATCCAGATTCCAAGTCATAATATCATGACCTTCAGACAGAGTCTGTTGTGTCTTACAGGTTTTATTGTTAAGCAAATATTACTTTTCAGTAAGATACATGCCATAGAGTAGCTTGACAAGAAACAGAGATACTAAACCAATCTTCAGATATTTAGTACTAAGGCATAACTTACCACTAAACTTGTATTGTCTCATAATAGAAGATGTTGTGCCTAGATCGTTCAACTGCCTTTGGCTCTCATCAACTACTGTATTCTCCAAGTCAACCTTTTCTGTCTACATAATACAGTACAAAAACAGTTTTCAGGTTAAACATGGAAAAATTGAAGATGGATAACCGTGAAACAGAATCAGGCCTACATATTTAGTCTAAGAACTTAAATTGAAATTAAACATGTATTCAAAATGCTCACATAATCATTAACTGAAAAACAAAATCACAGTGTAATAGAGCACTAGAGTTTAAAATCATCATCCAATTCATCAAATAGAAACAAATATTCATATTGCATGCAAGTGAACAGAAAGCAAATTGGCATTTCAAGCATCAGAGAGGTCACGGATGTTTACATAAGAAGCATGGATCCTTATGGAAACAGTGGCATGATAATAATAATAATAATAATAATAATAATAATAATAATAATAATAATAATAATAATAATAATAATAATAATAATAATAATAATAATAATAATAATAATAATAATAATAATAATAATAATAATAATAATAATAATAATAATAATAATAATAATAATAATAATAATGATATAGCCCATATTAAGCAATCAGTCCTTAACTTCTGATATAACATCAAATCTGTCAGATGCATAAAATGTTAAAAGTCCCTCATATCAAGTTCTAAGCACTTTGCAGTCTTTACATGTAGGATAATAATCTCATGATGGGAGAGAAACAATAAATATTGAACTTTGATCTCTCCTTCCTACCGCAATAAGTTGAGCAGTTCTCTACCTCATACCTCCCAGTAAACAACAGAGAAAATGTGGGATTTAGGATAATAATCCTGTGATGGGAGAGAAAACAACAAATACAGAACTTTGATCTCTCCTTCCTACCGCAATAAGTTGAACAATTCTCTACCCCATACCTCCCATTAAATAACAGAGTGTGGGATCCAGATTCCCCCCACCCCACTATAATCAGAGCAATCCTTAACATGAAAATCTGCTCTTTTTTATGACCAAGAAAATTATTTAGAAAAGATACAAAAGATGAAGCAGACTTGCTTTTCCCAAGGGGACTGTAGCATTTAATTTGTTCAAAATCAAGGAAATATCTAGTAGAACACAAAAGGGCCTGACAGAAACTAATGCAATAGAAAAGCCTTTTCAAAATCGACAAGGTTAGACTTACAGAAAATTAAAAATTCTATCACTGCATATATATATTTTAGCAAGAAACATCACAAATCCAACTACAAAACTTCAGAAATACTGGAAAGTTGCACTACCAACCTCACTGAGTGAAAAATGAAAGCAATCCTTTAAAAATATAACCTCAACTATAGATTTTGAAATCAAAAAGTTCCTTGCAGTCATTGTGAGTGAAATCTGCTGGTGGGGCTACAAGTTCTGTTTGCTTGCAACACTCACCAGGTTCAATAGCATGTCATACAATGCCGGGTTCAGAAAAAAAGGCAAGCATAAAAGTTGGACAGCTCATTGAGGAAGTGAACTGAAGGAGAATTTGTCTATAGGCTGAGTGATGATGACAATAGTTAGTTTGCAGGAGCCACTCCTGCAGACCTCACTGCCAAACCCAAAACTTCAATAATATTTCTGAAGCTGAAGAAAAAGTTAAGTAATGATTGGCATGTATCTGTGTAGCAATACAAAATGCATACCCCCTATACTGCATAGATAAACAAGTCCCCAGCCTATGTTGTGCATGTATATGGTCAGAACTAAATAAATTGCTTAAAAACTCATCTCAGTGGAAAGAAAAATCTCTAGACTGGACAGACTGACTCAGGTCAAAGACCTTAGCAGTTGGTGAAGACATTCTCATCACATGTATTTGCTTCTTGGACTTCCAAAACAACCAGTAAAAATAACACGATCACAGACAATCTGCCCCAAGACAATCACCTGATCCCCAAACATAACTGTTGCTTTTTCCATTTTTAATGTTGTCAAAGCAACCAAATTGAAATAATTTCCTAAAAACTTCAGCTGCTAGACTGAATATCTAATATACTAGTAATTTGTGTTTTGAGACATTAATTACAGTCAGGTAAAAATAAGATAGTGGTCTCTAAAAGCACATATTGGCAAAGGTACCGCGTTATATTGGTGATAAAAATAGAAATCAACTTAAAAATATAAATTTTCTTTTAAGATAAAACTATGGGCATCTATAAGAGTTTGCAATTATTAAGAGGCCCAAATTACATATATACAATAAAAACTAAAAAAAAACACGCTGAACTGTAGAATGCGCATTCAAAAAAAAAAAATACACTGGATGTGTAAATCATGGTCAAAACAAATCAAACTCAATATAAATGGTTAGCATACATGACTTTGTACTCAGTAAAACATGTTCTCTGGAAAGGACTCTGCAACTAAGAAATTAATGGTATACCTCGTTTCATTTTAACCATTATGGTAAGTTCACAGGCTGTGACCAAAGAGACACGTGTTGAGGAGACTTCTAGACTAACTGGTAGTATAAGGAAGAACCTGAACTATTAAAGCAAGCATTGTGTATGCAGTTTCCAATCTAGCATTTTTACATTAAATCCTAATCAAAAACATTTTCCAGCAGGAATAGAAATAATAATTGATTATTGCTTGAAACAATGCACGAAGGTTGAGAAATATATATCTGAAAATGAACTTCTATACAGAATAATCATGTGAAAGAATCAGCAAAGTATATCTCTACATCCCAACACAGACACAAAAGAAATCACAAAACACAACCCCACCTTCTATAGATAATTAAATTCTATAATCTATGGAAATCAAATGGGATTTGCACAACTCTGCATGGTAGAAGAAACTGTAAAAGCAGAAGTAGAATTACGAATTTGAATGCCATTTCTTTTTAACTTTTCAATACATGTACCTCTAACTGGCGAAGTGTGTCAGTGAGAAGCCATTGCTTCTGCTTGAGCAGCACTCTCTGGTTCTGCAGCGCGGCAAACTCACTCCTCATGATCTGCTCACTTTCCTGTATCACCTCCTCCCTCACTCCTTCTTCTTGAAGCCGCTTCCTGAGCTCATTTGAAACTGCCACATTGTCCATAGGAGCCATTAGTTCACTGTTAGACATACGAGGGAACATATCCTTTACCGCCTGCAATGCTTCCATCCATTCCAAGCGATCCTCACGTATCTCTGCTCTCAGGTGCAACCTCTTCGTGCCGGTAAATATTGAGAACCTCTTGTCATCTGATCTGCTCTCCCGGATCGAAGATACCTAACAAATCAATTACAAATGATTCCTTGAAGAAAGAAACCATTAAAAAAAAATCATAGTCACACAATTTCTATTGAAAGTAAAATCCAGTAATCTATAACTAAACACCCAAAATTCCACTCAATTTTCATTGAAAGTAAGATTTTCCCATTAAGGATAATTGACATTTCAAATCCAAAAAGCAATTTATGATAATAATAATAATAATAATAATAATATATTTTAAAAGGTCATATATTGAAAGTTGATTGGATAACCAATGAAAAACCTTAAGGTGAATTTCACCAACAGGCTTACGCCTATTCATTGAATTCCCATTCTTAGGCCTAGACATCCGTCGCATAGATTCTTCACCGATAACTTTGGATCCTTTCTCAGTCTCCTGATTAACGAGAATCTTGTCAGGTCCATGAATTTTAAAATACGACAACACTCCATCTTGCAAAACAAACCATCTCGGCCGCCAGCCTTTCCCATAATTCACCCATTTATATAAAATCCCCGAGATTCCATTCCCTACTATATCATTTATCTTCACATCCACCTGAATATGTGGTTGCTCCCTTGCCGACGAAACTCTCTGGTGACTCATCCTGTTATCATTGTTAGAATCCTTCCAGCTATTGCTGCTGCAGTTGCTGGAGGTGCTGTGGTTATGGTGGTGGTGATTTGAGAAATGACCGCTGTTGTTGTTGTGGTTTTGGTTATGTGGTTGAACGATGGTTGATCCGGGATTCGGGTTGGATCTGGCGGTGACTGCCATGGATAGATTCGCCGGAGAGTTATCGGACACGGTGGAGATGCAGCAAAGTGGATGCACGGGGAAACTTCTCAGCACAGAACAACTGACACTCCGGCGGTTATGGGTGAAATGATGACATGGCGGCGGCGGATGGTGGTGGAAGTGAGAAGGCTATTATTCATGACGGTTATTTTTAGCGAGCCAAAACCGGAATCTTGTTACCGAAACGGATGAAGAAAATGTCGACAAAAGGACGGCTATCAATTTCGCTGGTAGTGAGGATTTTTAATTAAATGCGATAAATTTTGGAGAGAAAAAGTGCCTGCGTAAAATAAAATAAAAAATCCTTGAAGAAGCAGAAACACGAATCAGATTTGTGCATAGGCGAAGGTAATTTAAATATAAAGCGGTTGGCTACTGAAGTCTGCCTCTCCGCCTCTTCTTTTAAATGGTTTTGATTTTATGCGGTAAGACGCAGGGCAAACAAGTAAACCTGTAAAGGTCGCCGCCGGGCTGTACAGTGGTGATGTGAAGTATTTTTATGCTGACACGTGAACTATAGACACTGTAACACGTGGAGTAAATACACTGTGACACGCGTGGTGGGCTGTTTGACGGGGACCGAGCGTCCGAAGAGAGTAAGAGCTGGCCGGTATACGGCGGGTTTGAACTTTGAAGTTTGGTGAACAAAATAAACCGAAATTAATTGTAATGGTTGATTGTAGGGAATATTTAAATTTAATAAAATAAAGTAAAAAATGAATTTTTTTTTGTTAAAATACAATATCTTTCCTTCCAAAAAACTAAAAAAAATCTTGAGATTTACACACTGAATTTAAAAAATATAATTTAGAGGCTTTTCCTAGTTTTCCATACAAGTTTTTTAATGTTTTCAAATGAAGAAAAAAACTAAATCTCAATTTAATTCCTAAATTGGATGTTTGAAATGGCTAAAAAGTACCCAAATACATAATTATTTTTTGAAAATAAACTAAAACAACTAAGCACTTTAACTATGGATGTTTGATTGTTCATCCCCTCACAATTTTATTGCTGCTTAGAGCAATAGATTTTTTTCTATAAAACAATATTTATATAATAGCTCAACATGTTGTCCCGCCCAAAGCTTTCGAGTTTTTATTACTTTATTTTTTATATATTTTTTTATACTTTATTTTAAATTTAATTCCTTAACATTTTCAAATTTGAAAGTCCATACTAGTTGTAAACTAAAGAATCTTTATAGTGTTTGACATGTGTTTCAAAAATATATATTTTTTTAAAAAAGTAATTTTTTTATTTTTAATTTTTACTTTAAATTAAATAATTTTTGTATTTTAAAACTATTTTATTGCTTATGCTTTGCCCAATTCAGTGCAAAAATTCTTTATGCGTAGAGTATCATTTGCTTTAAGAGATGATGATGAAAATACCAGCATCAAAGTTACTTTTCTGAAAGCTAGAGGTCCGTTCACAAAAATATTTTTGAAAAAAAATAAAAAAATAAATTTTTATTTGTTTGTGTTTTCAGATATTTATATTAATATCAAAAATATTTTTTTTAAAATAAAAAATATATTATTTTGATATATATATATATATGAGAGAAAATACAACTTAATAAAAATATATTTATTATTCAAATAGAGAAACTAGAAATGTCTACTAGCTTTGACGTGGCACTGGATTATCATTTATTTATTATTTTGACATGGTACGTGCGCCCTCCGTGTGGTAGCAGAACCTTTCCTCCTGGTTTGTTTTTTTTTTTTTTTATAAACCACGCAGTGTTTTAAATACTGGTCCAGACTAATCCACGTTTGCACCAGGTGGGTTTCGAAAGGGTGAAAATGCTCCTCAAATGACCAGCTCCATAAATGTCTAATGTGAATATCTCGCTGACTGGTGAATTAGGAGTTAGCAAGGTCAAACTTTTACTATTCACGTTAGCTGAGCTTCTCTCGTCCCCATCATGATAAATAATATATATATATATATATATATATATATATATATATATATATATATATATATATATATATATATAGTCGCGATTGACAGCGCGGTGGTTGCCTGTTTTTCACAAATTTAAAAAAAAAATGATTTTTTTAAAATTTTAAATTAAATTATTTTGATATTTTCAGATTATTTTAATATATATGTGTATATATATATATATATATATATATATATTATTTTAATATATTTTTAAATTTTTGTCATGGATGATGACCTGTTGGAAACCAGGATCAAGAACCACGTTCATGTTCTTGGAGTTGACATTCGCGGCTTCATGTACACCTTGGAGGAAACTCTTCTACGTCCTCAGCACTTATTTTCATGTTTTGTACGTGGAGGACAAATTAATAATTATTGGCAGAATAGAGTACTAAGACAAATAAAAAATAAAATAAATTGTTTACTCTATACTATATAATGGATGTCTTGTTGAGTGGATGCAGCACTGTGCGTAGATTCTTTCAAGCGGATCAAAATTAAAGATGCTCGGTTTCTTCCTATATTCTTTCTTTTAGCAGGTTTTGTTGGGTCCACGTCAATAAATTGACAATTTCTTCTTCTTCTTTTTTGATTGGAGGAGCACGTGGATGATCAAGGATAAATTGATTATTACTGAATATGTTTTTTTAAATCCAATATGCTAGTTACATGACCATTGATTTTATTTATGTAAAATAAATTTATTTTTAATAAAAAAACACTTATCTTTACCTTTTTTTATTATGAAATATAATATTTGATTAATGGATTGAAAGTAAAGATAAAGTGTATTGAAAAAAAATATTTTACATATAAAATTATGAAATTCTTATTGTATCAAAATTTATTCCTAAATATCCATGCTCAATGTTCTATTAAAACTAAATATTAATTAGAGATGTTAAAATCAATACATATCATGTTCATTTCCTTATGTAAGGAAGCAAATGCACTTATTAGCTAAGATAATCAATATACAAGTTTTTATAAGATGACATGTATACTGAATTGACGCACAAGAAAACTTTATACGAAGAGATCACTTATTATATTTTCCAATAGAAAGAAATGCTTTATGACATTAGGTTACCTCTATTTTTCTTACAGCTTTAACCCATCTAATTTTAAAATTTATTCTGTATGTTTTAGGACGTGATTCTACTTGCAATTTTAATTCATTAGCATTATATTTTCCAATAATGTTTTCACAGCTATCATTAACACAACAAACCTTTGGTGTCATCATATAAATTATTTTCATAATCTTCATCAAGCTCATATAGATCGTCTTCTTCATTAGAATGTTCTAACTCATATTGACCTTCAATCATGCTGATCAATTTTTATCTCTTAGATTATCTTGGTCTTACAAGGCCACACAAACCTCACCAAGTACATCTTCACTAGCACCCCCCATATAGACATGTGATTGTTTAAATTGATCTTCATGAATAGGTATAGAGTTAGGTGTATCTCAAGGTAAGACTTCAAACGCACCCCTCTCCTTTCCATGATTTATATTTGTGTATCCCATTAACCAATTTGCTTAGTTTTTTTTGAATAAACCACGCGGTGTCCTAGACACTGGTCCAGACTAATCAACGTTCGCACCGGGTGGGCCCCGAAAGGATGAAAGTGCTCCCCAAATGGCCAGCTCCATATAAGAGTAGGGATTGAACCCCTGACCTCTCTTAAGGGACGAGAGCACCCTCACCACTCACGCCATGACCCCCTTGGGTACCAGTTAAGTATGCTGTGAAATGTTCATATCAATCTAATTTTTATTATAGGAATATTTATGCTACCTTTTAAGCTCTCACATTGCCCTAGATAGCCTTAATTGTTGCATCGAAGAATGAGTTACTACAGTCCTCATTTATCAAATCTGTCAACATACTCTATTATCAATTGATTCAATGTATAATGTGGATTAAACTAGGTTTTTTATTCTAAATATAAAACTATGACATATTTAGAAAAATCTTTAATTCAATAGTCTTTAATCCTCCCCAATACATCTCTTATAGATTGTTTATATAGTAGTAAAATGTTATAAAAAAGATGAAAAATAGTAAAAGAGTTCTAATCTAAATAAGAAAAAGAATCCAAAAACAACAAGAAAGATAAAACAATATCGAATAATAACTTTTTTTACTTTATTTGAAATCCTTTTGACCTATGATGATAATAAAATCATAACACTATAGAGAACAAGACCTTCATAACTTGCTATCAAAATCTTACTCTGATATGACAATCGGAATAAAAGTAATATTTGTTATATTAGGCTATATGTTGAAATCTTCTAGAACTGCCTCCTACCTAAAAAGAATCTTAACAATTAAGAAAACAATACAATAAAAATAATCATCCCGAAAATAATAAATAAAACAATAAGATAACAGTTGAAGCATAATAAATAAACTATACGTGTTTTCTTCTGTAAAGTAACATGTATTTTTTTTTTTTTTACGTTGATGGCTTATATACAAGAAAATTTTAGATGCACCAGAGCAGGCAGGAGCATGACACACTAGAAGAAAATAAAAAGCTACAAAGCGCTACCCAACGTCAAGCTACAGTTGTGTTTTTAGAACCCTACCTGCGGGTGAGAAAGGAATTTGAGCAATTTCTATACACTCCTCCAAGTTGCAGCATCTTTTTTTTCCTTATTCCATGTATTAAGCTCATTTTATTTGATTCTATCTCACGCACCCAGGACCCCCCTCCCCTGCGTGCCTACTGGTCACGTGATCGTGGTCAAGGTCGTATATTTGACTGATCCTAATCTTTTTTTACATAACGACCTTCCTGTACATTATTATCACAATTACATTATATTATATTATCTTATATTATTTATATACTAAAAGAGGTCATGATTCAATTACTATAGCTTGTAAGACAAATCACCGTGGATTACAATAATATTAATCAGTTTTCATTTTAGTTCCGGTCATTAGGTTCGCTATCTTACTGGTTTTTAGTTATGTTTGCACAATAAAAAACAAAAAAATATTTGTAGCTAAGTGGATAAAGCTTACGTTTTCTAAGCTAGAAGGCAAGGCTTCGACCCTAGTTAACTCTTTTGTTTTTATTTTATTTTATTTTTTAACTTATATTTTTTCTCTTTCCTTCGGTTGTTTTTTATTAGTTTTTTTTCACATCAAATAATTTTTTTTAGTTAATAATTTTTCTTTTTGAGCTTTTTTTTCTTTAATTGAATTTTTCCCCATTATTAACGTAGTAGTAGTAGTAGTAGTAGTAGTAATAATAATAATAATAATAATAATAATTTTAGTTTTTTTTCCTTGCTTTCTCTTATGTTAATTTTTTGGTTTTTTTCTCGGGATAATTTAATATTTTTTATTGTTTTAATAATAATAATAATGATATTTTTAGATGTTAAATCTTCAATGTTGTTATTATAATAGGATATGTTGATATATTTCATTATATCAAACCTTGCATGTATAAATATTATATTATATTTTTAAACTAGCAAAATCTATTAATTGTTTCAATCCCAGCAATCATAAAAAATATTTGCTCGACCCGTAATTTAATGTGGGTAATTAACTAGTGTGAACTAAATATTGTTTTTTTTTTTAACGTAATGTACCTTTCTCTTCCATCTCTATTTATGTATTTGCTTGGCCTGCATCGTAATACGGGTAATTATCTAGTGTGAACTAAATATTGTCTTTTTTTTTTTACCGGAACGTACCTCTCTCTTCCATCTCTATTCATGTCCATTTCACCCTTCTTTGTCAGAGCAACTAACTAGAAAGGGATATGGTAAATAGAAAAATAAATAAATAATAATATTACATTGACTCTTCGATGCTTGTTTTATATGTTTTAAAATCTATCAGGAAAGACAATATTTAATTAAATACAGCTCGTGAACACAATAACATCAAACATCAAGTTCCATGAAGAAAAAAATAAAACATTTAAGTTTTACATTAAAATATAATTGACTTTTCAAATGATATTTTTCATTGAAATATACACAATGAAGAAGTTATATTTACATCATTTAAAATATTATTTTATCAATTTTAGTTTTTAAAATCACATCACCCATTAAAAGCTAGCATCTGACACACAGAAGTAGACCAAACGTGTACTTGAAGATCTGGCCCTGCAAACTCCATTGCCTTCTGTCTCATTGCCAACTGAGCGAATTCACTAAATTGTTATTAATTGACTTTTAAAAATTATTAATGTTCTTTATAAATAATAAAACATCATAACCTAGTTCTCTAGTGTTTTAGGGAATATTAATTCATTTAACCTTAAAATAACCAAGTACAAAAGGAGGACAAGAAAATTGGTAACTTCATATTTTACTTGCTAGCTGAATCACTTGAGAAAAAAAAAGGGTGGCTGGAATGATATGACTCCAAGCTTTTAGCAGCCAGATCTTACTGTTTCCTCATCCCCCCCCTGAACTTATGGTCAAAGGCAAGAAGCCACCACGCAGTCCACTTTTTGGAATTGCTTTTATAATTAATTTTGAAAATAATTTTCATTTAGCATCAAAATTATTTTACATACAATTTTTTTAATTTAAAATAAAAACTATTTTTTTTAAATGCAACTCTCATGTAGGAGTCAAAAACATCTACAAACCCAGATCGATCATTTTCAGCAGGAAAAACTTCGGTTAATTAATCAACTGGGATGCGACAAATGAAGAAAAAGACATTTTGTTTTTGGGTCTAATCAGTGATTTATTTGCTTACAAGTAAAAACATAGGATTGAGAATTACAAAACATTCTCATACCTCCTCCTCCTCCTGAACTCCATAAGTAACAACAAGCATACATTAACACATTAATCTGTATCAAATTTTAAGCAATAACAAGCGCGTTATCCTCATGTGTGGACAATCTATTAACATTCTCATGCAATGCATGCCAAAGATGCAACTGGACGCGTGTTTGGTATACTGGGGGGCCCTCACCGGAAACTAGAAGCTTTTTACAGATAACAGAGAATATAGAAGGAATGAAATTTATCTTTACTTGCTCTTTAGCAGCCTTTTGAAGAAGACTGAACCTCAATATAATTCCATAATGATATTGTAATGAAGACAATGTCTGCCACATGGTCCCTATAACGGGTTACGGTCACCCCCAATATATATATATATCAAGTTGGACCATTTTGTTCATTCAGAAGCTAGTGTTTATGGGGTGAAGGGTCGCTTTCTTTTCCTTCTAAAACAAAATACCGACGTGCACAAAATTCATGAGAGAAAAGGGGTGAGAAAGAGAGAAATACCTCTCAATCATAGGTCGTACCGGTGTCTCAGTTTTAGACTGCACTAACAGACAAGGAATCTCCAGTGGTGAGTGATCATCGGCCTGGAAGAGAAATCTCTGCCCTGTAGGTTTTAACAAACAATGAGTGATGAATAAAGCAGGGAAACAATGACAGCCATATTCGTATGACACCAGGCTAATAATGGGCCGATGGATCCATATAACACACATAAAGTAAACATACCTTTCAACTAGACCTTTTGAACAAGGAATATAATCAATGAACCACAAACCAAATCAATTATGGAGTTCTTCATTTGGATAATTCCACTGACGGCACAGAAGTGACCAAATTTCTAACAAATGATTGATTATTGGTAAACATCTTTATTCGCTCTCCGCAAAGTAACAAAAAAGATTTAAAATTAAATATTTGGTGAAGGAATAAGACCTAATCAATAAGTAAAGAAAGAATTGCACCTGCATGGGAAAAAAAGAACTAAAGAAAGACATGTATTAGTTTTTACCAAAATCTCAATTAAACAACATGAAAGTAAGAAATACAGTTACACAAAACATCTTCAGCTACGCAGCCATTCAAACATGACTTTTGCCTCTGGTGGAATGTGCTAGGGAATCTTCTTTATTCAAATTTTCTTCTATCTAGTCCTTTGAAGAAGTCAAACTGTAGCCAATGAGAAAAAAATAAAATTACGACTGCTTACATTACAAGGATAATGAGGCGAGTTCTCTGTATGGAACCAAATCATCTGAAATGTAGGACTATATGATACTAAACCTTGCATATTTTAGTCAAAGTAGGGAAGATGATAGCAGATAGTAACAATCAGAAGCAAATTGTTACCAACATTTTTTTTATTTGATGACCAGAAAAATTCATGAACATGGAAAGTTGTCACTGGTCCATTCAAATTTGCAAATAAGTTAAGGACTCAAGACATCTGGATTGAGAATAACATAATGGCAACTCTGATGCACATAGATCCATGAGAATAGGATAGATCAATACATCCTTTCCTCGTATAGCTACCTAAGGATATGGTAAAAGTTTTCTATGCTAATGACTGGAAAGTAATGAGAAAGTTAATACTATGTTTAAGTTGCAAACCTGCAGCCACAAATGCCTCATGCAAAGTGAAATGCACCCTAAATTGAAGGAGAAATGAGACATATAGACACACAAGCATGCATACCCATTTGTATTTCTCTTTTTACACATGAACTTGGATGAAGTAAATATAAGCTGAATCAATATTGTAGAGCCTTAACTAGAGAGCAAACTTTAAGGAATTTGATCATATCTAAAATTCAGTGTATAAAACACTTTCTTATCCTTTAAGAAAAAGGAATCAACGAAAACAGTCTTCATAGACCTAGGGCCACGTTTGTTTCTCATATTATCTCCGGTTGTAGAGAACTTCAAAGCAAAGCAAGAGTTAATGATGCACTATGCTTTTGTTGAATAAGTACCACTCATGCACATCTTAGCACCGCACAAACCCATTCATTCTCTTCTAATTCAATTTCAAAAATGTGTAGATTTTCATAAACAAGGATATATATTTTGGAATGTAACACCAATCTATCTATTGCCATCAGGATGAAGTTCACACATTTGATTGTCTTCCCAATAGCTAGCAAATAACCAGAGGATGTCAAGCCCTGCAAATAAAAGAATTAGCTAAATACTTTAGAGCACACCATTTCAGGTTCTAGCACAAGCAGCATGACACTTCCTCTGATTTAGCACTGGTTGCTAAAGGTCTATCATATCAAGGGGCTTAGGTGACTAAAATTTGCATCATCAATGAAAATGAATTTATAAAATCAGATTGTGGAATTTTCAGTTAGTAACATGTAGCAGAATAATACTCTTCCACAGGTTTACAAGGGAGCAAAAAGTGAATTCAAATCACAAGGTAGCAAGTTATCTACAAGCCATGTCAATGGTCATACCTGAATGGCGATCACATTCTCTCCACTACTTGGTTCTCATTCTTCTCCTGGATGATAACTCTGCCCGCTGTATGAACATCTCAAAATAAAATCATAGCTATTTACGCAAAAGATGACTGATGCATTGCAGATCATTATAAGTGAATCCAAGAGTTCAGTACTGGATAAAGAACATAACCAAGGTTCCAAGATACCACAGATAGCCTCTGAGGTTTCAATAATAAAAGCACATGGATAAATATTTGAAAATTTGTAATTCAATACTAGGGAAAGGTGTGCCCTGAAAAAAATCATCTAAAACGCACGTCTGAACAATATAAACAAGTCCGATCAGCTGTATTATAGGCAATAGCATAGAAAGTTGAGCAGTTATCTAGTTATGAGGATTTTTTAAAGCAAAGAGAACATCAATCTGGTGATCCATAAGCAGTAATATAAACAAAACAAGAATTAGGAATCAACAAGTGAAGCATTTGCAATAATTAATATATATATATAAAGAAGTGGGAATCAACATGCTTGTCAGAATATTGAGTTGGACATTAGAAAACAATTGACAGAAATGATTTGTGGAAATCAACCAGTTACACTCATAAGCTGAAGACAGCCAAACGGAATAAATAATGAAAGCCGTTGAAACAAGGATATGCCTATACCAGACAACTCCCTTAAGACCGCATCCAAGCATGTTTCTTTTTTTTATCATTATCGACATTCAAGCCTATACCTGCAATATTGGAATGCTAGTTTACTCATATCATAAATACAAATTTAGAACCAACCTTCTGTATGAAGCAGCCAGTTAACTATGTGTAATTATGAAAATCAGAAACCATTCGCAAATAACAGAAGAAGAAACATTTGTACCAGCACTGACACTGAACTTTTTTGATCTGTATATTGAGGTGCAGAGAATGCCTCCAACTTTAATACCATTTAAATAAAGATCACTTGACCATTTTATTCTAACTTAAATATGTGCTAAGCCCTGAAGTAAATCATGTACACCTAAAATGAGTGAGTCGACGTCTAAACCTCAAACTCACATACTAGCTGACTGAGAATTGCAATAAGAAAATCATGTGTAGAATTAATGGGTAATGCAGCCAAGAGTCATCTTTCAATCAGACACTGTCAGGTGTCATGCTTTAGGAACTTGTGTTTCTCACACACCATCGTATGTTATCTGGTTAAAGCAAACATCATAAAGGAAGCGATATTTAGATATCAAATAAGAAATAAAATGGTTATAACTAGGTAATGGCTGGCAGCGCACTTCAATTAAAAAACAAAAACTAACGTTTTGGTCACAAGGATCCTGAACTGCCCCTGCAACAGCGAGAGACACTACGTATTGCAACAAAGGCACAACTTGCCCATCGTCCATTTGAATGGTAAATGAAAACACCAAGCAACCTGCTGGAGATTCCCTCACATTCTTCAATCGACCTTCGCGCGCGCGCGCGCGCACACACACACACACATATTTGACTTTTCTAAACTCACAGCATGACATTCCTATCACAAACCTAACCCTTCATATTGAACATCAGCAATGCAAACAGTAACAATTGGAAACTCGCCAAAATTGCTGCAGAAAAGAATTAAAACATAACAATAATAATTGAACAACAAACGAAAATCGCAAGATTAAATTTGGAGATGCTTACTTGGAAACAAGTTCATGATTTGAAAGCAATAGCGGAGATCAAATGAGTAATCTACCGAGTAGATTAGTTGAAGAGAATCCATAAACCGTGAAAGAGAGAGAGATTCTTCATTTTGCTGCGACGTATCAAGAATCTCCGAGTGCAAAAGAGCAGAGATTTCCACATTATCGGGCAGTTTAAGAGTGTTATTGTTCATCAATAATTTAGCAATTTCATTCCCTGCAGATGATTATCCACATAGTAACAGATTCAAGGCGCACTACTGCTATCCATTGCTGAACCAGAACAACATCAACAGCAACAAAGAAATCACATTTCAAGCGTTTCCGGTTGTCAAACGAGGTAAAAATATTTGACTGGTAGTGGTTGCAACTGACTGATCGATAGAGGTGGAGAGAAAGAGAGCGAATGGTTTTATTTTTATTTTTTTTAAAAAAAGAGGTTAGTCAGCGGAGAAAACAACACGTGCCAGGAGGGGTTAAAGTTTGTTGTCATAGAAGTTTTGAAGCCGTTGGATTATCCAAGGGACACGTCATTAACAGTAAGAACGGGTGAATTTAACCCAAATTGTAGGGCATGTTTTGGAATGTGAAAATTAGAGGAAGTAAAGGTCAAGGTATATATTCAAAATAAGGGGAACCGTCTAGACTCTCCAGTCTGCCTTAGAGTTATACTCCACTAGATGCAAGTGGAGGGGAGAGGCTAGTCCAGCCCGAGCAATCTATCTATCTATGGAGGAATTGCAAAATGCTGTTAAAGATGGTGGATTAGCTGTATCTAATCTTCCGGAGAAAGGAAGATGTCTGCTCACCACCAAGAATTTCTATCCAGGTCTCTCTCTTCCTCATTTATTTATCGTACACTTGACAAGTCCAGGAACTCAACAGCTATTAGAGCGGAAATTGCTTTAGTTTCTTGAATGCGAAGCCAACTGAACGCTCAATATCTTTCCATCTGTAAATTAAATTGGCCCTTTGTATTCGCAGGAGAAGTGATTTTAAGGCAAGAGCCCTATGTCTGTGTACCAAACAATACTGTCTCGAGATGTGATGGGTGTTTTGCATCAGAGAGCCTCAAGAAATGCTCGGCTTGTCAAGTTGTGTGGTACTGTGGAAGCACATGCCAGGTGCGTATTAAATAGTTACAAAAATTTAAGTACCCCTGGATAATAATTGCTTTGCAATTTTTTTTTCTTCCTTTAAAATGGAAAAATTGTGTATTGAACAAGGGTGTTTGTGTATAATTTTCAGAAATCAGAGTGGAAGTTGCATCGACTTGAATGCATTGCTCTCTCTCGGCTTGAGAAAGAGAAGCGAAAGGCTGTTACGCCTTCTATTCGTTTGATGGTTAGACTTTACCTTCGTAGAAAATTGCAAAATGAGATGGTAATTACTTTGTCAATCTGGTTTATTGTTCATCGCATATTGCTCACTGGGCTCTTGTCTTTGGCCTATGCACTTACAATATTTAACTGTTTTGACTGCCAGTTCATCCCTGCTAGTGTTACAGACAGCTGCAATTTCGTGGAGGCATTGGTGTCGCGTATCCACTCATAGTTTGTAGTTTATTTCCTCAATATTGTGGTTGCTTAAAGTGCTTGTTTTGTTTAACCTTATATTTGGTGAAGACTTGAAGGACCTTGATGAGAAGCAACTGGTGCTATATGCACAGATGGCCAGCCTTGTCCACTTGATTCTTCAATGGCCTGAGATCAACTTAAAAGAGATTGCCGAGAACTTCTCCAAGGTCCCCAACTTATTTTATGCTGCTATTCATTAGTAATTTGTGGCTGTTAACCACTATCACCTAAAGCTGTTTCAGGAAGCCCTCCCATGGTTCGGCAGATTTATATTCTAGGAGAAGTTGCGAGCTTTCTTTAATGTGCTTGGTCTGTAGTTTCATATTCCCTATCATAACCTTCCCTTGTGCGAAACAGCAGGGACAGTGCAGTGTTGTTTTGGGAACTTGAGCACAGCATTTCATTCATTATTTAAGAATTTAAGGGTTGTCTTAAGTTAAGCTTTTAATTCATAAGTGCTCAACAAATTCTTGTGTAGAAGTGCACTGGATCCATAAAAAAGTGATCCTATGTTTTATTTTCATGCGGATTGCAGTTGAAATGGAAACTGATTCTATGTAGTGCACTGAGACAAACCTCCATTTGACACCTTTTTTGGCACTTTGTTCTGGCATCTGATCCTCCACAATGAAATGCAGCTTGCATGCAATGCCCATACCATTTGTGATTTTGAACTAAGACCTCTAGGCACGGGACTCTATCCTATTGTTTCCATTATCAACCACAGGTAATTATTAGTGCAATACTGTGAGCTTGTCATCTTGCCTTGTCGTTGATTTGCCAATTCATTCTGGTGCTTGCAGCTGCTTTCCCAATGCTGTGTTGATATTTGAGGGAAAGTCATCTGTTGTTCGAGCTGTAGAGCATATTCCAGAAGGAGCAGAGGTAAGGTGTGCTTTCTATTAATCAGTGTACGTTGTACAGTAGTTGAAGAACCATAAGAGGTAACTGATTAATTGGGTTTGCCCAGGCCTACTTTTCTGATGATCATGTCAAAATTTATTGGGAAACCTAAGACTCAGAATTGATAGAGCTGTGAACGGGTTACTCTAATATATATATTTTTTAATTGTTCATCACAATCTAGTCTCAGGGATTTTTTTTTTAATCCTGCTTTATAAAAACTTTTCTTGTTCTGCACCAGACTATATGTTCATAAACTCTAAGCATTTGCTAGTGACCATTTGCTTCAAAGAAACTGTTATTGTCAGTGACATAGATGAATATGAGTGAATATTGAAAATACTGCTGATGTGAAATTCAGGTTAGTTTAGTCAGTAACATAGATGAATATAGACTCTTCCAAAAGGCAACTTCACATTTTTCTTACTGATATCTGAAGCAGTGGCAGTGCAACTTTTGTCAGGTTAGTTGAGTCATGCCTATTACTGTGTCTAGAAAAAAAACAATGATGATTCCTTGACACAGGATGCTAGGAATTGTTACCTGCTGGTTTGGATTAGCTTTTTTGAAGTTTTATTGAACTTTATTGTATCTTTAAACCCTCTTTTTATCTGCTTCTGCTTTTTTTTCTAGAATGTATGCTTGGGACATTTAGCTATAGTGTAAATTGGCATTAGAATGCAAATTGTCTCTTAATTCTTAAGTACTTTTATTGATGTGATTCTAATGTTATTTGTTCCATTCTTCTTTTAAGGTGTCGATAGCTTACATAGACATTGCTGGAAGCACTATGACCAGGCAAAAGACTCTTAAAGAACAGTACTTTTTCACTTGTACATGTCCCCGCTGCATCAAAGTGGTATCCTCCTGGCCTAAATTTATAAGAATACAGCAGAAATGTGCATGTGTAAAGTATGCTAGGCTTGTCAACATCTTTCCCTCATCAAATATTCTGCATGGAAAAAAATATTATGGGGAAATAGCGTATCAAATTCTTTTTATTTTTTACTACTCTTTGATAAATCCAAGTGATTTCTGTAATGACACCTGTTTTTAAAGTGGACTTGTGATGATATGAAAACAAGAGGTTCCACAGTATGCATGAACACAAAGACACGTACATTTGTTGCCAGCTAATAGTTTTTGCATACTGTTGAAGGGTCAGTACAATGATATCCAAGAAAGTGCGATTCTGGAAGGCTACAGATGCAAAGATGATAGATGCAATGGTTTTTTGCTTCGTGATTCTGGTATATGATTATATTGTAGTCATGTCAATCATACAAGTTTCGCTATTTTTTAATTCTTTTCTTTTTGGGTATGGCAGAAGACAAAGGATTTATATGCCAAACTTGTGGCCTTCTTAGGAGCAAGGAAGAGGTGAAAAGGATTGTAAGTGAAATAACAGCAATTTCAGACAAGGAACTTAAGTATAAATCCCCTGGAAGTATCCTTTTCAATGGTTACATGGGTTTGCTTCTCACCTTTCCATTGCTATGTTAATTTTTTTTTCTTTGTTGAAATGATACATCTATTTACGTTTTTCAAAATTAAACAATAGTTTGATATTTAACTAAGTTTAGATCATGAGGAAGCTATTTCTCAATACAAGATGATTGAGAAACTTCAAATGGAGCTGTGCCATCCGTTTTCAATTAGTTTGATGCGAACTCGAGAAGAACTTCTGAAGGTATTTCCTTACGTGTGATTTCTTTTTAATGATTTTTCGCTTACCAACATTGAGCTCTGTGTTTGAAGTAATATATGTAAATATTGAATAAATGCTTGGCTGAAATGTGTTATTTGGCTTTTCAGATTTTGATGGAGGTAGGAGATTGGAGAGAAGCTCTGGCTTATTGCAGATTGACCATTCCTGGATATCAAAGTATGCCATGTGTCATCTGGAGTCCTGGATAGGAGATATATTAAAGCTTATTTTAATTATTCTCTGGTTTTTAATAATGGAAATGGGATACTTTGGTCTAATATGGTAACATGAAGGTTTATTGCTTTAGGCCTTGAAAACTCAAGCTTCAAGATTTTGTAAAACTATCTACTTCAGTCTTGAAGGCTAGCAAAAAACTT
Source organism: Salix purpurea (assembly GCA_027405865.1). NCBI lineage: Eukaryota > Viridiplantae > Streptophyta > Magnoliopsida > Malpighiales > Salicaceae > Salix > Salix purpurea. Next base: position 15,716,554 of record JAOWLH010000011.1, read on the forward strand.
TAAGCTTAACTCAGCAAACATAGCTCTTAGATTCTGAACTTGGGACTCAATTCTCTGAGTTACTCATCGTTGGTTGACTAACTTCTTAACAATTATATTATAGTGCTTTGATATCAAATTTATTTCTCTTACATAGGGTCCTTTTGTCCATGCAATTCATTTTTATTTCCTGTTTCGAATTGCAGAACTGAAATTGGATTGCTGATGACATCCTAAACTTTGTTCCCTGTCCTATTGCAGGAGTGTATCCAGAGCTTCATCCTTTGCTTGGGTTGCAGTATTATACATGTGGCAAAATTGAGTGGTTAGTTTTTTCCTTCTACCTTTTTGACTCAAATCTTTTAAACCCCCCTCCCTTTTCTTGATTCATTTTTGCCATGCTTTGACAATCCCATCGAAAGCCTATCTTGTCAGAAATATGCCTTTGAGGGTTCAAAGTCGTTTGGGGGCATGTAGAACTTACAGTTACAGTGACTGGAACACTGTCTATATCTGGCAGATGGTGAATCATATCACAATCTTCTTTAGCTTAACCCTTTTAGTAATGGATGACCTAAATTAATTAACTACACGAAGATACTGTAATTTGGCAAAAGAAATGGGGCCAATTAAGATTGACATATGCTTCTCAGTTCTTTTTTAAATTTTCTTGCTGCCAGACTCTGATCCTGTTCTATGCAATGATTCATGGAATCTCTTCCCTATTTTGATGCTGAAACCAGGAACTGAATGGAGGACTGTGTTTGGCGTATTCAAGATATTGTGAGGACATCTTGTTATGTATTGTTTCAGTTCTGCACCCCATGCCCATGTACAAACCAAAGAGAAGCACTTCAAAGAATATTCTCATACTTTTTTGAGATATATCTTCTTTGGTGCCACACTTTTGGAGTTTAGACAAATAGGCTTTGTAGCTGCTGCGGTTGACACTGGTTCAGATGCACTGAACTGCTGTTATTTGTGTTGCAGGTTGCTTGGTTACACAGAAGATGCTATCAAGTCACTGACTAGGTCTATTGATATACTTCGAATAACTCATGGGACAAATTCACCCTTCATGAAGGAACTCATGATGAAGTTGGACGAAGCACATGCTGAAGCTTCATACAATCTTTCATCGAAAGATGAATAGTGTGCTATCTTTGGAATTCTTTAAAATGGTCCTCGCGTAACTGCTAACATTTTACCGCTGCAAAAGTAGTATTGCATGGGTGAATACAAATTGGTCCAGAAAAGGGAAAGGAAATTTGCTCGATGAGCTTGTTCTGAATGACTCTGTCGAGCTCTGTTCGGTCATCATTTGAGAAGCGGATTTACTCTGATCTCACAGGGCTACTGTACTTGCATCTGAGAGCCATATGCCCATTTTTCTGCCAACAGCTCGCGCAGTAGCACTCAAATGGATTTCACAATCGTCTTTGGCTATTTCTGCGTTGCATTTGGTAGCCAGCTCTCATCCACCGACTCTATGTTTTGACTAGCTGGTAGGGAGATTTATTTTTGTTTTTTGAGGTAATAAACCTGTTGCACAAACACAGCGAATTGATGTTAAATTAAAAAAAAAAAAGGGGGGGGGGGGGGGGGGGGGGGGGCGTTTGATCCCCGTATGGAGTTGCCTTCGAATACAATTTTCTTTGCTTGGAGCGGTTGTCCATGGAATGAAGATGGGGATGATAATATGCTTGTTGTAGGTGCTAATAATATGCTTGTTGTAAGGTGCTGGTGTGACTGGGAGATTCTAACATCATTTGCTTGTTTCCTTACTCTGCAATCTCCAGTCTTCAATGAACCCATTATTCGCGAGAAGAAAACTTGATAGGGTATAAATACTTAAAAACTACCAGCAAACTAAATCAGTGCGTGCAGGCTATTCTTCGAGGAGAAAAGAGAAAATAGTGCATGCTAAAATCTATGAATGCGTGCCTGCGTTAATTCACTACATAAATATCTAATGAAATCTAAACTCAAATTTTCGAAATCGAGTTTACAAGTGAATTTATTTAATGTTCCAATCTATACTACAACTAGAATGCAATCGAAGGTGGATAACTTCCCGTCTCATCATCTTTTTAATTAAGGGTTTTTTCTTCTTCTTCTTAATTGGGTGTTTCAGAGTAGCTTACACATATCTCAACTACATTTTTACATTTTTAAGTTTGTGTTTACATTTATATCTGTGTCCATATAAATTTTCCACACAAGAACAAGTTAAGTCACTAGCTTTTATACTAGTGGGTAAGAGCATATTTTTAAAACTTAATATCCTTAAAGGACTATTTGGCACAACTTTTGAAAAATGTTTTTGAAAAAAATGATTTTTTATATTTTATATTTTTATTTTAAATTATTTTTTGTGTTTCTAGAATATTTTGATGTGAAGATGTCAAAAATAATTTTAAAAAATAAAAAAATAATAATATTCTGATGTATTTTTGAATGAAAATTATTCTGAAAAACAACCGCAACCAATCTTCTAAATATCTCTAATAGTTAGTAGTTGTTTTGCTAATTATTTTTTATTTGAAAATATATTAAATAATAAAACAATAAAATATTATTATTTTTAAATATTTTTAAAACTCAAAAATGAACAGGAACTTAGAATAATCCCACAAGAAAAAAATAAATTATTTACATTTAGTGGATTAAAAAATTAACTCATAACTTAACTACATACTTAGAAAGTTAGAATAACCCCTCAGGGATTTTCTTTTTTCTTTTTTCGTTTGATCACCCGAATTGACAAGTCCTTTGACGGGACCACTTTCAAAAAGTAAAAAGTAATGCTGTCTGTCATTTTCGTATTTCACAGAGTAAAATCGAAACTACATTTTATTTCTCCATGCGCCGCTTGCTTCCTCGTCCGGTACGTGAGTGCCCGCCATTGAGCGCGTGAAACACGCTCTTTATGTCAGCGACTGGGTGACTTGAAAACTAAATCATAGAGATGGCAATTCAAAAACAGAAAAAGAGAAAGGAATTAATTATTTATTTTCATGATAGTAGGATTTTCAAGAGAATGGGCGGGCGTCACTAATTGTGCAATAAGGCTCAGGTCATACGGGCTGACTGCACACATCCTCTCTGTATATGCTCTCTCAATCTCCTAACAACGAAAAATCAAAGGGCAATTTGTTCTTGTGGAGAAACAAGCATTCAATGGTGATTTTCTTAGTCTTACCATATGGAGTCATCATTCTTCTCACTAGTCTTTCCTTCACCTTTTGGTTTCATCCTGATCCCACTGTTTTTTTTTTTTTTTTTTTTTTTTTCCATATGGATTTGATTACTCTCATTTGTCTTTATTTATCTGATTTTAGGGCAAGTTAGTCTCCCTGACCTGCCTGCTTTAACAAATTCAGCGTTAAACAATGATTATCTTAGCATTTTTGCTGTTGTGTAAAGGCAATGTGGCAGCGCAGGTGTTTGATATGTTTGTTGAATCGTTGCAGAATAAAGCTTGTCAAAAGTGCGGTGATAGTGGCTATACGGAGGCTCTAAATTACTGTATAAAGTGTAAAGTTGTTGCTGAACACACGTAAGTTTCCTCATATCTGCCCCTTTATTTGATGGGATGATTAGATTAATTTTTGGCAGCAAAACTTGATGCCCAGAAATGAAGTGACCAAAATAGAAGGAATGAATTGACATAAATTGTTTATCATCATACTTTTATTTTATTGTCATGTCACTGCTGCTGCTTTATTAGTTGTGTTGTGACTATACTCAAAATCATTTGTGTTTTTAGCGCTTCCTTTTTTATATTCTTCAGCTACTGCTTAGATGTTGTTCCGAAGGATTTTGATGAGGATGTGGCTTGGACGTGTTGGTTTTGTTTATCTGGGAATGATGGTGGACATAGTAATACCTTGGAAAGTTCTAGTTATTATACCCAATTATTAACGAGTGATCAAGTACTTGAAGCTGTAAGAAAACAGAAATGGAAGGCATCAGATGCATACTCGAAAGCTCTGCAAAAGGTGGAGAGACTAAAAAGGGGTCCCCCTTTGCAATCTAGTGAGCCAGAGGCAGCTAAACGGGTTTGCTTGACTAACTCAACTGATCAAAAACTGGACTGTTCTCACCTTCATAAGAAGAAAAGGAGAGCACCGATTCAAGATGAGAGCTCAAATGAACATAAAAAAACAAGAGAACATGGTATAATGATTGTAGAAGATAGGGGTGGCTCAAATGAAGAGGCATTAACTGTTGAAAGAGAAGCATTTCAAATTGACGGTGATTCCAAAGTCAATGTACAGCAACCTTTTGAGAAGAACGAGAATACACTGTCAGGCAGTGAGAGTTGTGCACAGGATCAGAATTTAAGTGATCAGGATATACTGATTCTAGATGTTGGGGGAGGCTCAAATGAAGCGGTAAATTGCAGTGAAAAAGAGGCCTCTCGAAACGGCCCTGATGATCTGCCAAAAATTTTAGATCGGGATTTCAACACCATTGCACAACCAATTCTTGATCCCGTATGGAGGTAGGAATATTGGGTTCTTTTTTATTTTGTTATGTTCCATTCCTTACTTTGGGTGGCGTTTTTTTTTTCCTTTTTTTTTTGGTGGGGGTAGGTGTGTATTCTTTAACTTGTACAGAGCATTTAACCTATTTGCTTTGCAAATTTGGCAGGGGAAATTTTACTATCAAAGATGGAAATTTTGATGTTATGAATGGACTGGTGGCCTATACATCTAACCAAGCATCCCCAAAAGTTCGTGTGACAGCTAGTTTGTTGCCTGGATCGGTTTCTATAGAAATGCTTCCTAGGCATGAAGTGTTTCCAAAAACGTTTGGCACTTCAGATGTAACTTCTGAAGATATTGGCCTTTATTTCTTCCCGGAAAAAGAGAGGTTCCATTTCTGACAACAATTTTATGCCTTCTCTCTAAATTTATATCCTGTTTTAATTCCTCAAAACATTTTTTCCCTCTCTTCAATTGTTGCAGAGATGAACGAGCCTTTGATGAGTTAGTAGATAATGTAATTGAACAAGACCTTGCCTTGAAAGCCGTTCTTGAGCATGCAGAATTATTGATCTTTACATCTCTTCAATTACCTTTGCAGAACTGGAGTAAGCTTTGCTGCCATTACATGTTATATTTGACTGTCCCTCTTCTCATTGAGAACTGAATGAATGCTTGAATGATCTTTCGGCAGGATATCGGGGAAAGTATTTTCTGTGGGGGTTGTTCGGTAGAAAGAAGTTTTCTCACTATTCAAGTGGAAGAGAGCATGCTACAGCTTAGACTTTGTAAAGTGATGGGTAGAGGCAGCTCAGACGGATCAGAACTCTATCATGTCTCCGTAGGCAAGGAATGCTGGAAGGTAATTGGAATGATGCAGAGAAAACATGTTTAGACAATTCCAGCAATGTTTTAATGGATCAAATCCTGTATCATCGTGCTATTAAGAAAAGTAATGGGTAAGTAGGAAATATCATCACTTTTTTATTTGACTCTAGAGAGTTGGGGCTATGGTAATGGATTTTGACACAGATGCCTCATTGTCACATATAAAAATATGAAAATGAAAGTCGTTATTTGTCGTTTAGAGCTTGCAGTTCTCTTACGCGAGGAATCTCATTGTGTTTTCTCCTTTATCTTTTTATTTTATTATTGTTTTTTCAGTGGGGATCATAAATAAATAGCTGGTGTACGAAATGCCTTGGATGGTTGGAAAAAGACGTCGGTATATTCCAGTCTGCGAACTGGATCCTACCGCTAGAACTCCTTTCAGGAATAAATAAATAAATGCTGTCGATCTCTGAAGCTATACCTCGATTCAGGAGTATGTGCTCCAAGCTTCAGCGGTTTTTCTTAACAGGAATCTTTACCATCCCTATTTCCCTTCGAGCATTGAACATGTTTTGAACAAGAATAATGCTAGAGATACCAAATTTTTCCAGAAAGATATGGTACGCCCTTATCAGTAGACTTCACGGAGGCATTCAGTTAATACTCTCATACTTCACCATTGGCTACATGGGGTAATCATGGAGATCACAACTGCCTCTCGTTTTTTTTTTCTTTTCCAGTTCCTTCCACGGTCAATCAATTGTACGATGCAAAAATTATCTGCGACATGGCAACCCCGGCAAACCTTATTTAATGTTGTTCACGCCACTATATATATATATAAAAATCCTATACTAATGTTGCAATCAGGGTTGTCAATACCGTTCCGTTTTGTTTAGAATGTTCTGTGCCATTAAAAAAACCGAGACAAAACAACGTCGTTTTCGTCTCGGTTTTAATTCGGATCCGTTCCGGAAATACCGGTTGGAACATCTCGGTACTGTTCCAAATGTGTCATTCCGGCCTTAAAATCCTCCTTATTTTGATTAATTTGTGATTGTGTTTCTAATTTTGAGATTATATTTGTTTGACTTTGTGTTTATATTGTATAATTTAAAATTAATTTATCTTGAATTTTAATTATGCTTATTAAATTAATATTTTAATTATTTTCATATATATAATTAATTAATTATATATGAACAGTACAACCCCAAAACGGCACACCGAAATGCTTCGAAACCAAAACGTTATATACCAATAGAAAAAACGGAACGGTATTGACAACCAATATTCAAATGTTGCAACCGTGTTTTTTATTAAAAAAAATTAATTATCAAAAGCAAGAAGATGACGTGTTATTTAATTTATAAGCAATTAAACATGGAATGACAAAACAGAGTAAAGAAAAAAAAGAAAAAAAAAACTGGTGTGAGTCAATATAAACAAGACTGGTTGACATGTAATTTAGATTTTAAGGCGCAAGTTAGTCTGGATTAACCTTACGAATTTCCTATCTAAATTGCGAGGTCGAGATAATTTGGAAGAAATGTTTTTAAGGATAATTACAAAATCATTTAAAAATAAACATCAAACAATGATGTAGGAAAAGAACATACAACAACAAATTTTCAATTTTAGAGTTAGATTAAAAAGAATAAAAACATTAACAAAATGGTAAAATAAATAAATAAATAAATAAAATAATGAGGAACAAAAAAAAAAGAGCTTGGATTGAAGGGTGATTTAAGAAAAACTTTTATAAAACAGTCAAGAAAAAAATCAAAAATCAAAAGAATAAGTATCAAATTGAAAACACAAATACATGATAAAAAAAATGAGCATGTTGAATTTTTCAATGTGTTTTTTTACATAAAAGATCTTAAACGTAAATAGAAAAAATTATGAACACATCATTATATAAATTCAATTTTTTTAAAAATAAATTAAAAACACATCATAAAAGATAAAAATATACAAGGAAAAATTAGGCAACTAAAGTAGATCAAGACATTTCATATCACAAAATAGATTATTTACCATGTTGTGTTTAATAAATATATATAAAAATTAATATATAATAACTGCAAAAAATATTTTTAGAATGGATATTAATCAAAACATAAATGCAAGAAATATTTTTAAAAATACATAGAAAAGTAATAATTTAAGAAATAAAAAAAGAAAAAAGAAATGAATGAGGTCAAATGTTGTGGGTCTGGTAAGCCAGGTTTAGCACCTGGACCACAAAGAAATAGCCCTCATGTGCGTGCCTTTTTTACTTTCTTCCTGCAGTTAATAAGGTAGATAACGTGTCAGCCACTCTATTCTTTGCCAAAAACAAACAGATAACGTGTCATCTATAATTGTCTAGAATCCTGTTATTGTGGTGGTAAAAAAAAACCCAACTCTTTTTTTAGCCTACAAACCTAGGAAACACCCTTGAAAACTTGTTTAACCAATCTATGATCTCAAAAAACACAAAACACCACCTCAAAACTCATAATCAACCCAAAACCAAAAAAACTTTCAACACTCAAATTTTTTTAGGTGTTTTCAAGGTAAAAAAATATTTTAGTATTAACTGTTTTCATCATATGAAACTATTTGACACAAAAATCTATCATTTTAATGGCTAAAATCATCACCAAAAACAATTTTCTCTCTTTAAGACAAAATCTAATAACTCCCTCTCTTTTCTCCACTGAAAAATTACTAAAAAAAATATGAAATTGATGGTACCAAAATGTAATGTTTAAAGATTATAAAGACTGATTACCTAATAGCTTAAGATAAGGGAATAAAATGATTTTTTTCAAACAAATTATAGAATTGCCACATAGGTTACTTAACCTTTTCCTTTAAGCACTTTTTCTTTCAATTCAACCCTCACCCTAAAAACATGCAATTGATCTCCAATTTAGACTTAATTATATAAAAACAAAGTTCGAGAACTATATTGATTTTTTTTTAAATAACTATTACAATGAAAAGTAAATGGTGAGATGGTAAAGAGTAAAATAAAATAGCTAGAGTAAAAAGGGTCACATGATTTATATATTCTATTAATAGTAGATATTGTTGCCCACATTATAAAACAAATTGGGTCAACTTTTTTCTAACATGAAAAAAAGATATTTGGAAAATGATAAATTGAGTGAAACCAAGTTAACTTGACCAACATGTGAGATATGAGATCAAGATACCTCATAGAATGGAAAACAAAAACAATCAAAAAGCTCAATGATAAACAATGTAATTTTAAATTATAAAATTGAAAAATTGAAAAAAATCAATTTAAAAAAAATGCAAAGGAAAAAAAATCCCGAGTCAACCCAAGTTCACTCAACTAACTCATCACCCGCAACTTGAGATAGGGATACAATTTTTTTTTTAAATGATCCAAAAAAATAAAAGATCAAGCTTAAATAAATAAAATATGAGTCACCCTAAATTAACACGAATACCCTACAACTCAGGATTACCCTATGGAAAGAAAAATCATAAAACTCAAGACCTAATATTCTAACATCAAATGATAGAATTAAAAAGAGTTCCAAAACAAACCGGGAGGAAAAAAATTATTTGTTTTGTTTTAGAAAACTCAATGCCTACAAGCAAAATGTAAAAGAATAAACAAATAAAAAAATACAATAAATATTGAGAGATAAAATTAAAAATATGAGGGTCAAATCTAATACAAAATAAAATATTAAGGGATAAAATTAAAAGAAAATCAAGAAAAAAAACCAATAATTGATATAAAAAATAAACAAAATGAAATGAAAAGGGGTGAAATAAAAAAAATACCAATAAAAAAATCATAATTGAAAGAGAAAAGAAGAGCATCCACACGTACGCTCTGTATCATGGCTCTTTAGCTATAACGAGCGATGTGCCGGGTTTTTTTATTTATGTAAAAAATTGATTGTTTATATATATATATATATATTATTTTTCTATTTTAATATTTAATTAGTAAAATTATAATTGATAAAATCTGTATAATCGAAATGGAAAGTGGTTTGTTTATTTTTTAATCGCAGATAATGTAGGTAATTTTTTTTTATGAGTTGCATTTTTTTCCAGTAGATCCGACACATTATAAATAAAAATATTGTAATTTTTTTTTCCAGAAATAAACTTACATTTTTTGCGTGCTATAATTAGTTATTTCAATTTTTAATTACTAAAATTGCAATAGATAAAATATGTTAGGAATGAGTTTTTTGCGTGGTATAATTAGTATGCTTGCCCGCGCATCGTGCTAGGGTTTTTTCTATGTAGAAAACTAATTGATTTTTTATATGTTGTAATTAGTTTTTTAAATATTTAATTAGTAACATTATAATAGATAAAATATGTAACAAATAAATTTTTTCCCCGCCTAGAAGGAATAGTGTAATCGAAATGGGAACTGGTTCGTATATTTTTTAATTGGAGATAACTTATGATATTTTTAGCTAATTTTATTTTTATTATTTTTTTTTGCTCTTTTGTTAAAGTTTTTGAGTATTTTTATTCCTTGAATTTATTTTCCCACCATAATAATAATAATAATAATAATAATAATAATAATAATAATAATAATTTTAGTTTTTTTTCTTGCTTCCTTTTTTGTTAATATTTTTGAGTTTTTTACTCAGAGTAATTTAATAATTTTTATAGTTTCAGCAATAATAGTAATGATATTTTTAGATGTTAAGCCTTCAATGTTGTTGTGGTTATAATGTGTTTTGATGTCAAGGTTGTCAAAATCGTGATTTTTGACACGACACGGGGAGCTTCTGAAATTCGGATTGTAAAATCGTACCTGAATTTTTCCATACAAAAATCGTAAAATTACAGTGTGGGTAGAAAAATTGTAAAATCGTAAGTAAAATATTTCTGAATATAATACAACATAATTATGCCATAAAACTTTATTCGTTAAGGTTCATACATGATTTAAAATAATTTAAAAATACATTACAAAATAATTATGTCCATAGAATTTTATTAGGTAAAAACTAACAAATTTAAAACAAATATTCTGTTGGCTTGCTATGTAAACTAAAATCAGCCTTATTACCTCCAATCCGTCATCTTCCTCGTTATTTCTAATACATTGATCAAAAACATTACTATTGTAAGGATTATTAGTACTACTATTAGCATCAATATCGATATTGTTAGTACTAACTTCAACTTCAATAAATTATTTTGATATTAGCACATGAAAATAATCTAAAAACACCCAAAAAAATTAATTTTAAATTAAAAAATTATTTATTTTAAAAATTTTAAGGCGCCTAGCTTGCCAGAGAGGGGGGGGGGGGGGGGGGGGGGGGGGTAAGCCTAGCTTGCAGGCATAGCCTGTGTAGAAAAGCTTTGCCCTTGCAGATAGAAGGCTGGAGATCCTAAAATCGGACTGATCCGGTCTGATTTTACGATCCAAATTGATTTTTGTGTTTTTTGGTCGATTTTAATGGGACCCGATTTTTCTACTTGATTTGACAAGTTTTGTTGAATTGACTCGTAAAATCGTACGATTTACGATTTTGTAAGTCAACTCGCGAGTTTAATAACCATGGTTGGTGTTTCATTATATCAAATCCTATATGTATAGATGTTATATTTTATTTTTGAACTAGCAAAATCTATTAATTGTTTCAATCTCAACAATTATAAAAATTATTTACTCGGCCCACAATGTAGTGCAGGCAATTAACTATTATATAAAAAATCAAGTCATGTATGTTGCTCAAATTACATCCATTGTCACGCCGCGCGCATTAATCGGGTCCATAAAGTAGATATATACAAGGAATTGGAGCTCAACACTTGTGTTTGAAGTCAAAATAAAACAGGGACCTTGCAAAGAGCAGGACGGACATGATTTCTCCTATTCCCCAAAGAGAAGAGCTTCCCGGAGCTGGCTGACTGCCTCAAACAAGGATTTATACACCTGAAACGATTCCTACAATCTCTCTGACTTTGCTAAACATTCCCGGAGCTGAAAACAAAGCCTAGACATCTGGGAGACCAGCTCATATTGTTGGTCCCGTGATACGAGAGCGCCTGGGTTAAGCGACCGTTGGAGCTCATCGCACAGCATAGAAGCTTCCTGGTCACTGCCACAAGTTTCTGCAACGAGTTGAAGCAGTACACAACCTTGATCCTGAGATACAGATTGTCGAGACGGCACTGGTGGAACAAGAAAAGGATGCTGGAGTAATTGAGGGATCCTCCATCTCTCGTTCCTGTCCCAAGCCAGGCATCTTTTCATAAGATCAAGAAGCCAGGGGCTGGAAACTGGCTCATAAGTTATGTCATGGTTCGGATCTGTTATAACTTTGAACTTGGCCCAGAATGTTTTGTACTCAGAAAAAGGGGTTCTTCCGTACACCATTTGGTAAAGGATACAGCCAAGGGACCAGATATCTGATGGCCGGCCACACTTGATGGTGTTTCCATCACCATCACTCTCATTGCACATGAACGCCTCTGGAGACATGTAGCTCAGGGTACCTACCTGCAGAAACAGAGTATGAACCATTAGGCAAAATAATACTAACTAAAAAACTTTTGAAATAAGCTAAATTGGCAAATAAGCAATCCCCTCATTTCTGTAGTCAACGCAACCTCGTCGCTTTTATGTGCCGATCGGACAGCAGCCCTTTCAGGGGTTCCTTAGGGACCGGTTCAATCTGCGTAGATTGACTGGACGCAGAAAGCCTTCCACTGGCAGGCAATCGTGTTTTCACAGATTTCTCGTTATCCAAAAATATGTAGAACAGAAAGAGGAGTATTCTGAGGTGGCAACATGTTATCGGTCACCAGATGAGCACAACAAACAAGGTGAAATATGCATTCTAATGCAATTATACGTTTGTTTTATGAAAAGTAGCTGTTTAAATAATATTTTTAAATTTTTTGTTTATTTATCATTAAAAACATTACTCAATAAAAATCACTTTTCAAAAAAAAAAAAAAAAAAACTGGATTGGTTTTAAAGAAAGTGCTTTACTTATATTTTGGATGAAAAACATTTTCAGAAATTAAAAATATATATATATATATATATATATATATATATATATATATATTACTATTCAAAAAATGCTTTCCAGCAAAATCTAATGATAGCTTGGAAAACCAAATGTGAGGAATAAGTCTAGTCTACCTGTGAATCCCTTTGAATGTTAGTAGTATCACTCATTAAGGCTTTGGCGATTCCAAAATCAATCAACTTTAGAGAACCTTTGACAAGAAGAAAATTAGCTGGCTTCAGGTCAGAGTGCACGATACGTTCCTCATGTATGATATTCACAGCTTGAAGTATTTGCTGCAAAATAGTTGAACAAAACAATGTCAACCCCCTGGCATTTAATTAACTATGAACAAGTCCAACAAGTTTTTTGTGTTTTGAAGACAATGTGGATTTGCTACTTGATAGCATACTATGAAGAAAATGTTGCATCAGTGATATAAAACAAATGCCTTCTTCATCCATGCCAAATACCCTTCGATACAGATTATGAGAGAGATTGGAAACCAAACAATTCGTATAATCAACATCCTGCCACCATTAGAAACCTATCCAGCATCTACCCCATGATGCAGAACAAGTCTCAAGAATGAGAGCAGGGGCACTATCCCAATGCTTCATTGAAACAAAGAAACATTGTCCCCACTGTTTACAATGACTTTCTTCTAGCAATAAACACTAATATCTGGATAAGTAACTACATATATCAAGAGTGCTATGAGAAAAAGGTATAGAGTGTTACTATAACCAAAACTGTAACTATGATGCAAAATAAGGTGTAGCTCAAGGACCTGCCAATAAAATCTAAGCCAATTCTCATCTATCATCTGGTTGGAGCTATCCATATCCTTCCATTTCTGGGACAGCATGTGAGCCAAATCAATTTCCCCATATTCAAGGACCATGTATATACACCCATCATCTTTGACCCTTCCATCCTTATTACTTACAGAGCTACTCATGACTTCGCGGAGCAAAGTTTTATCTGTCACCTAAATCCAAAAGAGACTATTAGTGATCTACTAGACAAAAACAAAGCAAGAATAGATACCAGGCCCTGGAAAATGGATTTTGTTGAGAAGAAAAAACAGCACCAAGCTCAAGTATAAAAGATATATTCTTCTGAGACAGAAGATTTATCTTCTGTAATGATATCTTGAAGCACCTATGTTGCAACCACAAAGTATCGAGTTCGTGTAATTGGACAAACAGAAAGAACATATTGTCTCAGATTAAATCATGGAGACTAGTGCATGCTTCTTTTAAGGCTTTAAGTGAATACCTCATAATCTATTAACTGTATAATGTTGTTCTTCCCCTTCAGTTTGTTTAGATAAAGAATTTCCTGACAAAAACCATATGCAGTTCCATAATCACGACCCTTGAGCTTGATTTTCTTAAGTGCATAGATTGTGCAGTCTGATGAAATGACTTTGTGAACCTCACTGCTTCCTCCACTTCCTATCTTACCAAGCCTTTGATAGAGCTTCCCATTAACTTTAAAGAACAAATCAGGATCATAACTCCTTTTTCGAGGCATTGATGTACCTTTACTAACATTTTTTTCTTGTTTTTCAGGTTTAGGAGGCGCCAACTTCACATCAGAAGATGGATTTTTGGACATTGGAGGCTGAGATTGTACATCAGCACCATCATCTGCTGGTCCAGTATCCTTAGTGGGCCTATCAACATGTGAAGGATTGTTTGCAATGTCACTTACTTCAGGCACAACTCCCTCAAATTGGGAATGAATAGCAGAGGTAGAAGGCTGGGTTGCAGTGGCTATCAGGTCAATTCTTGTGTCCTTCAATGTAGGATATGACAGCTTCTCCAAAATCCCTGGAGTAGAGTGCTGAGAATTTGCATTAGCATCCCTCAAAGGTTTGACTGCAGCTTGAGAACCACTCTCATGAGAGCAATATGTCATCGAGTTAAGCATGGGTGCCGAAGTAGAATGAACAGATGTTGTGGTCGCATAAGATTGTCCAACAACAGAAGACTGAGTAGCAGGTTGACTTAAGAAGTTCCTCAATTGATGCAACTGCTTCTGAATAACCATTGTTCTCTCTCCCAGTGATGGCACAGCTCCATCAGACCTCAAAGTGACATCTGATTCCATGTTCTGAAAGTTCTGCTGCTTTGTTTCATCATTGATCACATTTGACAGCTCTACTTGACTGCTCATATCCCATTCCATTTCTGTCAATGCAAGTGAACCCATATGAGAAGTTAAGTTCTCCAATCCAGTGGCCATTCTATTATCGGCCCCTGCAAGTTAGAAGATAACAGAACTTGTATATCTAGAGCAAAGAAATTAGAAACGTTTGTCACAGCTTCGCGAATTAGATGAGAGACAAACAACTAATACAGCAAAACCAACCTTCGAGTTACAACTCAAAACAGAAAGGAACAGTATATTACCCTGGGAAATGGTGTTGTTCACTATCGAAAACTGGACTTTTCTCTTACCCTCAACAGGTTGAGATTCTATGCATGTCAGGGGCATTGGGTTATTCTCTTTAGTATCAATAGCAGATTTTGGTTGCTCTCTCTGTGCATCAAAGGGATTAAAACTCTCATCAAACGTCTTCGTAATTGTTCCAGGAAACGAAGGACGTGTGATTGACGCATCTTCATGACTTTCCCTGTTAACAGTAACTGGATTCTTTTTTGGAAAAGTTGAATCTTTACTTAACGAAACAACATCTTGAGAGTCCTTAATGCCTGTAGTTTGACCCAAATTTGAAGCTGCAGTTCTTGATGCTTCACGTTTTGGAATTAACGTGCGTCTAGGCTTTATGCTATTACTCGTCTGCATTATTCCTAAAACGAGCATATCAATCATTTATAGCTTCAACAGTTATTGCAGTTTTAACTCCCAAAAATCATAATTAACGCATCCAGTTTACAAATTTCAAAAAAAAAAATCAAAAATGAAGAAGTTGTTCCATTCTCATAATAGAACCAACAACATAAATAGTGATCAGGATTCCTGGATTAAGCCTTCATTTCGTTTTATAGTAAATGACAGCAAATAAATAAATGTGCCAAAATTGAGAACTAATTTTCAGAAATTCTTTGTAAGAAAAAAATTAGAGGGACTCAAAGCACAAAAAAAGTTATAGACAGAGAGTGGTGGTGGTGGTGGTGGTACCAAGGGGGCGGTGGCGCTTGAAGGCGGCTTGGACATGCTGGAGAAAGTCCGGCGGGGAGGAGGAGGAGGAAGAGAAAGACGAAGAAGAAGACGTCGTCTCGGCGGAGTTGATGACGGGACGAACGAGGTTTCTTTGCGGACGTGCAGATGGGACCGGAAGATTAGCCTCCCTGTCCATGACACGATCTGAACAGCATTTCCGTCAAGGAGAGGAGCAATTTCGGAAGTAAAAGAGCTAATTGAAGATTTTAATTTGGGGGGATTAAGGTTTGTGTGATGACTATGAGAACTTTTGAGCGCGAGTGTTCGTGTGTCAAACTGAGAAAGGGGAACCAGCCATAATCGCTCTTCCAATCCTGCCAAAGCTACTAAACACCCAGACAGAGGAGGGAGAGAGGAGCGTCTTAAGTTTTGAAATGACTGGTTGGCGCTCTTGATTCAACTCCGCATTTGGGCCTTTATTGGGCTTTCCTCGTCTGTAAAGCTAATATTAATACTGGGCTTTCTAATATGTGGATTTGTTAGTGGAAAGCCCAAAACGCCTTTTCTTTTCTTTTTCGACGAAGCAGCATGAATTTTCTTTGGAGAGAGGCAAGTAGACCATAATTAAAAGGAGAGTATAATAGTAATTGTAATGTTTCTAACAGTCAAAGACTCCTGTGAAATACTGGTTTTTCTCGCAGGGATGATTGAACAAAATCCAGCAAGTAGAATAGATGGGAACGGGAAGCAGGAAAAAAAGACACAATTGAGTTATTCACCTTAATCCCTTTCTATTTCATGCATTCAATGTGATTTTCTCATTGTTTTCAAAAAACAATTTATACCAACACAATGGTTAGTTGTTCATATTTGTAGGATTAGCTTTCTTACATTTGTTCTTCACCATTACTAAAACAAGAAAAATAAAAGTTGCGTTTACGCATCTAAATTAAGAGTGTGTTTGGTTTTGCTTTTGCTTTTGCTCTTATGGTTAAGGTTTTAAAAAAACAATTTCATGAAAAACACTTTAGCTGCGATTCAAAATAAATTTTGAAGTGTTTGGTTAAAATTATGGTTGAGTTTGAAGTTAATGAAAAGCAGTTTCATGTGTTTGGTTACTAGACTTTTTATATTGTTTTCAACTTGTGAAATTACTTTAAAGGGCATAGACATGTACACGTGTGTGTGTGTGTGTGTGTTTAAATATTATATTAATAATCATAATTTCATAATATAATGAATAATTTAAGTAAATTAGACACTTATTTTTATTCTCCTATCAAATTATTTGTAATTTCATCACGAACTAAATCCATACGTGAAGGCCTCTACGATCCTTGACTATTTGATTAAGGAATAACATCTAGTAAAATATCATCTGAAACATAATTAGGATTGCGAGACAAAATTATATTGTGATATCTTTTAATATATTTATTTATATTTTAATTAAGTTTTTATATCTTTATATTATTTTAATATTGAACCCCCCCTCTCAACTTCTCCATCTCCCCCCCCCCCCCCCTCTACTTCACAAAATTCATCTGCTTCTAACCCACCCACCCCGCTTCTCTTCGTGACCCTCTGCTTTTAACCTCATCTTTCTCTGGAACCTCTCAACTTCTCCATCTCCCCCCCTCCCCTCTGCTTCATGAAACTCATCTACTTCTAACCCACCCACCCCGTTTCTCTTCGTGACCCTCTGCTTCTAACCCCTCCTTTCTCTGGAACCTCTCAACTTGTCCATCTCCCCTTTCCTCTGTTTCACGAAACACATCTGCTTCTAACCCACCCCACTCCTCTGTTTATTTACCTCTCAACTTCTCCATCTCCCCCTCCCATTTGCTTCTTTTTGTTAAAAACACACCCTCAAACGCATGGAAAAAAAGTGAATCACGATCGCACCCAAAAGCATCATTTTTCTGCTTATTGCAAACCATGATTTCAGTCAACTTTTAGGTAGGCCCCACAACAATTTAATCTACTTTTGTTCATTACCAAACACCATGAAACTGCTTCTTGCTCTAACCCCCGGCTCAATAGCAATGCCAAATGAGCATTAAGTATAATTGAAACGATATGTTCGATGTTATTTCCATATTGGTCCCTCTTATTTCAAATTCCTTTGCCAAGCATCACCTTTTTTTCCTTATCTTCTTCCACACCTCTTGTTGCAATATATGATATTTCACCCCATCACAACTTCCTTGTTCTTGAGGAAAGATTAGTTTCAACTCATCAATAATTTCCTAAGTAACATTTGTATATATAAATCCATTCCAATGAATTAGTAATTGGGTAACAACTTGACTTTTCTTCATTGCAATTGTTATATCTGGTGTTGTTTATGGTTGCAGGCTAGTTGTTTGAGGTAGAATTGATAGAGTATTTTGCATTGATTGGTTTCCTCCATGCTTTTTGACTTAGGACACATAGAATATCGGGTGGATGGTAGCTGGGGGTGGTGATTTTGAATTGTATCTCATCTTATAATCTTATTTATCACCAAGTACAATCCAAAAAACATACCTGGTATGAATTACTAATTGTTAGTTGTAACATTGTAGTTTAAGGTGGACACAATCCTATATTGAGAAATCCTTTCACTTTTTTTTTTTGTTTTGAAAGTTTTGTCATCCTATTTTATGCAATTCGAAGGTGAAACTTAACTTTTTTAACTATCTTTTCCCTTTAAGTTAAGACTTCAACAATACATTTCACTATAGAATCCTTATAAAAGTATGAAACATGTATAGGAGAAGGAAATTCATATAATATCTCATATGGTGTTAATTTGATGGAAGAATAGAAAAATTTATTATACCACCATTCTTCTAATGATAACCATTTTTTTCTATTGATTTGGGTTATCAGTTATCATGCATAAGATAGTTTTTAATATATTTGTTTGACCATCAATTTGCAAATAAATAAAGTAAATTAAACCCTAAGTATTGAACATTTCTTTCTAAAATTTGTTCAAAAGCATTGGATATTTATCATTAACTATTGATGTTGATAGAACATGTAGTTTATACATGTTATCCATGAATAACTTAGTGGGTGTTTGGCTCTGCAGTGGCTTTTACGATTGAGGCTCACCGCAGAGCCAAACCGTTTAGGAACTTTTCGAACCACAATTTTGTACTGTGGGGCCTACCAAAAACTGTAGTTGAACTGCAATTTTTGAAAAGCATCTTTTCGATACTTATCACCCAAACACAGATCAAGCAAAACGCGGACGAACACGATAATAGTAACCACTCTCAGAGTTTTTGATCATTTTTCATCATAGTTACACACAGTATTAGAGAGGAAGACGAAGACAATGATTTTGTCAAAAAAAAAAAGAACATAATAGAAAAAAAAAACAATGGCAGATAATGAAGGTCAAAGTAAGTTCAGGTGGAATCAACGATTATGATAAAGGAGTGAGCTTATCAGGCGTAGAAAATCCCATCTCCCATACTGCAATTCTTTCATTGTCTCCGTTGATGTTATCTTCATCATCGTTGATTTCTTATTCACTCATTTCACTTCCTCTCCCATGGCAGCTTGAATTTTGTAGAATTGTGAATGAAATGGAAAGAGAAATGGATCCGAGTCAAAGAAGAAATTGGAGATAATTAAGGAGAGTGGTGGATGTGATTGTTTGGTTTGCAGGAAAGGAAATGATAGGATAATAATGTTAAAGGTGTTTTCTTGAGAGAGACACACACAAATATCTAATGGGTAAATATTTTTTTTATCCCCATAATATTATTATTCTTAAATATAGTCCTTTTACTAATATTTTTATTTCGTATTCATATTCTTAATTTAATACAATTTTCATTAAGAGATTAAAATAATATTAGGAAATTAAGAGATCTAATTGAAATAAAGTAAAATCACAATTTTAATGATGGGTAACTATCAACTCTTTAATTTTTTTAATTGAAATATATATATATATATATATAAATCATATTTAAAAAAATTAAAAAATATATAAATAGAGTTCAACCCTAATGATCTATAATATTTGTGTGTGTGTGTCCTTTAAAATAATTTCATAAGTTGACAACAATATGAAAAACCATGGTAACCAAACACACGAAACTGTTTTTTTATTAAACATCAAACTTAACCACATTTTTAACCAAACACTTTAAATTTAGTTATGAACCGCGGTTAAAAGTATTTTTCATGAAACTGTTTTTTTAAACTTCTACCACAACAGCAATCGCAATGCCAAACACACCCTTAGCAATAATATGAGATGAATATGGATGGGTTAGGCTAGTAAACATGTGTATTTGCTAAAGCAATCCACCACTGCCATGATACCATCTTTCCTTTTATATTTAGGTAATTCTTTCATAAAGTCTATGTTAATGTTAGTTGAAGGAGCATGAGAAATATGCAAAGTTTGTAATAACCTGGAATAACCATATTTTCTTGTTTGTTCCTTTAGAAGATAATGCATTCTTGCATAAACTAGTGAATACAATTTTGTTTTCCTTCCCAATAAAACAAACTCTTAACTCTTTTTGCAGTATTTGTAACCTCAAAGTTTTCTCTCATGGCTAAGCTATGATATAATAAAATCAACTTGTCCTCCATCTTTGAATCGTTTCCAATAAAAACCTTGTCTTTTCTATTAAAGTGGACACTAACTTATATGTAGTGAGGATGTGAACTTGAAGTAACTTGCATGTTTTAATGATGATTCGTATAAAAGTTTTTTTTCCCAAAACCTTATAATCTCTTCATCACATTAGAAGATACTGGGGATACAACCATTATATAAAGTTCATGACTAAAAGTACAAAAGAGTATTTATTGTCATAATGTCTTTTCCTTTCATGTACTTTATCTCACAATCATACCCTTATCAATTTGAGAAATCACTAATGCTAGGTAGGAGTAATTATTTTTTAATCCAAAAGATATTTAAGACCTATATGATATTTGTGAATCTCAAAATGTTTATCGTATAATTAATATGTTTATTTGATGATTGCATGTAAGATAGCCATTATTTCTTTCTCATATATAGACATGGCTTGTTGTCTAAGACTTATAGATTTTCTACTATAAGTAAAACATATCCCTCCTGTATAAGTGTTGTTTTCACTCATATTATAAAAACATTTGTCTTTACCATAAATATTTTATTCAACTCTAGTACGGATAAGACTAAGGATTTAGTCATCATTTCCTTCAACAAATTGAATGTCTTGGTAACCTCATAAACCCATGCAATTGCATTTTTCTTCAATACCCGTGTCAAAAGCTTGAAAATGACACCATACCATTTAAAAAACTATTTTGTAAAAATTTGTAATCCCTAAAACCCCTCTAAATTACTTCAAGTTCCTAGGTAGTGGCTACTTCATTATATCTTTGATTTTGTTAGGGTCAATAGAAACTCCATATTTAGGTATAATATGACCTAAATATTCCATTTATTAACTACAAAAGTTATATTTACTTACTTTAACAACTAATTCATATGCTCTCAATAATTTAAGAATTGTTTCTAAATGTTTATAATGATTTACAAAGGTCTGACTATACACCATTATGTTATTAAAAACACCATGATGAATATCCCGAGGTATTACTTAAAAACCAATAACTCATAATGGTCATTGTGTGTTCCAGAAGTTATTTTGAATCTCTCCAAGAGCCATTCTAATATGGTGATACCTAGATCTAAGATCAATATTTGAGAAGACAGTTACTTATACAATTTCCCAGTAATGTTTTCATCATATGAATATGGTATTTTTTCTCAATGGTGAGCTTATTTAAAGTCGTATAATCTACACATAACCTCATAATAGAATTATTCTTCTTAACTAGGACTATCGGTAAAATGAATTAATTGTTTCTAGGTCTTTTAATTTCTAATCCTATTATTTCCTTTATTGTTTTTTCAAACTCAACATTCTGCTACCTAAAGTACATGTAGACCCTCAAGTTTATTATTTATCTCGTTTTCTTCAAAGATATAACATGATCATGGGCCTTGAAAAGGGTAGTCCTTCAAGTTATTTAAATGTATCTCAATAAGTATTTAATAAATTTATTAATGTGTCATTATTATTATGAGAACAAGGTAGTTTAGTTGTCAAAGAACTAATAAAGCAGTCATCCTTATCTAAGATTCTCAAGCTACATAAATGAAATTCTGTCACTTGCTTATGATTCCTTAATAAAGAGTTTAGTTGTTTAAGCTTAAAAACTTGAAACTTTACTGAATTTTCCCTTTTGAGCAATATCTTTTTTTTAATCAAGTAACTTCTATAGATGTTTGTAATTGCATAGAATATCCCCTAACATGGATAATCGTTGGATGCGCAGTAACATAACTTAATTGCTCAAGTTTATAATAAAGATTTGAGCTTCAAAACATACTTCTTGCATACTTTATTGAAGCTCCTTGTAAACAAACTTGCATACCATTTTTTTCATATATAAATTATATTGTTATTTGTTTAATGGTAGTTAACTCTGCAATTTAAGATCTAGATGAGAGATCATAAAATTGTGAGTACTTTAAAAGTCTACCAAGATATGAAGAGTTTGTTTTTCTATCTTTTTAGTGACCTTCATGGTATGTAACCCCACAGTTCCTTATAAATCCTTTAATGAAATATGAGGTATGACTTCTCTAGCAGGGCATTTTCCCTTATGAATATCCTTTTTTACAACATCTTCTTTATTCTTTATAATTCTTAGGGAAAATAATTTATTGTCATTTCCTTTATAGTCAGATATAAATTTATCACTACATTAAAAACATAATCCATTCAGCTTTTATTCTTTGAATGGTGTGGGGGGTAAAAAAAATGAATGTTTTGTCAAGTAATTGGAGGTTATTTGTGAATCAAGGTAATGACTTATAGACTAGTAAGGTTATAAGCATGTATGGGGTTCTCAAGTTTAAACTTCTTTATAATATTTGTATCTCCACTTCAAAACCCTTTAAGAAGATGAATTAGACTTGTTTCTCACCAATATTAACTTTATTCCATACAATATCAAAGTCATAGATATAACTCTCAAAATCTCCATCTTGTTTCAAATCTATTAGCTCATCTATAAGGTCTGTTTGTCCCCCAAACTTGCAGTAAAGAGCTTCAACATACTCCTCCCAACTTACTCTTTGATTACCTAGGCTTCTCATAAAATTATGGTGTTAGTAAAGAGCTATACCATCTAAGTAATAAAGACAAGTTTAAGTTTCTTAGAAACATAATGTCTTCTATCTCAAAATATTGGTTACATTTGTATAGTCATTTGTTCATATATTCTCTATTAAACATTGGAAAAGTATGTTTGGGCTTATATATGTTATAAACATATGTTCTTTTCTCATCGAATATAAATGATCCTAAAAGTTGAATCTTCTTTATAAAATACTTATTTATCATTGTCATGGCTAGATTCCCTAGACACATGAGAAAACTTTAGAAAGATAAACTCTATTTGTTATTTCAGGTCATTAATCATGTTCTTTATATACCCAATTTGAGTTTCATGATTGTCAATAGTGTGCTCCACATAACACAATACCATATACAAACACATAATTTCTAACATATAGTCGTTTAAGCTCTTACTACGTTGAATATATATTACTTTCCTTCTTAATTTACTAATTTAAATATAAAAAAGATTCACTGTATATCTTGATAAGGAACTGAAGTTGTTTTCGCAGGAGATTCATGAACTCTGCGGGTGATCAACCATTAAAAATTGAAGGGGGATTCTTATGGCAGCTGAAACTTCAACTACAGTCTCATAAGCTCTTGCCCCCACTCTCTCACCACCGATACGTACACCCTAATGGAATTGGAGGGAGAATTTGTTATTAACACCAAGCAATATGAGCAACATGCATGTAGTTTCATATGATACGGCTTCCAAGAAAACCTTGACGAAAGCAAATTGCTCCATGTTTTACGAGCTCAGAAACCACTAATTCTGCTTTCAGGTGGGACAGTGGGATTGTCATCTCTGTCTGATGAGTTAGCGTTAGCTTTAAATTTTTTATTTTTATAAATGTAAAACAGGCCTAATTGCAGGAAAGAGGATGCTTATTCAAAATTCAAACCCAGTCTCCCCCCGTTACATGGGTATTGTTTTATAATAATTTAATACTCTCCGTGTAATGTTATAAATTCATTTGAAAATCAGATCCCTCTTCTCTGGTGATAAAAAAAGAAGAAAAAGTGAAACATTAAAGAGCACGTTGAGAGTAAGAAAAAAAACCCTATTAGACCTGTAAATTTCAGTCTAAAGTGTGATAGAATTTTATTTTATTTCAATGCGAGAAAACTTCATCCTCTGAAAAGTATATTTTATGGGCCAGATGAATGGATAAAATTCCGACTGTCTCACATTCTTACAAGAAATGCACGTCATAACTCGATATCAGCTGTACAGATCACAAACTTGTACTATCACGTAACGTGCTTGAAAGCATATATTGCCCTAGCTTTATCGGCCGGTAATCAAGAAGATTAGCACACAAACCGAACTGTTTTTCTCAAATTTTATGTTTTTATTAGCAACGGTTACTGCTTCCCAGAGGTATGTTTTACTACTTCCTGTAAAAGATGAAAAGTTAGGGGTTGGTAATTTTGAGAAGAAGAGGGATGGGATTTTGATTTTGATATTCACAGATTATTAATAAAGTGCACAACTTTATTCCATTGCATATGGGTGCTCGCATGATTTTGAGGCAAAAGGAATCAGTCAGCTTTTCCCCGTAACAAGGACCCATTATGGCGTAATTAGTGAGTGAGTACCCTGTTGATGACGTGTCGCTCTTAGGCCAAGAAATTCACCTTGGGATGACAATAAGGCAAGCTGGACTCTTTGATCAGCCATTGACACCATCTGTATCGGATCATTATATAGCATTAACTAAGACTAAGCTCCCGTTTGTTTTCTCAGCTGCATGTTGCTCTTTTTTTAAAATCTATTTTTTAAATCTAGTATATTTTTAGTACTTTTAATTTTTTTTATTAAAAATTAAATAAAAAATATTATTTCAATACAGTTTCGAGAGGAAAAAAAATGTTGTCACAATATCAAACACTACCTAAAATAGAGTTATAATGTTACAATTGTATTATTCATCCTCTCACATATCACTATAAATTTCAATAATGATTTTAAAAAAAATAAGTTGGTCCTCGTTTATTTGCACAACTGAGCCATGTTAAGCCTAAATTATTACTCAATTGTATATTATTATTTTGTTTGAAGGAGAGTTGAATTGAAAAACAAAGAATTTTTAAAAATTTAATTTTAATACCAAACTTTACTAGCTTTTTTTTCCTGGTTTTTTTTATGGATGAGAGGGGAGGTCAAAGCATGTGTTAGAGATGATTTTGGTTACTAGAACAATTGGTGTTTTTTAACTATTAGGTAATTGGTCCTCTAATTTTTAAAAATTCAATTTTAATATCAAACTTCATTTGCTTTTTTTTCTTAGTTTTTTTAAAGGAGAGAGGGGGGTTCATCATATACCAACTTAGAGAGAGAAAATCTTTGTTGAAGATGATTTTGATCACTAAAACAATTGATTTTTTTAGTCAAATTATTCCTTGTGATGAGAGAAGTTACAATTAAGTGTTTTTTACCTTAAAAGCGCTAAACATTATATTTAAGCTTAGAAAGATTTCTTGTTTCAGATTGATTATGGGTTTTGGTGCATTTTTGAAGGCCATAGATTAGTGTAACAAGGTTCTAATAGTGTTTCCTATGTGTTTTGGATAAAACATAAGTTGAAAAATGAGTTTTTAAGTGATAATAAAAAAAAATATTTTTCCAGTCACCACAATAGCCAAAATCTAGGGAATTATAAACAACATGTTATTCGACAAGATAAATGATACATCGCCTACCCATTAACTTAAAAAAAAAATAAAGGCCCGCAAGCAAACCTTTTTTTGGTTGGGTCAAGCTCTTGCCTTGGTTTACTAGACCCACAACGCATGACTCATATAACATATACATTAATATGTTTTTATATGTCTTTTTAAAATTTATGTTCTAAATATTATATCTTCTTGTGATTTTTTAGCCCTTTCTAAATATTAATTATTTTGTAATTATATTGCTTGTGTATAATTTTTTAAGAGGTTAATATGATTCATTTATGATTATATACATACATACATATATATATATATATATATATATATATATATATATTAAATATTTACTTTTTTATGATATTTTAATATGGAAGCCTTGTATATTATTTTATTTATTTATTATATTCAATAAATTTTATATATGTGTTGATTTTTATTAAAATTTGATTTTAATAAACAAGTTTGTTAATTATAACCAAGTAAATGACTTGTCTTTTTGCTCTTGGATAAAAGTTTTTTCCCCATGCTATTGTGATATATATATATTCATGTTTTCTACTGTTGCTTTTCTTCTTTCCAATATGATTCGAATAAAGCCAACCTATTTAGTTGGTCGAGACTATAATCAAATTTATTGGATTTATTTTTTTGTTTTTAAAACACGCTTACAATGGCTAAATATTTACTGAAATATTAATTCTAACTCGCAACATAACAAGAACATCAATCTAATTGTTTAGCTATAACATACAGATAATAGACAATTATTCATTTATTGGTCAATTTATTAATGACCATGCTTGTTTAGATTTTCTTATATTAGCACAATTAATTAAAAATATTGACAAAATAGCTCAATTAACAAAATAATTTATGAAATAGCAAAGTTTTTACCTATCACAATTGAAAAATATGACTTTTATAGCTTATCATTATTCAGAATATCCAATAAAAAAACATTAAATATGCAAGAGATAGGAGAAATAAAAGATAAAAAGATCTTGAAAACATATCGAAACTTTGATTATGATACCAATAATATCACTAAAAAAATCTTGACGAGATAAATTCATCAACATTCATTAACAATGACCTGAGTGAATTATACTTGCATCCTAAAAATGGAGGGTGGCTCACTTGTCTTTTATCTTTTATGGTGAATGATTCTCAATCGCTGACCTATACAAATTGTGTAGTTTTGGTAATTCTTTTTTTAAATGTATTATTTTGCCAATATTCTTAAAAACAAAATGTGCTAAAAAACAAAAAATAGCCGTTTGTTTATTGCTTGCGCCTTTTACTGTATAGAAAATAAAAACTGAAGCTGAATCTTTTTCTCTTTTTTTGAATAAAATAAAATAACATTAAAGTTGAGGATGTGACTAGTTACTATTATTATCTTTTAAACATAGACTTGAGAAAGGTTTTGAGTCTTGAGCTCGAGGGAGTGCTAAGAATGTAATAGGAAACTGAGGTTGAAAAGAAAGAAAAAACTTAATGTTTGTTTGTAACTGTATTTAAAAAAAAAATTAATTGAAATTATTTTATTTTAAATTAAGTTTTTTTTTTTAATTTTAGATTATTTAATGTATTAATATCAAAAATAATTTTTTAAAAATAAAAAAAATATTATTATGATATTTTTCTGAATAAAAAATATCTTAAAAAATAATTTTAGCTACACTCTCGAATATGCTTTTAGTAGAATCAGTTCTATATGAATTCTTTATTAAGTTCATATTTTCATCCTGAAATTAAATCCGAGGTGCATGTTTGCTAGTTGCTCACTAGCTAGCTTAGCCAAAGCGTAGGATGTTTAAAATTATGTTTTAAAAGTATTTTGAAAAATATTGAAAAATTTTTATTTTTATTTTTATTTTTATTTTAAATATTTTGTGTTTTAAATTATTTTCATGTATTAATGTCCAAAATAATTTTTAAAAAATAAAAAAATATCATTTTAATACATTTCTAAATTAAAAATACTTTAAAAAACAGTTTTAACCACACTTCCAAATATGCATTTGGTGTAGTTAATGTTGTTTTTTTTAAATATTAAAATAATATATTTTTTTAAATTATTTTTTTGATATCAACATAACACAAAATAAATAAATTTAAAACAAAAAAATATAAATAACTCTTTTAAAATACAATACCATATAAACACGTGTAGATTCTGAGCCTCGTGCATATGAAGTTTTAATTAAAATGTGTACTTTTTTGTTTGAACATGGGAAGTCCCTGCTGATGCAATGACCTAACAGGAACTGTTTATCAATATCGATGATTTATTTTATTTTATTTTTAAAAAATGTGCACAGTGCAGACCACCCGGCTTTCCCATTCTAACCTTATGGACAAAAACAACAGAACCCATGCAGTAATTTAACATGAGGGACCCATAACTCTTTCTTCTTCAACTGATCGAAGTATCTCTTTCATGCAATGAACGGTCAGATTCCCATCATGAACAATGTCATACCCTGGGCTATTGGTTTACTATAAATCACAGTTTGCACATGCATATCACCATGAACTCCAAAATCTAGAAAAACATCTCCTACAAAACGAAGCTTCTCTACAAGTTTAGTCACCTCCTCGGCTGTTTTGGGCCTCTGCCTCGTGTGACGGAAGAGCTCAATCTTCAGAATTCTATCACTTTCCAATGTCTAAACCAAAAAACTCCAGGAAACCCATCGAGGAAGTCCGCCAGAATCAAAACCACCAGCCTCGGAAAAAAGAAAAACAACCTTCATGGCTGACTGTAAGAGACCTTTTCGGCTGCAGGCATCTCCAAGCACAGCAGCAGCAGCGGGAACAGAAGCAGCAGAAGCCATTACCACAGCATCGAAAGCCAGATCAGCAGCAGCAGTCGAAGAAGGAGAAAAAACATAGCCAGAATCAAGACCAGACATTGGAGGAAACAAGCAAGAAATGCAAGAAAATGAAGTGTTCAGGCTCAATATGCAGCAACTCGAAGGTCATGCACAGGCCTGAAACAGCTTCCCTTGAGGTCCAGAGGAAAAGGGCTTCAATGGGCGGCTCAGCTGGTAAAAATGATATTTCAAGCAGATCCATGAAAGGTCCTTTGAATGAAATCAATGGGGTTGTTTCCTCAACTAATTCTTCACTTTCCGCATCTTCTAATTTCTCCAGCAGTAATGTTAGTTCTTTCAGAGGAATACCTTTCAGTAGATTCTCTGGATGCTATGAATGTAGAATGGTAGTGGATCCTGTTCTTGGAATTGCAAGAGACCATTACTTGAGGGGTAGCGTTTGTCCTTGCCCAGAATGTGGTGAGATTTGCATGAAAGCTGAAAATCTGGAGCTTCACAGGGCTGTGAGACATGCAGGTAGCTCGCCCATTTCCCTCAACTCTTGATTATACATGTTCATCCAACTACCATTTAATCATTATTTTCACTTTCATTTATCTATTAATTAGTTTATTTGTGATTCATAATCTTGTTTATCGAAAAAGAACTAAATTTTCATCCATTTATTATTTCATTGTATTTTTTGGAGACGAAAGAAGTCCAAATTTTATTTTTGGCTACTGGGCTTCAAATTTTGTTTTTTTATCCTTATTCCAATATATTTTGGTTGCTCATGAGTTACTCCGTTTATTTCAATGCTTTGTTTTTAACTAATTCAAAATTCTCAATACCCATCACACACATATCCATGCATGTGCACCATTACCATCTCAGATCCTTAACTCCTTAATTTTGGAATCAAATTTCAGTATCTGAACTGAGTCCAGATGACACAAGCAAGAACATAGTAGAAATCATATTCCAATCAAGCTGGCTAAAGAAACAAGCCCCCATTTGCAAAATAGATCGCATCCTCAAAGTCCATAATACCCAAAGAACCATCTCCAAGTTTGAAGAGTACAGAGACTACATCAAAGCCAAGGCCATCAAGCTTCCCAAGAAACAGCCACGCTGCATAGCAGACGGCAATGAGCTCCTCAGGTTTCACTGCACCACCTTCGCATGCTCACTGGGCTTGAACGGCGCTTCTAATCTGTGCAATTCAGGTCCACACTGTAATGTATGTAGCATTATCAAGAATGGCTTCAAAGAAGCCACCACTCGAGATGACAATGGACATGGGATTTTGACTACAGCGACAAGTGGAAAGGCGCACGACAAAGCTGCGATATCAGAGGACGGTGGTGATGGTGATAGTGATAAGAGGGCGATGCTGGTTTGCAGGGTGATTGCCGGCAGGGTTAAGAAGAGCATGGAGGGAAATGCCGAGGATTACGACTCAGTAGCAACTGGCATGGAGGTTTACTCCAATTTGGACGAGTTGTATGTAACTAATCCTAGGGCCATCTTGCCTTGTTTCGTTGTTATCTACAGAGGGTTTTAGTATGGTCGAACTCAGTGCGACCACGTTGTTCTCAATTAGCTAGGGCAATGTTTCCTGTTTTCTTCAATTGATTCTCTTGATGAAGAAGATATTTAGTTTTGGTGGGATTTTGCGATGCGCAATTTGGGGCTTCAGTCAACTTTGAACAATAATAAATTTGTAAGGCAGAACTTGGTGGCTCTCCAAACAGGGCATTAATGTCCATTGGACTTGTGCACTGTCTCCCACGTACTCACCAATCGAGAGTTGTGTAATCTAAGCAAAACAGTAGCCTTTTTGTATTTGTTTAATCATACCAACTTTGAAGTGAAGGGCGATCAATTTTTTTGAAAGATGCACTCCTATTTTGAGATGTAATTACGGAGTACCAGTGCTGTTAAGCTTCCCCGCCAGTGTAATAGATTTACAGACTTCATCTGTCGTGGCTCAAATTAGGCCCAGACTTTTCAAAATCCTTTTTGATAAAACAATATTACATTTCTCATAATTGGATTAAAGTGTGTGTGTATATATATATATATATATATATATATATACACACACACACACACGATGCAAAGCGGAGAAAGAATGTTGAAATGGGAAGGCCAAAGAGAGTGCAGAAGAAATTTCCAATGCTGTGGGTTTGGCCACCGGTCCTTAATCCACCATGTAAAGGTTTTTAGTCAGGTAAACCCTCCCAAGTTCACCAAGGAATTGATAGCCTCTGGAATGATCTGCACTCCCACTCGATCTCACCAAAGCTTTGTTGTTAATCATTAAACAGCCAAAAGAGGGTAAACGAAGGAGATAAATACGCTACCCAGTTCAGGAGTATGATAGAGGTTATTTTCAAAATATTTTTCGTTCAGAAAAATATCAGAATAATTTTTTTTTTATTTTTAAAAATTATTTTTAACATCAGCAAATCAAAATAATCTAAAAACATAAAAAAAACTTAATTTAAAATAAAATAAAATCAAATCAAATCAAATCAAATTCCCACCTTTAACTTCACGTGTAACAATGAGTTCTAATGGGGTGGCGCGCTCAAGTGGCAGGGATTGTTAAGGAGCATAGACTTGCATGTCACCAAGCATCACTAGAGTAAGCTCAGTAAAGTCTTAGCTGATATCCTCGGCTGGTTATCCTATGAGCTAATGGTGGACATGACTGAGCAACCGTGAACCACGGAGGTTAGAGGGTCAGTCGAACCGTGTCCTATGTGGTACAGCGTGCTTGAGCATCTGTTCGCTGGTCTTGTTCTGTAGCCTGTACCGACGGGCAATCTTGATTTGTGTCACATTTGCACTCTAGATTTACTTAAACTCTTGACTCTTGTTTTGTACTCATTGCCTTATGATTTCGAGCTTCTTGATTTCCGGTAAAAAGGCAAAGCACCCTAGTATGGGCTCATCAATCACTCGCATTGCTATAATAATAATAATAAAATCAGCTTCCACTACCAGGAGATTTTGAAACGGAAAGGAAGGATATTTATCATGGCAACAAGCCAAGGAATGGATGGGTGACATGGAATAGCAGTCTATGAAAGGCCAAGTGCCGAAATTTAAGGGTACAAGTGGACTAGGGTTCACTCTAAGGACCAAGTCGACTGTCGGGGGTGACTGGAAGCGACAGTTTGATGCATGGTAAATTATTTTATAATTATTTTAACTGTGACTCATTGTCACTATAGACTGGATATCTGCTCCGCTGCTTCGCGCGTGGATGTTTGCCTTCCCCCCCGCAAATGAACAATGTATTAACAAAAAACCTCCTCAAAAAAGACAAAACACGCCGCCGCTTTCAGGGGCTCAACGGTCATTGACCATTTTCGGCCCGGTTTGTCTGGCCGAGGTTTTTTTTTAATATTTTATTGAGCAGTGCATTAACTATTTTGTCCCTTGAAAAGGAAAAAAATCAGGCCTAGGAGTGAGGGGCGTCCCGGTAATTAGCCATTTTTTTTTATTTTTTTCATTTTACTGTTGGCGCGTCGCCGGACACCTCGTTCGTTTTCGCGCTCACGCGTGTTTAGGACGGCGCGTGCGGCTTGATCCGGCATCCAAAAATGCCCATCCGTCGTCTACAATGATTTTCAACCATGTTCTTTTCCACCCGGTGTAGCGTGTGTGATGATATGGTGTCCAGAAACGTGTCAATGGTTGTTCGAATTCCCCTCCCCCCCTATTTCTCTCTCCTCCTGCGCAATCTGACATCAGCGCAGATGCTTTTTGTCAAATTTCATTTCAGTCCCTGAACGTTAGATTTGTTTTTCTAGCCCTTATTGCTATTTTATAGGTTTTGATTTGTTTCAATTTCATCCTTCAATTAGGTCCCCAGACTTTTAATTTTGCGGATTGCTCTAAAATTCGGAATATTTTTGGTATCAAAGTTCTAATTGATTGCAATTTTATCCTTCCATGCAAATTTATTATAAATTCTTAATATTTTCAAGATCAAAGTTTAATTTCTTTCAATTTTATCCTTCTATGCAAGATAATTATGGATTCCAGATTCATTTCGGTCCCAATTCTCTTAATTTCCAGTTTGGTTTTAAATTATTTAATTTCAATGTTTGGATTTACTTCAATTTTGTCCTTTAAATTAAATATATTATTAAAAGTATGTCAAATTAATTATATATTTGTATATTTATGTCAAATTAAAGTATGTGAGATTAATTATATGTTTTAATATTTATTAAATATTATCGCCTAAAAATATATATAGAGAGAAAAAACATAACCTAGGATTTCTTGAAAAAAATTAATATCAGTATTCTTAAATACATTTAATATAATAATATGACGAATAAATCTTATAAAAAAACAATTTTGGCTTTGGATGTTAATTTTTTGCTCTTTTGCTTAAGTTTATTTCTTAAAAAAATTTACAATTTTTTATTTTTAATATTTCAGATTTAATATTACTGGGGAAAAAACATAGCTCAAAAAAAAATTACCTAGGTTATCTATAATTAAAAAATATGCAATCCACTTCCCATTTCGATTACACTATTCCTTTTAGACGGCAAATAACTAATTATAGCATGTGAAAAAAAATAATTTGAATTCTTGAAAAAATTACAATAATTTTTATTTATAATATGTCAGATCTAATATTACTACGGAAAAAAGGCAATCATAAAAAAAAAAAAGACAAACTTACCTAGGTTATCTACAATTAAAAAATATATGAACTCCTTCCCATTTCGAATACACTATTCCTTTTAGACAGGGAAAAAATTATTTATAACATATGTTATCTATTATAATTGTTGCTAATCAAATATTAAAATAACTAATTACAGCATGTAAAAAATCAATTAGTTTTCTATATAGAAAAAAGTCTAGTGCAACGCGCGAGCAAGCATGTTAATTATAGCACGCAAAAACCTCATTTTTCACATATTTTATCTATTGCAATTTTACTAATTAAACATTAAAATAACTAATTATAGCACACACAAAACTTAAGTTTATTTCTTAAAAAAATTATAATATTTTTTTTTTATAATGTGTCAGATCTAATATTATCAGAGGAAAAAAACTCAAAAAAATTGTCTAGGTTATCTACAATTAAAAAAGATGTGAGTCACTTCCTGTTTCGATTAAACTATTCTTTTTTTTGGTAGAAAAAAATTATTTATGATATATTTTATCTATTATAATTTTATTAATTAATTATTAAAATAACTAATTACAACATGTAAAAAATCAATGAATTTTCTACATAGAAAAAAGCCTAGCGTAACGCGCGGGTAAGCATACTCGTTAACAATAAGCTAAATCATGTGGGAACATCACTGTTGCTCTCCACACATTTTACTGTGGATTGCAACAGTGCTTTCCTTTTTCGATTTCTTTTTCCTTTTTTCGTTTCTTTTTTTTTTCATTACGTTTTTTTTTCTAATTATTTTTTTCTTTTTTCCATGAATTTTTTTTCCTGATTATATTTTTTTTATTCTTTTTTTTTCTACTTATATATATATATATATATATATATATATATATATATATATATATATATAAACAATAAGCTAAATCATGTGGGGAAATCACTGTTGCTCTCCACACATTTTACTGTGGATTGTAACAGTGCTTTCCATTTTCTTTTCTTTTTTCGTTTTTCGATTGCTTTTTCATTTTTTTTTGTTTTTTTTCTTTCTTTTTTTTTCATTACATTTTTTTTCTAATTATTTTTATCTTTTTTCCATGAATTGTTTTTTCCTGGTTATATTTTTTATTCTTTTCTTTTTCCACTTTTATATATATATATATATATATATATATATATATATATATATATATATAAAAGTGGAAAAAGAAAAGAATAAAAAATATAACCAGGAAAAAACAATTCATGGAAAAAAGATAAAAATATATATATATATATATATGAACAATAAGCTAATCATGTGGGGAAATCACTGTTGCTCTTCACACATCTTGCTATGGATTGTAACAGTACTTTCCTTTTTCTTTTCTTTTTTTGTTTTTCGATTTATTTTTCCTTTTTTTGTTTTTTTTCTAATTTTTTTTTCGTTTCTTTCTTTTTTTTCATTACGTTTTTTTTTTCTAATTATTTTTTTCTTTTTTCCATGACTTTTTTTTCCTTGTTATATTTTTTTTATTCTTTTCTTTTTCCACTTTTATATATATATATATATATATATATATATATATATATATATATATATAATGAGATCCAATTTTTTTATAGTTTCTTTTCCACTTATATTTTTTTTGTTTTTTATGATCTGGGTGTC
This sequence comes from Salix purpurea, assembly GCA_027405865.1. Lineage (NCBI taxonomy): Eukaryota > Viridiplantae > Streptophyta > Magnoliopsida > Malpighiales > Salicaceae > Salix > Salix purpurea. Next base: position 15,751,034 of record JAOWLH010000011.1, read on the forward strand.
CGGGTTTACTTAAACACACCACGATTAATCTTCAGATTCATTTTTTTTTATAATCAAAGTGTTCAAACCAGCTTATGCGTACCACGACTAATCCTTGAACCCACTTTTTTTTGTTAAATTGTTTTCCTGCTGGTACATATTTTTCCTTGTTTTTTGTATATACTTTTGTTTTATTCACTTATATATTTTTTTTTATAACCGGGGTCTACGGGCCAGCTTAAGTACACCATGACTAATTCCCGGATCGAATTTATTTTTAAAACAATATGGATTGCTACAATGTTTTCACGCTTATTTTTTTTTTTTGTTTTCTTTAACTTATATTTTTTTATAACCATGGTATCTAAGCCAACTTAAGCTTTTTTTCTTTTTATATTTTTTTTGATAACCAGGATGTTCAGGCCAGCTTGTGCGCACCACAACTAATCCTCAGACCATTTTTTTTTTTATTTTTTTCCATATACTTTTTTTTTCACTTATACATTCTTTTTTCTTATCCCCAAACCAAAATATTTTTTTATAACTTGGGTCTCCGGGTCAGCTCAAGCACACCATAACTAATTCATGGACCGAATGTTTAAAAAAAAAAACAATATGGATTGTAAATTGTGTGAGAAAAGCATTGTAGCTCCCCACACAGAGCATTGTTGGTTGGAATAGTGCTTTCCCACTACAGTGTTTTTTTTCCCCGTTTTTTGCCTCTTCTTTTTTTGTCTTTTTTTTCTTATTATGTTTTTTTTATTATATTTTTTTTTCACTTTTTCCCCAAAACATTTTTTTTGCCTGTTATACTTTTTTATATATTTTTTTTTATTTTTTCACTTATATTTTTTTTTTCTTTTTTGTTTATTAATAATCGGAGTGTCCGAGCTAGCTTAAGCGCACCACGATTAATCTCCAGACCCAGTTTTTTTTATCTAATGTGCTTTCCTGCTGGTGTTTTTTTTTTCTTTTTTTCTTATACTTTTGTTTTGTTCACTTATATATTTTTTTTATAACCTGGGTCTTCAGGCCAGTTTAAGCACACCATGACTAATTCTTTGGCCGAATTTTTTTAAAACACAATATGCATTGCTACAGTGCTTTCACACTTATATTTTTTCTCCTGTCACTTATAAATTTTTTTAAACTAGGATCTCCTGGCAAGTTTAAGCGCATCACCGCTACCCCGGACCATATTTGTTATTTGATAATCGGGATTTACAAGCCAACTTGGGCGCACCACGACTAATCCCCGAACCACTTTATTAATTTTTTTCCTTATATATTTTTTTGTTCACTTATTCATTTTTTTTATGACCGAGGGTCTCCGATCCAGTTTAAGTGCACCACGACTAATTTCCGAACTAATTTTTTTTTTTTTTTTAAATATGAATTGCTACAGTGCTTTCATGCTTATACTTTTTTTTTTCACTTATATTTTTTTTATAACTGGTGTCTCCGGACCAACTTAAGCTTTTGTTTTTTGTTTTTTTTTTCACTTATATTTTTTTTTATAACCGGTGTCTCCGGGCCAACTTAAGCTTTGTTTTTTTGTTTGTTTTTTTCACTTATATATTTTTTTATAACGAGGGTCTCTGAGTTAGATTAAGTGCACCATGACTAATCCTCGAACCTTTTTTTTTATAATCAGGGTATCCAGGTCAGCTGAGGCGCACCACGAGCTGTATAAGTACATATATATCCCCTATAAGACAAAATCCAAGAGTTGACTATAGGGGTGTATTGGTAATTTACCAATTTTTAATTATATTTTTTGTCATGGTGTTGTGGGCGTGATGTCAATTTCAACTCATGCACATTTTGGATGGCGCGTGCGACGTTGTAAAACTTCTAAAAAAGTATATTAAGTTTTTATATATTCATTTTATTATGTAAAATGTGTTTAAAATAATGTAATGGTATCAGAGGTATTTCTATTTTTTTCATTTTTGTGCATAGTACAGTAATCATAATACCCTCAAATAACAGAAAAATCAAGAATTGTCACTGGGGGTGTCCCGGTAGTTTTACTTTTTTAGTGCATAGTAAAATAGCTTTTGTAACCTCAAATAAGACAAAACAGAAGAGTTACATGCGGTGGTGTTTTAAACATTTCATGTTTAACTATACATGCATAAGAAAGAGTTTCACTCTTATTTTATACCACCAAAGCTAAACTTACTATGTTTTTTTAACACGAGTTGCATTTAATACAAATACAAATAACAATAAAAATTAAAAATCTAAACTAAGAGCAAAGGTTTATAGATACAAACAAAAAATTTAAAACTATTTTAGAAGGACCGAGAAAATCAAGGGATCAAAACTAAACTAAAAAATAAAAGAAAACCGAAATACAAAATAAAAAATTATGTGTTAAAACTAGACAAGAAATTTTTTTAATCTTTGCAGCGGAGCGCGGGTTTATCGCTAGTATAACTAAAACAAAATGCGAAAATATTGTTCATTAAGAGTCATTCAACTGTGGATTGTAATAGTAAGTGGTGCAACAATTAATTTCCACTCTCTTCTTGGCTTAACTTTCAGAGGAGCATCAAATAATTTCCACCCTTTTCCTGCTTGACCTATGGGCAGGTAACAGTGATTGGGCAGCAATGTTTGACTCAACTTTCAGTGGGGGCAACAAAATTCATTTGCACCCTTTTCTTGATTTTATTCCAAAAGGCATCACCGATCAACCAAAAGAAAACAAAGAGACAATTAGTTAGTATATAGCTAAAACAGGAAGGTTGTTTGAACAATGTTTTACAATGTTCATAATATTGATTATCAAGACTTAGATGTACTGTGGACTAGAATAGTTAAATTAATAATCATATTATTCTTATTTGTATGCTAGAACTGAACAAAGAAGTCGTTTGGGCGAGTGGTTAGAGAGTGTTCAAGCGGTGCGCGGGAGTTCGAATCTCTCTAACAACGAAAACGATTTTGGTTTTTTTATAACCAGAGTGTCCAGACCAGCTTACACGCACCACGATTTTTCCCCCACGTGTATATATATATATATCCGGACCCTCTTTTTTTATACATTTTTTTTCTATTTTTTTCCCACTTATACATTTGTTTTGGTTTTTTTATATAACCGAGGTGTTCGAGTCAACTTACGCGCACCACGATTTTTTTCCCACATATACATTTTTTTTATAACCGCGGTGTCCGGGGCAGCTTAGGCACACCACGAATAATCCCCGGACCTATTTTTTTAACATTTTTTTCTATTTTTTTCCCACTTATAATTTTTTCTTTTATAACTGGGGTGTCTGACGCGCACCACGATTTTTTTCTCATTACTGTTGAAAAATATGTTTTCCCCTTGCACTTTTTTTATAATTGGGTTTCCTTTTCTTTTTTTTCTATACATGGGGTGTCTAGAATAACTTACGTGCACCACGACTAATCTCCGGACCCATCTTTTTTTTAACATTTTTTCTCCTATTTTTTTCTCCGCTTATGATTTTTTTTTATAATCGTGAAATCCAGGTCAGTGTTTTTTTTAATCGGGCTTCTTTTTTTGTTTTATTTTAACTAGGGTATCGGTGGCAACTTATATGCACCATGACAAATCTTTGTATCCCTTTTTTTAACATTTTTTCCTTGTTCTTTTTTCCACTTATATTTTTTTTGTTTTTTTATGTCCGGGTTAGTTTACGCTCACAATGATTTTTTTTTCTCATTACTGTTTAAAAAGGTGCCTTCCCCATGCACTTTTTTTTATACATAAACAGGGTATCCGGGGCAGCTTACGCGCACCACGACTAATCACCGGACCCATCTTTTTTTGAACATTTTTTTCCTGTTTTTTTCAGATCTCATATCATGAAAACAAATATACAAAACCACACGTAGACAAGATAGGTATAAAAATTGTGTCAAATAATCTACAAAAATAAAATAAAAAATTGCTCTAGATTTCGTCATAGACAGCACCAAATTTTTTAACGCGTAACAAAATTATTAATGGTCCTAAATTTTTATATATATTATTTTTGGGACTTTTCCTTAAAAAATAGGACTATTTATATATTGTGATATTTTTTTCATATTAACGTCTTACAATATATCAAAAAATTGAACTGACTTTTTTTAAAACAATTAACATTAATTTAATATCAGTGTTCTAAATTTTTTTAATATAATAATATGAAGAAAAAAATCTGAAAAAATAATCTTTGATAAATTTTAGTAGTTGCATTTTTGTTATCTGTCAAATAAATTATTCGGTATATAGTAAATACATGACCAACAAATAATTAGTATGTTGCAGACAACAAATAATATATCTTTAGTCAATTTGATCAATTGTGGTTTTACTATCTACCAATTAAATTATTACCAAAGTACTTAAAACAAAACCATCAATCAAATTGTTTGCTGCATAAAACAAATCACTCATCTGTGCTACAATTCAACAATTATAATTTTACTATTTGCTAATGAAAGAATTCATGAAACAAATAAAGCATATGTAACAATCAATCAGTATGTTACACGAAGCACATGTCTCATTTTAACAAAAAAAATTCATCTTGGTTTTTATACTTTTAATCTTGGATTTTATTTGGTCATTTCAAAAATATGATATTTTCTATTTTCTCTTTTTTTTTTATTCTCAATTAATAGTTTTAGCAATAGCAACATTCAACATGTATAAAATGTTGAATAATTTTATCAACTATAATTTTACTAATTAAATATTAAAATAACAAATTACAACATATATAAAATGAATCAGTTTTCTACATAAATAAAAAAAGCCTAGAGCATCGCGCGGGCAAATTTGCTCGTTAATATACTAAAGCACCAAATAGGGTTCACACATGTCTATAACCTATTGATATTCGTGTCTATTTGGGAGTGAGTTTAGGATGTTTTTTAAAGTGTTTTTCATTCAAAAATACATCAAAATAATATTTTTTTTATTTTTTAAAATTTATTTGTGATATCAACACATGATAATATCTAAAAACACAAAAAAATATATAAAAAAATTATTTTTTTTCAAAAATATTTTTGAAACACAATATCAAACAAGACCTTCATCAAACTAAAATCCTCTTCCAAATGAGACTAGAGGGCCATATTTGGATTGACAAATAGGTGCAAGTGCAACTTAAGATTTTATCACGGGATTTATCTATCTGCAATGCAGCTACACAACAATAAACCATCTTCGATTTTGACCACATTTTGAATACATATCATCATGTCAACAAGGGCTATGATCGTGATCTGTTCTGTACCGTATCCTCTCTTAATACAGAAAGCATGAACCTGTTTATCAGGTCCATGAGATGCCAAACTGGAACAAATTTTCAGAACGTTAGAAAAAACATACTGATCTACTTCAACACAAAACATAACCATATCTCTAACCAGTGAAATACAAAGGAGTTCAATTCCATCTTCGTGCACCCCATGATTAAACCAGACCAAGCTACGATATCTTTCTCTCGAAGCCTATGAAACAGTCCAAAAGCATCCTTCTTATTCCCCAGTTTTGCATAGAGGTCTACAAGAATGCTTCCAACGATAAAATCTAAACCAGGGTTGTCAGTTTTTGGCCGAAACATTTTGTCTTAGTTAAAAAAACAAGTTAAAACATAGTTATTTTTATCTTGGTTTATATTCCGGCCCATTCCGGATTTTCAGCCATACACCGGCCGAAAAGTTCCGGTTTCGTTCCGCCCGTTCCGTTTCGGCGAAATTTAAATAATAAGTAATTTTACAATATCAATCATTTCTCTTAATGCGGCCAGTAGATTGAGATGAAATTTTACGAGAAGTCTCTTGACATATTTATATATATTATGTTGAAATTTCAGAGCAATCAGAAAATTTAATGATCTTGCGAGATTGATAATGACATTCTCATAATAATATACACGTTCATAATTTTGTTCAAAAAAATTTTATTATGTTTTTTAGATTAAATTGCACAATTCTAAATAATTTTTTTTATTTGAACTAATTGTTTTTTTGAATTAATATATTTAATTATATATATAATCAGTATAACCCCGAAACGGCGTGCTGAAATGCTCCGAAACCGAACATTCTGTTACAATTGAAAAAACGAAGCACCAAGACAGAATTGACAACCTTGATCTAAACCCTACCCACTCATTACAGCCAAACTATGAACTTGAATCCCAAGTCCCAGACTAAGCAAGTTGATGCAGAACTTCACAGCACCACTCAAAGTGAAAGAGCCAATTCGAGCACCAGAATGATGGGTTCGAAAAATCATATTAACAGCAGCTCAAATTTGCTCATGAACAACATGCCCCGAAAACAACACCGTCTTCTAAATTCTCTCTAAGAAGTCTCTCATGAATCAATCTATATACCCAGTTCAATCTCACCCACAAGACCTCGTGCTTTTAAAACCAGAGAGTATACAATCCCATCAGGGACCTTTGATTTAGAACCCAACATCTGGGAATATATAGTTTTATTGCTTCATGAGGCTTTTAATTGCTGGTAGATGCAGAAACCATGGTGATCCAAGTAACAATGTTTTTCGTAGGCATTTCTCGAACAGTTTATGTGCATTGGATAAAAAATACGATGACCGGGCAGATGTTAAGAGAATACTCATCAGTTTTGATCATATGAGAATGAAATGTTTTGCCTGGTTTTGGAGCTTTAACTCTCCTGCAATGGCTTATGGCTGTAAGAGTGGAGGAAGCCAGATTCTTTTTCATTGTCCATAAGGGGTGAAAGAGCTCGTAAATTGTTAAAATAACATGGTTGGAAGAAGGTGGATTCTTTTTCTTTGGCGACCATAAGAGTGGAGGGAGGAGGTTGTCAATATTGATGCGAATTGGCAGGTGCAAATATGGAAGCCGAAGCTTGAGGAATCAAGACCAACCCAGGAGAAGCCCTTGCACAAATCTACAGTAAAGTGGGCTGGGCCCATATATGTGGTTTTCAAAAATGCTCTGCCTAGTGCCTTCCCCTTAACCTTTAACATCTCATGAGTTTCAAAAATACTTTTAAAAAACATTTAATTTTTTTTAAAAAAAAAAATATTATTTTGATATATTTTTAAATAATGTTTTTTTTAAAAAAATAATCACAACCACACTTCCAAATAAACACTAAATTTAAGTCGGTTAGTGCATTATGTTGGATATAATTTGCATTATGTGTGTAGTTATCTTGGTCTCATTTGTTTCTCTTGATTTTAACCTTTAACATTGGATAGGTTAGAAATGATTTTTGTTTTTTTTATGAAGTTATCTTGATCTTTTAATTTCAGTCAGTTTAACAAGATAGTAGGTTGAATTGGGGTTTTCTTTTGTCCCTTTTTTAATTTATTTATGTATTTCATCATTCAATATAAATTGATTGAGAATTGAGTTTTATATTTTTATATTTTTATTAGGTTATCCTAATCTCATTACCTAACTTGTAAATTTTAGAAGTTTAACCTCCGTTAAATCAAGTGATTTTTGTCTTTAAAAAAAATATTTTTTAATTTTATTTTTTAATATTGAATTATCATGATCCTATAACTCAACTAATTTATTTTTTATATAGTTAGCACAATCTTATAACTCAAGTTATAGATTTGACAAGTTAAAACAGATTCAATGTAAAAAATATCATTCAATATGGATCATATTTTAAGTTTATTATTATTATTATTATTATTATTATTATTATTATTAGAGAAAAGACAGAAAAGAAAGCTCTTGTACACTGTTCCAACATCTCATAAATTTGAATTTCATCGAAGAAAAATGCATCCAAGTCCTTTTCTTTACCCATTTGTTTTCTTTATTTGGAATTTCCAGTTATCAAAGACGTAAACAAATGCATTTTACCAATTGAAGAAATATAAATAGCCAATAACAAATATAAATGTATGATAGTTAAACAATAAAAATGATCTAATATTTAGAGTCCAAGACGGGGGAGCTCAACTATAGGCAGCCAGTTGAGTCGAGCTAGTAAGTCAATCTCTATGTTACTACAACCAAACCCCAATTCCAAATTAGTTGGGATCGGCTATACAAATGTTTCTGTACCATTTATTGAGATCATATCCCAAATGCTATGCTCACACTTTGCATGATGATAATCGAATGCAGCCAAAAACAAAACAACAGCCACTTGTTGCAGCCAACAAAAACCTGGATACTGAAAAAACTTAAACCAATGTAAAGAATGCTTGGATGCAGTCCTGCGCAAAATGTATAATATCAGAAGAATTCCTCAAATGATCAAAATCGGAATCCACACATCTCCCCATGGAAACTGTAAGTGCTATCTGCTTTTGCATAAAACAATCCAATGAGAATGGGTTGAATTGCTGAAAGGACCGCTGAAGAAAACACCCCAAGCTGCACTGGACCATGAAAGTATTGATTGATTACTGTACATGATAGGAACACTAATCGAGTCTGGAATCTGCTCATCTTGAGGGTTCAAGAGTATGGTTTAGCCCATGTGAGGAGTCGTGTGATTGGAGACAATCACATTCTGGCAAGGGGAATGTGTAGATTGAATTTTTTCTGTTGAATTTTCTGACTCTTGGAATCATCATTCCCTTGCGATCACTTTCAAGGAGCATCGCATCCATATCATCCTTGAAGTCCTTCCAGCTGCAAATCCAATGAGTAAACATCCCATCATCAACTACAGAGCATATTCTTTTCTGTATTGGGCCTTTCTCAAATCCTAAAGCTCAGTAGTTTCTCGCACTCTGGTTTTTAACTATACATAAAGCAAAACCAGGAGAATTTTCAAACGTTCAAATTAAACTAACTACCATTTGATAGAACATTCCAAACTTAGAAGTGGCACCTACAAGATATTTTATCCAGCAAGTGTTTTCTACTGTAACTGCTATCTATCCAGTCATCAACAGATTATCGAAGATAGAAGCAGCATGCAAGTCCAAAACTCTCAACATTGCAGTTCCAAGCAGCACGAGTACATTAACAAAGAGGAATGACGCAGTTGATGGAAAAAATACCTGATTGTCATGTTTTCTAGTAGACTAACAAGCATGCGTTTATCAGGTTTAATGGTCTTTGCATGCCCATTATAAAGGAATCTACGGTGACCCATCAGAAAATGTGGGAAGTTTCCTCCTTGAGTAGTCACGAAAACCTCACTGAACAAACATACAGTGTAGTCCAAAGCTGCTAGCCTTGAAGAATAACCCTTCAATAAGAGAAAACAGGTATTTGAGCAAGTTAGTAGAATAAGCTTTTGGGTCAAATTGGAAAATAAGCACATGCATAGCAGTCAAGACTTGTTCAACTTTATACACGTTTGTTTCCATATTCAGAATCATTTGTATGCTGTTTATATTCAAGTCAAGTAAGTCAAAAAGATAACTTACCAATATAGCAATCTAGACCCTCAGCAGTTCATTCAATTCAATTAATCCATAGACATTGCAAAATCCTATTGAACATGTAGAAACTTTAAAAATAGAGTTAATCATAACTTGATCCCTGTAGTTTATCAAAACCAATTAACTAATCCATGTAGTATCAGATATAAATGAAAAGTCCCTTAATAGTTTCTTGTTCCAAAAATGCCTTCTTATCAAAACAAAGTTTTTCATCTTACCTGATTATCTTTTTTCTCTCTTGTTAAGAAAATAAAGGGCAAAGTGAATTGCAAAAGAATGAGAGATTGATGAAATGATTGAAAAATTATAATTAAGTAAACATTGGAACAGAGTATCAGGTCTTGCTCAAAATCCCCAGTCAAACAAATGTCTTTCAAATTTTCTGCCACGAGCTCAGGTAAAACATAAACTGTAAGTGAAGAGGGAGCAGTAAAAGGGCGCCTGTTTTAGACTTGTATGGTTTGGTTAAACTTTAAAGCATATAAGTAAATTTGAAAAAACATCCTGAATTTTGATCCAACAAATTCCTTTAAGCATACACTGCAAGAGAGGAATAGTGAGTATTTGGATATACCTGAAATGGAGCAAGCTCGTCAGAGGTTGCTAGAGATTCCTTGGTGTAAAGAAGGGGAAACATCTTCAATAAAGGAGCTAAATTTTGTTCTGCTTTGTAAAGTTTCCCTGAGGCTAAATAAATTGAAGTGTTGTTATCAAATCCCATGCCACGCAGCATCATCCCAACCTGTGCTGACAGCAAAAACATTGTGTACAAAAGAGTTATCACTGGCAAATTAGATCAGCAGGGATGAAAACCAATAAGGTGATTTAAAAGATAGTGCACCAACCATGCCAAATTGAATCAAGAGTTATTTACAATTAGTTTGCGTAGCCATAATTTAAACTGTTAGAATTTTGTTTCGTTTTATAGCACTACACAACAAAATCTTTATTTTCAGGTTTAAAAAAAGTAATGAACATCTTGCATGGCGCAAAACAAACCAAGAGAACATAGAAGTACAAGGAACTTAGAGAAAAGCTGTTGTGCACTATACAAGGCCATTCTCTTTAATTTAAGATGCTATAAGAGCAAGTAGAAGACCATGAAAATTTGTCCCAAGGCTGCATGTAAATCACAAAAGCAGCCATTTTATGATAGGATGGGATCAAATGAAAATGCCAAAAAGTCAGAGTAGCAAGAAAAGAGGTACATAAATGAGATACCTCCAAGGGGGTCAGAGGGCATTTTCCATCAACACGATTACGACCAGCTACAAAGTCAAAATCTTTTTTTTTAAACTTCCCTTTCCACCCCTTTTCACGAAACAAATCCATTTCAAACTTTTCAGCATCTCCTCCATCATACAAGCAGCATGAGAAGGCCACCATGTCCTGAAAGATGAACAGGGATATCTTCATAATTATGTGATATCTGATCCTCAACATCTCAACATAAAATATTTCAAAGAGCGGAAAACTTGTTTAGAATAGAATAATAAATGTAGTACCTCCTCAAATCTAAGGTGAACAGAAACATATTTTCCACCAGTCATTGAGCTCCTCTCAATCATTCGGTTTTGTAATTTCTGTGCTAGTGTTGATATAGGAGAAGAAAACCTCAATGCTTTATAATTTGTTATGCACCTGAGCAATTGAATATGAGATGGGACATCCATAGCCAATCTATTGGCAAAGGGTGCAATGCGGACGACCCTGCTTTGAACAAGCAAATAGTAAAAAAACGAGCTAGAAGTAATTATCAACTAACAGATGGATCATTTTCTTACAAACAGATATATTCTTATTGAGTGAATAGATAAAATGATAAGAAAAATAGAACAAAGAATGCTTCATCACATACCCTTGCTCCTGCAGAACAGGATAGACTTTTCCTAAATAATGTTTAGCAGGAGCCCATGCTTCAACACGCAGGTGTGGAATATTAGTAATATTGTGGTCATATCTTGATATCAATTCATTAGGCAACTCTTTAACCACTTTCACATAACCCTCAAGAGTGGCTATAAAATGATCTTCATCATAAATGTCCCTGAACTCGCTGTAAAACAAATGAATCTTTAGCTATAACAGATTTGGTGAGGAAAGATTCACTTTCAAAAGAAAATCATAGAAAGCAAGGAAATGCAGGGGAGGAACTCATTGTTTCACCTATAAGCTTGCACATGTAGGGAGTGTAAATTTGCCAAGTTTCCAAATACAAACAGTGGGGCACTCACCACTGTTGAGTCAAGAACCTAAATTTACTTCCGGGAAAAGGGTGGTTTTGTTTAAACATGCATGCCAATAGGGGGCTCATCCACAAACTAAAAGAAATAAAATACCCAAGAAAGTATTGCCTGAAAAGTTACGGCAGCATGGTGGGCTGATGGCGTGATATTTTAATGCAGCATGTGAACTGCTAATGCAAGCACCCACCACCACCATCTCAAATTTAAAAGAAAATGAAAATGACAAAATCAGCATTTGATCATATCTTTAAGATGTCATGCTTGGCATTAATTGTTATTCTTAGAGATAAAGCCCTGAAAAATCACTCCCGGCAAATTTAAATACAATCACGTGTCTCATTCCCCGTTAAAGTTCTACCATCTCTAAGGAATACTTCCAGGTTACACTAAAATAAAGTCTTTAAATTCATGTGTTTTTACATAAAATTAAATGCACATTACAGTAACCTTAATATCAACTCGCCAGTTTTGAAATTAAAAATCTGGTCAAGAAATTAAAAAAGAAAATGAGGAAATAATTTAACAGCTCACCTTGGATCCTTCCAGACACTGTTGTAATCAAAACTAGGGATGACCAGCACTGCATTCAAAATTCCTGCTACGGCAACTGCATTGCAGATCTACAACAAGCCATAACGGATACATGAGGACAAGCTTATGAGCAGATTATAGATAAATTTATATCAACATCAATGCATCAAGACTCTGCATATTTGGCAGCCCATAATGCCCTGGCTGTAGCCTATAACGATAGCAGTAATTGGATAAACATACCGCAGAGCGTTGTTGGTTCAGACCGCCATTTGCCTCGACGATTAAGTAACCGGTTGGGCCAGATGACACTGCATTTGAAAATACAAATATATTAATTCCTAAAACTCAGCTAAGTTTCCCCTTTGCGTAAGATTAGCATGCTGACATTATCCTCAAACAGAAGGGACCGATGCAAAGGGATGTGCATTGGACTGAAAATCATCAATAGCAATAACAACTACCTTCGACTGAGCTCAAATGCCGTCTAACAGTTGGCACGGGACAAGGTTTATGCACTTTCATTCTCCTTTTTAATTGCCATACAGAAGATAACTGGAAAAGAAAGGGGGTGGACATCGTTGGCAAAAATAATTTGTAAAAAATGGATAATGGCAAGGCTCCTTAATTAGGACTTAGCACATTAATTCACTTTACTAAAAACAAAAGGCCTATCAAAATGACTAATGCCTTGAATCGTTATCAAATTAACCCCACTCTCTGTAGACCTGATTGTCATTTGAGTTTTTTTTCCCGTGTTTTTTTTTCTCTTTCGGCCCCACAATAGCAATTCGGTGGTTTCAAACTTCATTTCTCTTTTTTGTTTCTTCCCTTCCTTTTTCTTTTTCCACATCTCCTCAACAACCAGACAGAAAATAAGATTAAAACAGCAAAAAACAAACAAAATTACAGAATAATGATGGTGATGATTTGAAAAGGCTGAAAACCTCAAGAGCAGTAGAATTGTCAGTCTCGATATCATGCCAAAACTTCTCTAACAACAGATGGCTTTTATAGATCGCAATAGGCTCACGAGAGTGAAGCAAGAAATTGGAGAACCGGCCCACGCACATCATCAAACCAGAAAAGTAGAGAAAGAACAGAAGCAGCAGGTACTGTATGTTCCGCCTGAAAAAAATCCCGGCAGCTAAGCTGTATTTGGGGAAATACTGTAAGGGAACCTTCGAGCGGAGCCGACGACGACATTGAGAGAAACCGCTTGTCTGACGCCGTGGCGATGGTGGTGAACTAGGAGAGTTTCCGTCTCCCTCGCTACTGACAACATTGTAAGGTTTGTTTTTCATTGAAGTGTTTATAGCCATGCAAATAAAGAAAGAGAGAATGCTGATGTTCTAGAGTGAGAGAGAGATCATTTCAAAAGAAGAAGAAAAAGCGAGAGAGAGAGAGAGCTCTGCAGTTCCTTTGTTGTTTTGTGTGCTAGGAAAAGATGAAAAAGATGTTTTATGTTTGTTCTGTTCCCAGGTGCTTTTTAAAAAATTATTTTGAGAAAATCTCAATTTAATCCTGAACGAGCTAATTCGCCCGCTCCGTTGGGTTTTTTTATCTATGTAGAAAATTGATTGATTTTATAAATATTATATTTTGTTATGTTAATATTTAATTAGTAAAATTATAATTGATAAAATCTATTAAAAATAGTTTTTTTCAACCAAAAAGTGATTGAATATTGTTATTGCTAAAAAACTTTTGATAAAATTTGTTAGAAAATTTGCTAAGAAGGTGAAATAATTTGTTAGAAATTTATTGTCATGGATACTCTGGTTAAAAAAATACAACAAAAGAAACCCGGTTAAAAAAAAAAGACTTGGACACGATGGTTATTAAAAAATAAAAAAATATATGAAAAAAATGTCACCGTTTATTAAAAGAACAAAAAAATAATATAAAATAGAAATTTAAATTCAAAGCCAAAGTTATATCTATAAGATTTATTAATCATATTATTATATTAAATATATTCAAGAATGCCGATATTAATTTTTTTGCAAGAAATCGTAGGTCATTTTTTTTCTCTCTATATATTTTTAGGCGATAATATTCAATAAATATTAAAACATATAATTAGTCTCACATACTTTATAGTGTAATCGAAATGGCAAGTGGGTCGTAGATTTTTTAATTGTAGATAATCCAGGTAAATTTGTCAAAAAAAATTTATGAGTTGCCTTTTTCCTCTTGTAATATTAGATCTGACAATAAATAAATAAAAATATTGTAATTTGTTTTAGAAATAAACCTAAATTTTTTGCGTGCTATAATTATTTATTTGCCATCTAAAAAAAATAGTGTAATCGAAACGGGAAGTGACCTGAATATTTTTAATTGTAGATAATCTAGGTAAATTTGTCAATTTTTTTTAGTTGTATTTTTTGCCCAATAATATTAGATATGAAATATTAAAGACCAAAATATTATAAATATTTTTTAAGAAATAAACTTTAAAAAACAGAGCACAAAATTAAAATTTGAAGACAATTATTTATTTATTTATTTATAAGATTTATTCTTTGTATTATTATATTAAATGTATTTAAGAATACTGATATTAAATTTTTTTCTTAAAAACTATCCTAGATAATTTTTTTCTCTCTCTATACATTCTTAGACGATAATATTCAATAAATATTAAAACATATAATTAGTTTCACATACTTTAATTTGATATAAATATACAAATATATAATGAATTTAACATACTTTAAATAATACATGTAATTTTAAGAACAAAATTGAAGCAAATCCAAACATTCAAATTAAAAAAATTGAAAACATAACCTGAAATTAAAAGAAATGGGACTGAAAGGAAACTAAAATCCATAATTAACTTGCATAGAAGGATAAAATTGAAAGAATATTATAAATATTTTTTAAGAAATAAACTTTAAAAAACAGAGCACAAAATTAAAATTTGAAGACAATTATTTATTTATTTATTTATAAGATTTATTCTTTGTATTATTATATTAAATGTATTTAAGAATACTGATATTAAATTTTTTTCTTAAAAACTATCCTAGATAATTTTTTTCTCTCTATATACATTCTTAGACGATAATATTCAATAAATATTAAAACATATAATTAGTTTCACATACTTTAATTTGATATAAATATACAAATATATAATGAATTTAACATACTTTAAATAATACATGTAATTTTAAGAACAAAATTGAAGCAAATCCAAACATTCAAATTAAATAATTGAAAACATAACCTGAAATTAAAAGAAATGGGACCAAAATAAAACTAAAATCCATAATTAACTTGCATAGAAGGATAAAATTGAAAGAAATCAAACTTTGGGACCGAAAATATTAAGGATTTATAATAATTTTGCATGGAAGGAAGAAATTGAAATCCATCAAAACTTTGATACCAAAAATATTAAAAATTTCAGCCCAATCCGAAAAATTAAAAGAATGAGGACCGAATTGAAAGTCCAATATATAATCAATTTCAATTGATGGACGCAATTGAATCAAATCAAAACCTATATAATAGCATTAAGGGCAAGAAAACCAAATTACAACGTTCAGGGACTGAACTGAACTTTGATAAAAAACAGCTTAGCTGACGTTATCTGGCGCAGGCAGGATAGAGAAATTGGGGGGGAATTCAAACGACCATTGACACGTCTCCGGATATCATAGTGTTACACGCGCCACCCCAGGTGGAAGGGAACATGCCTGAAAATCATTCTAGACGACGGTTGGGCATTTTCCGACGCCGTGGGACGCCGCACACGCCGTTCGAAGAATGCGTTAGCGCTGCAACGAACGGCGCGTCCGGAGACGCGCCAGCAGATGTCAGCGGCAAATAATAATAAAATATTGGCTAATTACCGTGAAGCCCCTCCCCCGCTGGCGTGTTTTTTGTCTTTTTCGAGGGACAAAATCGTTAATCCACTGTTCAATGAAATATTAAAAAATAAAAAACCCGGTCGGACGAACCGGACCGGAAATGGTCAATTACCGCGGAGCCCCTGAAACCGGTGACGGTTTTTGTCGTTTTCGGGGGGTGTTTTCATTAATACACTGTTGAAAAAGCAAAAAAAAAAATAGACGTGCGTCGCGATGCACCGGAGCAAATTGCCGATGAATAGTGACTATGAGTCACCGGCTACAGTAGAAATCCGAGCTCTTTTAGCTCTTTAGGTAATATCTCTCTCTCTCTCGTCTCTCTCGCTCTCTCTCTCTCTATATATATATATACTAGACAATGCCCCCGCGCTTTGCCGCGGGCGGCACAATATTTTTTTCAATGTAAAAAATATTAATTGTGTGTATTTTTTTATTATAATATAAATTTAGCTAAAATAATAAATCTGTGCAGAATTCATATCAAGTGCAAGTTTTCTATAAAATATATGAATTTAAAATCGATATAAATTTACCTGTTTAGCAGTTTCAAACGAAATAACCAGCATAAATTTATCATCATCATTAAAAAAGGAAGAAAACTCGGATATCTAAATTATTAAGTTCACTGTATTAAGATTAGTTCATTTTATAATTCAATTTAAATCAAACAAAAATAAAATATAAATTGTGAAAATACCTACAATAATCAAATAAAAAAATAAGTTGTTCATTTTCTATCAACAAAAAGACAAAAACATAGATTGAAAATTCATCATGACTTTATTGTCATTATCATTGCTATAAAAGCTAAAATTATTACTAACATTACTGCCAAAACAATTAAAATAATTAAATTGCCATGAAAAAAAAAGATTTTTATAAAACAACAATAAAAAAATAATAACTAAAATTATCATTATTATTGCATAAATAATAAAATCATAAAAATCATATAATATAAAGAACAAATAAAGAAACAGAAAACAAAAAAAAACACGAATAAAGGGAAAAATAGAGTAATATTACTTTTGAAATGATCACCGATATAAATTAAATTTCAGGAAAATCTTAAAAAAATCAAAAGATTTTTATAAAAAAAATAATCACTAAAATTATCATTCTTATTGCGCAAATAATGAAATTATAAAAATCATCTAATCCAAAGAACAAATAAAAATAAAAGAAAACATCTAGCCATGGCACCCGCGCCTCGTTGCGGGCGGAATCATATTTTTTTCAACGGTAAAAAATATTTATTATGTATGATTTTTTTTATCATAGCATAAATTTAGACAAAATAATAAATCTGTATATAATTTTTATGAAGTGCAAGTTTTGTATTAAATATATAAATTTTAAATGAATATAAATTTATTTGCTTAGTAGCTTTCAATGAAATAACCAGTATAAAATAAGTTGTAATTTTCTATCAACAAAAAGACGAAAACATAAATTGAAAATATATCCTTATGTTATTGTCATTATCATTGCTACAACAGTTAAAATTATTATTAACATTATTGTCAAAATAATTAAAATAATTAAATTGCCCTGGAAAATTAATAAAAAAAAGCAATGAAAAATCAATCAAAATAATTATCATTATTATTGCGTAAATAGTACAATCATAAAAATCATTTAATCCAAAGAACCAATAAAAATAACAGAAAACCAAAAAAAATCAATAAAGGGAAAAAGGAAGCAATATTAATTTTAAAATGATTACCAATTTAGTTTGAAATCCCAGGATTGAATCGATAAAAAAAATCGCAGCAAAAAAAACTATAAAAAAACTAAAAGTATAGATGTATAAATACGAATAAAAAATAAACATTGCCTAGCAATAAAAAAAAGAAATGAATTAATATAAAAAAAACCTTCCAATAATCACACAACAAAAAGAAATAGTTAATTTTCCATCAACAAAAAGATGAATACATAAATTGAAAATCTAATCCTTATGTTATTGTCATCATCATTACTATAACAGTTAAAATTATTATCAATATTATTGTCAAAACAATTTCAATAATTAAATTGCCCTGAAAAATCATAAAAAAGTAAAAGATTTTTGTATAAAAAATAAAAAAAAAACAACTAAAATTATCATGATCATTGCATAAATAACCAAATCATAAAAATCACCCAATCCAAAGAACAAAAAAAAAAGCAGAAAACAAAACAAATGAACAAAGAGAAAAAATGAGCAACATTAATAGTAAAATGATTATTGTAATAGTTAAAATTATTATCAATATTACTGTCAGAACAATTAAAATAATTAAATTGCACTGGAAAATCATTATAAAAAAGAAAAAGATTTGTATAAAAAAAATTAAAAATTCAAAAATAAATTAATATCAAATAAAAAATGAACATTATAAAAAAAAATGAATTAATATGAAATAAAAAATTAAAAGAATAAGGACCGAAATGAAAAATAACATATATAAAATTAATTCCAATTGAAGGATAATATTGAAAAAAAAATAATTGGAGGACCAAAAATAAATAATGATAATTGCTGTCATTTAAAATAAAACAGAAGAAGAGGGACTGAAATCAAATTTTGTATATATTTTCAATTTCAATTGGAGGACCAGATTAAAGAAATCAAAACAATGTACCAGCAGGAAAGCACTTTAGAAAAAAAATGTGGGTCCGGGGATTGCCGTGGTATGCATAAGTTGGTCTGGACACCCTGGTTATCCAAAAAAATTGGATATGAAGATTAATCGTGGTGCATTTAAGCGAGCTCGGACACCCCGATTATTAAAAACAAAAAAGCAAAAAAATATATCAGAAGAAGAAGGAAAAAAAATATAATAAGAAAAAAATGAAAAAAAAATATAATAAGGAAAAAATACAAAAGAAGAAGAAGCAAAAAATGGAGGAAAAAAAGAAAAAAAGAATAATTAGGAAAAAAAAAAGCAAAAATAAAAATAAAAGAAGAAACGGGAAAAAAAATAAAACGTAATCATAAATTAGAGAAAAAAAATCAGAGAAAAAGAAAAAAAAAATAATCAGAAAAAAAAAAGAAAAAAAATTGGATATGAAGATTAGGAAAAAAAAAAGTAATCAGAAAAAAAATGTGGGTCCGGGGATTGTCGTGGTATGCATAAGTTGATCTGGACATCCTGATTATCCAAAAAAATTGGATATGAAGATTAATCGTGGTGCATTTAAGCGAGCTCGGACATCCCGATTATTAAAAACAAAAAAGCAAAAAAATATATAAGAAGAAGAAGAGGAAAAAATATAATAAGAAAAAAATGAAAAAAAAATATAATAAGGAAAAAATACAAAAAAAAGAAGAAGCAAAACATGGAGGAAAAAAAGAAGAAAAAGAATAATTAGGAAAAAAAGCAAAAAAAAATAAAAGAAGAAATGGAAAAAAAAACATAATCATAAATTATAGAAAAAAAAAACTGAGAAAAAGCAAAAAAAAAGTAATCAGAAAAAAAAAGAAAAAGAAAAAAAAACTGTTGCAATCCATAGTGCACTGTGTCTGTGTGCACAGTGCATTGTGCTACAGGAAAACCACGACGGGTTTTATATATATGTATAATATATATATTCTTAATTGCATTCGAAATCTACATATGTATCAATCTGGTCCTGATTGTTTCAAAAGTTTCTATATTGCATCCCTTATTAAACGTCAGATATGCATAAGGACTAACAAGAAAGGTATTATTTGAGAAAATTCTGTAGGCTTAGGACACCACTTAAAATATATAAGGATTAAATTGATAAAATATGTAGGCTTAGGACACTACTTAAAATAGATAATTATTGTGGGACTAAATTGAGGTTTCCCCGGTTATTTTTGTTCGCGGAAGAGAGCTGGAGAGAGAGAGAGCGCGCGCGGGGTGGAAAGGGAAAGAGGCCAAGAAGGTGGCTTGGTGGCTTGGAGCCAATAAAGGTGAGTTTGTAAAGGGGAGGGTAATAATGTATGTAACTGTATAAGATTATAAATTATAACTGGTGTATAAATGGAGTGTGATTTCCCGCGCAAGAAAAAAAGAAAAAAGAAAAAAGAAAAAAGAAAAAAGAAAAGGAGAGTTTAATTATAAAGAAAAAAGAAAAAAGAAAAAAGAAAAGGAGAGTTTAATTATATATATATATATATATATATATATATATATAAAACATGGTGTCATGTGAAAGACATTTAAATTTGTTGAAACTCAAGGTTAAAGTTTCATTACAATTAATAAGGCCTTTATTTGTCAATATATTTTAAAAGTATTTTTGAAAAAAATGATTGTTTTATTTTTATTTTTATTTTTTATTTTAAATTTAAATTTTAAAAAATTATGTTTTTAGATCATTTTCATGTGCTGATGTCAAAATTATTTTTTAAAAAATAAAAAATATATATCATTTTGATGCATTTATAAATAAAAAATATTTTATAAAATAACATCAATCATACTCTTAGAGCAAGTCCAATGGTAAGAACCATTTTGGAGAGTCAAATCATAAAAATAGCTCTTTGAATAGTGTGTAAATGACTTTTGAGTTAATGTGCTCTCCAATGGTAAGAACTATTTTGGAGAGCCATTTTTTATCTTATTTTAAATAAAATTAAATTATTTTGTATATAGTTTAATCATACAATTAATAGGAGTAAATTATATAATTAAATAATTGCTTTTAAGAAACCCCCCAACAATAAAATTATTTTATTTTTATTTTTTTAAAATAAAAAAATGAATTTAATTATAATTAAAAGATCCAAAATATTTGAAATTTGGAATTTTAAATGTTGAAATTTTGGATCTTTGTTAGTATTTAACCACGCAAATACAAGCAAATAATCTTCTTCCGGCGAGAAGTTTTTACTTCTTTGTGATTTTTTAGTAGTATGAACATTAGGATCACTTTGTTGAGAAACAATCTCTTCAGACTCACTTATAAGAAAGTTAGTGAATGAATTAAGCTAAACACAAAATTTCTAAACACAAAATTTACACAGTTAAAAAATCTAACAGTAAATTTAAAACATGTAATTAAGCTAATTGATCAAAAAATCGTATTTCATAAATTTCACATAATTATTTTTTTTACTAAATATTATTATTAATTACCCATTTTTTTCCTAAATATTATTAATATACCCCCCACACACATGTCGAAACCCTACACTTTCATTTGCGTCGCACCCACCCTTTCATCTCAATATCTGCTTGCCCCACAACTCTCGGCTACCTCACTCTCCCATGACGATCTCGCCTTCGTCACTCGCTGCTACCTCCCCCCATCTCCCTTTCCCATGGCGCTCCCCCCCCCCCCCCCTCTCACTCTACTCTTTCCCCCCCTCGACTCCCTCTCACTCTGCTCTCTGCTCCCTCCCCCCATCTCCCTCGGCTCCATCCCCCCCCCCCCCCCCCCTCACTCTGCTACCTACTCCCCCCCCCCTCTCCCTCGGGCTTGATATCATTTTCGAGATTTGGCACAAATCCATTGCTGAAAAAGAAATCTATTACATGAGTTCTTGGTTTTGATGAACAAATCTACTTGTGCAAAAAAAATAGAATAAGTTTAGAAAACAAACCAAAGATGCAGCGGGCAGAAGGTTTGACAGGAACCGAAGATGCAGTCTGCTCGTTGGATTTTGATGAAGGTATCTTCTGTGATTTTTCTTGTTCGGATTGGCTGGAAAATCTACTATGTTTTTTGAATTGTTAAATTCATTGTGTTGTTGTGTTGATGTGTGTTTTAATTTGGACAATGGCAAAGGTAGCATCACAACGGTCGGATTTTTTTTTGCCTCTGCAGGAGGGATATGTAGGAATGCCTCTGGAAGATACAAAAGCCATTTTGGCTCTCTGTTTAGCTCTCCTCGTTGAAGACACAAAATTTTAAATTTTTGGCTTTGTCTGCCCTGATGATTCTCCCCGTTGGACTTGCCCTTAAGCAAACACTATGTTGCAACCTTGACAAAAGAAAGAAGCAACCAACTCCATGTTAAAAGATAACTTTTTGTCTTGAATTCTTGAAAACATCTTTGAACAAAAATCCAAACATTTATATATTATATTACAATTTTAATTACAATAATCATTATAATTAAAAATAAATAACAGGGAAGGGATTTTCACAGCAAATGAATGAAAACACTATTAACTAGAATAATGCTTTTATGGTTTTGTTCATCACACCAAAAACATTAACACTAGCTATCGAGAATATTAAGGTCTTTTTCATAATGCTCTTTGGTTATTAATAAATTAATTGATAATAAATATTTTTCATTTTAATTTCATAGTAAAACAATCAAAATACTCTTAGAAGAAAAAACAATTAAAATAAGTGTCAATGAGCTTTTTATGGATCCAATTTGGATGATGAAACTTTGTTATTAAACTTTGTAAACCCGACGGAAGAGAGCTGAAAATCTTCATCCTTTTCCTTTCTCTCGACCATATCTAGCACATGGAACACCTTGTAGTGGTGGCGGGCGGTGGTATAGCTTGTGGCAAAAAAAAAATGATTTTCGTGAAGGCAGTGGACGTGGTGGAGGTAAAAGTGATGGGTGGCGGTGGTGTGTGGGTTACTAGTGATGTCTTGTATGCTGTGTTTTTTAGGCATACATTATCATGCCTTTCGGAAAGTTTTTTCCCTCCTGAATTATTTCTTCGGGAATGTGAGCATCAAATTATTATTTTTCTACAAAAAAAGTGAGATAAGAGAATGGGCAAACTTCAAATTTATTACAAGAAAAAAACTAATTGTCCTAGATTTTTTTACTGCTTTAATTATGATAGACTCACTATTTGCTTGTTTTTTCAATTTTTTTCTCAGTCACATAATTTTTTAGTTCAATTTAATTCTCACATTTTGTTATTTTTTAATTTAAACTTAGAATTTCAATTCGATTAGTTTGATAGGGGGTGTTACGTTGTCAAAACAAAACAAAAAAATCAATGTTGGATTGAATTAAAAATAAAAAAATTCAGCCTCTTTCCCCTTAAAAAAATAGTTTCAGAAAAAAATAGAGTTATTAAATTTAGTGGAGTATGTAACCCAAGTCTCATGTTTACTTTGTTAACCTATATTTATTGAGAATTTATCTTTATGATTTGTTTTGATTGATTTCATATGAGATTATCGCGATCTCTTATCAACATCTAAGCATCTCTTGATTTTACGAGCATGTATTTTTGTTATCAATAATTAAATGAAAAATATTTATCATGAATAATGCTATTAAACTTAATGGAGTTTATGTTATCGATTGTGAACTTAGTAGGTTAAGTTACAAATTAAAAGTCAGATCAATATGTTGTCATCTCAACTTAACAAAGAAAGATGTCATCTTGAATTTCTTTTAATGCCAAGCACTATTTTGATTGGTTTTCCACCTTTAGACCTGGCCATATCAGGATAACTCCATTAGATTTAATTTTGAACCTCGGTGAAGCATAGTTAGAGCTCGTTTAATGTTGTAGTAGCGAATACTTTTTTTTTTTTTAAATATTTGTTTAGAAATGCATTGAAATCATATATATTTTTATTTTTTAAAATTTATTTTTGATATCAACATATCATAACAACGTGAAAATACTAAGAAAAAAATATTAGTTTGAAAAAAAATCAGATTTTTTTTTAAATACAAAAAAGAAAAAATAAGCAGTATTACATAGTGAAAACGATAAGAATTCAAAACAAGGTAATTATTAATTACTTAGTCTTGAAATTCCTCATACCAGTTAGTAAAGGTCACATGGTGCTATAGTTGTGCCCGCACGTCAAGGAAAGTCAACCACATTACCACAAAATGTACGACCATGGTGACCACACAATAAAGTTGTGAACGAGAGGAGAAGTCTCCATTAAATGCATGCGGCCGTATGACTGTCTCGCACATGCCTATTTCTAAAAATAAAAAAAAATAAAAAATCATCGCAATATCTAGCAAACAATAGGTGTGGGAACATAGAGATGAGGTCGAAATAAAGCAGCCCCTGGAAACCACATGCCACACCCCTGAGATAAAATTGATGTTTTACATTTAGTTTCAAAAATTATTTTTTTATATTTATTTAAATATAATAATATTAAAAATAATATTAAAAAATAAAAAATATATATAATTTAATATATTAAAAAAAACAATTTCAACAATACTATATAAAAAAATTCAAAAAGTGATGGGAAGCACGACAGGGGAGCAGTGAAGATCGTCCGGTACAATGGCAGTGGAGAATACGGGAGAGATCTCTTATGTTTTGATTTGATGGATTAGAAACATGATCTAGCTCTCAATGGTCACACCACGGATCAATAACAATTTACGCAGGGTAATTAAATAAATCACACCCTCTTTCTTACGGGGATGAGACAAAAAATAATAATTTATAAGCTCTTTTATTGGATATTAAATCGAATTTATAGTTTAGTTTTGTGTTTCTTGGTTGCATTTCTCTTAATACAAAGTAAATATAATTCAAAATATCAGAGAGATAAAGTGAATTTTCACCCTTTTCTCTCCATAATTCAAAGGATGAATTACAAAAGTTAAAAATAATTTTTAAAAAGTAAAAAATATTATTTTAAAATATTTTTAAATAAATTCAATTAAACTCAGCTACTAAACCATCAATAAATCTCTCCGAGACATGCGCTTTATCCACTTTTGCGGGATCCCAGGCTGCAAGTTGGACTAAAAGAAATTGGAGCGGTTGCTTTTGCCAAATTGGTCCGCCTTTTCTTTTACCTCGATGAGCTCGCTCGCAGCTTATTTGTTAAGCTGTCATATCGTGCGTGCTACTCAGCCAGCGGGGAAGGAGAAAAGAAGAGGAGAGAAATAAAACCTGAACAGCTGTTGATAATAATGCAAGGGGATTGCAGGTTTTCAGGATGAAGAGTCTGGTTTTGTTTTTTAATATTAACTTAGTGATCATGACAGTGATGTATGTTTTATTTTATAAAAAAGATTTATTTTTATAGTAATATGATTAAACAATTTATTTTAAAATAATTTTTTTTATAATAAGTTGGCAAAACAGTAGTGCAGCCCCAATTAGAAGATGATTTTTTTTTTTAAAAATTTATGGTAGGGGCAAAGAAGTATTTCGTTAGGAGATATTATACAAAAATGGTATTAGTTTAGTATTCATTCAACTAAGTTCTTATAAGTTACTGTTTGAGAGGGTGATTTATGTTGTTTTTGAAAATGTTTTTTTGTTTATAAATATATTAAAATAATATTTTTTATTATTTTTAATTACACATAAAAATGATCTAAAAACATAATAAAAATAAAAAATAAAAAATATATATTTTTTAAAAATATTTTTGAAACACATTGAGTCGTGCAAAAAGGAAGGAAGATTTTGAAGAGAACCAAATACTAACAAAATTGTTCACAAGAAGCTCAAGATTTAAACCACCCGGTTTTGGTTTGGTTTTCTATGTGAAAAACTGAAAAGTAATTTTTGGTTTTCTTAGCCTTTTTTTTACTTTACTTTAATCAAGTCTTTCCATTCTTTTATTTTATCAAAATAAAATCAGACAAAAAAAAATTGAACCGAATCGGAAGAATAGAGAATTTTTTATAGTGTATATATTTTTTTTTATTTAAACCAGTTCAGTTTCAGTTTAACGGTTTTAACCTTAAAAAACATAAACTGTACCAGAAATTTTTAAAAATATTTTAATGGGTTCAATCAGTTTTTTTAATGGTTTAGTTTTTCTCAGTTATTTTTTTTCCAGTTTTCTTATTTTAATTGATTTTTTAATTTTTTTTTACTCAACCCAGTTTACCACCCCAAAAATTGAGCTTTAAAATTCTACTTCAGCCTTCCAAACTCCTCTTTATTCGAAAAAGAAGAGGGGAAATTTACGAGCCTAGCAATCCACACCGTAATCCATATTCCAGATTTACGAGCCTAGCAATCAATCACAAAACGATGCCTCCCTTCTCCAAAATTTTGAAATATGTATGTTAGCCATATCAATCAATTGATTCTCGTGATCAAATCCCATGATCTATCTTCATGATCATGGGTTTGATCTATCTTCATGATCATGGGTTTGCATGGTTAAGAA
Organism: Salix purpurea; assembly: GCA_027405865.1. Taxonomy (NCBI): domain Eukaryota; kingdom Viridiplantae; phylum Streptophyta; class Magnoliopsida; order Malpighiales; family Salicaceae; genus Salix; species Salix purpurea. The sequence goes on from JAOWLH010000011.1 coordinate 15,777,127, forward strand.
CATGAATGTATCATGAGGGGCATAAAAATAATTTCTAACCATTTCTCCGCAACATGTTTTATTGGCTGCTACTGCTCTGCAGTATCATCTGAGCCCCCAAAAGGCAACTCGCAGATGTGAAAAAATAACTGCCACCGAGACGAAAGTATCTGGAAATACTATCGGGAGTCGGGACTCCTTCCCGTTGCTGGCCCTACTAGGAGACATGAATACGATAGTGAACGTGATGGGCTGAGTGGTCAGATTCAATTATCAATTTTCAGGATCCAAAAAATTGAATGCGACTCTAAATGCACTTGTCCTCACTCTCTCAACCTCCTATTGAACTAAACTGACCACTGTTGTGATGTATTGAAAATATTTTTGAAAATATTTAAATATTTTATTTTGAATTAAATTTATCTGATGTTTTTAGATTATTTTCATGTTTTGATATCAAAAATAATTTTTAAAAAATAATTTTTAAAAAATAAAAAATATATTATTTTAATATATTTCTGAATAAAAAAATATTTTCAAAAACAACCATAACCGCAACCACATTCCCCAACCAGTCACATCATCACTCTTTTAGGGTAACCCATACCCCTCTGCCCTTTCTCATCTTCTACCGACTTGCTAAAAACAAAGAACATGTTAAATCAACATGTCAAAGTGATAAAAGCTTGAAACCAAGAAGTTTGTTCTTTTTATGGTCGCAGGTTCAAGTCCTATGATTGTTAATATGATGATCACTGAAGGTTTAGTCGAGGTGCACACAAGCTGACCCAGACACTCACGTTAATAAAAAAAATATTAAATCAAATATATAGACACACAAACGCGCACATACTACCGGGGTGCTTGAATAGGAACATGACCTCATTTGGGAGTGGACTTGCAACACATTCTCCTGCGCAGTTTGGTCTGCAAGCTCACACCATCTTCAACGTGGGTAGATGGGTACTGAACATTTTCGACAAATGATTGGGGTTCGGACCGAGGATAGTGATGACATAGAAAATGAAGTCATCCGGGAGCAACCCTTTCATGTCATAGCAGCGCGGGTAACCCATCAATGAGGCCCATGAACTTCCACAATGGACCTTGGTTTTAGTCTCTAACCTAGATCGATCAAGCAAGTCAAGGTAAAAAAGTACTGAAACCACTGCATCTGCAGTGCCCCTGATTAGAACCAGCCACGCCTTTGACCTATAATCGTCCACCCCAAGCTCAAATCTCTGATGGAAAATGGAAGAGAAAGGACTAGGGAAATGGGCAATGCGACCTTTCCATTATGATTAGCTCAAGACCATGTGTTGCAGCTAACTTTCATCTCAATTCATATCGATTATCATATCAGTTACACTAATACAATGCGCGGGAAGCGACTGTAACTTGTAGAATGACACAGAAGAAAACAAGAAACAGGTTAAGCAAAAAGATAGACCACTTTTTATGCCTGATGATGATCCTGTTCTCAACATTCAAAAGCTCCAACTCTGTCACACGGGGGATCAAGCGCAGTTCAGAACCATGTTTAAGGAAGACGTTGCCTAGCCAGTCAAAATCGCGTGAAATAAAAATCAAGATCCTTAAAACAACAGTGTAGTGCACGAATCATAACTAAAATTATATATCATCATGAAAAGATACTTCCTAACATACGGAGCTAGCATCTGAGCAAGGCCTACGGTCAAAGTGTTATGATTTAGTGTTTTTTTAAAAAAAAAACAAATTGAGAAGTAACTCACTGCAATCGCAAAAGCACACAGTGTACTGTCAATGCACTTCTCAAGCTAAAGTGATAATAACTTAATAGAAATCTGATCACTTGCTATTGGGGTGATAAGAAAAGGTACTGTGTTATCTGTTGAAGACAGACAAGGCATGAACAATAAATGATTTGTGCCTTACTCATAATCCTAGGGGTTACTGGCAGACATTTCCTTGATGCCATGGGATGCTAAAAATGGCAAAACTAGAATGTGGAGATGGGACATGCAACTTGCAAATATTATGATCAATCACTGTCCATGGAGAGACACCATAGAAAGAAAACGGCGAATTAACTGAAAACACGAATAAAAGTATAAAAGAGAGCATGGCATACCTGCACTTTGTTGAGGATTGATTCCCACTCCATCTGGAAAGGGAAGTCAATACAAAAGGTTTGATGTAAGAAAAAGCGAAAAATGTGAAGGAGACAAGTAATGGCTTAGATTGGATGTTCACATAAATAATAAAGATCAATGCAGCCAATTCATTTACAGAACCAGCATTGGATTCTCCATCCTGTCAATTTGACTTGTCTAATCTCTTCATAATGCCAATTCAATTTCAAGTATCTAATCCCAAATCCCAGTGACAAGGCAACCGTAAATCAGGAGCACTTTGTTAAGGAAATCTCATGAGTTTGCGTTCCTCTAACTTAGTTGAATATCATCAAGGACCATCACGATAAAAAAACTTTTCTGGTCTTACGTATGTAAAAGAGAAATGCAGACAGTTAATCATAGTTTTACTTCATTGCACTATGCCAGATCAAAGTCCAAGACAAATACAGACCAAAATAGAATTCCAGCAGAACTACTGCATCACTTACGATAGTCCTCAAGGTCTAAGAACAATGCAAAAAAGTTTGACTTCTCAACCATGTAAACAAGACAATCTCTTAATTGTTTGTGAACAAAAAGTTCAAGAAAATTATTTCCAAGCTCAAAATCGATATTCAAAAACATCTGATCTATAGTGAGACACTGGTTAAAGCATCTCAGTTGAGCACATAAGCATCAAGGGAGCAGCCATTGACTAAATAGAAGGAAAACAACATAGGTTTAAACATTTCATAGTTGCATGGAATTCCAGAGTTTTTCATCAAAACCATACGAGTGTTGAACCAAAATATTTTAGCCCAACTGAAACCCTCTATTTTTGGTTCCCATGTCTTTCATATGTATTTTCAGAAAATGTTAGCCTGAATTCAACTTCATTTCTGTACCAAAAATAGAGTGCACTCTCTGGTACAAGATTCATAAAGCAGATGAAATACGGTAAGTAAGATGAGTGTTCTAGTCCCACAAAACAGCCTTCTATTTTACAAAACAAAGATCAGTTTTGAATGCAAGAGCCAAACAGTGCCTTTAAGAGTCCAGAAATAGCTCATGCTAAGCTGCTTACCAGCTCCAAATTTCAGAATTAAAGAGGGTACAGGTGACAAATAAAATGAGACGAGGAGGCAATCATCGGGGCTAAGTAGCTTAAAATGTAGATAACTTTTATTATACGTTCCTCTTCAAAGGACCATGTAGGTCCATTGCTGAAGTGTAGCAACAGTGTACAAATATCGGATATAGGCAAAGAGCTCATCAAGATGAAAACTGTCAAGGGAGCTTTGTAAACTAAGATAAAAACCAAGTTTTCCATTTGAAAAAATAAGGAATTAAAACTAATTAAAAGGAATTCACTCCATTGAGCAATGCCAAATCCAATTGTAGGAAAAATGTCCCAGAAAATAAGATTCCAGCAGAACAACTATTATGTCACAAAAACTAATCACTCAAGGTCTAAGGTCAATGCAAACTTAAGAAACAACTTTCCCACTGTTTAAAGAATGATCTTTTTAGGAAAAGAGTGAAAGGCCAGATTAAGAGGGATAAAATAGAAAAAAATAAAAGAAAAGTTTGGGATGAAATTACGTTTGAACTCAAATTGGTTTTCAGGGAAACCAGTATAATCTAGAATACCACATTTGTGCAAGTCTCGGTTACACATATACACATCACTAAAAAAAGCTTCCACTTCAAAACAAAAGGCCATTTTAGTTTTTCTTGTTTCTCAGTTGCATAGATTTGGGAGCATTTTCCCTATAAATTTAGGAGGCTAAAAGCAATATGTCAACCAGCATGATAAGAAAATAGAAATGAAACAGTCCTTGAGAATCCTAAAACTGCACATACCAACTATTTAGCGACTATGACTCTATGAGTAACAGATAAAACAGAAGGAGAAGATGATCGATAAAATAAGAAAAATAATTAGGGAACAAAAGTAATATGCTACGAAAAATTGTTTATGCATAAAATTTGAATTTGTCAACAAACAACTTTCCCAGTTGAAAATCATAGAGGATCTCATGAAAAACTTTCCAGTTCATATTTATATAAGATCAAAAAGTCGAACAAGCAATTCTGGCAAAGTTATCAAGAAACCCCACTCCATCATGGGAATAGAAATCCATCAGAACAAGTATTACATCACATAGATTTGCCAGGGTGAACAATGACAAAATCAAGAAAAACTCAACCTCCAAACCATGTAGATACTAATCCCTAAAAAGGGAGGCAAACAAAACGACAATTTAGCAGGGAGTAACAACAAAACTAAAAAACAAAAACTATTAAGATAATATTGAAAGGTCAAATTGGTGTTTAGAGAGACCACAATACGGTTTAGCATTGATTCTACCATCTCAGTTACATACGCATCACTAGAGTGACATATCGTTACCTTGTACATGCATGCAGTTGACATCTTTCATAATTATCTTATACTCAAATTTGTTTCCAACATAATCTCATGAGGCTCTTATCAATTCAAGCTCTTTTGCCCTCTTATATTTTTGCTGCTCGTATTTTTACACGCATTTTCTCAGTGCATGTAATGAAATAACTATAAACCGATGCATTTGTTTCTAATCATTAATAATAATATGTAAAAACAAATTATAAGAAGAAAACAAAAGAAGAGAAGTACCGTTGGTGATGATAGCGCTGGTTTGGGGAGGAACTTTGAATTCCTCGGCAGCGAATTTCAAAACGGCCGTGAACGGGGCTGCTTCCGGTACGCTAAATCTGGAATCTCAAAAATTGACACATTGAATTAAAAGATAAACCACAAATAAGATATTCAACAGCGAATCAAAAAGGAAAAAAATAAAATTAAAGATATTGAAGGGACTTAACGCACACTTTGAAAGGGAGTTTTGGATCGGAGGTGAGCGTAAATATTAATTCAATTAATAAATAATTAATTAATACAATTTCAATCAATTTTTTTTCTCATAAAACTATGTTATATAATTTTGTTTTGACAAAAATATAAAAATAACCTTTCAATTAGATTCTTAAAGCTATAAAAATAACCCATCTTTTTTATATTTATTTGTGTAGCATTGAGATTATATGTATGGTAATACTAGAAGTGAGCAAAAAAACCAAAAAATCGAGAAAATTGAAAAAACTAAAAAAAAAAACTGAGAAAAAAAACCCAATTAAACTAATTAGATTTTTTTAAAAGTTTTCAGTCTGGTTTTTGGTTTTTAAAATAAAAAATGATAGACCAAAACCGGATCAAATTAAACAAAAACACGCTATATTTTTTTTTATTTTTCCAGTTCAGTTCAGTTTTTTTGGTTTGCTTCCCTTTTGGTTAAATGGAAGAAGGCAAAAATTGGTTAATGTAAAAAAAATTACAAATTTTTTTTTTGTAAATAATTGAAACTTTTTTTTTTGTTTTTTTTTGTTAAAATACCAAACCGAACTGAAACTGGATGGTGTGAACAGGGTTTGGTTTTTTTTTTGTTTGGTTGTTTTTATTGATAAAGAAAGAAATCGAACTGAAAATGCTCACCCCTTGATAATGTGATGGATAATATTTTCTATAAATATTTTGGAGCTTCATTATGATTGTGAGGTAGACCAACAAACGAGTTAATATTTGGTTTTCATTTTTTTCGTAAGTTTAATAATTGAAGGAAGATTAAAATTTAAGAAATGATTGGAGAAATGGAGATAAAATAAATAAATTATTTGAGTGTTTTTTTTTAAAGAGTGAAAAAGAATTCATATTGGTTGAAACTTGAAAGAGTAACTGTTTTTAAAAAATAGTCTTTAGAAGCACCATTATGGGTAGGTGTGTTTGTGGATGTGGTGCTCATTGTTCTTATAAAATTATTTTTAATTAAAAATATACTAAAATATTTTTTTTAACATCATCATATTAAAATCAACTAAAAACATCAATTTGGTTTTTTAGGCAAAAAAAAACATATTAAAAAACACTTTAAAAAATAAATTGAACTACATTGTCAAATAAGTTAAATGCAAAATTAAAAATATATCATAATAATATTTTTATCCTTAACATCAACATATTAAAATAAAATAAAAACAATTAAAAACATCAATCTGTTTTTTTAGATGAAGAGCATATTAAGAAATGCTTTACAAAAATCAATTGAATTGCATTATCAAATAAGTTAAATTTACTATCTAAAAAGCAAGCTATAACCTCAATAAATTAACAACCCAATTAAATAATATTTTTATTTAATCACAATCTAAACTTGGAATTTAAACAATATCTCAATCAATCAATCAATCAATTTTTACAGTTCAAAGCGTATTAAGATAATTTGTGTTCACATTCAATTCGGAAATACTTCCTCTCGCAAAGAGAAGAATAAATAGCAATTAAAATTGTACAAGGCGAAGCTCATGAAAAATGAGGCTTCAAATCTATCATCATCATCAGAAGGCAAGTAGCAGTGCCAAGACGAAAACGAGAGCCCACCATCTTTCAGGCAATGATTTTATGCCTTTTGATTTCGATCCACTGCAAATAAGCTTGTTATCATGGTAGGTGCAGACCTCTTTCTTCCTGAAATCCAAACCAAAAAACATGTTTATGCCGAACCCAGAAACCTCAACAGGATTGAATTCAAATATACAAGAAAGAAGCTGAGAATCTTAATCCATGTTGTCGTCGTGTTTACTAACCTGGACAGGCAAAAGGAGATACCATAATCTGTTCCTGAGCACGTAGAAATGCTGGTCGGATCATCATATGCATAGCTGTAAGCAGTGGGGCAAGCTTCTTTGAACTTCTTCGAATAGTATGTGGGCTGACACACCACGGGGTTTCCATAAACTCCCCGGCAGCAATACTCATCGGTGTTGAACACGTCACAGGCGCTCCGACAAGAGATAACCTTTCCCTTAGACTTGACAGCCAACTCTGAAGGACAAGTATTCCTCAAATCTGCGTCACACCCGGCAACACTGCAGTTTCCCTTGCCGTTAATGGGTGTAACGGTTATCGGCAAATTAAACCCGTCGACAAGGCTGACGTCGTAAAAATCGAGTGTTGATAGGGTAAATTCGGCAAGTGAGGCCGGGGTTTCACCTGAGGCCCTGCATTTCAAGAATGAGCCACAGGCCCCGGTCTGGCATGAACCGTTACCGTCTTTTCCGAAATTACAGCCTGTTCTGCCCCATATCCGGCCACTCCAGCCAACCGGAGCATTTATAACGATAGATTGGCCTGATTTCAGCTCAAATCCACCGCCGTTGAAGTTCTCACCTGGGAAGATACCCGGCCATACCGTTTCTTTGCAGTAGTTATTGATGGTGAAAACTCTCGCACTCTCCATCATTTTTGGCCCTGTCCATCCGGTGAAATTAGTCAAGCATAGAAAATGTTTTTATGATGAAATAGATTCAAAAGGTTGTAAAAAAACTAATGCTGGCTAGTGATTTAAAGTCGTCGTCGTTTTGTATGTATCATAGAGAAATGGCTATCATTTTGAATTATAATTAAGAAAAACTACTTTTTAATCAAAGTCAAAGTTATATTAACCAAACTTATTTATCTTTTTTCCATGAATCTAAAATTAAAAAAAAACAGCCTAATTTTTTTTTTTACAAGTCATACTAAATAAAAAAAATTGCTTTAAACTAAATAAAATATTTTCTTCTTCTCTTCTCTCATGCATCCATGTAGTGACAGTTTAACAGTGTGATAAAGATTTTTTATTTAAAAAAATTATTTTTAATATTAACAAATCAAATTAATCTAGAAACAATACATAAAATTTAATTTTACCTGATGAAACCATGATTAGAATTATGAGCAACAGCGGTAAGTGAAGACGAGCCATTCCCTCTTTTGCTTGTGTTCTCTTTGCTGAGGTAAGATTGAAAATGGACCCAGCATATAAAGCGAAGAATGCGTGTGGAGGGAGGGATGGTAAAATTAAAATATTAAGCCGTTGTAGGAATGATTTAGATCAAAGCCAGTCGATTCTTTTCCAAATTCTTTCATGCAAGTTTACGAGGTTCCTGTCATTATTTTTTTCTCCACTTGATTTTTCAGGCAGGCACCAAAGCGATTGGTGGATTCTACCATTATTCACTTTTCCCAACTTTTCCTTAAACTACAAAACCCCTTTTCCATTAAAAAAATTGAGATTAAAAGATTTTCTCGTTCTATAGGTTCAGCTTCGAGTTTTATAGTTGTTAATATAATGTTCACTGGAGATTTATAATCTTTAATTTTATGATCCAGAAAATTAGTTGAGATAGACACAAACTAATCTAAACTGATGTTAATAAAAAATAAAAAAAACCCATCAACACTTTTTCTGAAATTGCATTGTGAGTTGCTTGTAAGCCGGGGTGTGATTTGATTTGCATTTGTTAGCTTGCTACACACACATTCACATCTACTTCTCGTATGCTTTGGGCTTTGCTACCGGTAATTGTTCACATGGACATCTAGCTGGAAAGCAGCAATTATAATGGGCCGGCTGGTGCAGATACTTTCCTTCATGATTTTTATAAACATGAGGACAACTTTAGCCGAATTGTAGCCATGTATACCCTCAAGTTTGAAATATCATCAAAAAAAATCGAAAGAGATTTAATAGAGATATTAGATAATGAAATTTATTTTAAGATATCGATACTAATTAAATTAGTTTTTGATAAATCAGATTAGTTTTTTCAAGAACTAAATAAAATACAATAATCACTCTTACACGCAAGCTATAAAATCAAAATGAGATTATTTAATGGCAGCTGAGTTTTGGACTAACAAAGGGTTTTAATAACCCTAATGGATCTATCTTTACTAACTAAATTGGTCCATTTGAAAAACTAAACCAAAACCTATATAGATACGCCTAAAACACTAATTTAAACAAGTCTTGGATCTTAGCTGAAAATCAAGTATTAACAAAGCCCAAACAAGCCTTGAGCTATAAATAATAAAAATAAAAACTCATAATTTAATTTCAAATGTTGTTGTGAGAAGAGATGAAGGAAAAAAAAACATTACAAGTATGATAAAATACTTATTTATACCCTACAATGTTACTCAATGATCCTATAAATCAAGAGAGAAGTTGTTGCTTTTATAGTTTCCAAGATATGAATGGATTTTAATTGTAGCCTTGTATTTATTCTTCTTTTGAAAAGAAAAGTTGTTGTCTTAATTGTTTCTCTTTATTGCCAATTAATTGTCCTTCCATTACTATAAAAAAAAAATTAAAATTGCTCAAATATTCTCCTTGCAAATTTAGTAAACTTTGTTGCCACCTTGTTTAATCTTTAAACTTAGATTTTTTATTTTTGTTATTATGTATTCTCCTTATCTAGCATGAAAATAAATTAAATAAGATATCCTAATGTATAAAAGAAATAATTCATGTTGCCACACATAATTAATATGAGATCCACAAAGCATATGAAAAGTAACACAAAAACAAGACCGATAGAAACAAGTGCAAAATTAGTAGCCTTGTTGTTAAAAGTTCATGGTCTAAATAAGCTTGGATTTGACCTTTTTTTTATATGAATTAAATATACCAAGGTCTTATCTTGATGCTCCAATAGATCTCTAATTTTTTGCGTTGGTTAAAACTTACAAGAGTAGTCCATTTAGGGTTATCTTCCCTTTTAATGCTATGTGTGTGGCTATTATTTCTTTTGTTTGTTAGGCTTGATTTTGAAACTATATTACTTTCCTTGGTTTTGATTTTAAGCCAAAGTTTTCTTCTTATTGATTTTGACATTTGTTGGGCTTTGTTTTGAGCCTAAAGCTTTTTGATTTTCCTTTTTATTCTTTATTTTCTTGGTTTTGTTTTTCCTCTTTATTTTTTGGCATCTTTTTCTTTATTGTTAGGATCATTAAACTATATTATTCTTTATTTTTCTTTTTGATTGTTTTTTCAAGCATTTTGTTAAATTTACCTTTTCTTTTCAATTCCACACTTTAATCATTTTCTGTTGTATTTCTTATTCCAATTTTATTCATTTTCTTGTGATTTTTTTCCCTTTGTTAAATTCATTTTTCTTTTCATCACCATTCAATAAAAGATAAAACTTATTTTGTGTATTACTTTTTACCCTTATTCTTTTAATTTCTATTTTTTAAAATTTTTTATTTATTAATTTTTTTTCTTTAATTTTATCCTTAAACATATGATTAATTGAGAATTGAGTTCCACTATTTTCTTACATAGGGTATTTCTGGTCTAATAACCTACATATTAAGCTTATGAAGTTAACAAGAGTTGATATCTGTGTTTTTTTTTTTTAAGGGGCTTTTTTATTTTTCATCTATCAAGTTATTTTAATCTCATGACTTTGGTCTGCGAGTATGGAGGGATAACCTGAGTTGTCTCAATCCTAATTATCGAGGTTAAGAGTTTGTCATGTGTCGAGTTGACTCAAATTGGTTTCTTAGGTAATTTTTAGCCAATGTTATTCTTCTATTTATAATGGATTGATAATTGAGCCAAATAAATATCTTTTTTTGAAAACATATTTTTTCCTATGATATCATGATTATATTTTTGTCTTATATTTTTATTATTTAATTAAAATAAAATCAACTGATTTCATCTAATTAGATTTATAATCCGATTCATAATTCTTTTTTTATAAAACAAAACTTGTTTACAACTCTAAATTCTTTTTATTTTTATTTTTTTAGGCCCATTGCATACTACAGCCTTACAGCTAGTTAAAAGAAAGCTAAATAAGCTCGGAGAATTAATGTACACTCAAACTAAATTCACTGTGGATTGGAACAGTGAAATGATGATTTTGCCTATCGGTGCGCTTCAACTTTAGCCTTGAAATCGGTGGTAATTTCAATTTTTCACATTCCTATGCACAATAAAATTGCTATTCTACACCCTAGTAAGATAAAAACCATGTTTTGCCTGCAGGTATCACAGTCCTTATATATTTTTAGTGAACAATGCAAGAAAGAGGTAACTACCGATATGCCCCCATAAACGATAAAAACAATGAATTGGAGATAAGGGCGAGTCGATAATTTGCACTTTTTTAATAGTATTTTAATCCGGGATAAACAGTGATGTTAGTGTGTTAATACCGATTTACCCCCATAAAAGACAAAATACAAGAATTAGCTATAGGGGTGATTATGTAATTGACAATTTTTAAATTAATATTTCCTGTTGACTGCAGCAGGCACGTCCGGCAGGCGCGCTGATGGATTTCGGGCTCACACCCTCTTTGGGAGGTGCGGTTGGCTACTCAGGCGATGGAAATTTTTTATTTGGTGTGTCACCGGATGCACCTCCATGTCATCTACCTTATGGTGAGCGCGTTGCGTCCAAAGGTGGTAAGAACAGTTCCAGTTGCCGATCGAAGTTTATTCCCCCTTTTCTTTCTCCTACTCGTGAATTGATTGTCGCTATCCAGGATCTAACCGGGTAGCCATAGGCTATGGCTATACTTTAATGATTTGTCCCAGAAAAGGAGAAAATTATAATTAACAGGAAGCTTGTAGCGAAATCAAGTTCAATCATCATGGGTTAATGTCTGTTTCACAGGGTAGTTGAGATTATTTTTAAAAATATATTTTATTTAAATATACATTAAAATATTTTTTTAATTTTTAAAATTATTTTTGAATTCAATACATGAAAATAATCTAAAAATATCAAATTTTTTTCATTTAAAATAAAAATAAATAAAAAATATTTTTTTTTCAAAAGTATTTTTGAAAAGCAGTTCCAAACATCTTATAGTTTTAGTGCCTGTTTGACAATATGATTACAATTGTTTTTTAAAATGCTTTTCATTTAGAAATCTATCAAAATGATGTTATTTTTTTAAAAAAAATATTTTTGATATCAGCATATGAAAATTATCTAAAAATACTACAATTTTTTTATTTAAGGTAGAAAATAAAAATATATATTTTTTAAAAATACTCTTAAAACTGTTTCAAACAGCACTTAGACAATTATCATAGGCTGTAAAAAGAAGAAGTAGTGCCGCTGTTATTTTGAATTATGCTTGGTCAAAGGCAGCCATCTTCATTTGCAAGTTGTTACTCATTGCCAAAAGACTTGCGTTACTATTTAAATGAAAATTCCCATCAAGAAATTACCAAGTTTTCCATGAAAACTCCCAAGGTATCCATCAAAATGGACACCCCCTTCGATTTTCTCAACCAAAATCTTTCAGAAATCTGATTTTCGTCACAGAAAAGCTGCTTTAATGCCTAAAGTCGAAACTGCCAACACCTCCTTTAAAGGTTGAAACTTGAAAGTGATCTCCTCTAGCTAGGCTCCTCGCAGGGCTAAATGGGCAGTGCTGCCCATCTCGTTTCAATCATGAAATATCAGGCCCAGTCCTGGCAAACTTTCTCAAAATAGTAACATGTTTCTGATGCAACTTTCGGTGTACTTGGTTAAACCTTCTGTTTGATTTCTCAACAGCAATAATGGATGATTTTACAACTCCATTATGCAAATTTGTCACCTAACAATATAAATTTTTCAAAATAATATAAATTATATTTTACAATCTCACCTATCAGCTTAACCTTTTAGATGAGATGATTTTTTAACATGATAACAGAACCCTATTAACTTAGTAGTTATAAACTCGAATCTCACCACTCTTATTCTATTTAATAAAAATTAAACATAAAAAAATATAAATATAACAAATTAAATTTTTAGATAAAATATTTTCTTATCATCTTCAAACTTGCCTTCCCATTTTCGAGACGATACAAGACATCTCTCAAGATCATCAGCGTGATGGCTATTCAAATGGGCTAAAGGGAATGGACACTCACATCAGAAAATGAAGGGCCTTATCATTTTTCAGTCCTTAGTTAGCCCTAAAAATCAAAGATTAGAAGTGAAAAGATAAAAGAGATGCAAAAACTTTTGCAAAGCCAGTTGGCACACGTGTGGTAGTAATCATGTTTAGCACCAAGACCACCCCTCAAAGCAATCATTCACTCCATCTTAGCCTCCACCTGCACGAATCCAAACTCCCATCTTCCTGTAATCCCTCTTTCAATTATTTAAAACCTCTATCTACATGTTCAAGATCCATCCATGTACTTATTTATAAACATGGGCTCCGTTTGGTTTAGAAAAAGCCAGTGGTGGGCCACCCCGCTCGTGCAATGCATGAGAGCTCCGGTCCACCATTCCACTTTCAAGCCCATGGAAAGAGAAAAAGCAGCACTGTGAAATTAGTTTCTCACATGCGGGGAACATTGCTGTGTCACCCACCAATGAGATTTTAGAGCTAGACCCTATGGAAAAGAGCACCAGATTCATAAAACTATGTGATATGGACCAATATGAAAATCACATTTTCATGGGTGACATCAATAAGGTCCAGAGTCGGTGACTCAATAATTGCTCCATTTTTTTTTATAAAGATGATAAGAAGAACCGTCACATAATATAGAGAAAAGAAGCACCCCCTTTATCTATTTATAGTCTCTCTTGATTAGTCCATTACTTCCGCAACAAGAGCACCAGTAAGCTCCAACAATGGCTTCCGAGAAAGTTGAGACTGTCATTGCTGGAAACTACGTGGAAATGGAGAGAGAAGAAGGGAATCCCAAGTCTACAAAGGGCAAATTCTCAAAGTTCTTTTGGGATGGTGGTTCAGCTTGTGATGCTTGGTTTAGCTGTGCTTCGAATCAGGCAATATACTCAAGCTTAAGCATGCTCTCTATAAATCCATCAATCTACATATACTGATATGTCCAATACCATATATATATATATATATATATATAATATCTTTTCTCTTAATGAATTGCAGGTTGCACAAGTGCTTCTCACATTGCCCTACTCGTTTTCACAACTGGGCTTGCTATCTGGGATTCTGTTTCAGCTGTTCTATGGCTTGATGGGAAGCTGGACTGCTTACCTTATAAGTGTTCTTTATATGGAGTATAGAACTAGAAAAGAGAGAGAAAAGGTTGATTTCCGGAATCATGTAATTCAGGTAATCTATTTTCTACACCTACATATAATTAATTACAAATTAGTATCTTAGCATTCGAAATATGCTACTGGAAGTTGCCAGTTTAAATAGTTCTCTTAATTTTATTGTTCGCAGTGGTTTGAAGTTCTTGATGGGCTGCTGGGAAAACACTGGAGGAATGTCGGCCTATTTTTCAACTGCACTTTTCTTTTATTTGGGTCTGTCATTCAGTTAATTGCCTGTGCAAGGTATCATAATTACATATTCATCAATCATGATCATATTAACTTTTTTCTGCTTTCCTGCTCGGTTGATGAAGTGATTTCATCGCAGCTGACCTTCACTTTTGCTCTAATTTTCTCACTAACTCGCAGTAATATCTACTACATAAACGACAACCTAGACAAGAGAACATGGACCTACATCTTTGGAGCATGTTGTGCGACAACTGTCTTTATTCCTTCATTCCACAACTATAGAATTTGGTCATTCTTAGGTCTTCTGATGACTTCTTACACGGCATGGTATCTGACAATTGCTTCCCTACTCCATGGACAGGTAGAGTACTGCATATTTTATCTTCGATGAGTGGTATAAAACTCAGACGAAAAGTCCACTACTGTGGCGCAATATCCTTTTCATATAACACTGACCCCCCCCCCCCCCCCCCCCCCCCCCCTCTCTTTTATTGAAGATCGAAGGAGTCAAACACTCAGGTCCGACCACGATGGTCCTATACTTTACTGGGGCTACCAACATTCTTTACACCTTCGGTGGGCATGCTGTCACAGTGTGAGTGATCAATAGATATAATGGCATACACATAATTAAAAGGAAAGAGTTTTCCTAGCAAGGGAAATTAAATCTTTTCCTGTAAAAGCTGGGAAACAGCTTTCTGATTTCCTTACGATTCATTTGGTTTCCTGTAATTATAGCCATACCACCATCATTTTGGAATTTAAGTTGACCATCGAGATCACTTTTACACATGATACGTGCTCCATATGTTTGTGGCAGATGCAAAATTTTATCAGAAATTAAATTGGGCTTATTGTTAATGCAGGGAAATTATGCATGCAATGTGGAAGCCGCAAAAGTTCAAGCTAATATACTTGATAGCAACACTTTACGTGTTAACCTTGACGCTGCCATCAGCTTCTGCTGTTTACTGGGCATTTGGGGACCTGCTGCTTACTCATTCTAACGCTCTCTCTTTGCTACCAAGGAGTGGGTATAGAGATGCTGCTGTCGTGCTCATGCTCATCCATCAGGTTAGTTCATTTCCACCTCCTGAATTCCATGGGCCTCAAAAGTCTTCAAAAATAAATTCACTGCATATTCAATCCCATGATTTTGATTTTGATTTTGATTTTGATTTTGATTTTTTTGGCAGTTCATAACATTTGGGTTTGCATGCACCCCGCTGTACTTCGTCTGGGAGAAATTCATTAGGGTTCATTACACGAAGAGTGTGTTTAAGAGAGCTCTGGCTAGACTTCCTGTGGTGATACCAATCTGGTTCCTGGCTATCGTCTTCCCTTTTTTTGGACCTATCAACTCTACTGTCGGTTCTCTTCTTGTCAGCTTCACCGTCTACATAATTCCCTCGTTAGCACACATGGTCACTTTCTCTTCTGCTTCGGCTCGGGAGGTTAGACATTTTATCAATTCATTCATACCATGCGGTGAGTTCTTATTCTCATTCGTTAAATCAAGTTACTGACATTATTTTTTCTGGTTTTTTCACAGAATGCTGTGGACAGACCACCCCGATTTCTGGGAGGTTGGGTGGGCTTGTACTGTGTGAACTTTTTTGTGGTGGTGTGGGTTTTTGTCGTGGGGTTTGGATTTGGAGGATGGGCAAGCATGCTCAACTTTATACGTCAGATTGATTCATTTGGTCTCTTCACCAAGTGCTACCAGTGCCCTCCTCACAAGGCTTGATTATTAGATTTTTCCCAGCTTTCAGAAAAGAAAGTTAAACAAATTAAGATAATACTTAAGCAAGCAAGTGTGTAAAGAGAGATTGGCTTTCGTAGCTTTCCCCCACCTTTCTTTGTAAGGGCTATTGTTGATGTCTTTTTAAAAGGCGTGATGGCAATCATGGCCACCCCCCTTATATAGACCCACAGATGTAACTTGTGTGCTGATTAATCTTTGCTTCTTTTTTTTTTTTCTTTTTTTTTTTTTTTTAAGAATGCAACTGCCTTGGTTTTAGTGGGATACACTTTTTTTTATTATTATTAATGTGCGGTTAATTTTACGGACTTTGAAATTAATAACCTTGTAAGCTTCTAATAGTTATTATATTAATAACTATAGAGCTCGAACCTGAGATTACCAAAAAAGTAAATTTTTTGGTCTTAATCTCTTATCACCTGACCACTTGCTAGATGATTTTTGTGAGATACACTTTATTTCTATACAAGTGAGTTACCATATTTTACAATAAGAAATTAAAGTTTGGGATAATATAATTTTTCATGTGGGTGAGATTTAAATGACTTAAGGGTTAAGATTTCATTCCATTACATTATGGGCATATATTTTTTTCTTAAATTTATATTTATATTTATTTATAAGAAACCCAATTCATTAATTTCTAAATCAAATTTTTACACTTTATAAAGAGAATATTCCAAGTAAAAAGCTTTCAGATTGAATTTTGCTGGTGAGATTTTACATGTTGCAAGTTAAAACTTAAAAGTGCTGATTTCCTTCTTAGGTTAACATATAACTCAATGTCTCACATATAATTGTTACTCCTAGATAATAATGACCGGAAACAACGACGAGTAAATTTCATTGGGAAATTATTGATAGAATTACTAATAGATTTGCTAATGAAATAAAAATAATAAAATATTAATATATATTCCATCGACAATATAACACGTCATCATATTCCAACAAAATGGTCGATGAAATTTGCTATTTCCCATTGCAATTCCATCGGTAACTTTAAAAGTGCTATAATCGACAATAACCCTCTATTTAACGATATAAACAGCAACCCTCTTCATTCCCCCCCCCCCCCCACAAATCTAGCCTCTATTCTCACAAATACAGCCAGCCAACACTTAATAGTATTAGTATCTCTATTTTGGTTGAACATTTTCTGAAGATTCACCACACCAAGTAAACAAATTTATCTATTTTTCATGTAACTCATTTATGTCCAGGGTTAATTTATTGAGATTTCTTATAGTATTTATAGATTTATAGTTTGCTTGTATATTGAAGTGTTTTGCAGCTTTTTCCTGGAAAATTTTGTTGTGTTACTATATGATTTGTATATTAAGGTTTGTTTGAAATTTGGAAGAAAAAAGAATTTGATCCATTTCAATCCTTTATCGCACCCTATTCATGTTGGCTAGTTATACTAATAACTTGTAACTTGTTCCAGGGATGTTTATAAAACTAGAATTCATGCTCTTATCTATGGTCATACCTTATCTTTATAGTTCAGGTAGGAATATAGATATTATGTTTAACTATTGATTGATAGGTTGAATAAATTAGGGTTATTTAGAACTTTGAGGTATGATGTTGCAAGGAATTGATTTTTTTTAAAATGAAAATAGATTTAATATGGACTATAAATATTTTTCCCATGTATAGAGCACACTTAGAAAAATACCTTGTCCATATTATATGAAAAATAATAAGACATTTACCTTAATAAATAGTTATAGAGCTTCTTTTTTTTTATTCCTACCAAAGATTCTTGTCATGTCATAATCTATATATATATATAAAAACTTATTGAATGATAAAATTAAAAAAAGGATGTTGCACTGCTAGTATGCAAAATTTTATGATATAGTTTCATAGTATAAAGGCATTGTATTTGGTTTTAACTTTGAAAAGCAAAAGTTTTCTGGTTTTAGAGTGCCCTATAGTTGAATAAATAGAGTATTTTTTTGGGAGCTTTCTTATTAAAAAAAACTATTGTCACTCACTATAATTTAGATGTCATGCATATCAAGAATAATATATTAGAAAAATATTTTTAACGTGGTCATGGATGTAAGAGAAAAAACAAATGACAATATAAAAGTTATAATGGATCTCCCTTTGTATTGTGAATGTCATAACATGGAGTTGTTTAACGATGGGTTATGTATCACAAAACTCAAAGTCATATTTGCTTTAAACAATGATGCACAATTTCTTATCAATAAATGACTTCATAGATAGATTGATGAATTTAAAATAATACAGAATGTATAAAATAAAGAGTCGTGACTACCATGTGTTTATGAAAACACTTATTCCAATTGCTTATAGGGATTTATTGTGGAAAAAAAAGACAAAATGCAGTGACATAGATTAGTAAACTAACATGTGTTTATAAAAACACTTGTTCCAATTTTTTATAGGGATTAAGAATAAGTATAAGATGCATTGAAATAGACTAACAACTTTTTCAGAGATATTTATTTGATCAAATTGCATATTCAACACATGGACCAACTTAAAATAAATATTATTGAGGTAATTTACAAACTTGAAATGATCTCCCCTTCTTCATTCTTTGACTCAATAAAGTATTTCCCCATTCATTTAACATATGAGACATAAGTTACAAGTCATATGCATTATAAATGGATGTATCTATTTAAGAGGTTAAGGATTATATGCAACCTCAGTAATTGTTTATTGCCCTGTTTGTTTTTTTTTTTTTTTTTTTTTGAAAAAAATAGTTATTCATATCTAATTATTTGGAAACAAATACTTGTTCAACTTTAAAAAATAAAATAAACAAAGAGCATGTTGAGCCTTCTAATACGAGATTTATATTGTTGAAGAGATTTAAACATTTACCTTGTATTATTTTAAGCCTTACTTAAAAACAAGAATCAACTTCATTTCAAGATATGATGGTGGTGGGGAACAACCTTTGATTGAAAATTTATCATTGTTTTGCCATCTTGGATGACCATTATTGAAGAATGGAATTTGAAGAAGATATTTGATAGACATCTAATTCATACAAACACATAATTAATTATTGTTTTGTTTTACAATTATATAGTTTTAAATTATTTTCTTTTAAATTTTCATGTAAACTATGATGTATTGAGATTTTTTATTTAGCAAGTCAATTTTTTCATTAAATAGTCTTAAGTTATTTTCTTTTAAATTCTCATGCAATCTCAATTCAGCAACTTTCTTATAGACTACATAATTAATTATTTTTCTCCTAAAACCCAAATGCTAATGTGCTTTAAAACACATACAAATATTTAATAATTCATAAATCTTAAGATATATTTACTTAAAGTTTTCAGCTCGGAGGCAATCTGGTAGATTGAAATTTCTATTTTTATAACATGATCAAGGGAAACTCTAGATAGGTATTTTATCAATAAATATTTTGGTAATGAATGTTTTATCAATCTGGATGATCCTTAAATTGTCAACAGCACCGTCTTGTGAGGACCATTACAAGGTGCTGTGGTACAATAGACAGCTGCAAAAACTCACCACCGCAAAGCCTGGAATGGCTGTGCTCACGGACCCAGCTGTGTTAATTTCATTACGTGCTTAATCAATCCTATGATTTGACGTAGCTTTCACGGTCTCACGGTGCTTTCACACAGCTGAACTTGGAAGCATGCATAATACGATGTCGTCTATCTGTACTCTTCCTCGAGGACAAATGAAATGAACTAAACGAGTTGAGAGTTCATCATCCACTTAGTGATTGTTTGTAGCAGCAGAATGTAACACAGGCACATGTATCGTGAAAAGAGTACAGGGCTGTGGGCGTAGTGGGCTAAAGTGACTTTGAATCTGACAAATGGAAAATGGTCACAGGATGCAGAAAAGCTCCAAAAGGCAATCAAATATTGATAGCTACTCGACACCTGCTAAAGACTCGCAACTCGATAGCAAATGCTCCACTTTCCAGACCTAACCCGAACCAGCTCGTGGATAATCAACGATTTCTGCAGAAGTGATTGTGTGGTAAGATAAAGTGAAAGAGGCAGTACTGCACTGCACAGGCACGCAAGAAAGCAAATAAATGGATATGGGATCTGTCGTTCGATCGGAAATTCACTACAAACTACTGGTTGTAGCGCTTAGTTCTTGACCAAAAGATATATCTGGTCAGATCATCAAGTGGCAAGTGTGGGGTGGTGGGGTTATCACACATGATCAGAGCTCAAGGGGGACCTTCGAATTTTGTTAAGAACTTTCCAGGATAAGGACTGCGTGCCTGGTCATTGTTATGGAATGTTTGAATTATTTTTCTTTTTTCTTTCTGCAATGAATCTGGCCATCTACAAAGAAATGTTTTTGACCAGCAACTGGGACTTTCCTGGATCAGTGGGGACCCTAATCTTCATGAGGTGAAGATCAGCGGGGACCCTAACTAATCTTCGTGGAGATCAGTGCTCCTTTTCTTTTTCCATTCAAAATTCAAACCAGTGAGAGGCAACCGTAGCTTCTATGTTCAAATCTCTAAGAATTTGATTTAATTCAATCCACAGGAGAAAGGATAGACCAGCCTCTTACTGTTGTAATGATCAACAATGAAAACATATAAATTGCAATGTAGAACTTGCCAGCTTTGACAAACTTACTGCGATGATTGTTACGTGAAGCAGAGATGAACAGTGAAAACAACATCATCTACAAGACAGCAACAATACAGCCATGGGGACCTTCGTTAATATCTCAATTATGAATTAACCTTTCTTGTATGCATGCCCATTGTAGGGTTGCGGAAAAAGAATCAAATCTTGATCAGGGCTCGTCCAATCAAGTCTAACAGTGTAGATAGGGTGCACGTGTGTGGGTCCTGAATGGTCAATTCAAACAGTCTGACCACCTCATGTGTTGTGAATCGACCTGTATCACCTTGGAGATATGGACTCTTTTCATTGTCACGAGCATTTCTACAAGTATAATATCGCTTCGCCTTTGAAATGTTCCTTTGCAGCAGCTTATATTCCCATGGCTACAAGCATACGTCGTTTCATAGTGGTATCGGATTTTATGTGCTAATAAGTTCCTATTTTCAAAATTATCATGACTTTATTAAAGTTCAAATAAGATTATTTTTGTATTACAATATTTATGCCAACTAGTTATACCTGTATAAATAAGTTATCATGACTGTATTTGAAAACTATAAGAAATAACATCATAAAGAACCATCTTTAGTAGTGTTGGGATATTATTATCAACTACATTTTATTAAAGACTTAATAAGTCAATTTAATTTTATTAAGACTTAATTTGTTTAAAAATGCTAAAACAATGTCATTCCGTTTAAATAAAACGTTGTGTTTTAGTCAACAAAAGGTTAAAAAAAAGTGTTAGACAACATGTCATGTGGTTCATTATCTTCTTCCTTTGGTCATAAGAAAAAATGGTCCAAATACCTTTTTTTTAATGTCATTAAATGTATTATCTATGTCTTTAATAAGACAACAAACACCCATGATAGCCTTAAACTTTTACTACATCCTTTACCCTATTTATGTTGTTTTACCACCCTAAAAACCATTGAAAAGTATATTAAAAATGGTTGACCTAACTAGCCTTAACAACCTGGTTTTACAGATTGTTGGTTTGTGGCTAATGGTAGGAATCCTTAATAGGCCAATAAATGGCCAAGATTCATGTTTGGAAGGAACTTTATGTCCCTCTTTCATCCCCTATAAATACAAGTGAAATTCCTGAATAGATAAATGAGAAATAGAGAGAGAGAAAGACAATAAAATGAAAAGAAAGAAAAAAACATGAAAAAACCATCTAAAAAAAAACCTAAAACCACCATATTCTAGTCAAATACCACCCATATTATATTCTACACTAACCCACACTTCATCCAAGACAAAAACACCCTTAAAGACTTGCACAAGAACCACCCCTATTACCATTTCTCTTTCTCCTGTGCACAGCTTCTTCATTTCAAGACCAACAACTATAACAACCCAAACACTTTTTTGTGGATCACTAGTGATCTCAACAACACCACTACCAACTAATATACAATTTCTAGGCCATGTAATGTTTTTTCCTCCTTCATCCTTTCATGGTGATACTTTGTGTATGTAGAACGAGAAGTAATTCACATTCTATTGCTAGAATTTGCCAAAAAAAAAAAAAAGACAATGGGTTAGGATTTCATTCCACCCTACACAAAAAAAAAAGTCTTTTAGGTCGTATGCTAACCTAACAAATCATGTTGGGCTTAGTCCTTAACCTAATAAGTCAAGTCTATACATAAAAAATAAAACACTTCTTGGGTTAATTGTTGGCCCAGCAAAATCAAGTTGGGTTGGATCTTAGGCCCAAAAACATATCCTATATGGTTAAGTCCACCTTTCCCACCCTATATATATATATATATATATAAGCATATGGTCATTGTTGACCAAACAAAATCATGTTGGGATGGACCAAAGCCTAACATGTGTGTTTGGGCTTATGTTTCAGGCTTAATAAGTCCACCTTAATTGGTTGGACCAAGCCCAACCCAAACTTAAAGGCGTGTTTGACTTACCCTATTTTTGCTAAAGAAAAAGTGTTGTGTGAATTTTTAATGCGTGTCTGTCAAACATCGTCTTAAAAAAATTTCAATGCCTTTGATTTTAGGCAGGGGTAAGATTGACAAACATGCCATTTGTTTTTTCCTCTAGTTTAGGGGTAAGATATGACAACCATGCCATATTGTTTTTTATTTTTGTGTTTAGACAAACAAACAGTAAACTAGTTCAATTGTTTTTAAAAAAAATTAGAAACAATTTTAAAATTATTTGTGGATCCTTCACATGTTTTTTCATCAATTTTACCAAATATATGTTATAGACTCACACTATGAAGCGTGTTTTTTTTATAGGAATTCTCTGAATATATGATCTTAAGATTTTCTATAACAATAGAAAGCAATTGTCAATGGTATCAAGTTACCCCTGGTCAGACATGTAGAAGGACTGAACCGGTCGGCCATATGACAGTGGTATAACCTGAAAGATTTATGAAAAATCAACCCAGGACAGGAATATAAGATACATACCGTGAGAGCTAGAAGATTCATCAGAGAGTAACTAAAGGGAATTACTTGAGAATGCATCAAAACTAGTTGTGAAACATAAAAAAAAAAAACTCTTGAGTTTTGTAAGGGCAATAATTTGAGACTGGGTAGGGCAATGTTTTCCACTCAAAATAGATTTGAATGAATAATATCATTGATACAAACCTCGTGATCACATGGTCACGCAACCCACAACCAAGAATGAGATCTAATCCCATATAATCAAAATAGGTCTGACAGAAGTGTGACACAATGAAAACTAGTTGTAGTAGGATTCTTTTGGCTCCTTAGCTGTCCTCACTTCATGGCCCAAATAAAGTTGGGTTGGACCCCTCCTGCACATAGATAAGATGTACTAGGGTCTCCTCTTGATACTTGAATGATCCTTGCAATTCTGACTTGATTAAAACCTTCAAAACCACGAATCAAGCCCCTGAACATGTAATGGGTCCTTGCTAGTGTTTCTGATCTGGTTCGCATCAATCATTAGGTGAAATTTGCAAGTTAGAAGACAAGATACACAAACTATATGATACAACCAGAATGAAACATTACATTCAGATTATGGAAATACAAGGCACATCCACCCCCAACTCAACCCACAAGAGGAATTGAAATCAATAGAAGACAAAGAGAAAAGCTTTTGTCCCCAGTTCAAAAGCATTAATAGCTCATTTGACACTCAGGCGATGTCTCAGGTGTAAGACTTTCCTACTTATATAAATCTTATGAATCTGATAAACAAGATCATGCTTATTATAACAGCTTTCTAAATAATTGTCAAAAAAACAAGAGAAACAGGTTTCACAAAATCTAGCTCCGACTTAAAGAATTTCAAGGAACTGGTAAACTTTACAGCCTTGCATGCATCATTAAATTGTAAGCCATCCTTCTCTGTTTGAGTTTTGCTGTACCAAAATGTTACAGCTTAAAAAGAATAACACTATACATTTTTTTTGTAATAATTTCATCAGTTCATTTCAGATCATTCTGTTTTCAATAACCAGTCATACAATTTTATGATAGGATAAAGACAATAGACAACAAAACTGTGGATGCATCATGGAGCCAAAACAGGATAAGAGACGCACAAGACCCTTCAATGAGTGGCTTGTGAAGCCCCAAAAGCATTCTAATCTTAACAGATACAATTTCAACCTTTCATACGCTAATGCACTTTGGATAAGAATACAAGAATTCTAGCCAAAGAATATATATATATATATATATATATATGTGTGTGTGTGTGTGTGTGTGTGTGTGTGTGTGTGTGTGGGCGCGCGCGCGCGCATGAGAACCTGAGTCACCCGTTCACCAAACTCATATGACTCTCTTGAAGTTCTTAGTATTAAGATAAATATCGCTATCTTATCCACATATAAACTTGAATGAAACCAAAAAATAAAAACACGCCCATCATTTTCAAATAGTGGCTATCACATTCATGCCTCCATCTTGATAACACCTATTCAGCTTGGAAATTAAAAATTAACTCATCTCATGTAAAACAGGTAAAATGCAATCATTTTCATGTTAAACAATAAACGATGATCGATGAAAAAGAAACGAAGCTATATTTTATGCAAACAATCACCAACATTACCAAATTATAATATATATAATTGTATATATATATATAATTAGAGCAGTAAACGATTCTGCTCCATCTTCTATGTTGGTTTGCATCCTTGAAAAATATGAGAGAAGCAATCACCAAATCTTGAAAATGCAACAATCCACAAAAGAATTATTGACAAACATCGCACTCCTGTGATCATTAGCTGAAACCACCCACATTTTCTCACTTGTTATCAACATTAGGACAGTCTCTCGCAAAATGCCCTTCCTCTCTACAATTGAAGCATCCTCCACCGTCGCCTCCACCATATCTCCCACCACTGCTGCTACTTTGATAACAATCCCTTGCTAAATGATCGAACTATCCGCAATTAAAACAAGCACCACCACCTCCAGCACCGCCATATCCTCTGCCACTTAAGCGGTGGCCTCGTCCAAAACCACCCCCTCATTCTTCGTACTACCCTCTCCCGCTGCCACCTCCGCGGACGCCACGAGGAGACGACAAGATCTGGAGACGCCAACACATCATAGGCCTTAGTGCGACCGTCTTCTCCTGAATCAACAGAGAACTTCACAGGCTGTCCGTCGAAGAGGGTACAGAAGCTATCTGATTGGATCGAGGTCTAGTGGACAAACAGATCCTCGTCATCGTCATCTGGAGCTATGAAGCCAAAACCTTTTGTGCACTGAACCACTTGACAGTGCTAGTCATTGTTATCAAACTCGCGAGTTGACTCGTAAAATCGGATGATTTTGCGAGTCAACTCATGAAAACTGGTTAACTCGGGAAGAAAACTCGAATTCGGTCAAACTCGGTCAAACTCGTTTAAAATCGGGTCGGATCGTAAAATCAGACCGGATCGGTCTGATTCTATGATCCCAGGTGTTCGGTGTTCGGCCTTCACTTCGCTCTTCAACTTTCAAGTTTCAATCTTTTTTTTTCATAGTCATTGAAGAGGATGAGGAGGAAGAGAGTAAAGGAGAAGAAGATGAGGGAGATGAGGGTGCGGCGGCGTGAGAGAAGAGAAGGATTTAGGGTTAGTTAATGCCCCCCCCCCCTTTTATACTAGTAGTTATAACTTATAATAATAACAATAATATAAAAAGGAGGTTTCTACTTTCTACTGGGGGGGTTATAAATTATTAATAATAATAATAATAATAATAATAATAATAATAATAATAATAATAATAATATATACAGGGGAGGGGTTATGATATTAATAATAATAATAATAATAATAATAATAATAATAATAATAATAATAATAATAATCTGGAGGTTTATAATAATAATAATAATAATAATAATAATAATAATAATAATAATAATAATAATATGGAGGTTTATAATAATAATAATAATAATAATAATAATAATAATAATAATTAGCATAAAAAATAGTTAGCATAATTTTTTTTTAAAAACAAAATCCTATTAATTTAAGATAATAAATAACATTAATTAATTTCAAATACAACAATCATAAAAAAATATACAATTACTTGAAAAACATAAAATAAGTATAAATTTCAAATCTCAAATATTGTGGGTCTTTTAATTATATTTAAATTCATTTTTTTAATTTAAATATAATTAAAAATGATAATTTTATTGTTGGAGGGTTTTTCAAAAGTAATTATTTAATTATATAACTTACTCCTATTAATTGTATAATTAAACTATATATAAAATAATTGAACTTTATTTAAAATAAAATAAAAAAATAGTTCTCCAATATAGTTTTTATCATTGGAGAACACATCAACAAAAAAGTCATATATACACTATTTAAATTTTTTTGATGTTTTTAAATCATTTTCATGTCCTGATGTCGAAATAATTTGTTGGAGTTGGAGCTAGTACTAGCAATATCGATGTTGATACCAGTATTAGTACTGGTAATCCTTTCAATAATAATGTTTTTGATGAATGTATTAAAAATAACGAGAAAAATGACGGTCATGAGACTGATTGTAATTTATATATCACATCAACAAAATATTTATTTTTAGTTTGTTAATTTTTACCTAATGAAATTCTATGGACATAATTGTTTTGTAATGTATTTTTCAATTATTTTGAATCATGCATGAACCTTAACTAATGAAGTTTTATGGCCATAATTATGTTATATTATATTCGGAAATATTTTACTTATGATTTTATGATTTTTCTACCTACATGATTTTAGCTGTGATTTTACGATTTTTCTACCTACATGATTTTAGTTGTGATTTTATGATTTTTGTACGAAAAAATTCAGGTACGATTTTATGATTTTACGATCCGAAACGATCCAAGTTTTCGAAACCCCTTCCGTGTCGTGTCAAAATCGCGATTTTGACAACCTTGGTGCTAGTGGATCTCTTGGTCTCAGCCATTGAAATGAGCTTCTAAAAGAACCTAGAAGGTTCTGGAGTTGGTTGTCAATGGCTCAACACAACTTCTGTGTAAGTGTGGAATGGTGTATGCCTTGTGTTAATGAGTGTCAAAGTATGGGAAGGTTTTGTGTTTGTTTGGTGGGGGACCTAGTGGATGAGAGAGCGGATGGTGTGGAGTGGATTAAAGTGGTATCGTACGGTTGTTAATGGTTTAACGGTTTATCCCATTTATGTTTGACTGCTCATATCAGGGTCTTTTCATTCTATCTGTTTGTCCCTGTTTCTGTTAGCGTTTAGTGAAACCTCAAAAATAGCCCCTACCTATATGCGGAGAGTCAATTTTGTCAAGTATCGATTTTTTTTTTCAATTTAATCCTTCTTCATCTTTTTCATGTTTCATATTAAAGAGTCTAAATTAATACTAACCCAATAATTTCTTTTTGTAAATATTTTAGATTTATTATGTTTCATATTAAGGAGTCTAAATTAATACTAACCCAATAATTTTTTTTTTTTTTGTAAATATTTTAGATTTATCCTTCTATGTTTAATCCTTGCAAAAAAACAAAAAAAAAAACATTAATCTTATCATATGTATGATCAATCCATTAAGATAATAAATATTATGCGCACATTATCATTACTAATTAAATATCAACATAATAAATAATCAGCCAAGATAAGATAAATATATCTTATTAATCAAAATAAAATCTGTGATAGAAGAGACTGATATGAAAATGCGAGTGTTACAAATTTAGCTTATTTATGTTTCAAGCATCTTGGAAAATAAGCTATTATAATATAAGCTATTTTTAATATATATATATATATATATATATATATATATATATATATATATATATATATATATATATATAACTTTAATTTGTTTCTCTTCTATTTTAGATGAGGTTGCATCTATTAATAAAATGTTTTTTTTTTCTACATCTTATTATTGTTTTGAAACTATGAGATATTTATTTAAAAGTAATACTTGGCATAGACATAAATTCATTGTTCACATTCTAAAATATATTATGCCAATATTAAAGAGCAATCTTTTTTAAACCCTGAGATTTCCTTTTATTGGTCTCAATAAATCTTAAAAGTTAGATTGCAACTTATATCTCCTTTTTTACCCCAACAAACCTTTAAAAAAATAAAAATCTTGTTTGAAATAAGATCAAATGATTTGATAATAAATATTATGCACTAAATCCTTGGTCCATGCTATCTTGCATGTCAAATCATTTTTGTCTAAATGTAAAACAAATATTTGAGGTTGTTAAAGACGTGTTTTCTAGAAGTAAAACAAAAAAAAATAATAAACGTATGTATAACCTATTGTACTTGAACAACATTATTTTTAACTATTGAGTTGGTGAAATATTAGACGACACATTTTTTCCTCTTAAATATCAAGACAACAATTTTTTAGATTGATTTAAATTAACCTATACTAACTTGCAAAACACGCAAATTAGATCATAAAATTGTGATAACCTCTTAAAAAGTAAATTGAAACAAACTATAAAAACTCTAGCTATCACATGGAAAAATTATTTTGTTGATATTACATATTTAAATGAGTGTGAATATTTAGGTCTACATATAGGTGAGAGACATACTTTTAAAAAATAGAAAAAGAGATGGAGAATTTTGCGGAATATGTCCTCTTATTCATACAAAAGGATGTGTTATTTGTAGAATTTAATTTCATCCTAATTTTATTCTCGATGATATTTTATTCGATGTCATTCAACGCTCGAAGATGCATTGATAACCAAGGATTTCTTGAATGGATTATATCTGTGATGAAATTGTAAATAGTTTAATAGAATAATAAAAATATAACTTTAATAAATGATCGATGTTTTTTTGATACATTAATTATCCAACTCATAATAATAGAATTCAATACTACAAAATTACTACATAATATTTTTAGTCATTTTATTATCAAAATCATTTTCGAAACAATTTAAACAAACACCTTTGAATTACTTTTATCTAAAAATAATTTTAATTATAGTTTTAACCAAAAATATATTTATTTATCCA
This sequence comes from Salix purpurea, assembly GCA_027405865.1. Lineage (NCBI taxonomy): Eukaryota > Viridiplantae > Streptophyta > Magnoliopsida > Malpighiales > Salicaceae > Salix > Salix purpurea. The sequence continues at coordinate 15,806,254 of JAOWLH010000011.1, forward strand.
ACTAAAACTAAAATGATTATTCTAAATTATTTTTTCATTAAAATATTTTAATTTTGGAACCATTTGCTAATACCGAGATCATATTTTGCCTGTGGAGATATGCCTTTTTAGGTTCTACGGTATAGAAGTCTAGAACTTTAGACTATAAGGATGGAGTTGGAACATACTCGAATCTACTAGGTTAGTAGAAAAGGCAATATCATTATTTTGGCCCGAGGAGCTATAAACGACATGTCATTCGTTCACTCCAATCTCATGCACCCACTTGGCAAAATCAGAGGTGTTCTAGAGCCTTCGACTTTTGTCCAGAACCTGCCACTCTTTCTAATATCCCTCTCCCGCGCCATGTGAATTCCTCTTCCAATCTCAATCTCCATCCCTGAAAAATCGATCCATTCTCTTCTCCCCCTGTCTTGTCTAACATTGTTGTTTGATTTTGTATTTCAGCAAAAAAAAAAAATTAAAAAAAGAAGTTGAATCATAGCTGGTGGTGAATCCTGGTCAGTGGAATGATGTCTGCGTACGAGAACGTGATAGAGGGGAAGCTGAAGCTGAAGGGTAAAGCACTGGTCGTGAAAGCTGGTGGCATTATCAAGAAGAAGAAGAAGAAGAAGAATCATTATCAAGATCAATCTGCAGCAGGTTTTTGGTTCTTGCCATCCTTTTTCTTACCCTTCTTTTTGACCTTGATATTTGTTGGTAACTGTGATATTTTGATTGATTTAGTTTTTTTTTTTAATTCGATACTCTCATGTAGACTATGCACCATGAAAGTTAAATTAGGTGGTCTTTCTAGCAATTTGTAATGTCGTAATGGCACCGCTATCTCCTGGTAATGAAGGCATTTCTGATAGGTAGAAGGCTTTAAGGTGGAGTTCACTGAACTTTTGACTTGAGAAATGCAAGTGTGATTTTCAGTAGTTCAAAAAATAGGGAGTTGAAAGAAAGAGATGAGGATATATTCAGGAGTTAGGGGTGATCATGTGGGATGACTATTGCACGATTTCACTGGGCAGCGGGATTAGTATTCAGAACAACACTGTAGGATTTGAATCTAATGTGGCATGGTGGGAGCACTGATATTTACATTTATCTTCAAAACTCTCATGGATAAAATTTTGGGTGTAAAAACGCAGGGGGTTGAGTTCATGTTTGAGAGAAATTGGGAGGAGGGTGTTACCATAGCTTTATGCAGTGACCGTCTATGATGTCATAATGCTTTCTGCAAATCCTTCATTATATCATTCACCGTGTTCAGTTAATATTGCCTTGATTCATGAATTATTGGTTTTAACTATCAAAATGTCTTCATTTTGGAGGTTGTCAGGTGGAAATACAGCATTAACAACAAATCATGCTGAGGATACGAACGAGACAGACAAGTATGATGAACAAGGACAGACCGCAAAGTATGATGATCATCTTACACCAGCTGAGAAGCGATATCTCCAGATGTGGGAGAAAATCGATGCCCAAAGGATGGTCAAAATGGCCAGCAAATCTCATCGTGATCGGATTCAGGAATTCAATCAATATCTTGCTAATCTAAGTGAGCATTATGACATTCCTAAGGTGGGGCCTGGTTAGCTTGTTTCTCCAGTTTGTCAGTCAGTTTTATACACTACTTCAAAGGATTGAGAATAATGAGTTTTCAGCCTTAAAAGCCATGCATATTGATTGAAAGCATTGCAATTGTCTAGATTTGTATGTTTTAAATTCCCCGTCTGTTTGACTGTAGCAATTTGTGCAAGGATTATTCATTCAAATTATGAATTCTGCAACAAAGTTAAATGGACAGTTTTGATGTCTTAGCAGTTGGATTTTGCCTCTGTAGAGCTCCCAAAAATTCTAGTAAACTGTGGAAAACATTCCAGCTAATTTCAATGGTTCCAAATTTCTTATATATGGTGATTATACATGTGAGGTGTGTCTCGTATGAGACAAGTGATCTGCAGCGGTGGCAGTGAATTCGGGCTTTCCGATATTATTTAACAAGATTTAAGAGTATTGTTACTATCTAATTTTTTATCCTATTTTTTAAATATATCTGAAAAATTTTAAAATAGTAAAACAAAAAACATGTTTTTAATGTATTTATTTTTAGCATTGTTTTTGTCATGACGATGATTTTTTTTGCGCTTCGCGCTCCGTCATTTCCTAGATTGGAGGACATGACGGAGCATGAAGAAAATGAAGGTTTGTTTTTCAGTTATAAAAATTATAATTATAATTATAATTATTAGGAGTCGTCATCTAGTATTAAGGTCACTGGTCTCCGAAAGTCTAGATAAAGGGACTTGTTGTGCAAGGGGAAGACGCATCACCCCTAGTGCACCCTACCTAAGGTAAGCTGCTTTGTTGTTTGATTGTTTTTCTAAGTTAAAATTTTCTTACAACTGCATTTTCAAAAACTATTTTTTTTGTCTGTGGGTGTACTTTGCAATGTAATTTTACACTGCAGTTAAAAACTTTTTTTCTTATCTATGGATGTACTTTACAATGTAATTTCACACAGTAGTTAAAAAAATTCTTTTTTTTATCTATGGATGTATTGTACAATATGATTTTACACCTTAGTAAAAATCTTTTTTTATATGCGGGTGTACTTTACAATGTAGTTTTACACCTCGATAGTTAAAACAAAATAATTATTAATTTGTTTTTGATATTTTGGTCAAATTTCAACGGATAATCATAAAGTGGTTGCGATATCCAAATTTTCATTTTAAAATATGAGAGAGATGCAACATATTTTTTACAAAAAAATATGATGGGAAAACTTTGGAATCTGGTTGTATGCACGAAAACAAAATATTTTTTGTTTTTTTTAAATATATATTTTTTTGTTTTTTGTTTTAAAATAAAATTAAAATAAAAAATTGGGTCGGGCCTGGCCCAGCCAACTAGGCTGGGTCGAGAGCAGTCCTGCCTGCCCAAATCAGGATATATATATATATATACACGCTGCAAAATTAATTCATGCACGTGAACAGTAACAAAGTGGTCAGCTGACCACGACGAGAGGCTCACCTGCCACTGCCACCGGGTAGAGGAGGTCAAAGTGGTTGTCCCTGTGGTGGTGGCGTAAAAAATGATGGCCTGTGGTGGCTGGGAGGAGCGTCGAGATGTGCTGGTCTGTGTTCTTGCCATCGTCATTTTTTATCTCCTTCCCTTTCTCTTTGTTCTCTCTCTTCAACTGTCTGCAATATCTCTTGATGTGCCCTTTCATGCCACAATGATGACACTCAACATTGGCAAACCTGTTAGACTTGTTTCTGCTGTTATCTCTAGTTTTCGGACCTCTGCTCTTACTCCTCCCCCTTCTTTCTACAATCAACACCTCTAACTGTGAAGAGGATCCCTGTGATTTTCTTCTCATCTCTTCATTCAATATACTACTTTCAGCCAGATCCATATTGATTTCACCATTTGGGGCTGAGTTAAATAGTGACATTCTAAATGTCTCCCAAGAGTCCGATAATGTACCAAGTAAACACAACCCTTGAACCTCTTCGTCAAACTTTATACCCATCCCAGCAAGCTGATTAATAATTCATTGGAAAGTGTTCAAGTGATTCGTTAAGGGAGTCACATCTTGGTATCTCAAATACATCAATTGCTTCATCAAAAACATTTTACTATGCCCGGTCTTACGAGCATACAATTGCTCAAGTTTTTTCCAAAGTGTGCGTGCATGTGTCTCCCCCTCAATATGATTCAAAACATTATCATCTATCCACTGTCTGAGATATCCACATACTTGTCTATGCATCAAAGTCCATTCTTCATCAGATTTATTTTCTGGCTTCTCAGACGCAAACACAGGTAAATGGAATTGTTTCACATAAAACAGGTCTTCCATTTTACCTTTCCATATATGATAATTTGAACCATTCAAACACACCATTCTACTTAGATTAGCCTCCATTATTCAACACAAGATATTTAGGATGCTCAATCGCACCAAGCTCTGATACCACTTTGTTGGGAGAAACAACAATACTCAACACTCCCTCTTTGTGTGAATCTATAGGAAACTCCTAAATAGAGTAAAATATATGCGGAAAATATATATCCAAACACCACAAGCACAACACGCAAATTTTTACGTGGAAAACCTTCCCAATATGAGAAGGAAAAACCACGGGACCGTAGTCCACTTAAAACAATTCTACTATCATAAATAATGGGTTCACAATGTTCTTTCTCAGATTTAACTAAGGGCTACAACATATATCATCAAAATTAAACTATTCTTGGAATACAACAAGATTTAAAGAGAACAAAGTTTGAGAGAAGGCTCACAAACTGATAGCCCTGATCTTAGTCAAAAAGATCAGCTTTCACAGCTCCAATCTTCAATCCAACCGTTCAGAATGAATATAATTGTGTCTAGAATCTGCTGTCCAAATCTCAACCCGATCCAACGGTGAAAGAGCTAGAAATCTAAGGAAGAAGACAGAGTGTTCTGCTGCCAACTTCTTTCTTTTCCTCTCAGTTCTCTCCCTTTTTCTCTTCTACTTTTCTTGTCTCTCTTTTTCCAGCAGCTCAAAAGAAATGGGGACATAAAGCCCTACTTTTCTAAGTGGGTCCTTTCATGTGGGCTAGATCCACACAAGATATTGGGTCATCCTCCTCCTAGGAGGGAAACCCAAACCCAACACTTACTTGTGTCGGCTCATCTTCATTTTTGACTTGACAATTTGTTATATACAGAAAGTAACATCTAAGAGCATCTCCAGCGGGGAGTGTCATTTTGGAGAGGCAAATCTCCAAAATGACATTTTGAATAGTGTAAAAATGATATTTTTGTTGATGTGTGCTCCAGTGGTAAAAGCCATTTTGAAGAGCTATTTTTTTATATTATTTTAAATATAATGCAATTATTTTGTATGTAATTTAATTATATAATTAATTATACAATTAATAGGAGTAAATTATATAATTAAATAATTGCTTTTAAAAAAACCCTAGAACATTATAATTATTAAATTTTTAATTATATTTAAATTAAAAAAAAAGATTTTAAAATTAAAAACCCCGCAACAATTTAAATTTGAAATTCTAAAATATTGAAAAATTCCTCCAAAATTTCATTTTCCACCAACTTATTATCGTTGAGTGTTAGAAGAACTTTAAGAAACAAACTTAATTGATATCAATTTTATAACAGGATACAATATCTTTTCTTAAGATAACACAATAATGTTCTAGTTGAAATTGTTTGCCAAGCAATGAAGCATACATTTGACGAATATCATTAATTTGATAAAATAAATTCAATAAATTAAACTATCCTATAAAAATATATGAAACAAATACGCTGCTATGAAAATGATCAAATAAAAAAATTATTCTTGATTTTTCAGTCGTTCCACTTTATTAACAATTTTCAATTTGGGTAACAAAACTAATAAATTTTTCAACTTCTCTATTTATTTCTTGTCCTCTACTTGAGATATTTATTTGAGAACGATTATTTAAGAAAATATTTTTGAGTTCATCTAAAAAAAATTGTATTAATTAATATATATATATATAAGGAAACAAATTCATAATAAAAACTCATGTGCCAAATTCCTAATTTATATTAGTCCTCTCGATTATTATATATATATATATATTCTCTCTCGGCTCATCTCCTCTCCTCCCCTCTCATTTCTCTCTTATTCTCTCTCGGCTCCTCTCATCTCTGAAATCATCCTCTCCCTGTCGACTGTAAGCTCATCGTCGATCTGTAAGCTCATCTCTTCTCCTCTCATCTCTCTCTCGGTTTGGATTTGGGGTATTGTTAAAGGAGAAGATTGTGAGGCCTGGCTTCGTGGTTGGTTTTATTTTTGGTTTTTGCAAGGTTTTTTGAGTGTTATTCTGCTGAATTCTAACATCTCAGAGCATCGATGGGGCTTTTATTTTTGGGTTTTGCAAGGGTTTTTTAGTGTTATTTTTGGGTTCTACGTTGAAAAATTGTAAAGATAAATTGACAGAAATTATTTTTGGGTTCTTCAATTGTGAATGAAGATGTATGCTTTGCGTGTTTTGGGTGTTTTAATGGCTGAACAGTGATTCCAACGGGAAAAAATGTATTATGCCTTCTCTTCGTCTTTGCCATATATAGCAGCTCAATCAACCAAAGCTAAAAATAGCTGCGTGTATAGCTCTCCCGCTGGAGCGTATACAGTAATAAAAAAATGCTAAAATTATAGTATTTTATTTATGCCTCCTCATTTAGCACTCCCGCTGGAGATGCTCTAATATCTTCTTCTTCACCAGATTCTTTATCACGTTTCCTTGGATTAAAAAAATCGATTTCATAAGTTGTTTCTGCTAATCTTGTAGGTATTGCTCCAGGAACGAAACCTTGCAGCCTGGAGTCCGGGTTATGGATTGTGAAACGAACGAGTCTGAACCCAATCCGAGAGAATCATTTCGTCAGACTAGCAGCGTGAGCTCTTCAGTGAGAAGACGTTCTTTAAGTTTATCACGCAACATATCCTTCCATGTAGATGATGATATTGAAAGTGAAAACGTGTCGGAGGCAGGTGATATTGGTGACAGGGCTCTTCATAGCAAGAGGCATAGTAAAAGTGGCAGCACCAGGTTATCCATTGACAGCGGATTAGAAAATGGTATGGTGTTTCCCGTTTCAGATGATAACTTTTAACGATCAAATGAGATGTCGGCTCATGATTCCACAGCTTTGAATACAAGATCTCCAGTGTCACCTTTGCCAGAAGAAATTGTGTTTCCTATCTCAATTGATGCAGTGGTCTGCTCCAAGGAAAAACAAGAAGTGGGTATTCATTTGAACATTATCATCTATCTCATTATCGCTGATAGGATTTGTTTAGTTTATTGCCTCATGGATATGGGTTTGTGTCTTTAATGGCTGTTTGTCATATGATATCAGATCAAACTGCTGCTACTTGTCTAAGTCTGTTAATCTGATAATTCATTTGTTTCTTGCTGCTATATGCAGGACAAGGAGAAAGCATTAGTGTTGCCACCAGTACTCGAGTATATCTCCTGTCTTGTGTATCTAGCATTTTTTGGAATTCTTGGGGTAATATGCATAACCTTTTCTTCTTACTTTCTGAATATTTAAAATGGCATAATAAAAATGGTAACCGAACTTCAATGACTTAATTTTTTTCTGTTAAGATGGGTTCTGGTGCTTCTTTTCCTTTTTTCTTATTTGTCAGGTTTGTTGGCTTTTTTGAAGTGGTTTTGTCGTGAATCCTTGATTCTGCATTACCTGCTACCATTCTGATGCTGCCTACGCTGACCCCATAAAATTTTAAAAGGCAAATGATATTTTTTCTGGAAGCTAATGAAATGAATTTGATAAATTCATTAATACTACCATCACTTATAGTTTTCAAGTACTCAACATGACCAATCGAAGAGAATAGAACTTGAAATTGAAACCACATAGCCTCATGGAAACATTTGTACAGTAAGTTAGATCAAGAAATATGCTCTTCGCTTGACATAAGCTGTTTTGGAAACTAGTGCGCTTTAGTTATCACAACAAGAAGTGGGTTCTTTCTAGGAGGATGTTTAATCCTAGGATGTGTTGTCAAAATCTTGCTTTAGAAAATAATAAACCTAGACACTGAAACACGATACTAGCTGGATGAAATTTTTGATGCGTCCAAGGACATAGCTCTGGATAAAAAAATAAAAAAAAAGGAACGGGATGCGATTGTTTGTAAATTACTAGCAATAAAACTTTACGATACCTTTTTATGCTTTTGCTAATTTTCATCTCCTCCAAACAATTAATAAAGGTCAGAAGAGGAGTAGTTGAGGCGAGTGATGTACATCTTCTAGATAATATTGCTAATCTAACAGAAAAGTGTAATCTACTCCTTAAGAAAGGTATCCAGCAGTCCTGTTTTTTTTCCATTGGTAACCAATACTCTTGCGCAAGGATCACAGTTCTCTACTCTTCAAACATTGAAGGAATTTTAAATTAGAATCATTGGTGGACTCTATTAGTGGAGTTTGCAGAGGAGGTCTAATCTGATTTTGGTTGTCCCTATATATTCCTATTTTCAACTCTTAATACACGATGCCATCATCCTGAATTGGGTTTTTTAAGAAAACGTAGCTGAAGCAGCATAATCTATACGGCAATGTTGCACTAAGTTTTCGTTTCAAATTGATTATCATGTTGATTTAATTTTTTTTTATTTGCCCTGCTTTTTGGTTATTGATGTGAGCATTGAATATTGTGCTTGATAGGAGTGCAAAACCAAAGAAAAGATTTAGACTTGGCTGGGAGAGGTGCGGATTAATATGAAAAAAATACTAATGTTTGGAATGGCATAATTTGCAGGTTTTAACAAGGTATTTATTGCAAAAACTCTTTGGCCCAGGTGTTGCTGGTGTGACAAGTGACAACTATCCGCTTTATCTTGACCTGCCTTCCAATATGGTCACTCTCTCTTTCACTCACTTACATATACACACATATAAACAAAGATATTGCATCCCCATTATTTTTATGTTTCAAGTGTAGATCATTCCCAATCCTAAGCTATGTAGCTTGTTTCGAAGTAATGCGTACTTTTGTTTCATTAAGATTTATGAGGTTTTGATTTGGTTGGATGAAGAGTTCCTGAGATAAAATTAACATAATTATATCTTGTTGACTGTGTCATGGTATAACAATTCATTAGTCATTACTCATCATGGAACTTGATCAGGAAATTGTTATTCTAAATATGACTCTTGCGGTATTGAATGGAAAAGTAGAGTTGTTTAGGAAGTTATTAGTGTTTGGTAGATTCAATTGCCATGTAAGTTGAGCTTTGGGGTTTTTGAGGTGAAACTCCACTGTATTAGAATGATCCAGAATTAGAGCTTCTGCTTGTGCTAATGGTACTCTGTCTGCCCCTACCTTTCAATAAACTGAAAATATAGTGTAAGAATACCACAACCTGTCTCGGTCACCTTCAAGATACATAAATTAATAAATTATAATGTTTCGATAATGCTTGGACTTCTGTGTTTTCAACTTTGAATACAAACAAAGTTCACGAACTTATTACTTGTAATATGTGCTCTTCTAGGTTGGTTCGTTCTTGATGGGATGGTGGGGTGTTGTTTACAAAGGAGACATATCCAAAGTGTCTGGTCATTTGGCCATTGGATTAACTACTGGTTACTTAGGAAGTCTCACAACGTTCAGTGGCTGGAATCAGAAAATGCTTGATCTCAGTGTTAATGGCCATTGGGTGTTTTCTTTTGTTGGCTTTCTCATAGGTAAGTGGCACTTGCAAATTAATGTAATATGTAGTTGTAGGTTAAGTGGGACATGGAAACTTTTAATGAGAGACGAGTCTCGACAATGCCAGGCCATTAAAACGTAAACGAGTAACTTCTCATCGTGTATCTTTCAGGGTTATTCCTTGCAGCCTACTCCATAAAATTGGGTGTTGGTACGGCCAAATGTTTCAGGTCATCATTCCAAAGGTCAAACAGAACTGCATGTTTAGGCAGCTGGAGGGTGGACAGCCTCAATCATCATTTGGCAGTTATGGTGGTATTGGTGGTAATGCTAGGCCTGTTATGGGCTGTGAGTGGAGCACTGCTACAGGAAGAGTATAACCACGACAGTGGCGAGGCTCAGCTATGGCTGGGCTGCATAGTTGCACCCCTAGGGGTGTGGATCAGGTGGTTCTTAGCAAGGCTCAATGGGCGTGGGTTAGGCAAGGCAGGTTATCTGAAATGGGTTCCATTTGGAACTCTTATTGCCAATGTTTCTGCAGCATGCATCATGGCAGCACTAGCAACTGTGAAGAAAGCGGTATGGTTTTATCTCTCTCCCAACCGAACTCTTTCTCCTCCTTCTGCATGCATGTGCTATACCTTCCAAGTCAAATTTGCTGATTGTAGATCTGGCTAATTCTATTTTTGTGCTAGTTAGGTTAACACTGAATCACATACTGTTTATTGTGCTCTAAGGCCTTGTTTGTTTCAAGGAAAGTGGTTTTCAGGAAACCACTTTCCAAACTTTCTTGTGTTTGTTTGCCTTCCGGAAAGTTGGTCAACGGAAAATACTTTCCAGTCAAAGAAAAATTTGGCTTGGTTTTCAAGAAAGTGTTTTCCGGAAAATTTTGGCGGAAAACACTTTCCGGAAGTTGTGAAAAATTTAAAAATGTCTTTATTTGCTGATTATATATAATTTGTTTTGAATATTTATTTTTCAATTCCATCTTTTAAAATTTAATTTTTATATTAATTTTGGTCCTTATTTTTATAATTGCTATTTGCTTTTTTCTTATCATTTTTTTATTAAAATTTTTTATCTATCAAATTTGGTTCTTATTTTTTTTATTGTTACTTATTTTATTTGAAATAATTTATGAAATGTTAATTATTATTATTTTAATTTATTCACCTTTCTTTTTTTTTTTTTTAATTTTTTAGATTTGATCTCTATTATTTTGATTATTATTTATTTTATTTGAGATAATTTATGAAATTATATTTTTTTTCAATTTCATTCTCATTCAACTTTTTAATTTGTAAGATTTGTTCCTCATTATTTTAATAAACTTGAAAAAAAAATTAATTTATTAATAAATTATTTTTCAGTTCATTTTCCATAACACTGCCAAATATTGGAATTCACTTTTCCCGGAATTCACTTTCCAAAAAAAAAACCACTTTCCAGCAAACAAACGGGGCCTAAATTCTCGCTTTTCCATCCTTGTTTAGCTTGAGGGAGTTTTAGGAAGAATACTTCACTGTAAATTTTGATGATATGAGATCTGGGTGATGCAGGTGCATACCAAAACCTGTGATACCATTTCAACTGGCATACAGTTTGGATTTTTGGGCTGTCTGAGTACTGTTTCCACTTTCATTGCTGAGTACAATGCAATGGAAGAAAGCCAGAAAAGCTGGAGAGCTTATGTATATGCTCTAATAACGATAGTTGTCTCATTTGGCTTGGGGACCCTGATATATTCTGTACCTGTTTGGAGCAAGGGATACAAGTAGATGTCAGCTTATTTATAAATCTCTCTTTCGGTTACTGGCTTGCCGCATGTCAACTAGGCACAAGATAAGTGCCCTTCCAAAAACATGCTAAAAAGCCTCTGCTGGTAAGCGAAATACATGAATATATTTCAGAAATGTTCATATATATATATTTCCTGTAATTTCTTGTTTTGATTAACTTGCATGAAAATTTTCACTCCAAGTAAACTATGATATGTACCTTGAAACCATTCGAGAAAACATTGGTAGAATGGTCTGGAAAATCTGTTAAATGAAAGAAAGAATTTTGTTTAATGTTTTTCAAAGTAAGATTAGAATAGAATAATGATAAGTGGCTTATGTATTGACTACCCGTGCAACAATCACATGACAAAAAATGGAAGGCTTTCCAGTCATCTAGACACTAATATCAAGCCTAAAGTGAAGATTAGAGATGGGGATTTGATTAAAGCTAATGGTATTTTTATTCTCAACTGTCTGGAATTGATTTAAAAGAAGTTTTTGCTTTAGTAACTTGTTTGCATATTCTTATAGCACTCATTGCACTAGCAACTCATAAGGGTTGGTTGTTGTATCATCTCAATGTAAAGTCAACCTTTTTAATTACGGTGTTGAAGAAAAAAGTTTATGTAAAGCCTATTGAAATGTCTTTGGTTGGGAATCTTTTATATCTGTCCATTGCAAGGCCTGATGTAATGTTTGCAGTGAGTTTGCTTTTTAAGCTTATGAATCCGCCAAGTCACTCTCATCTCGGAGTTGCTAAAAGGGTCTTTATTTCATTCAAGGCACTATAGAGTGTGGAATCAGATTTGACAAAATTTCTGAGCTGAAATTGATTGGATTTTATGACAACGCATGGGGGAATCTATTTTGTTCACAGCATAACCAAGAACATTGCACTTAAACATTATTTAATTCATCAAGCAATTAAGAAAAGAAAAGTCGATATTGAGTATTGCAAATCAGAAGAGCATGTGGCTAATTTATATGTAAAAGCATTATCGGGTGATAAATTTAAAAGCTAAGAAATGCACTCAGAGTTCAAGTTCAGCATTATTTAATGGGAGAATGTTAATGTTAATATGCTGTAACTAGTTATTTAAACCTTGATTTTAGATAGCTAACTTGTGTTAAGAGAAAATAATTAGAGTTGGATTAAAATGTGAAACAAATGGAATACTAAGATGTGCTGGTTTTTTGTATCTGGAGATGAATGCAAGGGGGGGAAAGATAAATTTCTACAATGTTTTCATCTTTCCCTCTTAAAGTTGTGTCTTTCTTTCCCCGCATATTGAAATTTTGTTGATGGTTTCTGCCGATGGTTTTATTCGGTTTCCCTTTTCATCCTATAATTGATTTTATTAGCGTAATGGATCACCCAAGATATACATCAATGCTTTCTGTGGACACTCCAAATTAACATCGAGTGAACCAAACGTTAACATTCATCAACAAGAAGAGAAGAAAACAGTCCCTAAATCACAAAAAATATATATTAAACATAATTTAGTGATTAACTCATCATTTAAAACTTTACAAGAAGCTTGAAACAAAAACTTGTAGTGACACAAGGTTTTTATCTACTGTCATACGAACACACACAGAGTCACAGGCAGGAACCCAATCTTACAATGGCGGTATAGTCTCACTCAACCAGAGATTTCAATGGCCTTGACATCAGGGTTCTTAACTTCCTCCTTCGGCACAGTCACAGTAAGCACCCCATTCTCCATAGTAGCCTTCACCTGATCCACCTTGGCATTCTCAGGCAGTCTGAACCTCCTCAGGAACTTGCCACTGCTCCGCTCGATACGGTGCCATGTGTCATTCTTGTCCTCCTTCTCCACGTTCCTCTCTCCGCTGATCTGAAGCACCCTCTCATCCTCAACCTCCACCTTCACCTCCTCCTTCTTAAGACCAGGAAGTTCGGCCTGAAAAACATGGGCTTCCGGGGTCTCTTTCCAATCGATGCGAGTGTTAACAAAGGCTGAGTTCTCATGGGAGACGAGTGAGGATGGAGGGAAAGGGAAGTCCTTGAAGGGCTCCCAGGTGAATGGATCAAAGATGGTGCCTCGTCTGTTGTCGAAGAAGCTTGGAATCATTGCCATCTTTTACAGGTCTGTACACCAAAATCCGAGCCGCTTGCTAAATCTTATAGCTTATGAAGAAAATGCCTTGTCGTTCTCTATGCAGAGCTGCGAGGGATAGGTTTGGTATTTAAGGAAGTGTAGGAGACATCTGGTACTTACGAGGATTATCTGGCTGGCTAACCGTTGATCGGCGAACTTTCTGGCAAGTTCTTGAAAATATATATATCTGGGCTTTCTAGAGGTGTCTGGAATCCAAGCTGAATTTGGGTTTGAAGAGGGCCGGACTAGCTTCCCAGGGCCTTGACGTTGTTTCTCTTCTAATCTTTTCTTTCTATCCCTCGATTTTTTACTTTCTAAATCTCTTTTTTTTTTCCTTCAAGCATTTGTTTTTTCTTCTCTCCAACATTTTCATATGAGTTTGGTTAATGTCCTTAGACTAATATAATGTTCACTATAATATCCACTAATAATATAAATTATATATGGAATCTCATCTAACAATTTAAATTTTTAATTGAAATAATTATTTGACATTATATCAGAGTTTTATTGAACCAGTAATCAATAAACTTATATGTAATCACGACTTTGAATATCATCACTCTCATTCTTTAAGCTCAAGAGAATTTAAACTTGTATGTAAGTTTTAAGTTCAAAAATATTTTACTTGAGAAAATATATTAAATAATCATATCATGGAAATGACTGGTGTGTGTATATATAAATATGGTTGTTTCATTTCAGTCCCTAATCTCTTAATGGTACTACAAGGTTCTTATTTCTATTATATGAGTTTTGATTTGTTTCAATAGGGTCCTTCGATTAAAATTGATTATATATTTAGGTTTCAATTTGGTCCTTATTCTTTTAATTTCTAGACTGATTTTAAATCCCTTAATATATTCAATACAAAAAGTTTTATTTTTTTTTATTTTGTCCTTTGATTGAAATTGATAATATATTTGGTTTTTGTTTCGGCTCTTATACTTTTAATTTTTTTTATTTTAATTCCTTTATTTTTTTTATATTTCTGAAATAGTCCCTATTTTTTATTGTTTTTGTTTGCTCTTTTGTTAAAGTTTTTAGGCTTTTTTTAGTCTTTGATTTAATTGTTTTTCAATATTAACACAATAATAATAATAATAATAATAATAATAATAATAATAATAATAATAATAATAATAATAATAATAATATTTTAGTTTTTTCTTGCATACTCTTTAGTTAATATTGTTTTTTTTTCTCGGGATAATTTAATAAAAAAAAATTGTTGAGGTAGTATTTTTTGAAAAAAAAATTGTTCTAAATTTTAGTTTATGTTTATGACTATTTGGAAATTTATATTTCCTATTTTTTCTCGTTATTCTTTCTTGTAGTTTTTTTCCATGCTTTCTCTTTTATTATTGTTTTTGAGTTTTTTTCCTCAAGATTGTTTAATATTTTTTATTGATTTAGCAGTAATAGTAATGATATTTTTAAATATTAAGCCTTCAATGTTGTTGATGCTATAATAGGGTGTATTGATGTGTTTTATTATATCAAACTTTCCATGTATAGATGTTATATTTTATTTTTGAACTAGAAAAGCCTATTAATTGTTTCAATTCCAACAATTATAAAAATTATTTACTTAGCTTGTAACGTAATGCAGGTAATTTAACTAGTTATAAAATAAACTAAAAGACATCAGGAATTCACTTTAAAGGATTTCTTGAATGAATTATATATCTGATGAAATTGCAAATAGTTTAATGGAATAATAAAAGTATAACTTTAATAAATGATTGTCGTTTTTATGATGTATTAATAATCCAACGCATAATAATAGAATTCAATACTACAAAATTACTACAAAATGTTTTTGGTCATTTTATTATCAAAATCATTTTCGGAAACAATTTAAACAAACACCTTTGAATTACTTTTTATCTAAAAATAATTTTAATTATAGTTTTAACTAAAAATATATTTATTTATCCAACTAAAACTAAAATGATTATTCTAAATTATTTTTTCATTAAAATATTTTGATTTTGGAACCATTTGCTAGTACCGAGATCATATTTTGCCTTTGGAGATATGCCTTTTTAGGTTCTTCGGTATAGAAGTCTAGAACTTTAGAGTATAAGGATAGAGTTGGAACAAACTCGAATCTACTAGGTTAGTAAGAGAAGTTTACCCGTGACTAAACCGAGATTTTTTTTTTATAATCATGGTGTCTGGGCCAGCTTGCGTGCATCACAACTAAATTCCCGGGCTCACTGAATATCCTACAAGTCCAATGAGCAGGTAAGGCACCGCAGAAATGACAAATATACCTAACAAAGCTTGAACCTGAAGTGAAAAGAATACAAGCCTTTTCTCTAACCACTAGGCCAAGACCTTGTCGGCCTAAACCGAGATTTCTTGTCAACGGAAAAGGCGCAATCAAAGTTGTGAAATTCGTTCCGTTCCGGCCGGAACATGCCATTCCACTCATAAAACCGAGACAAAACGGCGTCGTTTTTGTCCCGGTTTCAATTCCGGTCCGTTCCGGAAATTCCGGTCGCAACGCCTCGGTTCGGTTCCGGGCTCAAAAATCAACAAAATGACAGGGGATTGAGAGTTCTGACCATTTCTTGTTTGATACCAGGAAGTTTGTTTTGGCGCTACGGCCACTCATCAACACCGTTGCTTCATCGTAGGCTTTGGTTGCCTCTTCAGTTGTGTCAATCCAAGCCACACCCTTCCTTTTCTGTGCAATAATGAAAATCGAAATCAAAGTCCCCTATTGTGAGCTAAATTAAGGTCGGTGTTTGGCAAAGGGACGGAGCCGATCTTGGCGTAGACCTCATCAGTGTTAGGGTTAGCAAGGAATTTGACAGTGGCAAAGGGACAAAGCCGATCTTGGAGTAGACCTTCAAGATGAGAGAATGGATTTTTTTGAGAGAAATTGACAGAGGATTGAGATTTGAGAGTGCTCGGCTGTCATGAAAAGTTTACAAGGAATAAGGGCAAACAATCTTCCTTTAAAAGGAAACGAAATCAATTTAAAATTCAAAATTATATATATATATATATATATATATATATATATATATATATATATATATATATATATATATATATATATAAGATTTCAAGGGAGATACGAAATTAAGAGTCAGCATGACGTTGTGGAAAATAAAAGACTATACTGTTGGAATTTTTTTCTAATACATTAATAATTATTTTTCTATTACATTGATAATACTATTATATTAATAATTATTTTCTATTACATTGCTATTAATTTTTTAATTTTTTTCGTGTTTATTCTTTGTAGGAATTTGAGCAAAACAAGAGATGCTTTAGATCCCATTAGCCTTGATAACATTGATCTATTGAATGAATGAATTTGTGAAGAACTTAATCTTCTTGATGGAGAGGACATAAGTTAGGAGAGTATCGAAACACCTTTCTCTACTTTAAATTTAGATGATGAACAGACATGTGTAAATGAGGAGAATGAGCTTGGTGGAAATGACCAACTATTGGAATGTCTTGTTGATGACTTTCCTTAAATTCCATAGCAAGATCAAGATCCTTATTTTTATATTAATGATGTAGAAGATGTTTGATGTATATTTCTTTTATTTTAGAACATTTTACTTTCATAATATTTTAGAATTTTAGAGATGTTTCTAATTTTGAGATTATGTTTGTATTGTATAATTTAAAGTTCATTTATCTTGAATTTAAATTATACTTGTTAAAATAATATTTTTTTTTCATATATATAATTAATTAAATATGAACAGTACAAAACCGGAACGGCACGCCGGAATGCACCGAAAACGGAACGTTCTGTTCCAATCAAAAAACCAAAACGGCGTCCAGAACGGATTTTACAACTTTGGACGCAATATCATTATTTTGGCCCGAGGAGCTAAAAACGACATGTCATTGGATGGTTCACTCCAATCTCATGCACCCCATTGGCAAAATCAGAGGTGTTCTAGAGACTTCGACTTTTGTCCAGAACCTGCCACTCTTTCTAATATCCCTCTCCCACGCCATGTGAATTCCTCTTCCAATCTCAATCTCCATCCCTGAAAAATCGATCCATTCTCTTCTCCCCCTGTCTTGTCTAACATTGTTGTTTGATTTGTATTTCAGCAAAAAAAAAATTAAAAAAAAAGTTGAATCATAGCTGGTGGTGAATCCTGGTCAGTGGAATGATGTCTGCGTACGAGAACGTGATAGAGGGGAAGCTGAAGCTGAAGGGTAAAGCACTGGACGTGAAAGCTGGTGGCATTATCAAGAAGAAAAAGAAGAAGAAGAAGAAGAATCTCAGTTACAAGAAGAATCATTATCAAGATCAATCTGCAGCAGGTTTTTGGTTCTTGCCATCCTTTTTCTTACCCTTCTTTTTTACCTTGATATTTGTTGGTAACTATAATATTTTGATTGATTTAGTTTTTTTTTTAATTGGATACTCTCATGTAGACTATGCACCATGAAAGTTAAATTAGGTGGTCTTTCTAGCAATTTGTAATGTCGGAATGGCACCGCTATCTCCTAATAATGAAGGCATTTCTGATAGGTAGAAGGCCTTAAGGTGGAGTTCACTGAACTTTTGACTTGAGAAATGCAAGTGTGATTTTCAAAAGTTCAAAAAATAGGGAGTTGAAAGAAAGAGATGAGGATATATTCAGGAGTTGAGGGTGATCATGTGGGATGACTGTTGCACGATTTCACTGGGCAGCGGGATTAGTATTCAGAACAACACTGTAGGATTTGAATATCTAATGTGGCATGGTGGGAGCACTGATATTTACATTTATCTTCAAAACTCTCATGGATAAAAATTTTGGGTGTAAAAACGCAGGGGGTTGAGTTCATGTTCGAGAGAAATTGGGAGGGTGTTACCATAGTTTTATTCAGTGACTGTCTATGATGTCATAATGCTTTCTGCAAATCCTTCATCAAATCATTGACCGTGTTCAGTTAATATTGCCTTGATTCATGAATTATTGGTTTTAACTATCAAAATGTCTTCATTTTGGAGGTTGTCAGGTGGAAATACAGCATTAACAACAAATCATGCTGAGGATATGAACGAGACAGACAAGTATGATGAACAAGGACAGACCGCAAAGTATGACGATCATCTTACACCAGCTGAGAAGCGATATCTCCAGACGTGGGAGAAAATCGATGCCCAAAGGATGGTCAAAATGGCCAGCAAATCTCATCGTGATCGGATTCAGGAATTCAATCAATATCTTGCTAATCTAAGTGAGCATTATGACATTCCTAAGGTGGGGCCTGGTTAGCTTGTTTCTCCAATTTGTCAGTCAGTTTTTTATACACTGCTTCAAAGGATTGAGAATAATGAGCATTCAGCGTTAAAAGCCATGCATATTGATTGAAAGCATGGCAGTTGTCTAGATTTGTAAGTTTTAAATTCCCCGTCTGTTTGACTGTAGCAATTTCTGCAAGGATTATTCATTCAAATTATGAATTCTGCAACAAAGTTAAATGGGCAGTTTTGATGTCTTAGCAGTTGGATTTTGCCTCTGTAGAGCTCCCAAAAATTCTAGTAAACTGTGCAAAACATTCCAGCTAATTTCAATGGTTTCCAAATTTCTTATATATGGTGATTATACATGTGAGGTGTGTCTCGTATGAGACAAGTGATCTGCAGCGGTGGCAGTGAATTCGGGCTTTCCGATATTATTTAACAAGATTTAAGAGTACTGTTACTATCTAATTTTTTATCCTATTTTTTAAATATATCTGAAAAAATTTAAAATAGTAAAACAAAAAACATGTTTTTAATGTATTTATTTTTAGCTTTGTTTTTGTTGTGACGATGATTTTTTTTGCGCTTCGCACTCCGTCATTCCCTAGATTGGAGGACATAACGGCGCATGAAGAAAATGAAGTTTTGTTTTTCAGTCATAAAAATTACAACTATAATTATCAGGAGTCGCCACCTAGTATTAAAGTCACTGGAACCTATTGGTCTGTGAAAGTCTAGATAAGGGGACTTGTTATGCAAGGAGAAGACGTATCACCCCCAGTGCACCCAACCTAAGGTAAGCTGCCTTGTTGTTTGATTGTTTTTCTAAGTTAAAATTTTCTTACAACTGTATTTTCAAAAACCATTTTTTTTGTCCGCGGGTGTACTTTGCAATGTAATTTTACATTGCAATTAAATTTTTTTTTCTTATCTATAGATGTACTTTATAATATAATTTTACATAGTAGTTAAAAAAAAAAATTTATCTATAGATGTATTATACAATGTAATTTTACACCGTAGTAAAAATCTTTTTTTATCTGCGGGTGTACTTTACAATGTAGTTTTATACCCTTATAGTTAAAACAAAATAATTATTATTTTGTTTTTGATATTTTGATCAAATTTCAACGGATAATCATAAAGTGGTTGCGATATCCAAATTTTCATTTTAAAATATGAGAAAGATGCAACATATTTTTTACAAAAAATATGATGGGAAAACTTTGGAATCTGGCTGTATGCACGAAAACAAAATATTTTTTGTTATTTTTTGAAATATATATTTTTTGTTTTTTGTTTTAAAATAAAAATAAAATAAAAAATTGGGTCGGGCCTGGCCCAGCCAACTAGGCTCGGTCGAGAGCAGTCCTGCCTGCCCAAATCAGGATATATATATACACACTGTAAAATTAATTCATGCACGTGAACAGTAACAAAGTGGTCAGCTGACCACGACGAAAGGCTCACCTGTCACTCCCACCGGGTAGAGGAGGGCAAAGTGGTTGTCCCTGTGGTGGTGGCGTAAAAAATGATGGCCTGTGGTGGCTGGGAGGAGCGTCGAGAGGTTCTGGTCTGTGTTTTGTTGTTGATGCCTCTGCTCCTGCGTCATCGGCGATGAAGAAGAAGACTAGGTTGTTGGGGAGTTGTTGGCGTGGGGTTCACAGAGAGCATTACCGATGACGATGGGAGACCAGGTGGTGGTCGTCGATTGTGCTGATGGAGGAGAGAGCTGGAGCTCCAACTGTTTTTTTAGAGAGAGAACTGCAGGGGAGAGAGGGACACCGGAGCTGATGAAAATGATGGGCTCCACCTGTGTCTTCATCTTCCTCTCCTTCATTTTTCTGCTAATTCCGTGTCTGTGTGTGTTAATACTGTGTTTTTTCTCCATTTTTCACCTCTTGTTCTCCTCTGCTAATACAAAGATATCAAAGTTGAAAAGGAAGAAAAACAAGGGGCAAAATCAAAATATTTTTACAAGTATCCACACACAAGTAAAAGGGAGGGGAGAAAATTTTAGTGGAAGAAAAATTCATCAAAGCTAGACTCTACTTACTAATTCTTTCATTCAATATTGACTTGTTTAACATATATTTAATAATAATAGTTTGTACTAAAACATACACAGAATATGAATATATGATATTAGTAATAGCATAATACAAAGACAAACATAACTTTTAAATTGAATAATATCTTCATTTTATATATGTCAAGACTACTAAGTAAAATATAGCTTGCTCTTGACCCCTTTCAATATCTTTGAATAATAAACTTTCAATTGAATTTTTTAATGTTACAATGTATAGTGTCAGTGGTTTCTTATACTCTAGAACAACTAACACTAGTAAATTAGTTAGTTAAATACTCTTTGATCTTATCAAAACTATTTTGATACTCTTTTCATTCAAACTTTTTTTTTTACTTTAGCTTAAGTAAACGTGTGAATATTTTGGTTTTTCATGTAAGGTTAGCTATAAACCTTGTTAAATAGCTTAATGATCCATAAAAGTTCAAGAATTCTTTCTTATTTGTAGGAGGCTTTGTTCTTAGAATTGTTTGTGTTCTATTTCTTTCAACTTTTATTCCTTTATTATGAATAAGAAATCCTAAGAAACTCCATGTTGAAACTCCAAAAACGTATTTATTTTTAAGTTAAATTTCTTCATCATATCAAATGTTTCTTGTAAGTCATTTATAAGTTCTCTAAACTCGTTTGACTTAATCACTACGTCATCAATGTAGATTTTTATTTTTTTTACCAATCAAATCATGAAAAATTATATTCATTGCCCTATGATATGTAGCTCTTGTGTTTTTCAACTCAAAAGATATTATTATTCATTCATATGCTCTAATTGAGCCTGGACATCTAAAAGCAATTTTATAGATGTCTACTTTCATAATAGAAATCTGGTTATATCCAAAACATTCATCCATTGCGGGAAATATTTTAGATTTAGCTATGACATCCATTAAAACATTTGTGATAGGCAAATGATACTTTTCTTTTGGCATAACTTAATTTAGGTCTCTAAAATCTTTATAAACCATAATTTTATCATTTTTCTTCAATACTAGGACTATATTAGAAAGTCATTTTATATACCTGACAACTCTGATGAACTTAGCTTTGAGCAACCTTTGTATTTCCTCTTTGACACTAGGTATAAACTTTAAAGAAATCCTTCTCTGATTCTAGATTACTGCTTTAATGCCCTTGTATGTTGGGATCTTCAATTCCACCAAATCTTTACTTAATCCTCACATATCTTTGCTTGTTATTTATAAACTTTGTAACATATGTGCATATTGTTCCTTGATAATAGGTTTTACAAATTGGAACCTTTTTCTATTCTTCATCTCTTAATAAAACTCTTAGAACTAAAAGCTTTTACTCTTAACTCATTTATCCTTGAACTCTAACCCTTCAACTTTTTTTCTTAATCCCCATTTCAGACCTTGTTACACAATCATTATAAATTAATTTCAAGAATCATAGACCAATATTGTTCTCTACCCTTATAAATCTATATAAATACTATTTCATAGTCTTCAGGGTATTATTTCAATTTTGCTAAGTTTGCCAACATAAACTCTAATTTTGTCATGTAAAAATATGTTTGGAATATAGTTTGCATGTCATTCTGATTATGACTAAAGTTAGGTGGTAAATTTATATATCAAGGGAATGTATTTCTTATCAGTGAATTTGAAAACAATTTTAACTTTAGAAATTCAAAATCAATAGTTTTTCTACAGTGACTAATGAATTTAGATATGTGTTTTAGAGCATATATTGACTATTGATAATTGGTGGGATAAAGATACATTAAATTCATGTAGTTTGGATGAAGTCTCATATAGATTGATCTATGAATTTGTTTAACCTTTGGACCGTAAGCCTATTCAACTGCCTTTAAAAAATATTTTGGACCAATCGTATCTAGTAGGGGGTTAAAACTCTAGATCCCTTGGTATTATTTTTTTCACCCATGTTTCTTAGAGAAATATTTTCATAATTTATAATCCTTTCTTTTCAGCTTCTTTCGTGACTACAAGTTTTTCTAAATTTATTCTAGATTATGGTGAGAAGATATTCTTTAAGTTAAATTGTTTTTACCAAATTTATCTCTTTACTAACTCATTTAGGATATGCTTTTAAAAAACTTAATTATTTAACTTTCTTTTTATACATATGTGGTTTTTGAAGTCAATTAAGTGTCACTAGTTAAGATATTTTATTAATTATTTTCATAATCATATGGTTAAAGTCAAATATTATTTTATTATTTTCATTTTTTATTTAAGTGTCTAACTTAAGATTTAAATCATTCAATGTCTTAACAACTTTTTGATAAGATACTTTATCATCGCCTATAGATTGTCTATGTTACATCACCTACAAGTTATTGCTTACTAGTTTTAGGTTTACAATGTGATGAGAACTTGATAACATTTGAATTCAGTAATTTGAGTGTTTTTAAAATTGTTTTATATATGAATGAAAAAATAATGATGGATACTTTTTCCAAATAAATATTGAATTTGAATTCTATTTGTCTGGACTCTTGTTTTCTTTTATTTATTTATATTTTTTATTTATTGACTCATCTCTATCATTATCTTTCTTTTGTTTTCTTTACCTTTTGTCTTCCTCAACCAAGAGTAAACTTTAAATCAAACAATCGCTCCCACCATCAATTATGTCCATGTTAAATAATTCTTATTCGATTCTTTATAAAAAGATATTCTTACCTTTAATTTTCTACCAAAGAAAATGTCTTTCTAAACCATGATATATCTAGACGACCAACCTCACCATATAATTTAAATTTGAAATTCACTACTCCACTATACATACATACATGCATTCATACATTGAAAAACTCATGGAATAAGATTTTATGGCATGTAAAATTCCGCATCTCTCTTCTACCCTCAGTTATATTTTGATTTTGGAGGGCATAAGGATATTAAAATTAGTTAGGGTTGAAAAAACCTTTAAATTTGAAAAAAACTGAAGATGCTTTTTTATATATATAAAAATACCTGCACTGTATTACTATTGAACACGATTCTAGGCCAATTCCAAGGTTTAACTCTCGGGCTGGGTTTGAGTTAATCCAGCTCACTGCATAACATGGGCCGGCCATGCTAGAGCCCACCATAAAATACTGGATTTTGCCGACGAAAAATATGCCTTACTTCCCCATCTTGTGTGTAGCTGGGCCATCAACGGGCGCTAACCATTTGCGAGGGCCTGAACCGAGCCACTTTCAGAATAAATTAAGCACTCAGTTCAATGCAGCTTGTGGACCATCATAAGTTATGAGCCGAGAGGCGAGAGGAGAGGGGGGCTGCTAGCCTTTTTTTCCAAAGTAATCGAGATTTGGGGAAATAAATGAAAAATTATATTTATATTTAGTTTTTTTAACTGAACTGGTTTGGTTTCGCTTTGATCCGGTTTGGGTTAATCGATTTTTACTTTATAAAACCGATACCAAACAGGAGATTTTATAGAATATTATAATTGATTTTTTTTATCGGTTTGGTTTTCTTGGTTGAATCGGTTGATCAGTTTTTTTCTCACCCCTAATCATAACTGTTTGGATTAGAGTTGAAATTGTTTTTTAAAGTTTTTTTTATTTAGAAATATATTAAAATAATATTTTTTTATTTTTAAAAATTATTTTTTATATTAGCACATGAAAATGATCTAAAGATTAAAAATAAATAAAAAAATATTTTTTTTTCAAAAATATTTTTAAAACACAATGTCAAAACACCATAAGAATCTGTCACGATGAGCTGTCACGATGAGCTGAGGCATAAAAAAAAAAGGCTGGCTGCAACGCCGTGTTATAGCCAGTGGTGTCTATTTCTTATGGTTTGAACTCCATTCAGAGAATCGAGAATCGGTAGGATCAGATTGAGATTGGGGATTGAGATCGCGCCCCGAGAGATGCCATGCCCAGGAAGGAAGTTCATTTTTCACTGGCTCAGGTTGCTTGTGCCTCGCTAACCATGCAAGTAGCACTCCACTTTATCGGTTCAGTTACATGTCTTTTTATCATGAAATGAGGGGTGGATGTTTTTTTTTTTTTTTTTTTTTTTTTTTTTTTTTTTTATGATGGTCCACTCGGAATCCAATTTTGCGTTTAACAATATAATTACGCCCATCGCGTCGATATTCTGGATAATCTCAGGATGATAATTTTGACATTTTTACTAAATATGGTTAAAATATAATAAACCAATTGATTAATGAGCTGTTTATTTATTTATGTAGATACCGCGTTTCATGTTTTTTATTTTTTATTTTATTAGATTGTTTTAATATGTTCGTTTCAAAAAAAAAATTATAAAATAAAAATATATATTATTTTTATACGTTAAAAAATATTTTAAAAATTAAATACAATCGCATTCTCAAAAACTACCTTCAAGTCTCTTTTTTTTTTTAAATGATTGTATCGTAGAACCAAGTTTAGGGTCCTGGTTCCAAACATGTTAGTTGTTGGTGGACTTTAAAGGCTTTCTCTGGGCGTTGAACAATCAACTTAGAATTGGTATGGATAAAAGAAATCCAACTACTTAATTAAAACTAAGTTTGTTTTTGTATTCAAGATAATAAATTAAGTATTCTTTTTATTTTTTTATCTTTTCTTTTTTCATTATCATCTGTTATATTATATTTACAAAATAATTTTTTAAATTTTGATGTAATGAGATAACTTTTTACGGTAATTTATACTTATATATAAGCAAGTAAATGCTTTTAATAGTCCATAATTTGCCAACACAAACTATATAGTATTGACAACTCTTTTTTTTTCAAAAATAGGAGCATATAATACCATCAGCTATTTTTGAATTTTGAAGCTGATGGTGCTATTATATGCTTCTATTTTTGAAAAAAAAGAGTTGTCAATACTATATAGTTTGTGTTGGCAAATTATGGACTATTAAAAGCATTTACTTGCTTATATATATATATATATATATATATATATATTTCTCGACAACCGGCACAGAATGCAGGTGTTGTATCCAAGAATAGTAACTCTTGAAGGTGTCACTGTCACCGTTGCATCGATAACAACCCGGAAAAATAAACAACGAAGAATTGCACGGACAAAAGAAGAAGGGGAAAAAAGAGAGAGAAAAGTCAGAGATAGCGTGTCAGGGCAAGTGACCATTTTCTGAGCCCGTGTTCATAAGATTGGCCGCAGAGGCCTTGAATAAATGAAGGGCTCCAATTGTTGCACCATCTAAACGGTCATCACTATCGTTTCTCTCTTTTGCCATCCCATCGCATCGTACTTTGAATGAACACAGGGCTTATCGTTTGTTTCAACGGCCATCAATGAATCCGCGTTTGATCCAACTCTACTGCGTGTTTGAATTAATTTTTGTGCCTGGCAAAACCAAGAAAGCCCGAAGGAGACCTTGACCCTCTCCCCCTCCTTAAGCAGCAGCGTTCCCTTTTCTCGGCTCTCACCCGCCTCTTCTCCACAAGGTGACTCGATCTTCTCAGCATTCCCTATCTTCTTCTTATTATTATTTTGAAATGAAAGGTGCGATAAAGTTAGCTTTCTCTCGTGAATTGATTGCGCAATTGCTTTTCTTGTCTAGCTATGCTTAGGTCTGCTCGGTGGGCAAGCATTCATATCTAATTTCTAATTTACTTCAATGTCCTTGAAAGAAAGAAAGCAAGGTGTACTTTTGGGGGATAAATTATTTGCAAAAATTCATTTACTGTTAGAACTTAAGCTGAGTCCAATCAAAGTGGTGGTTAATTATTATATATAATGTTAATGCAAACAGAAGAACAGCCCGTTTAAATTATCGAAGCCCATGTGGCCGATACTCATAAAGTCATAATCATCAATCCCTTCTCTTTTGGGACTTGGAAAGTAGCTGTAACGTTGATGGAAATTATATTTTTTTCTTTTCTTTTTAATGCTACCATTTGAATATGCCGTAGCTGCACATGAAGTTTGTATTTTCTCTTGTCAAATAGGTAACTTGCAAAAAAGTTATTTATTTTACAGCAAATACCAGTGCTCTGCTTCTTCTTTTTTTAATGCAAATAAGGAATGATTGACTCTTAAGAAATTGTTTCCGCTTAGCCTGTATGGACAATTCAGTCACGATTCTGTTTTATGGTCAACCTTACTATTTGGACGGAATATAGAAAGCGGTGACTGCTAATTTGGATGGTCCACGGCGTGTTCTTAGAAATCACATAAACTGCTGGCTGCTGTCCGGTCTCGAGATTAGCTTTGCCCCGTGACTCATTTCTTATTTTTGTTAATGAACTCCTTTCATCCCTTTTCATTTTCATTTATTTGGGGTTGTTGCAATTATTGCATCTGTTCTTGGATTCAATCAATAAACGAGAGACATGGTTAGCCAGTTGTGTATTCGTGAAATGAAGAGTTCTACATAATTCACAAGTAGAAGGGCGGTGGCAATATTTGATTGACTTTTGCTTATTTAATTTAGTAGGTGTTGTTGTCCTTTTCCCTCTCATGTCATTAGCGTGTAATTGCATGAGGCAGCATGCTTACTTGTGTCGACTAATCTTCATTTTTTACTTGATAATTTGTTATATACAGAAAGTGACAACTAATATCTTCTTCTTCACCAGATTCTTTATCACGTCTCCTTGGATTAAAAAAATCGATTTCATAAGCTGTTTCTGCTAATCTTGTAGGTATTGCTCCAGGAACGAAACCTTGCAGCCTGGAGTCCGGGTTATGGATTGTGGAACGAAGGAGTCTGAACCCAACCCGAGAGAATCATTTCGTCAGACTAGCAGCGGGAGCTCTTCAGTGAGAAGACGTTCTTCAAGTTTATTACGCAACATATCCTTCCATGTAGATGATGATATTGAAAGTGAAAACGTGTCGGAGGCAGGTGATATTGGTGACAGGGCTCTTCATAGCAAGGGGCATGGTGAAAGTGGCAGCATCAGGTTATCCATTGACAGCGGATTAGAAAATGGCATCGTGTTTCCCGTTTCAGATAATAACTTTTTACGATCAAATGAGATGTGGGCTCATGATTCCACAGCATTGAATACAAGATCTCCAGTGTCACCTTTGCCAGAAGAAGTTGTGTTTCCTATCTCAACTGATGCAATGGTCTGCTCCAAGGAAAAACAAGAAGTGGGTATTCAGTTGAACATTATCATCTATCTCATTATCGCTGATAGGATTTGTTTAGTTTATTGCCTCATGGGTAGGGCTTTGTGTCTTTAATGGCTGTTTGTCATATGATATTAGATCAAACTGCTGCTACTTGTCTAAGTCTGTTAATCTGATAATTCATTTGTTTCTTGATGCTATATGCAGGACAAGGAGAAAGCATTAGTGTTGCCACCAGTACTCGAGTATATCTCCTGTCTTGTGTATCTAGCATTTTTTGGAATTCTTGGGGTAATATGCATAACCTTTTCTTCTTACTTTCTGAATATTTAAAATGGCATTGGTGAATGGTAACCTAACTTCAATGATTTCTTATTTTTTTTCTGTTAAGATGGGTTCTGGTGCTTCTTTTCCTTTTTTCTTATTTGTCAGGTTTGTTGGCTTTTTTGAAGTGGTTTTGTCGTGAATACTTGATTCTGCATTACCTGCTACCATTCTGATGATGCAGACGCTAATGAAATTTTAAAAGGCAAATGAAACCACATAGCCTCATGGAAACATCTGTACAGTAAGGAAGATCAAGAAATATGCTCTTCGCTTGACATGAGCTGTGTTGGAAACTAGTGCGCTTTAGTTATCACAACAAGAAGGGGGTGTCTTTCTAGGAGGATGTTTAATCCGAGGATGTGTTGTCAAAATCTTGCTTTAGAAAATAATAAACCTAGAAACTGAAACACGATACTAGATGATTTGTAAATTACTAGCAATAAAACTTTACGATACCTTTTTATGCTTTTGCTAATTTTCATCTCCTCCAAACAATAAATAAAGGTCAGAAGAGGAGTAGTTGAGGCGAGTGATGTACATCTTCTAAATAATATTGCGAATCTAACAGAAAAGTGTAATCTACTCCTTAACAAAGGCATCCAGCAGTGCTGTTTTTTTCCATTGGTAACCAATACTCTTGCACGCAAGGATCACAGTTCTCTACTCTGCAAACATTGAAGGAATTTTAAAATAGAATCAATGCTGGACTCTATTAGTGGAGTTTGCAGAGGAGGTGTAATCTGATTTTGGTTGTCGCAATATATTCCTATTTTCAACTCTTATTACATGATGCCATCATCCTGAATTGGGTTTGTTAAAAAAACGTTGCTGCAGCAGCATTATCTATACGGCATTGTTGCATTAAGTTTTCGTCTCAAATTGATTATCATGTTGATTTAATTGTTTTTATTTACCCTGTTTTTTGGTTATTGATGTGAGCATTGAATATTGTGCTTGATAGGAGTGCAAAACCAAAGAAAACATTTAGACTTGGCTGGGAGAGGTGCGGATTAATATGAAAAAATACTAATGTTTGGAATGGCATAATTTGCAGGTTTTAACAAGGTATTTATTGCAAAAACTCTTTGGCCCAGGTGTAGCTGGTGTGACAAGTGACAACTATCCGCTCTATCTTGACCTGCCTTCCAATATGGTCGCTCTCTCTTTCACTCACTTGCATATACACACATATAAACACAGATATTGCATCCCCTTTATTTTTATGTTTAAAGTGTAGATCATTCCCAGTCCTAAGCTATGTAGCTTGTTTCGCAGTAATGCGTACTTTTGTTTCATTAAGATTTATGAGGTTTGATTTGGTTGGATGAAGAGTTCCGGAGATAAAATTAACATAATTATATCTTGTTGACTGTATCATGGTATAACAATTCATTAGTCATTACTCATCATGGAACTTGATCAGGAAGTTGTTGTTCTAAATATGACTCTTATGGTATTCCCATATTACAAGATCAATTGAATCACAAAGATTCTCGATATTGTATGGAAAAGTAGAGTTGTTTAGGAAGTTATTAGTGTTTGGTAGATTCAATTGTCATGTAAGTTGAGCTTTGGGGGTTTTGAGGTGAAACTCCACTGTATTAGAATGATCCAGAATTAGAGCTTCTGTTTGTGCTAAATGATACTCTGTCTTCCCCCTTCCTTTCAATAAACTGAAAATATAGTGTAAGAATACCACAACCTGTCTCGGTCACCTTCAAGATACATAAATTAATAAATTATAATGTTTCGATAATGCTTGGACTTCTGTGCTTTCAACTTTGGAATACAAACAAAGTTCATTACCTTATTACTTACTTGTAGTATGTGGTCTTCTAGGTTGGTTCGTTCTTGATGGGATGGTGGGGTGTTGTTTTCAAAGGAGACATATCCAAAGTGTCTGGTCATTTGGCCATTGGATTAACTACTGGTTACTTAGGAAGTCTCACAACGTTCAGTGGTTGGAATCAGAAAATGCTTGATCTCAGTGTTAATGGCAAATGGGTGTTTTCTTTTGTTGGCTTTCTCATAGGTAAGTGGCACTTGCAAATTAATGTAATATGTAGTTGTAGTTCAAGTGGGACATGGAAACTTTTAATGAGAGACGAGTCTTGACAATGCCAGGCCATTAAAACGTAAACCAGTAACTTCTCATTGTGTATCTTTCAGGGTTATTCCTTGCAGCCTACTCCATAAAATTGGGTGTTGGTACGGCCAAATGTTTCAAGTCATTGTTCCAAAGGTCAAACAGAACTGCATGTTTAGGCAGCTGGAGGGTGGACAGCCTCAATCATCATTTGGCAGTTATGGTGGTATTGGTGGTAATGCTAGGCCTGTTATGGGCTGTGAGTGGAGCACTGCTAAAGGAAGAGTATAACCACGACAGTGGCGAGGCTCAGCTATGGCTTGGGTGCATAGTTGCACCCCTAGGGGTGTGGATCAGGTGGTTCTTAGCAAGGCTCAATGGGCGTGGGTTAGGCAAGGCAGGTTATCTGAAATGGGTTCCATTTGGAACTCTTATTGCCAATGTTTCTGCAGCATGCATCATGGCAGCACTAGCAACTGTGAAGAAAGTGGTATGGTTTTATCTCTCTCCCAACCGAACTCTTTCTCCTCCTTCTGCCTGCATGTGCTATACCTTCCAAGTCAAATTTGCTGATTGTAGATCTGGCTAATTCTATTTTTGTGCTAGTTAGGTTAACACTGAATCACATACTGTTTATTGTGCTCTAAATTCTCGCTTTTCCATCCTTGTTTAGCTTGAGGGAGTTTTAGGAAGAATACTTCACTGTAAATTTTGATGATATGAGATTTGGGTGATGCAGGTGCATACCAAAACCTGTGATACCATTTCAACTGGCGTACAGTTTGGATTTTTGGGCTGTCTGAGTACTGTTTCCACTTTCATTGCTGAGTACAATGCAATGGAAGAAAGCCAGAAAAGCTGGAGAGCTTATGTATATGCTCTAATAACGATAGTTGTCTCATTTGGCTTGGGGACCCTGATATATTCTGTACCTGTTTGGAGCAAGGGATACAAGTAGATGTCAGCTTATTTATAAATCTCTCTTTCGGTTACTGGCTTGCCGCATGTCAACTAGGCACAAGATAAGTGCCCTTCCAAAAACATGCTAAAAAGCCTCTGCTGGTAAGCGAAATACATGAATATATTTCAGAAATGTTCATATATATTGTTCCCGTAATTTCTCTTGTTTTGATTAGCTTGCATGAAAAATTTCATTCCAAGCTAACTATGATAGGTTCCTGGAAATCATTTGAGAAAAGATTGGTTCATTGGTCTGAAAAATCTGATGAGAGTACATCTCAATCTAAGCTTACTCTTGGAAATCAAAACCAAGAGAAAAGGTCTTCAAATGAAGGGGAAAAAAGTTGAGTCATTTAGAGGAGGTAGACAAACCGGTAGAGGTAAAGGTAGAGAAAGGGATAGAAGTTTCAAGGGGTAGAGGCAGATTTAATTTGCAAGTAGCTATGATTGTAAGTCAACCAAGAACAATCTCCACGGCGGTGTTTTCATTGCGACAAGCATTGCTAGAAGAGAGGAAAAACTCAACATTCTGATTGAAAATGATATGGCCGAAAAATTTTAAAATGAAAGGGAAACAACAAGCAAGTTTTTCAGAAGAAAAAGAGAAGGAAGATGAAAGAAAGAATTTTGTTTGATGTTTTTCAAAGTAGATTAGAATAGAATAATGATAAGTGGCTTATATATTGACAACCCGTGCAACAATCACATGACAGCAAATGGAAGGCTTTTCAGTCATCTAGACACTAATATCAAGTCTAAAGTGAAGATTAGAGATGGGGATTTGATTAAAGCTAATGGTATGGTTATTCTCAACTGTCTGGAATTGATTTAAAAGAAGTTTTTGCTTTAGTAACTTGTTTGCGTATTGTTATAGCACTCATTGCACTAGCAACTCATAAGGGTTGGTTGTTGTATCATCTCAATGTAAAGTCAACCTTTTTAATTATGGTGTTGAAGAAAAAGGTTTATGTAAAGCCTATTGAAATGTCTTTGGTTGGGAATCTTTTATATCTGTCCATTGCAAGGCCTGATGTAATGTTTGCAGTGAGTTTGCTTTTTACGCTTATGAATCCGCCAAGTCACTCTCATCTCGGAGTTGCTAAAAGGGTCTTTATTTCATTCAAGGCACTATAGAGTGTGGAATCAGATTTGACAAAATTTCTGAGCTGAAATTGATTGGATTTTATGACAACGCATGGGGGAATCTATTTTGTTCACAGCATAACCAAGAACATTGCACTTAAACATGATTTAATTCATGAAGCAATTAAGAAAAGAAAAGTCGATATTGAGTATTGCAAATCAGAAGAGCAGGTGGCTAATGTATCTGCAAAAGCATTACCAGATGATAAATTTTAAAAGCTAAGAAATGCACTCAGAGTTCAAGTCCAACATATTAAATGGGAGAATGTTAATATGTTGTAACTAGTTATTGGGACATCTATTTAAACCTTGATTAAAATGTGAAACAAATTAACATATTAACATTCTCCCATTTAATATGTTGGATTAAAATATTTAGTTGTAACTTGTGTTAAGAGAAAATAATTATAGTTGGATTAAAATGTGATCAGGATGAAACAAATGTAATGCTAAGATGTGTTGGTTTTTTGTATTTGGAGATGAATTCAAGGGGAAAAAAGAAAAAAAATGATAAATTTCTACAATGTTTTCATCTTTCCCTCTTAAAGATGTGTTTTTTCTATGGTTTTGACCACACATAAACTAAGAACTTAGCCAACAAATATTTGCTACAAGAAGATGGGAAAAACCGATCCAAAAGCAAGATTTCTGTCCAGTGACTCAAGACTTGTCAACATGCCAAAACGATGGTTTTGTAAGAAATAGTTCATAATCACTTCTCTCATAAATCGTTACCATTAAATTTATTGCTTAGAATGAGGCCCTACAGTGAGGTCAGGCGGAGGCTCCAAGAACACAGGCAATGATCTTTGGTCACTGCGCTTTTGTGGAGCATACTTTCATACTTCCAGTTGCTCAAAATCAGTGATTTGTTAGCAGATACTAATTAGCAAGACTACTTTTAAAGAGCATTTAAAAGACTAGGGCATTGTGTATGTACTTGATATCACGTGTATGCATCACTCCCTCCTTACATTCAAGCGAAAAAACGTTGTATATCATGAATATAATCCTAAGGTTTTACATCAAATTTGTGCATGATTCAGAAAAAGATGCCATCATGTCATAAAGGCATTGTCATAGACAATAAAAAAACCATTTGGTATCTCGTAAGAAAACGATCGAGTTTCCAGGACATGTTAGGCCTGCCCTCGTAAATTAAAATGCATTTCTATAGCCTGAGTTCTGAATTAATTCTTTTATGTATGAAAAGCCGCCATAAACAAATGCTAATCTGCATGTTAAACTCAAATTGAAAACCACCAGTCCCATTTTACCATGCAGTTTCAGCTATTGCCCATTTCTTACTGGCTGTTGGGACTAGCCGATATTGCAAGAACTAGGCGTCGCCAAGCAGGAGTCAGACATTTCGTGCACTGTTGCACGACAATTAGGCATTCTCGTGCCCTGTGTCTAAAGCATGACGAAAGGGTCTAGCATTCATTTGGTTTTACTGCAGGCAACTATGCATGAACCGTAGGGGCCAAACCATTCGTGACAATTGACCAATCCCCTAGAAGAAGATTTGGTTGACAACGGAAACCACCATCTACACACAATGGTAAGTAATCACGCTGAAGGATGATAGCCTCCAAAGCACACAATTATTGCTTCATATTTAGAAACTCTGAAATATCATATCAGCTTCTTTTACAAATTGTTTACATGAAGCTCGTGCATCAAGAATCATAACATTTAAGAACTATGAACAAGGCACAGATCTTCTTAGAAGTTCCATTGACACAAATCACATTTCATTTCCAACTGCAAATGAGCTAGAGGTACCTCAACTCTTTAGCCACAGCATGAGCCACAGGCAGGCAAGGAACCTGGAAGTAAAGGATAGCAAAAATTTGTTTAGCTAAAAGTTGAAAAGCAAGCACCTAAGTATCCAAGAATCAATAAAATAAACTTACTATGGTCAATCCCTCTAACATTATCCAGTCCCCGGGGTGGGCCACGTGGGCCACCCCCGTATGGTCCACTCCCAGGACCTCCTGGGCCACCATCCCATTTCTTGCTAGAACCAGATCCTTTTCTGTAAGCATCTGTCTTTTCCATCTAGGACATGGAAGGAATAAAGAAGGTTACTCTCTAGAGCTAGAAGCGCCAAAACAGGCATATTATGACAAAGCAACAACATAAAATCATTATATTACCGAGAACATAGTAGAAAAGAACACGCCTATGAAATTCATAATAGCCCAGAAGAAGTCAGTGATTGTTCTAAGTCGCCATATTGATCGCTGGGATTTCACGACACCTGACAACAACAACAACAACAAAAAGATCGCAAATGTTGTTGTTAATCATTCATGACAATAATAATCAAGGAGAAGGAAAAGCTCCCACTTGATTTTCAATCCTCATCATTTTTGTTTTCCCTTTATAACTCACACCAAGAAAAAGAAAAGTACATATTGCGCCCAACAACCATGCAGTTAGTCAGCCACAGATTTAGCTTGTTATCACTATTTCAATCAATGTTGCCACCCAATTGCATTACAAGCCAAGGGGTTATAGAGAATTTTACAAACAATTAATTTCATCATCCGATTCTCACAAATGATAAAGCAGCATAAAATATTTAATCCAAGTAACACCATAAAAGAGACATGATGGATGAATTAAGAAAAAGAACAGGACGTCATCAACTTTCACACAAGACAATATATTGTAAGAGAAGAGCATCAACATCAAAATAATAGCGGAAAGGCAGAAAAATGTTGATTGTATAATGTTTCCAGCTTAAGAGAAAACTAGAAACAGTCCCCAGAAGAATTAATTATCTAAATGTGTAGTGGCCAAGAATTAATAATGTCGGCACATACGCATGGGCAAGAGAAAACACTAACGAGTCAATTTGATGTCCCATCAATTTCATCGAAATATGTACCATCTTCCACCTTGAACTGGTTTGTAATCCTCTTGAAGAAACAAAAGTCGTTCGATTATAAGCTAAAAAAATCAGATCATGGCATCATCTTCTAACTAATGATCAAGCTTCTGAGTCATTACCAACAACAGAACAGATAATCTAATTAAAGAATCTCGAAGCATAATTTATGTTCATTTTTAAATTCATGACTTCATCTTAGGCACAATTAGTTCTTCACCCAGTAAATATAAGGGTTCACTAAAAAAAGTCAACTCATGTGAAAACCCCAATTTCTAAACTAAACAAATGGGAACAAAAAATCACAAACCATATAAATAGATTCGCAATACAGAAAAGGGCTGGATAAAATTCACATTAATCAAACCCTAACATTGAGATATTGAAAATGATGAAGAAAATATAGAGAGGAGAAAGAGAGAGCCTAACCTCGTTCGACGTATGCCATGGGTTTGAGCGAGAGAGAGAGCGCTTTTTTCAAGGTTTCTACGATCAGTTCTATAGAGCTTGGGTGTTGTATTTTTGACGCTTAATATATCTATTGATGGCGTCTTTGGAACGGTGACATAATTATTACACCTTCGGTTGATTTTTTTTTTTTTATAACCGGGTGTCCGGGCCAGTTTTCGCGCACCTCGACTATTTCTCGAGCTCATTGAACACCCTGCAAGCCCAATAAGCAAGTAAGGCAGTGCGAGGATGACAAGCATACCAAGCAAGAGCAAACCAGAGTGCCACACAAGAAAGCACACCGCCAAGGATCAGCTGGGACGCTCGAACCTGGCTCCCGATGAAAGGAGGCACCCTCCTCAACCACTGGGCCAGCACCTGCTCGGTACCTTCGGTTGATTTTGATTGGCTAGACCTCGGCCAAGGTGCACGTGGTGGAGTATTAGTGGTTGTGATGAGTATTTTTTTAATATTAAATAATATATAGAAATTTAAAAAAACAATTGTTGAACAGTATTTAAACTGCATTTCAATAAATTATTTTACCAGTAACTTTTTTCTTTTTTTCATGAAGACATGCTTTAAAATATTGAGGATTGGCTAATACTTGGTTTTTTCCGACTTGGTTTTCCCTTCAAAATTAGTTAGACTTCTGTCGATTAAAATTGGGATTTTTTTTTATTAGGATTGGGCTTTGCTGACAATGCCCCCAAGCTTTTTTTCTTTTTTGGACAATTCTTTGAGTCCATTTTATATATATATATATATATATATATATATATATATATATATATATATATATATATATATATATATATATATATATATTATTAACAAATAACTAAAAGAATACGAAAAATACTATTCATTACTGTTCATTGTCTCTGAAAACACTGTGGACGCGAGCTTTTTCATCTGTGTGTCGCGCGAGTTCGTCCACCCTATTTTTTTTTTGTTTTTTCCGCCTGTGAACAGTGCATTACCGATTAAAGCCCCCGAAAAAGACAAAATAGTGCACAGTTGCAGGGGCTCTCTCGGGTTTTCTCACTTTCTCGGAACAGTTCACTGCCGAAAAAGGGCCTAGAAAACGACAAATTAGCTAACAGGAGACGGGGGCAGCTCCGTCCTTTCCCTTCAAGTTTTTTTGTAATTACGGGTGGGGTCAGGGGCGATCCGGTAATTCGCCCATTATTTTATTATTTTTTCCCGCGGGCGACTGGCGCGTGTCCGTCCCGCGCCGGCGAGGTTCCGCGCTTACGCTCCTCTTTGGCGGCGCGTGCGACTTCTTCCCGCCTTCAAAAATTGACTTCCGCCTCTCCAGACGATGCGCCGGGAGGTCCTCTATCCTCCGTCGCGGCGCGTTCCATCCAACGATGACCGGTTAAGCCTCGAAGGACGGTTTTTGCTCCGGCGTCCCTTTTCTCTCTCCTCCCGCCCCCAAATGCAGATAAGGTCCCTGATGTTGGTGTGAAGTTCCATTTGGTCCCTGAGGTTTTTATTTCTTTTTTATTACTGATTTATTCAAATTAAAGTTTTATTGTTTTCAATTGTGCCCTCCAATTAAAATTGATTATATAAGAACGTTTTATTTCAGTCCTTATACTTTTGATTTTCTATTTAGTTTTTATTCAGTCAATTATTCCTGTACAGATGTTTTGATTTCTTTGATTTGGTCCTCCAATTGAAATTGGTAATATATACAAAGTTTGATTTCAGTCCCTCTTCTTCTGATTTTTTTAAAAATGGCAGCAGTTTTCAATATTTATTTTTGGTCCTCCGAATTTTGTTTTCTTTAATTTTATCCTTCAATTGGAATTAATTTAATATATGTTATTTTTCATTTCGGTCCTTATTCTTTTAATTTTTTATTTGTTATTAATTCATTGTTTTTTTTGTTTATTTTGTATTTTTAATTGATTGATTTTTTTATTGTTTTTTATACAAATATTATGCTTTTTTGTAATAATTTCCCTGGGCAATTTAATTATTTGTCCATAATCTTGACACAACTTTTGTCCATGTATATATAATTGTACTTGACACAACAACAACAACAATAATAATAATAATAATAATAATGATAATG
This sequence comes from Salix purpurea, assembly GCA_027405865.1. Lineage (NCBI taxonomy): Eukaryota > Viridiplantae > Streptophyta > Magnoliopsida > Malpighiales > Salicaceae > Salix > Salix purpurea. The sequence goes on from JAOWLH010000011.1 coordinate 15,843,723, forward strand.
ATAATGATAATAATAATAATAATAATAATAATAATAATAATAATAATAATAATAATAATAACAATTATTTCAATAATAATAATAACAATAATAATAATAACAATAATAATACCAATAATAATAATAATAATAATAATAATAATAATAATAATAATAATAATAATAATAACAATACTAACAATAATGATAACAATAATAATAATAACAATAATAATACCAATAATAATAATAATAATAATAATAATAATAATAATAATAATAATAACAATAACAATAATAATAATAATGATAACAATTATTTTTGTTAGTAACTCTTTTGTTAATATTTTTTTTCCTCTTCATAATTTAATAATTTCTATTGTTTTGACAGTAATGGTGTTAATTTGTTTTATATATATTTTTAGTCTTTCGCCTAAGAATATATATAGGGAAAAGAAAACATGGCCTAAGATCTTTTTAATGTAAAAAATTAATATAAGTATTCTGAGATACATTTAATGTAGTTATATAATAGTAGATGATCGGCCACACAATTACAAATAACCGATTTAAAACACATTCCCAAATTTAATTTTTTTATTTTTAGAATAATGTCTACTTTTGTCCATGTATATATAAGTGTACTTAACACAATAATAATAATAATAATAATAATAATAATAATAATAATAATAATAATAATAATAATAATAATAATAACAATAATAATAATAACAATAACAACAACAACAACAACAACAACAACAACAACAAGAATAATAATAATAACAATAGCAATAGCAATTATTTCAATAATAATAATAATAACAATAATAACAACAACAACAACAACAATAATAATAATAATAGCAATTATTTCAATAATAATAATAATAACAATAATAATAATAACAATAATAATAATAACAATAATAACAATAATAATAACAATAATAATAATAATAATAATAATAATAATAATAATAATAACAATTATTTTTGTTAGTCACTCTTTTGTTAATATTTTTTTTGCTCTTCATAATAATATACATAACAAAAAATATTGGCTTCAAAATTAAATTTTGTGCTCTTTTTTTTAAGTTTATTTCTTGAAATAAATTTGCAGTGTTTTGGCTTTTTAATTATATATTTATGTAATTATATCAAATTAAAATATGTTAAACCAATTATATATTGTAATATTTATTGGATATTATCGCCTAAGAATATATAGAGAGAGAACAAAATAGCCTAAGATTATCCTTTAAATTAAATATATTATGGAAATTATGTCAAATTAATTATATATCTATATATTTATGTCAAATGAAAATATGTAAAACTAATTATATGTTTGAACATTTATTCAATATTATCGCCTAAAAATATATTGAGAGAGAGGAAAAATGACTTAAGATTTTTTTAAGAACAAGAGTTCATATCATGTTTTCTTAAAAATAACTGAAGTTTATTTCTTGAAATAAATTTGCAATATTTTGACTTTTTAATTATATATTTGTGTATTTTATCAAATTAAAATATGTTAAACCAATTATATGTTCTAATATTTATTGAATATTATCGCCTAAGAATATATAGAGAGAGAACAAAATAGCCTAAAATTATCCTTTAAATAAAATATATTATGGAAATTATGTCAAATTAATTATATATTTGTATATTTATGTCAAATGAAAATATGTTAAACTAATTATATGTTTGAATATTTATTCAATATTATCGCCTCAAAATATATTGAGGGAGAGGAAAAATGACTTAGGATTTTTTTAAGGACAGAAATTCATATCATGTTTTCTTAAATATATTTAATATAATAATATGATTAATAAATCTTATATAAAAAAAATATTGGCTTCAAAATTTAATTCTGTGCTCTTTTATTTAAGTTGATTTCTTTGCAGGAATTTCCAATGTTTTCATTTTTAATATTTTAGATCTAATATTACTGGGAAAACAAAACATCTAATTTTTTTTTTTTTGCAAATTTACCTGCAATATCTACAAGTCAAATTAAAAAATATACAAGTCACTTCCCGTTTCCATTGGACTATTCTTTTTAGACGGCAAATAAATAATTATAGCACACAAAAAAATTAAGTTTATGTTTTAAAAACAAAGCACAATATTTTTATCTCATATGTCTGATATTTATTGAATATTATCGCCTAAAAATATATTGAGAGAGAGGAAAAATGAGTTTGGGTTTTTTGAAGGAAAAAAATTCATATCAGTATTCTTAAATATAATTATACTAACTAAATATCAAAATAATAAAATACAATACATATAAAAACAATCAATTTTTAACATGGATAAAAAAAACCCGCTGCATCGCAATTTTCTTCAAATAATCAAAACATTGCAATTTTGCCATCTATGAGTTAATTAAATGAACACACAATTCAGATCCAAACTGTAACTAAATTATTCTCCAAGCCAGTAAAATAATGTTAACAGCCAACCAGATCAATGCAAACAAAAAATAATTTATCTTTAATAGATTTCAACGATTCCAATATTGCTATCAACCAGTTAAATGCTTAGTCACTGTTAAAAAATATTTAACCATCAACACATTCAGTTGAAGACAACAAAAAATCATCTTTCATTCATTTTATTGATTACAGATTTACATCAACCAATTAAATAACCATCAAAACAATTACTACATACTAAATAATTACTCAATTATGGTCTTGCAATACTCAAATTACAATTAGCTGATCTTTCAAAAAATTTATCGCTAATAATTTTTAAATTTCGCAATTGAATTATTATCTGAGTATTTAAGCTTATAACAATAATCAACTAATTCAATACATAAAAAAATATTATAGCATTATTTAAAATTTACAATTCTCTATCTATCAACTAAAAAATTCTTTGCTTACCACATAAATAATTAGTTTGCTCCATATAAAAAGCCCGGCGCAACGCGCGGGCTACCCAACTCGTATTAGCTAAATTAGGTCCCGAAAACACTATTCAACCATCATTGTTTATCCAAACTCATTTTATTGTGAATTGAAACAATGATTTTATTTAATTCTTTGCTTTCTTTGGCTTTCTTCTTCTCTGCTTTCTCGGTCAACAAATGCAATCCAAGCTTCCAAATCAGTAAAGGGGCAAAAAAAGAGGAATAAACCAACAACTCACCAAACATCAAAGTATATGTCTTCTTTGCATCAGAAAGCGCAAGACCAACGCCAATTTTCTCAACCATAGATAGCTTCGGCAAATTCGACAACTTCTCTAAGAAATTTACAGAGATCTCCAAACTTTTTAAAGACTGAAAAAACACAGCAGTGGAGTTCGGTTTGTCCAAAATAAACTTGAAAACCGAAACAAGTATGGGTTCCAACTGCATGTTTTTCAAGTCTGTCTTCAAATATTCCAAACATGTTTGGAGCGTCAAAATACTTCCTTCAATACCATACTCCATGAACTGAAAAACATCAATAACACCCCCAACAACATGTCGACTTCTGAATGGCCAACAGCAATAGAATTTATATTAAAAAAAAAAAACTCAATTTGAACCCAATATGACTCAGTATTGTTGAAGGTAGCTCAATCATGGTGAGTGACTCGGTGAATGAAAGATAAATTAAGATTTTTTTTAGTTTTGTAGTTTTGCAATAAGAGATAAAGCAAGAGGTTAGTGATTTTCATGCACCCTAAAAACCCATATCTTTGAGAGTTATACGTGGTTTTCATTCTGTAAAATAGCAAAGATCTAATTTGTGAGATTTTCAATACGAAAAATATATGGTTTTAAAAAACTTGCATATATAATGGTTGATTGTTAGCTTTTTTATGTTGAAAAAAACCTAAAACCAATAGTTTTTATTATTTGAAGATAAAAAAATATCAAAAAACAAATATAGAGAGAGGGTGTGTTTTTTCTTGCAATAACAAACACAATTTATTATGCATTATTAAATAAAAATATAATTTTTTACTTTGGGTGGAGAAAAAAAGAGAGAAAGCTTTGGTAGTGAGGATTTTGATATTTTTTTAGTAATTTGTTCATCATTAACAAAATGTTGGCATGTTAGTTTTTTTTATTTTTTAAATGTTGGCATGTTAGTTTTTTATTTATATTTTAGTGTTCTGAAATACTTTTAATATAATAATATGAAGAATAAATATTAAAAACTAAACAAAAAAAATTAATTTTTTTATAACAATAATGATGGTGGCAACGATAGTATTGCATATAATAAGTAAAATATTAATTATTTACAATAATGATTATAATAGTAGCTATAATAATTATGATAATTTAACAATCATGATAATAACAATGAGAAAAATTAATCTAAATAATTCATTAGTCGATGTTGTTTTTGTTAAGAAAAAACTTTTAAGGCTTTTTTTATGTATGATATGTCAAATCTAATATCACTTACAGAAAATAAATGAAGCTACATGTAGGCAAAACATGTGAAAAATTAGGCCAAATTATCTACAATAAAAAATATACAAGTCACTTGCCCTGCGCTTCGCCACAACCAGAAAACCAAAAATTTTAACATGTAAAAAAATGTTAATGATCCTAGATTTGTTTTATGATGCTATACATCTTAGCGAAATAATCAACTTACAAAACTTTTGATTATTAAGTTTTTTTTATATACTCATTTTATTATAAACAAGACTTTTAAAATAATGATAATAATTATTTTTAAGGTTTATTTTTCTTAAAAATATGTGAGGTTAATTATATATTTTGATATTTATTTAATATTAACACCTTAAAATATATATTAAAAATGAAATAAGCTATTTTTTACAAAAATCTCAAATTAATTTAGTCTTAAAAACATCTCAAACTAATTTAATCTTAGTATTCTGAAATATTTTTAATATAATAATATGAAGAATAAATCTTAAAAAAAATACACAATAATTTAATTTCTTTTAAATAAGAATCACTTTAAACTAAAAATATATCAAGCAACACGTAGACAAAACAAATGAAAAAAAAACAAATCATTAACAGCAGAAGATTCACTATACATGCATGAGAGAGAGTTTCACTCTCATTTCACGCCATCAAAAGTAAACTTATTGTATTTTTTAACGCAAACTGCATTTAATACAAAGATAAATAATAAAAAAAATTAAATGTCAAAACTATGAGTATAGATATATAAATACACATAAAAAATTAAGAATTATCTTAAAAGGATAAAAAAAATAAAGGGAACGAAACTAAATAAAAAAAAAATAAGAACCAAAATAAAAAATTACATATGTTGAAATGAAGCAAAAAAAAAAAATCTTGTTGCGGCGGAGCGTAGGCCAATGGCTAGTATAACATAAAACACATTACAGTTTTATTGTGTCCCTAGACACAAATCACTGTGTATTTCAATAGTAAAGTTACTATTTTGCCACTCAGACCGAAAAATCTAACACTTAGTACCAAGGGCATTTTGGACATTTCCAAAAAACTTGTGTGGTATTTGTAAATTGTTTGGTATCTTTTAGTATTTCCCCTTTTAATTTGCACAGTGAAACTACCTATTTACCCCTAAGAGCTGACAAAAAGACGAGGGTCGGTTGGGGGTATTTTTGGTTTTCCCTCTGATATTAAACAAAGAAATATTAGCTTTGCCCTTGGGTGGGACACATGACAGGGGTTGGATGTGAAGTTATTTTTCATTTTTAACATATTCTTGAATAGTGAAACTATGTCAATACCCTCAGGAAAAAAATGAAGGCCTGACACTGGGGGCATTATGGTACTTTCATGTCTGTTTTTTTCGTGGTTATCGCTGGATCTAGAGTGTATAGGTAACTCTGCATTTTTTTTTGAAGTTCTTGCAGGCACATCGTACAGATGCGCCATCAATTTTCACTCATACGCCCCTGTCAGACGACATGTTCGGTGTCTATATGTGGTGGAAAATGTCAAGTCATCATGTTACCGGGTGCACTATCATGTCCTCTTCCTCTTGGTAGCACGTGTTGTGTGCAGGTGATCGAAGAATCGCTAGTGTATGATTTTTTCGTTCCCCTCCTTTTCTCTCTCCTGTAGCCCGAAAACACATGATGGTCCTTTATGTTTTTGATTGTTTTATTTCAGTCAATGAACTTTTGATTTTGTTTTTATTCTTGATTTTTTCAATAGAAATTTTGATTGTTTGCAATTGTACCCTTCAATTGAAATTGATCATATATACTGTTTTTCATTTTAGTCCTTATTCTTTTGATTTTTGGTTTATTTTTTGTTCCTTTAATTAATTCGATCTATAGGTTTTATCCTTATTCTTTTGATTTTTGGTTTGTTTTTTGTTCCTTTAATTAATTTGGTCTATAGGTTTTAGTTTGTTTTAAATATGTCATCCGATTGAAATTGGTCATATATATTACTTTTTATTTCAGTCCTTATTCTTTTAATTGTTTTTAAAACAATACACTGTATTTTTTTTAAAAAACCCTTTATTTGTTTCGGTCCTAAAGTTTTTATTTTTTATAGTTTTGTCCTTCAATTAGAATTAATTATATATTTTTTTTCATTTCGACCCTTATTCTTTTAATTTTTTATTTAGTATTAATTCCTTTGGTTTTTTCGGACCTTCTTGGACAATATTTACTTTTTACCCATATTTCTGCATCTATACTTTTAATTTTTGTTTTAATTTTTTGTCGTTTAATTTTTTGCTGGGTTTTATTTTTTTTTAGTTGAGCTCTAAAATTTTAATTTATGTTAGTGATCATTTTAAAAATTAATATTTCTTCTTTTTTTCCCTTTGTTCTTTTTTTTTGGTGTTTTCTGTTGTTTTTTTTCTTTAGATCAGATGATTTTATTGTTTTATTATTTTTTTTGTAAATTTTTTTGCTTTTTTTTATTCTTCGGGGGCAATTTAATGTTTTTAATTATTTAGGCTATAATGTTGATAATAATTTTAACTGTTATAGTATGATATTGATGGTAATGTAGGGATGGATTTTCAATGATGTTTTCTTCTTTTTGTAGATAGAAAATGAATTACTTATTTTTTTTTATTTGATTATTGTATGTGTTTTCACAATTTATATTTTATTTGTTGTGTTTAATTTAAATTGGATTATAAAATGAACTAATTCTAATACAGTAAATTCGATAATTCAGGTATCTGAATCTTCTTGTTTTTTTATGATGATAAAAAATTGATGGTGGTGATTTCGTTGAAACCTACCAAGCATATATATATTTATATCGATGTAAAATTCATTTATTTTATATGAAACTTGCACTCCACAAAAATTATACACGGATTTATTATTTTGCCTAATTTATATTATAATAAAAAAATCACACAATTAATATTTTTTTATATTGAAAAAAATATTATTGTGACCACGACGAAACACATGTAAGTGGCTTGTGTGCGTGTGTCTATATATATATTGTTTGCAGCATATTCATATCTTATAGAAAGTACATTAGCTTAATTGCCCACCCTATAATGTGTATTTCTAATTCAGTCAATAAAAGAAATATGAAAAAAATACTAATTCATATAGTAAGTTTATCGTGATATATAAAAGCTAAACTATTTTTATAACATAGTAGAAAAAAGTAAGATTTGAATTATTTTTTTATAAAAATGAAAAAAAGTATGATTTGATAATTTTTACACAACAGTATATGAAAATAAAAGAATAATAATTTTTAGAAAACTTCACAAAAAAACGACAAAACGAGATGTTTTAATCATTGAATATTCATGAGAAATATTTTATAGTAAATTATACATATTAAGTCCATATATAATTATTTATAAATAATTGCTAATATTTGGAAAGCATGGTATTAACATATGACTTTTAAATTATTGTTTTGACTTTTACAATTTATGAAAAGGGTTTTTTAGCATAATAAAAAATCTTAAAAGGATAAAAATTGGAAGAAAAGGCTAGTAGAGGGTTTGCTAGGCTAGACTCACGTGATTTGTCATGAACATTTATGCATGCTTGGGTTTTAATATTTTAAGAGTCTGTTTGGCTCTGTGGTGGAGTTTGAAAAAAACAATTTTATAAAAAATACTTTTAGCTGCGGTTCATAACTAAATTTAAGTGTTTGGTTAAAATTGTGATTGAGATTGAGTTTAATGAAAAATAATTTTGTGTGTTTGGTTACCATGTTTTTCATATAATCTCAATGTAGTATTAAATAAAAAAAAAAAAACTAACACAAATTAATGGACATTAATTAATATTTAATATTGAAATATTACAATATTTGGGTTGTAAAATAAGGATTTCAAACATATATATATATATATATATATATATATATATATATATATATATATATATATATATATATATTACAAAACACCTAATTGGCGTGGCCTTTCCACTGTAGATTGTCTCACAGATCACTGTGGAATCGAGCAGTGTGCAGGCGAAAATGGCCCTCGGCCGCGCGGCAAAATCACGGTGTAAAACGGAGCTAATTTCGGGTTTTCCTTTTTTTAAAAAAAAATATTCAGATATGAACAGTGTAATCATGCTTTAACCCCCGGTAATAAGACAAAATAAGGCATCCGGCTGAGGGGCCCGGTCCGCCGCAACTTTTAATTTTTTTATTATTTTCTGAAATGGATAAATACGGTTATAGCCCCTAATAAGACAAAAACACTGAATTGGGTGCAGGGTTAGAACGGTAATTGGCCCTATTTTTCAAATTTTTTATTCCATATCTGTCAGGGCGTGAGGCACACGCGCCAGGCGGGTTTCCGCCTCACGCCCTGTTCAGGTGGCGCGTGCGGCCTCCTTCGGTGGCCGGAAATTGTCTACGGGAGGTCAGAACGATGCGTCGCCGCGTGATCTTCCTCCCGCGGTGGTGTGTGTAACCACCAAATATTCGTGTACGCGGCGGAGGCCGGTTAAAGCCGTCGGCCATGTTTCTCTCTCTCCTGCACGTTAATGTGCAAGAGAGTCCCCCATATTGCGTTACTTTGCACTTCGATCCCTCTACTTTTAATTTCGTTTTTGGTCCTCAGTTCTTTGATATAAGTTTTGATTTTGTTCGATTGGGTCCTCCGATTTTAATTGATTGAATGTGAAAGTTTCACTTCGGTCCTTCTACTTTCAATTTCCGGGTTGGCTATATATAACTCAATCAATTCAGTACAAAAGTTCCGATTTTTGCAATTTTGTCCTCTGATTTCAATTGACAATAAATGTAATTTGCATTTCAGCCCTTGGACTTTTAATTTTTTAATTTCATCCCTTTATATTTGATTTTCATTTCAGCCCTTACACTTTTATTTTTTTAATCCCTACTTTTGTCCATGTATATATAAGTGTATTTAACACAATAATAATAATAATAATAATAATAATAATAATCATGATTTAATTATTTTTCATTCTTACTCTTTTGTTATTTTTTTTCCCTCCCGATAATTTGATATTTTTTTTTTGCCAGTAATAGCAATGATAATTTTTTTTTTTATCTTTTTTTAAAGTTTCTGGGATATTTTTAGTCTTTCATTTATTTTTATTTCTTTAATTATTAACATAATAATAATAATTATAATAATAATAATAGTGATTATTATTAATATTATAATAATAGTGATTATGTATTCTATTATTATAATAATAGCGATTATTTATTCTTTCATAATAATAATAATAATAATAATAATAATAATTTTTTAATTGGTTTTTCTTGCTTGCTGTTTTGTTCATGCTTTTTATTTTTTCCCCTCGGTATAATTTAATAATTTTTGTTGTTTTTATTCTAGCGGCAATAATAATTTTAGATGTTAAGACTCCGATGTTGCTATTGTTATAATATTTTAATTTAATATTGCTTCCTTTTCCCTTGTTTTTTTATTTGCTCTTTCTATTAATTGATTTTTATAATTTTATAATCTGCACAATAATGATTTCAGTATTTTTTTTTCTTATTCAAATATTTTGCTCTTTTTTCTAATGTTAATGCGCGCTCTTTTGTGATCGTTTATGACGCAATACCTATATTCTAAAAGATGTAATCTATGCTTACGTGACAAACTCAACTCAAAATTTTAAACATTTTATCTCCTAATCTATAACTTTTTTTTGCTTATATCATATAAATTTATCATTGTATATTTAATTATGTTAAATTATATATAAAAAAATACCCGCAGCAATGCTCGGGCAATTTGCTATTATATATATATAGTCATTTCTTGTTTTTGTATAGACCCCGAAACAAATTCTAATATGAACGTTCAAATCCTATCTAAAAAGCTGATAACTCCATCATCTCCAACTCCTACCCACTTTCGAAACTACAAAGTATCATGGCTAAGTATGTTTCAGTCACCACTTTTATATTTACCAAACATTTTCTACTACCCATCCAGTACTGGTGGAGACAACATTGAAAGAAGTAGGCGATTGCAAAAATCATTACCAGAGAGCTTAACCATCCTTTACCCCTTTGCTGGAAGATACATTGACATCAATCTCATACTTGACTGTAATGACAAGGGAGTTGAAAATGTGGAAACCCAGGTAAGTGGCTGCCTCTCGCAACTTCTTGAAGGAGGAGAACTTGAGAAGACGGGTGAGGGAGGTCTGTAAAGGAGGGAGAAGACAGGGGTGAGGGAGGGAGAAGACAGGGGTGGCCAGGGAAGACAGAGATGGGTAAGGGAGGTTAGGACGAGGGAGAAGACAGGGGTGGCCAGGGAAGACAGGGGTGAGGATGAGGGAGGGAGAAGACTGGTCTCGTGACAGACCGCAGGTACAAAAGCATCTCTCAGATGCTTTTGGACCTGCGACCGTGCTATTATTTTTGGTATGGGATCCACACTTAAAAACTGAGGTCCTATTTGGTTATCTTTTTATTTAGTTTCGCGGTTCAACGCAACCACAACCTGAACTATGGAGCCAAGAGACCACTAAAAGGAATGGATGATGAGTTGTTTGCTGTACAAATTCCAGTCACTTCTAGTGTTGTAAAATTCAGCTTTTCCTTTTGAAATTCAAAAATCTATTTTTCATTTTTTTCTCCTAAAAACATTAAAAAAACATCATTAGAGCCACAACAACTTCATTTCCATGGTTAAAGCACACATTAATTGGATCCTTGTCATTTTTTATTGACCTGAGTTTCCAGATCAGCTTGTACGATCCTCAACTAATTCTACGAGTCCTGAAGTTAACATCTATATAAACTTCTAATGGCTATCATATTAGTAAATACAGAGTTCGAACTTAAAATCACATAAAAAGCAAACTCTTAATCCCAAACTTGCATTACTAGGTCACCTATTTGTGATGGTTGTATCTTTATCTTTGTGATATAGAATTGCTGTTGTGTCTATGAAGTCGAATCAAAATGAATTAAATCAAAAAAATTCAACTCTAATTTTTTTTTTCCCATCAATATTAAGAGATTCAAACCATCTTCATTGAATTATTCTTATCAAAACAAATTTATTAACACCGATAGTGGTCTTTCTCTCTATTTTTTTTCAATAACTTTTACTCTCATCTTTCAATTGAGAAGAGCTTAAATATAAAAGAAATAAAAATTTATTATTCAAATATAAACTTTTTGAAAAGGGACCAAAATGGTTTACCGTATACTTAGCATCGAAGGTTTCTCAACTCATTTTCTTTTCAGCAAATGGTGATTCGTGGGGAAGGAAAGTAGGCTGTCCTGTCTTTTTAAAAGGAAATATTGCTTTTATTTTATTTTATTTTATTTTTGTTATCAAAGAGGATGGCGTTGTGTATATGTAGATCAAAGCTTCAAATATTATTTTAAAAATAACTACAATCATGTGTGGAGATGTAAATATATTATAAAAAAGACTATAATAAAAAAATTAAATCTTTATTTCATAAATAAACACTTTATTAAAAAAAATATCGCTTTACCAATCAAAATATCTATATTTTTATGTTATAAAAGCCCATCCTCACGTCTTCTTTATCACCGTCTATATGACCATAAATACCAATACACACAGGGACCCCTCACCACCTTTCTTTCCAAATCTTCATGTAAAATTTTAGTTGTTCTAGATTCTTATAAAAAAATATATATCTTGATTTGAATTCAAAATTTATTATGCAAATTACAAATTCTTTATCATCACGCCATGCTTTTTGAGATTTTTTTTCTCCAAACCCCTCTATTGAAAAATAATTATAAAAACTAGAGTTGTTAAAAAAAAACCCTTCTATGTAGTAGTTGCATTATTTAATTAATTATAACCGATCGATGTTAAATAATATAAATATTATAAATGCTAGTAAATAATTTTTTTAATAAATATATATCATGGGTTAAGTGCAGGTTGAAATTTTTAAAATTTGCTCAACCCAACCTAATATGTATAACTTAATATAAATAATATGAGTCCTTGATAGAGTAATATAATTTATGTCCCAACCACGTATTATACTTTTAGTGTTTGTTTAGTAGTGTAATTGAGATTGTTTTTTAAAATATTTTTTCGTTCAAAAATATATAAAATGATTTTTTTTTATTTTAAAAAAATTATTTTTGACATCAATACATGAAAATGATCTAAAATACTATTTTTTTAGATTTAAAATAATAAATAAAATTTTAAATTTTTTAAAAATATTTTTAAAACACAACACCAAATACCCTCTAAATCTCTTACCGTGTTCTTTATTCCTCACTTTCACATAAATTATATTACTCTTAAAGTTTGATTCGTATTTTACAATTCCAATTATTTTTGTTCCATAACCAAGAAACCATATAAAAAATAAAAAAAATCATATCAAATTTCTAAGTTCACAAACCCAAAAAAATAGTTTATAGCCTCTTCGTGTCTATTTAGGATGTCTGTTTGGGAGTGTGATTGAGGTTGTTTTTGAAAATATTTTTTATTCAGAAATACATCAAAATGATATGTTTTTATTTTTTTAAAATTATTTTTAACATCATCATATAAAAACAATCTAAAAATACTATTTTTTAAATTTAAAATAAAAAATAATTTTTTTTAATTTTTTCAAAAATACTTTCCAAATAAATTCACAAATAAATTCACAAACACCCCCTTCTTGCTGGTCTGTTTTTCTATCATGCTGCACCCGATTTTATAAAATAGCGATTTTTATTTTGTTTTGTTTTTATGTTAGAATCATGATAGCTTTTATATTGTTTTTAATACATGCATTATAGAAGTTTTATTTAAATTCAATAATTGCAATTTGATATATATTTTTGTAAAAAATAACAATAAAAAATTAATATATCCAACCCATTTAATATCCATAAAAATTTTAAATATGATATATTCAACTCGTTGATTCTAATATTTTTATAAAATATTAAACATTAAACTGAATATAATTAAAATAAAAACCCGACCCACCAAGTCAACATACACCCGGGTAAAAAGAACAGGGATGCGAAAAGAAAAGAAAAGAAAAGAAAAGAAAGAGAGGGGGAAAAGAAAAGAAAAGAAAGAGAGGGGGGCTGGCTGTGATCGGGGGCTTAGGGGAGAGCAGACAGGAATCGATAGTCGGCGCCATTTGTCTCAGCCGACCAATCATCATGATCCTTTATCTCTTTAACTTCCCACCTTCACCTCTTTATAAGACCCTATCATCTCTTTCCCCTTTCTTTCATGTTATTTTTTTTATGTCCCATTATCTTCTGTTCTTCCGTAATATTTTTTAACAATCGGAAGGTGCCTCGGTTTCAGGGTTCTCCGTAGCTTTCACCTCATTGTTCTTGATTAATAGTTTTTCTTGTAATTATCAAGTGGGGAATTATGAGAAGTTTGAGTGAGCAATCGGCAGTGATGGTGGTTGAAGGGGCTGGGGATAGTGTTGATAAGGAAAAGAAGAAGTATAGGCGCCGCTCTAATCGCCGATCCAAACGGAATTCTCCCAACACAGGTAATCCTAGCTTATAAGTATCAATCGTGTTTGTCTTTTGTGGTTGTTGAGGAAAGTTCAGTGAGTTAGCTGTTTTTAAGATTTGAGTTATAACTGTGGATAAAGAAAGATCAATGATTTTGGAGTTTTTGTTATCTTTGCTTTTGTATTCTTGTTTTCGTCAGTTTTCTTAGACAAGGGTATTTGTATTCCCTTTCAGTGTCAGCTAAGAATTTGGTGAACAGAACAGTGTTCACTTATTTATTTATTTTTAAATGAATCGATGAACTTCCTCTTTAACTCTGTTGATGCTGTCATTAGTCGTGATGAAAAGTAAATAAGTCCTCTGGAGTGCACTAGCATAGTTTACTGTTTGTGCCTAGACTGTATAATAATTCTGGTATTCTTTCAGAACAATTCTGAGGATATGGTTTCTGTTTTGAATTGTCACGAGAGCAGCTTCTAGTCAACCAAATGAACCACGTGGGGAGTCTTCACTGTCTGTTGGAAATGGTGGCAAAACAAAATGTTATACGTCATCTATGGGTTGTTCATCTTCGAGGCGGATGGAATTAGATGCAAATCCCACCAGGGAGCATGGACCAGCCACAGCATCGGGTATCATATATAGTTCTATGCCAACTATGCATGCAAACGAACAACTAAAAGATGTAGTGTCATCTGGTCGTGGTGGATCAATGCTGGCTAAGCCATGTCCAGAACCAATTGTTGGTGGAGGTCTCAATGGAAAATCGCTTCCTTTTCACCAGTTTGAGGGTCCTGCTCAGAGTAAATTTTTTGCTCCATACTGGTCGATGGAGACTGTTAATGAGGCGTTAGAGGTTTGTTTGATATTTAATGCAATAATATTGTTGTCTATACTAACATAGCTTTTCCTTAATTTTTGTTTGCTCACTTGTGTTTGCTATCTCAAATTCTTGGCAGAAAGGTGATGTATTTAAAGTGTTATTTCGTGTAAATGCTCACAATCGGCTTGAGGTTTGTTCTATGCCAATTCCCAAGTGTTCTTTCAATTTTCCCTAATAACTTTTTATTCTTAGCCTTTTTCGTATACTGTTTTCTATTGGTAGGCATACTGCAAAATTGAGGGAGTTCCTACAGATGTTCTTATCAGTGGAATTGCTGCACAGAACAGGGCTGTAAGTTTGAGCTTCTCCAAAAAAAATTTCATAATATTTGTTGGTTGGTAAATTCTCACTGAGTAGTTAGAAAATGACCAAGACTTGCATTTCTAACAAGATGCCTGATCTACCTATCTAATATAGCTAAAAGAATCTATCAACATATGAGAGCTAGATTTCACTCTTTCGTGCTGAGTGAAGTCACTTTTTCATGTATAGGTGGAAGGTGATGTTGTGGTCATCAAGGTTGATCCTTTGTCATTCTGGACCAAGATGAAAGCGTCAAAGGGAGTTGATTTACATCTCAAAGCCAATAGAAAAACTAGTGGTAGTCGCCAAGGTAAAAGTAAACTGAACACAGATTGTAAGTATGCTGATTTTGGAAATTCCTTGGTTCCTCAGAAGGGTTTTTATTGTGAATATAGTTCATGTGCCGGTGAAGATGTTCATGATGAGCTGAATGGGCCAGTGGGTTGTAATTATGCTAATGGTTATCACCAGTCTTCTTCAGATTCTTCACATGTTGCTCCTTCTAAGGGGCAGGGTGAAGTTTTGAATGCTGTGGGGAGGATGTGCTCTATGATTAGTTCATACCCGTCAAAACGACCAACCTGTAGAGTTGTTGCTATCATTGAAAAATCTCCTCGTCGAGATGCTATTGTTGGCTTTCTCAATGTTAAGCAGTGGTTTTACTACAGGGAAGGTTGTAAAAAAGATGCAAAAAAGAACAAGAGCTTGCTATCAATCTCAAACTGTGAATACATCGAGATTATGCCTACCGACCCAAGATTTCCAAAACTGATGGTCCTTGTGAGCTGTTTACCTGACTGCATAAAGAAAAGGTTGGATGATGAAGATGAGACAGTTGAAATGGAATTGGTAGCTGCACAGATTGATAATTGGAGTGATGAAAGTCCCTTTCCCGAAGCCCATGTCTCATATATTTTTGGACAGGGTAGTGAAATGGAGTCACAAATCAATGCTATTTTACATGAAAATGCAATTCGTTGTTCTGAATTTTTTCCTGAATCACTTTCCTGTCTTCCAAGCAATACATGGGAGGTGCCAAAAGAAGAATTCCAAAATAGAAGAGATCTTAGGAATTTGTGCATATATACCATTGACCCTTATAGTGCTACTGATTTAGATGATGCTCTCTCAGTTCAAAGGTTGCCCGATGGCCTTGTCAGAGTGGGTGTCCACATTTCTGACGTGTCATATTTTGTTTTACCTGACACAACCTTAGACATAGAAGCTCAACTTCGATCAACCAGTGTTTATATGTTGCAGCGCAAAATACCAATGTTGCCTCCATTGCTTTCTGAGGACATAGGTTCTCTTAAGCCTGGTGTTGATAGGCTTGCTTTTTCTATCTTCTGGAACTTGAACAGTTCTGGGAATGTTGTAGATCGCTGGGTTGGCCGCACTGTGATACGATCTTGTTGCCAGCTTTCATATGAACACGCTCAGGACATTGTTGATGGGATGATTGATGCAGAGACTTGCAACAACTTCAGAGATGACCTTCCCCAGTTGCATGGTCATTTTGAATGGGCAGATGTAATTGGATCTATGAAGTGTCTTCATGAAATTTCAAAGACTTTAAGGGAAAAGAGGTTTGATGATGGGGCTCTACAGCTTGAAAGTTCTAATTTTGTCTTCTTGTTTGATGAATATGGAATTCCATATGATAACACACTTCGTGGGCGAAAGGACTCAAATTTTCTTGTTGAGGAGTTTATGATTCTGGCAAACAGGACTGCTGCTGAAATCATATCTCGAGCTTTTCCAGATAGTGCATTATTGCGGAGGCACCCTGAACCTAATATACAGAAACTTCGAGAGTTTGAAGCTTTTTGTTGCAAGCATGGTTTAGAATTGGACACTTCTTCTGGTAACTTCCATCGGTCATTAGAGCACATCAAGGAAAAACTCAAGGATGACTCTGTGCTATTTAATATTCTTATCAACTATGCTACAAGGCCAATGCAGTTGGCGACCTACTTTTGTAGTGGTGATTTGAAAGATAATATGAATGATTGGGGTCATTATGCACTGGCTGTTCCTCTCTACACACATTTTACTTCACCACTGCGCCGATATCCTGATATTGTTGTCCATCGAACACTGGCTGCAGCAATAGAAGCTGAGCAGTTGTACATGATGAATAGAAGAATGTCTCATAAAGTGAGGCCTGGTGAAGAAGTGACGAGATGCTTCACCGGTATTTGTTTTCTTAAAGAAGCTGCGGTATCTTCAGAAGGCAGGGAAGCATTATCAGCTGCAGCATTAAAGCATAGAATTCCCTGCACAGAATTACTCACAGATATTGCAGCTTATAGTAATGAGAGAAAGCTGGCTAGCAGGCATGTCAAGGAGGCTAGCAGGCATGTCAAGGATGCCTGTGATAATCTCTACATGTGGGTTTCCGTGAAGAGAAAGGAGGTAAGTTCTCTCCCTTTATTTGGACCTAAGAATGTTCAGTTCTATTATCCTATAATATGCTTTGGCATCCTGTTTCCTATTATAAAATTTGCTGAACTTGCATAACACAGAATAGGATGATAAATTTGACGAAACAAATTTTAGATGAGGTAGTTTTTGTTAGTGATTGGCCATTAAATGGTTAATATGCTCTGTATTCTATTAGATTATTATGTGTTTGTTTCCATATATGGCCTGGAATCCATTTGCTTCCTTCGTCTGTCCTGCAGGTTTTATTGTCCGATGCCAGAGTTTTGGGTCTTGGTCCAAGATTTATGACCATTTACATCCATAAACTAGCTGTGAGTATATCCACCTATATACTATCCACAGTTTTGACTAGATTGCATAATGGTCTCTTATTTTCAACCACACATGCTCTCAGATTGAAAGACGTATATATTATGATGAAGTTGATGGCCTCACATCGGAATGGCTCGAAGCCACATCGACTCTGGTGCTGAATACATGTGCCTCCAAATGGTCTGTCAGGAGAGCAGGCCCTGGTTATTACAGGGCACTTGATGAGGTTGCATGGGTCATAAATCCTTGTGATCATAACTTGGAACCTGACATGGAGAGTACCCAGGGATGTGGTGCAGCGCAGCATTCTGATCCCATTTTGAAATCTGAAATCGATCCTTTTGTTTTCCCTCTCACAGTCCGTCTCCTCTCAACAATCCCTGTTGCACTTCATGCCACTGGTGGGGATGATGGCCCCCTTAATATTGGGGCGCGGCTATTCATGAGCTCATATTTT
Source organism: Salix purpurea (assembly GCA_027405865.1). NCBI lineage: Eukaryota > Viridiplantae > Streptophyta > Magnoliopsida > Malpighiales > Salicaceae > Salix > Salix purpurea. The sequence goes on from JAOWLH010000011.1 coordinate 15,861,978, forward strand.
ACCTAGACTGTTTCATGAACTGGTATTTGAGTGGCAGATGAAGTTTTTCAACTCAAATGAATCCTACAGAAATGAAGATGGCAGAGCTTTATAAGGGATCAGAATTCAGAAGGGATCTCATGTGGATAAGAACTTTAGTGTATAGTTTTGATTTAAAAGGAAGCAAAATCCGTGGTTTTTTCATGGATGTTTTTTCTTCTTCTTCTAACCTTTTGATGCTAAAGCAACCAGTGGAAGGTGCAGATAACATCGAGTTCCTTGCTGTGGGAGTTGTAGCTAAGGTGGCTGTTTTTATCAAAAGCTGCTTAATAGTGGAATCGGCCCTTGTTTTTGGAGGTCAGTTCCATCCGACATAATGTGGTTGCTCATATCCGGCGTTTTTGGAGCCAATTTCTTGCTTTATTTTCACTTGTTGTAGCGTGGACCCATGCAGCCCATATCTTTTTAATTTATTTATTTATTTTGGGTTAGCTGGTTCTTAGCGTTTTAGTACAGTGTTCAGTAATAAATGAATGTACGAGGTTGTACTTAGAAAAGATAATTCTATTTTTTTTTTTTTTACATTTGAATAAAATGGCTTTTTTCTTTTACTGAAATGTGAGAGAGCTATTTCTTTCCTTTGCGAAAGTTTAGATGCCATTGGAGGGTTGATGTGCTTGTAACATTTTTTTTTTCCTTTTCTTTTTATATAGAATGTGTTTGTAGCATAGTTTGAACGCATGAATTTTTGCTTTTGCTTTCCACGATTTTTCTTTTAGTTACTATACTAGATTTTTAGTTTGTATTAGGTTACAAGTTAAATCATTATTTTTTATCTAGGATTTTTTTAATCATTGCTAATATTTTTCTAGTAAAAAATACTAAATCGTTTAAGGATGGACTCATTATGATTTGTCAACTTGATAAGTTTAAAAATAACTTAGAAGAGTGATAAAAATATAATTTAACTTAAAATAAATATTTAATTTGAGATTTTTTATATAAATATCAAGATGAAAATATATTAGATTGATTTGAATTAACTTGGATTAACCTATAATTTTGCATGTCAAGTCATGAAACTATAATAATCTCATGAAAAATAAATAAAAATAAAATATAGGATTTAATTTTCAATAAACTCAAAGTTAAATATTATAATTAAGAAAAAAAATTAAAAATAAAAAAAACAATTATCCAACTTATCTAGTCAAACTCAATATAAAGTAAATTGAAACAAATTATAAAGTTTAGTCTCTAATAAAATCAATGTAAAAGATAAAAAAAAAAGATATAAAAAACAACTTGAGTCAATCTAAATTAACCAACTAGATTTGTAACCAAAATAATGAGACGAGGATAACCTCGTAAAATGTAAATTGAAATAAATTATGAGCTTAATTCGCAATCAATCTAAAGTTGAAAACAAAATTGTAAAGTTCAATTTCCAATAAATTTCAAATTGCATGGGTATAATTCAAATTGAAAAAATAAAATATTTTATTAAAAAAATTGAAAGGAATTTATTATTATTATTATTATTATTATTATTAGTATTATTATTATATGTTAAGCTTGAATAAACTTGAATAGTATTTTGTTTTTTTTCCTTTGATTTTTTTATTTTTTACTATCTCTTCAAATATTTTTTATGTAATTATATCACAATAAATATATATGATACTAGGAAAGAAAAAACACAAATTTTCTTACTAATAATGATGGTTGAAGAAAATGCAAATATTATAAGAGTAAAAAATAAAGTAAAATTAAATTATTATGATAAAATAATATATAAAATATATTCTCATTTAGTAATTTAATATATTTATAATATTCTATATTAATTATTTAAAAAACAATTAAATTTAAAATAAAAAATAATTAGGCCTGTTGACCTGACATGAATTATTAAGTTTAGGTGCAACAGGATTGGAAGCCCAAGTAGTAATTTTCATTATTACTAGCCCAAGGTAATAATAATAATAAAAAAAAACTGGTTTATATTATATGCTGCTTAAAGCAGAAGATGACTTATTATTGCCTACTAAATTTGGCTTCCACATTTAATTTTTTCTATTTTTACTTTAAAATACATCAAAAACAACATAACCCCACCATAATCATAAAAAACACCCCATAAACAAAAACAAAAATAAAATCTAAATGGCTTTGATATATTTTTGTGAGGCATGCTTGTAGGAAAATGTTACCAAATTCAAATTCTTCTTGTAATTTACTGACATAATATTAATTATTTTTGTTTTTAGAATATATTCAATTGACATTTTTTACTCTTTTTTTGTTTTCATTGAGTTTTTTTTTTTCACACCCAAATATTAAAAATAAAATAAAATAAACTTTCAAACCCAAATAAAAATTATAAAAACTTTAAGATTGATTATGTATTTTTTTGTGTATTTATATTATGATCTCTCACCTTTAATTTTATTTTTCTACTATAATTTTATAATTTTGAATTTTACAGTAGGCTACAAAATGATTAAATAATTAAAAAAAACTAAGAACGAAATTAAAATAAAATAATATCTTTCCTTTTAAAAAAGAGGGAAGTTGTGAGCACTGAAGTAAGAGAGATTACAAAATTGTCAATCCAAACTATTTGTACGAGGCAACCTGCCCAAAAGAGCCGAAAACTCCCAGGAGCCCTAAATGAAGTCATGAGCGCGCCAAAAGTTGTTCTCATCGGAGCAGAACAATCAATCTGGTTCTTTGATTGTTCCATGAGACATGACCTCTGCAATTGGATGGTACGGGCCGCTAGTTGATCTATGCAAAACCGATCATCACATCGGCGATATCGTTCAGCTTCTCGTCTTTGTTCACCGCTCCACTCCCGTTCAGGTATTACCTTACATTTCCTTTTATTCATCATGAATGTTTGCCTCTTTACATTATTGGTTTCTGGTTTCGGATCATGCAGTACAAATTATCGAAAGGTGGAGAAGTAATCAGGACAGACATTCAGGTTGGCGATGATACGCTGCCATTTTTCTCCGTCTCGCTGTGGAAAAAGCAGATGGGAACCATGGTTGTTGCCGGTGATGTCTTCCTGTTGCAAAGTAAGCAAGGACACCCTTTTTTTGCAATGTGCTTCAATTTTCATAATATATACAAGATTAACTGAGGACTGCGCTTGTGATTATTGATTCCTTATCGATGGGAAGATTTCACTCATATCCTTTGGAATTTTGTTCCATATTCCAATAATGTATCAATGTTTGGAATTTCTGTTCGCTCATTTCTTAAACTTGTCGCGGTGCTAATCACATAAATTTTTGATTTTTGCAAAAAATAATAATAAATCTTTGGGATTATTTAGATGTGAAGATCACTAAATTTGGACATGCCGTTGAGGCCAGAACGGTCGAGTGGTCATCGGTAGTACGTTTAGTCCATCCTTACGAATCACTTCTCTCAAAAGGTACTTCATTTTTCTTTGCGTTTCTGCTTAACTCTGCCCTGGATATTTGAAATGGAATCTTGGAGTCATAATTTGGTAACATCACACCTGCTTAGAATTAAGAGGAAATGAAAACGGAGGCTATTCTATTATTGTTCAACTCGTCTTTCGGGCTTCTCTAATAATGAATCTGTATGTAGGTGTAGGTGACTTAATAGACGAATCTCAAGTAGGGAAAACAACATTGGAAAAGCTTTGCAAGGTAATAAAATGGGTACAGCGAGCTAGATCTGCTCTTCACACTACTGGATCACACAGCTTTGTGGTAATGTCTTTGCTCTCTTGTTTTGTAGTTTTAGTTACATTGCATCTAACTAGCCTAATCTTATATGTTGTTTGGGGTCCAATAAACTCATGGTCTCATTGTTTAATTCAATAAAGACTTTTCATGATTGTGTTCTGGACGTGATATACAAGCTGTGTTTAATGTCTTCTTTTTCATGCACTCTAATCTTCCCATTGTAAGTGATCCTTTTTCTGGTCATGCCAAGCCACTTTATTATTAATTGAGAAAAAATATCAGAGTTGCTGCTGCTGCTTATTCCATTTCAGTAATTTAGGTATTTTATTTTTCCGAGTTAATTAAACCATTCATCCTCTATTTTAGACATCGTTACACTTTGCATTTCGTTTTTTGAAAACGTTAAATTTTTCATTCTTGATTTTTTCTTATGATTGCAATTTCCACCTTTCTGTTAAAAATCTGTTAGTTAACCATTAGAATTGGAGTTGGCTTTTGGCAAAACATTTCCATGAAATGACTAAATAATCTATGAGAAAATAATGAATGCCTGGAATAGACAAGTAAAATGTCTATTCAGTAATAAAAATTCAGTCCAAAAGATCTCATTAAATTTCGGTATTAGTAGGAAAAATCAAGCAAAATATGCTGTTTCCATTTGCAAGAAAGCATGTCCTTCATCATCATCATCATCATCATCATTATTGATGCATAAATTGCATAAAAAAATGAGTCTATAATACTTTCTGTCTTCTTTTAAAACAGACATTTTTGGATTTTACAAAAAATTTAGATGGAAAAGTTAACTCCGCTAATCTTAGGGTGAAAATCATAATTTTTTTAAAAATCATAATTTTTAATGGTGGCCAAAATAGAGGGTGGTAGAGGTAATTGACTCTTTTTCCTCGTGGACATTATATGTCAGACCATCGCATGTCATTTTACACGATGCAATTTACAATATGGATAGGCAAGATATGTACTAAAGACAAACACAACAAGATATTATTGCATACAGAAAGAAATGGAAAGGAACTTGCAACAAAGTCGTCCCTTTTCATCTCCCTTAGGTTTTGTTGAAAAGGAATAAGCTGTAAATTAGGTAATGAATCTCATAAGCACCAAGTCTATACCATTGCGTTCTTATCACAACAGTTGCATCTTTAAAAGCCTCTAAGTTGTATTGGTACTGTTGGCAAGTTAGCTGTATGCTCATACGAGTAATTACTGAAACAACTTGCATGGCAGAAGAAGCAACTGAGGAACTGGAAATTGCCAAAACAGAGTGAATCTCAGAACTTGCTTTTGCTTTCAGAAGTATTGGGCCTAAGTAATTCCTGCAATGCAATTTTTAATGCATCCATTGGCGAGATTTTCCTACCATTTACCCGGAGAGCACTTGATGACTCTAATAAGGAAAAGATGTTTGTCAGCAGGACAATTGAAGATAAAGATAATAGTTTAGCAGAAGATTTTATTTGTATTGGCTGTCAGTTATGTGGTTCTCCTTTGGTTTCAGAGAACGGGTACGGAAAATTGAAACTGTCATGTTGCAATTATTTCCTGTACAGAAAGTTAAACATAAATTGGATTACTGAATAGTTTACTGGTTGCTACAGGTCTATATGCAAGCAAGACGATATTTCACTCTACTGCCCGAAAAGCCTAAATCACCTTCATGCAGTAACCTTGATTTACAGGCCTTTTATGGTATGGATTTGTTCATGATCTTGTCTAGATAAATGCAATGCTCTCGTTCTTATTGAAATGTTGACAGCACTGCACTTTCAGAATGATTCATGATTTTCCATGCATCTGTTCTAGTCATTCTACTTGTTTCCCTCATCATATGGTTGCTGTTGTCCCTCTTTGCATGATAGCTTTTCTTGTTTTCAAGCTTTCCAATAAAACAAGTATTTTAGGAACAAGTTTATACGTTCCTATCTTTGTATGTCTTGGATCATCTTGAAATCAATACCTCGCTGATTATAATTTTCTGCACCAGATTTATTTTTGCCATTGCATTGTTTTACCATAATATTCATGTCAGAGTATTTCTCCACCGCAGTTATACGTCTGGGATGAATCAGAATACCTGCCGCTCCTCGTAAGAAACAAGGCCGCAGTAGTGCTGTTCGGAAACATCAGGGCTGAAAGAGTGTACTCATGCTATAGAGGACAAAACCATAGTCAAAATGCCAACCAAACATACTTTTGCCGGGAGAATAATAATGAAGCTGTAAAGAAAGGATTAGTGGGTTCTTGCTCATCAGATGCAGACAAGAGCCTGGAATTTAAGAAGAAAAACCACCATAATAAAAACATTAACTTTCATTTGATTTGGCTGGTTCTTCTAAAGATGATGTTGCAGCAGGGAAAGAATAGTCCCATGAAATTCGAAGCAACTGTGAACACCAGCCTAGATACCGAACATGGGAAGTTTGAGATGCTTTCTGTTTCAGTTCCATGCGCCAGAAACAAATTGTTCTCTGGCTGATGTATTTATACCATGCTAGTTAGAGGACCCCATTTCCTTTTCGTGTAATCATAAACTCTCTACAAACTATCCATCATTCAGCAGTAGCTTACTTTCATAGGGACCTTTGTACTAAAAAACAAGAAGTCATTGAGAGATTCTTCATATGATCATGTAAATCAAAAGTGCATCTCTGAGCCAAGCAAATACCATGCTAAATATTTTCGTTTTTTTGTGGGATCATTCATTAGCTAACATCATGGTTTTGTGGGATAATTATATAAAAAACCCTTCTCTAGTTTATTTATTTTTTAGTAAAATCAATTCGGTAAAATATCTTAATTCTAAAAATATTTTGAAAAACAATACAAATTAAAGTTACAAATGACATATAGCTCATGAGTTGCTTGTGTCATCAATGACCATTTCAAATCATAAAATGACTTGGCATAAATTACAATAAAGATATAGGGGAGAGGAGAGAAAAACAAAAGAAACAGGCTTTCTAAAATTCCAACGATAACACTGCCAGTATTAAAAAGATTTCAAAGAGACAATTTCAAAGAAAACTAATCAATGGTGATCTAAAAAAGGCCATACCGGCAACCCTAAAGTTCCAGGTGGTTTGCTGCTTTCAGGTGGCTTGTGTGGCTCCCTTCGATCACCAATCGTGATTTTTTTGTGTCGTTGGATTAGTCTCATCAAGATCTTTCTGATAGTATTTATTTTATCTCCTTTCTGTTTATAAATTACAAGAGAGAGACGAGAGAAAAAACAATAAGAAAAGAATGAAAAGGCATACTGAAACTTGATGAAGATATCATCAGTACTCTGGAAAAAAAAATCTTGATGAGATCAATCCAATGATACCAAGAAATGATAGAGGCTCGTGTGGTGTGACCCCCTCCGGTAACTATTTGTGATCTTCTTTGATTTAATAGATTTTTCTTGTTTAAATGTTTTTTTTATGGTACCAATGATGTTATCATCAAAGTTTTTAAATGTTTATGAAGTGTTTTTTTTTTTTTTCTTTCTCGTCACTCCTCTTTCTTTATTATAATTTATGCTAGGCCAATTTACAATTTGGAGTTAGTAGTGGCTTATGCAACTCGCGAGTAGTAGATCTCATATGTGATTATTTAAATTATGCTATATTCTAAATATTTTATGGAAGATGTTTATTAATCTCCCGGTGTAAAACTTATTGGTTGCAAATGAATTTTTAAGAGAAAATATTTTCCTGATATTTCTATAAATAAATCAAAGCAAGATTAGCTGCAATAGATTTCACTTGAAAACAAAATGTGGATTATTTTAATACTTGTAATTTCTTCAATTTGAGTTTTAACTTTTTTAGCTTCTATATATAATTTTTTTATACCTCAAATGAATGTTAATTTTTTTTTTTTAAATGGTCATATACAATAAGAGATATATGTAACAACCTAAAGATTTTATAGTTCCAGGTCAAAAGAATAAAGTTTGTAAATTGAAAAAAAATCTTTATATGACTTAAAACAAGCTTCTAAGCAATGACAAGAAAAATTTGATCAAACTGTTTTATGTGATATTTGTTTTTTAATTAGTGTGGATAAATGTGTTTATACCAAGTCTATGTATAATAAACATATGATCGTTAGTTTATATGTAGATGATATGTTTCTTTTTGGTACTAGTATGAATGTTGGGCATAACACTAAATGTTTTTAGCCTCTAAATTTGATGTCAAAGATATGGGTGAAGCTAGTGTAATATTGGATATTAAAATTATAAGGAGAAACAATGATATAATGTTAACACAAGAACATTTATGCAGACAAACTTCTTAAAAAATTTGATCACTTTGATGTGACACATGTCAGTACTCCTTTTGATGCTAACTCTTAATTAATGAAAAATAAAGGTAAAATTGTTGCTCAACTTTAGTATGCTCATATGGTGAATTTCACTCAACTTCATATAGCGTTCGTTTTGTGTAGATTGAGTAAATATATGCAAAATCTAAATCATGAAAATTCAACGATAATAATCTGACAAATAAAATATTTGAGAGGTACCATGGACTATGATATTCTATATAGCAGGTTTCCTCCTAAATCAGAAATATGTAACGCTGCTAACCGAGTTTTAGATTCAAATGAGATTAAACTCACTAGTGATTATATTTTTATGTGAGGTAGTGGTATAATGTCTTGGAAATCTTCCAAACAAAATTTAGTCGCTGGATCCACCATGGAGTTAGAATTTATAGCTTTGGAATCATCATGAAATATAAGTTTTTTTAACTGAAATACAAGTGTAACCACGTTGTTGTAGTAGCAGGACTGACATCCTATTTAATTTTCTTTATTTCAATGAAATTTTATCATTTATAAAATGAAAAAAATAAAGAAATTTCTTTGAAAAAAGTATATCATCAATTAAAACCTAAGATTTTCGCTAGAAAGTTGCATATCCAAATCACGCAAAAGTAAAGAGCATAGAGTTATGTGCGCCCCATCCATTGTAAATACGAGGGACGTAGCCAATGCTCTAGATTCTTGGAAGCACCTTCTAACCATCCGGGTTGTCTTAGTGTCTATTTGAGAGTGTGATTATGGTTATTTTAAAAGTACTATTCGTTCAAAAATACATCAAAATAATGAATTTTTTTTATGTTTTAAAAATTATTTTTGATATCAAAACATAAAAATGATTTAAAAACACCAAAAAAATAATTTAAAGTAAAAAATAAAATATTTTTTTTTAAAAGTGTTTTTAAAATGTACTGTTAAACAGGGCTTAGTGTGATTAATTAGGCTAAAATATGTGAGCAAAACTCTACTGAAAACCAATTTAACACATTGGGTGCGGTTTGAACTTTCAAGTGAAAGACTCTATGGAATGGACCTAGGAAAGTACAAGTTTTGGGTAGAGTTCATCTTGGTCCCTTATTTCCCCTAACCCTCCACCTGAACTCCTTGTATTTAAAGTTCTTAATTCTAAGCCTACAAGTTTCAGTTTGTTTCCATCCAAAAACCAAGGGAAGCCTTCTATTTTTCTCACTCCTAACCCTTTCGTTTTAATTTTCCCATGTATCGAGCTAGACTCCACCAAAATAAGTACAAGTGGCCGACATTATTACGACATGCTTGCACAGCATTATATCATTGAAAGAAACTTTCGAAGGAGGTTATTGGTAAATTAAATATTGTAAATTAAATATTAAAGCTATTCGGGCATGATATGAGATATGATGATAAAAAAAAATTATAATTTGCACATTAGATCTTGAGTTTGAGTCAGGATATGTAATTTTTGTAAATGACTACAAACGATCGAGGTTTTACTTATTTATCTAGATTCACAAAATATATTTGTTGAGAGATGAGTATCCTCGCATAAAAAAATAAAATAGCTGCAGGTCCAAACTAAATATAAGAGTATATCTTGGTTATTGACACTTGCTATATTATTGATTGAGCTCAACAAATGCAATCATATTTGCCTAAACCAACAAATAATTCTAATGTAAAAGGCAATCCAAAAACGAAAGAGAAATCATCCTTTTCATCTTTATTTCTCTTTTTTTATTTTCTTACCTCGAGCCCTTCAATAAATGGCCTAAACTTTTAAAATGACCAGCACTTCCTCGAACAATTCTTTTGGATTTGAACTCCGAAAAGAACAAAATTATTATGCAGTCACCATGCCCTAAGCTTCCAAGAAAAAACAAAATTATCATCACAAAGAGGAAAGAAGACAAACCTAACAACAACCTTCCCCTTTGGTCTCCAAACTATGATTAAATCTTTCCAATTTGCAAGTTTTTTAGCAATAAAGTCACTCTTATCACCGTAGAAAACCACCCTCCAGATGCATACGATACCAGCAAAATCACACAAATATGTTTTTTTTTAAATCAATTAGACATAGAATATGAGTTGATTTTCTTCTAGTAAGACAATCATGCAGCCATCGCAGCCTCCTCTACTGGTCTTCATCTTTTCTCTCTCATATTTTAACGGTGGATCTGAAAGCGGTGAGGCACAGTGACATCATTCGCCTTCTACCCTAAACGATACTTGCTTCTTTGTCCCTTGTTAGTAAAACCTATTGATTAATTGCATGACGTATGGGACGAACAGCCTGAAACCATGCTGAGCACCTGATAAAGAGACAGGAGGGCTCGAAATTATCGATCCACGTGGAAGCTTATTAGACAACTAGAATGGACTTGAAGAAACAGTATCAATGTACAGGGCAGTAATACCCCCACCCCATGCATTCCCTCTAATTCATTGTTTTTTCAAAATGATAACGGGAGAAACCAGGATGGTCAGTTTTGTTTTATTTTGACTGAAATGATCGAAATATTTTATAACAGTTAAGAAAATAAGATATAATGATGTTGTTTTTGTCTCAGTTTAAATTCCTATTCATTCCAGATTTTTCAGCCAAGTACCGCTCGAAACGTTCCGGTTTCGTTTCGCCTGTTCCGTTTTGGCCAAATAATATTTATTTTAAATAATGAATAATTTTACAATATCAATCATATCTCTTAATCCATTTGTTAGATTGAGATGAAATTTTACGAGGAGTCTCCTGACATATTTATATATATTATGTTAAAATTCCAGAGCAATCAAAGAATGTAATGACCTTACGAGATTAATGATGACATTCTCGTATTATTATACATGTTCATAATTTTATTCAGAAAAATCATTTTATTATGTCTTTTTTTAGATTAAATTGTACAATTCTAAATAATTTTATTTTTGAATCAATATATTTAATTATATATATATATATATATATATATATATATATATATATATATATATATATATACACACACACACATAAACAGTACAACCCAAAACGGCACGTCAGAACGCTATGAAACTAAAACATTCCATTTCAATTGAAAAGCATTAGCAGAAACAGAATTGACAACCTTGGTAGAAACAAGTAAGAAGAGAATTAGAAATTAATTTTGAATTGATAAAATCATTTTTATAAGTTTAAATATGATTTTACTTTTTTTCTTATTTTTATTCTTGTTAATAATCATAGATTGAATAACATAAATGTTTTTGCATTTTTTGAGATCATTTTTTATGTATTTACATCAAAATTAATTTTAAAATATAAAATATTTATTATTTTAATATATTTTTAAATAAAACAATACTTTAAAAAACAACCACAATCACATATTATATTACAAAACTCATGGTGAAGCGGTTTTGTCTTACGTTTTACCAATACATTCTCAGTAGCATTGGCGTATATACAAAATTAAACCACTTGCAGATCTCACTGCTTAGCTTATTATTATTTATTACGAAGACACCCGAAGTTTTACTAATTATTGTATTAAGCTGGACGGCAAGTTAATCCGACAAGGTCAGTGAAAAAGATATAGTGAAGAGAAGAAAATAAATCAGTAATTGAAACAATGTTATTGTTTTTTTTAATGCGAAGAAACTCAATCTTTGAAAAATATATTTTATAGGTCTAGATAAACAAATAAAATTTCAATTATTCTAGACTCTTATAAAGGGTGCATATCTTGACTCAAACTCGAAACCTGCTATGTAGATCGCAAGCCCTCTGTCATCACATCATATTTTTTTGTAATGTCAGAATGCTAGAGCCCTATACATATAGATGCCATAATTCAGTTCGAAAAAACAAATTAAAGAAAGGATGGATTCAATAACTTTTTTTGGTGAGTTTATAGATTATGATGTTTATTAAGACATTAGCATCTCTTTGATACAAGGTTGTCAATTTCGTTTCGATTGATATTTTGTTTTTTTAATTAGAACAAAATGTTTCAGCTTCAGAGTGTTTTGGCGCGCTGTTTCGGGTTGTACTGTTTATATGTATATATATAATTAAATATATTAATTCATTTTTTTGTTCAAATCAAAAATAAAATTATCTAGAATTGTGCAATTTAATCTAAAAAAAACATAATAAAACAATTTTTCTGAACAAAATTATGAACATATATAATATTACGACAATGTCATCATCAATCTCGCAAAGTCATTACATTTTCTAATTGCTCAAAAAATTCAACATAGTATATATAAATATGTCAAGAGACTCCTCGTAAAATTTCATCTTAATCTAACGATCATATTAAGAGATATGATTGATATTGTAAAACTATTCATTATTTTAAAAGAATACTATTTGGCCGAAACGGAACAGGCAAAACAAAACCGAAACGTTTTGGCCGGTTTTTGACCAAAAAATCTGGAATGGGATGAAATTTAAACCAAGATAAAAATAATATTATTTTATCTTATATTTTTAAATGATACGAAACGTTTCAGCTATTTCGACCTAAACAGAACAAAACTAACAACCGTGATATGCTTTGCATAAGTACAACGTATCAGTTATCGACCAGGTACAGCTAACTAATTATTTTATTTTCAGATGGAATTATTTCTTACAAGGAAGAGGATATGCATTGTGTGTTGGGCTGTCAATTCGAAAAGGAATATAGACACTCCAAGTAGTAAATTAAGGAATTGGTAAACTGTTAGAATAATAAAAATTAAGGTAAAAAAACCTGATCATTAACAGTATACATAGTGTTGTTCGATCTCGTAAGATCGAATTTTCTTATTTGTTTATCAGCCAGAGACAAGAAGGACGACAAAGCAGTGCCAATTCCCAAATACGTATGCTTACAGATGTTCCAACTGCCACGGGGTGTGTTAGTCTGTGACCAAGTTTAATCATGTTCCAGACCAGTAGTGTCTGTCTACGAATTCCTCTTAACAAAATGATTTTCTTAAATAAAAGTTATTTTAAATAATATAAAAACATTAAAAAATATATTTTAAAGTTTTTTTACTCAATATACAAACTTATTTATGAAAGTTGAGATGCGAATGTGTGATTAGCAGAGGCATATAAAAGACATGCACTAAAAAGACTATAGATGTTTGACTTCTCCTGGCGTGCTAGAGAGTTAGATATGTTACATGAACTATAATTAATCTCATACTATAAGATATATTTTATGTGACAAACTCGATTATAATTGAGCAGGTCAATTATTTTGCACAAACATATGAGTACGACTGCACATCAAAAATGTTTTAGAGAGAGGAATCTTGTGGGAGGCAACGGATCTCATCTCTGAGGAGGTGGTATATACTATATACTTCTGTTGAGCAGTAAACTAAAATTAATAGCAGTAGTTGACTTAAAGAGAGGACCAATTATAATGTCTAGTAGATACCGGTGCTTTCATCACCCCTAATCGGTCCATGGTCGGGTGACGGGCACCTTGTTTTAATCAATTTGTAGTCAAATAGTAAATTAGGCTTTATTTTAATTAGCATTTCGAGAAAGCTCCATCTCTTTTTAAATATTTTTTTATAGACCTAGATTAAATGAGTAAAACCTCAATTATCCTATACTTTTACAAGGTGAGCACGTCCCGACTATTTGACTACAAGGTAGTAAATAAAACCCGGGTTAAGTAAGTAAAATCCCGACTATTTTAGATTTTTACAAGGTAAACACGTCTCGATTCCAATCCGAAACCCGCAAGATAGATCTCAAGTTTTTGTCACCACGTCATCCTTTTTAAAAAGTATTTTTATAATAAAAATATATTTAATACGGTATCCCATTAAAAATAGCAATAATAGTAATAGTAAAATGTTGCATGCAATGATGTTCGTCATTCGGTTTGCATATATCCAATGGAAATTTTGAAGAAGATTGTTTATGCCTTAAATTAAAATCGTTAAATTATTATTATTTATTTAAACAAGCTCCTTTGATTAATTGCGCTTTTCGAAACGGCGACAGATGATTGTATATTGGACCCGAAGAATAACGTGAAGCCATCACAAAGAAGTACAATTGCTAAACATTGCTAGCTGGCATAAGAAGTATAATTGCTGAACAAAAAAAATCCTGTTACTAATTAATTAGTATTAGTTTAACTTTAATTAATAAATCATGTTTTTCAAATAATAAAAATATTATTTTTATTTTTTAAATCAGTGCATTAAAATATTCTATAAACAACATAAAAAAACAAATTTATCTTTTTTTTCAAAAAAATAAACAGTGACATCGACTCGTCTTCACTCAAGTTGCCGTCCAAACAGGACCATAGCGCCTGACCTCCACGGTGGATTTCGGCTACGTATCGTTATAAAACAGCTCGTTGCCTGCCGGCCTTTTGATTAATAAAAACATTTCTGATTCGATCAAGAGACCAGATGTTGCCACGTCTGACGCCACGCTTAGGTCATCCTTCGCTGTATCGTATTTCCAAATCCATCTGATGGGTTTTATTCACAATTTTTTATGTGTATATATATATATATATATATATATATATATATATATATATATTGTTTTTTTAAACGAGCAAGCTGAATAAATTTTATATTATTTTTTTTTGTAAAATCATCATGATTGTTTAAATAATACTTGCTATTTATTATTAATGAAGATTCTTGGATTATGAGTTATGACTATGGACAAATAAAGAAATTAAATCGTGTTCCCAGCAGCTCCAAAGTTTTTTAAATTCAATGAATATATAACTAATTAAAGGGAAATATCGCAAGCTTCACTGCTAAGATCATGTTTGTAATGCGTTTCAAAAGTATTTGAAAAAACATGTTTTTTTAATTTATTTAAAATTAAATATTTTTGGTATTCTAGATCATTTTCATATGCTGATGTCAATTATATTTTTTTTAAATATTATTTTTGAACATAAAAATATTTTTAAAAACAATCTCAACCACACTCTCAAACAGACATTAAATTATACGATCCCTTTTAATGCCGATTCATACTAATTAACTTTTGGGAAATCCTTCTTTGTTAGATAGTATAATAATCAATAATTGTAACTCAATTTCCATAAAAAAAAAGGTCAACTGATAATTGAAACACAAAGTAGCCATGGATCATGATAATACATTAATATTTTTTTCCAATACAGTTTAATATAATATTCATATTTTATCGGACCTTCTATATATGTCAAAAGTCTCAACAATCTATAGACTTTTATAAAAAGGATGGTGTAAATCTCTGTCTTTATATATATATATATATATATATAGCTTGTTTGTTGCTTAATGGAATCGAAAAATAAAAAGAGTGTACTTGGCTGCTTAATGAAATTAATAACAAAGTGCCTATAAATAGGCTTTATATAATGCATAATGAACCCACTAACTCACATCATAATTAACCCACTAACTCATGATTCTAGCAGCACAAACACAATTTTCTTAGCCACCAAAGCAAATTCCTAAAGACTAGGTCCATTATGACTAAATCAACATAAAACAAACAATGAAATAAATAAATAAATTTTAACACCCTCCCTTAAACTGTAATTTGCAAATAACAGTTTAAAAAGAAATCATCCTTCTGCAGTGCTCTTGATTATTGCTGATCGCGAATATCCAAGTAAACCACATAATTTCACAAATACAGCAAGTTTGAGGGGTTTGGTCTGTATATCTGTAACGTGATCTTCACTTCTACAATAAACTAGATTAATCGTTCCATCATTGCTGACATCTCGCAAGAAATAATATCTTACATCGATATGTTTGCGTCTTCCATGTAACACTGGATTTTTGGAGAGTTTGATTGCTGAGTTGTTATCACAAAATACTGTTGTAGTTCCAATTTGCTGAAACTGTAGTTCTTCAAGAATTCTTCTTATACAAATAGATTGACATGCATAGGCTATGACATCAATGAATTTTGCTTCTGTTGTTGATAAAGTAACAATTTGTTGCTTTTTTGAAGACCATGAAACAACATTTGTTCCTAACATAAAAACAAAACCTGAAGTGCTTCTCCTGTCATCTTGATCACCTGCATAATCATTGTCAATAAACCCAACCAGCTCCATCTTTTCACCTTTCTTGTAGAACAACCTAAAATCCTTAATTCCTTGTAAGTAACGAAGGATCCTCTTGTCTATTAGCAAGTGCATTTCTGTTGGATTCTCCATATACATTATCAGAGTGTTTGGGAGTGAGGTGCGACTGTTGGTGTAGGAAAAGTTGTTGTTTTGGATTCTCCATATGCATAATGAACCCACTAACTCACATCATAATTAACCCACTAACTCATGATTCTACATTGACAAATTGCACTACTTCTATGCCAAGAAAGTAATGCATCAAACCAAGATCGGACATCTCAAATTCAATCATCATAGAATTTTTGAAATCCTTAAACATACCAGCATCATTTCCAGTAAATAGAAGGTCATCTATATATAAGCAAATAATAAGCAATTTCCCCTCATCTCTTTTAACAAATAACGTATGCTCATATGGATATTTATGGAAGCCTTTTCTTAGGAAATAAGACTCAATGCGACTATACCAAGCTCTTGGAGCTTGTTTTAATCCATAAAGATCCTTTTTAGAGCGATATACTTTATGCTCATATTCAATCTTAATATGACCAAGGGGTTGATTGACAAATACCTGCTCCTCCAGGTTTCCATACAAGAATGCCGATTTGACATCAAATAGGCCACAAATTATGTGCAACTAATGGAATTAGCAACTGAATTGTATCATGTCTTGCAACAAGAGCAAAAACTTCTATATAATCAATTCCATATTCTTGCTTATACCCTTTAACTACCAATCTTGTCTTATACTTATCAATTTCTTCTGTTAATTTGGTTTTGAAAACCCACTTTACGCCAATGAATTTTGTTCTTGTGGAAGATCAGTCAGCTCCCAGGTGTCATTTCTTTCGATGACATCAATATCATCATCCATTTCCTTTCTCCATTTTTCTTCTTTGACAACACTTTCAAAAGTTGTAGGATCACAATTTACAAACAAAGCAAAATATGTGATTGAATCTTCAATCCTAGTTACCTTATAGTCTTCCATTCAAGCAGGCCTCTTACAAATACGAGGACAAGATTGTGCTTCTGCCGTGGTTGGGAAAGTTTTAGTAGCTCCTATTGTTGACAATATTTCAGCAGCTGTTGTGTGAGTTTCTGAGCATGTTGCTGCATAAGAGCTGCTGGTGTTGGCTTTATTTCTGTATCAATGTCCAGAACAGTACGTATAGGTTGCTACCTATCCTAGTCTCAAGTCTTTGCCTTATCAAAAACAACATCGCAGTTGGTCACAATCCTTTTTGTGAGTGGATTGTACAATTTATAAGCTTTGGAATACTCACTCATGCCGAGAACACACACTTTTCACCTTTATCATCTAGTTTCTTTCTCTTCTCATCCAGGACATGTGCATAAGCTATGCAACCAAAAATTCAGAAGTGATCAACAGTTGGTTTCCTCCCACTCCAAGCTTCCTTAGGTGTCATGTTTTGAACAAAAAAAGTAGGACTTCTGTTCAGCATATGAATGCTTTAATTTACTGCCTCTGGCCAAAAATTCTTTTGAATTTTTCCTCTTTCTAGCAGACTCCTCACCATGTGAGGACTTCTGTTCAACACATGAATGCTCCAATTTACTACCTCTGGCCAAAAATTCTTTGGAATTTTTCCTCTTGCTAGCAGACTCCTCACCATGTTGAGAATTATTCTGTTTTTCCTCTCGGATACACCATTCTACTGTGGTGTATCTGTAAGTTCCTTTCGAATGCCACACTGCATAAAAAGCTTCAAATTCCTGTGAATAATATTCTCTACCACAGTCTGGTCGTAGGGTCTTAACGGGTTTTCCTGCTTTATTTTCCACTTGAGCTCTAAAGCTTTTAAACATATAAAAAGCTTGTGACTTGTGCTGTAAAAAATAAACCCAAGTTTTTTGTGTGAAATCATTGATAAAGGTGATTAAGTAGTTTTTACCTCCATTTGAAGATGGAGTAATCAGTCTACAAATATCAGAATGTACTAGCTCGAGAACATGCTTTGCTATCCACGATTTTCCTTGAGGAAATTGAGAATGATGTTGTTTGCTAATAGCACATTCTTCACAGATTTGAGAAGGAATGTCAGTTTCTGGAAGTCCTTTCACCATATTTTTCAGTTGAAGAGTCTTTAGGCCACTAAAATTCAAGTGACTGTGGAAAAAGTGCCAAAGCCATGAAGAATTTTTTATTTCAGCCATGAAATAAGGCTAAGATGACATAATTTCTAATGGAAACAACCTATTTGAACTCATTTTTACTACAACAATTACTCCTCTCAAAGGATCATAAATTTCACACATACCATTTTGTATAGTTATCATATATCCTTTTTCTTGCAATTGACCAACACTCAATAAATTGCTTTTTAAATCAGGAACATAAAGGACATCAAAAATTGTTTCTACAAAGTCATTCTTGGTTTTAATCTCAATATAAAGTTATCACCAAAACTTATTGTAGAATTAAAATCTTCATTTAAATAAATAAAAGATGACTTACACCCAAACACATTTCAGATCCCTACTTCTGCTTCTGAGTAGTTTCCACAACCATTAATAAAAATTCTTCTTCCTTTTGTTCGACAAAATGTGATAGTTCACCTTTTCCATTAGGCATCCTAACATAGCATTCAGATTGGTAATGCCCAAACTTGTGACATCTAAAACATTCAACCTTGGATTTGTCAACTTGTTGAATCCATCCTCTGCCTCTGTTTTGTCCTTCAACTGCCATGAAGTGTCCTCTACCTTCTCCTATGCCTCTGCCATAATTGTCAACAGCTCTGAAGTAGTGTATATGACCGTCTCCTCTGTCTCGTCTCTTCTTGTCTCTGCCCCTCCTTCTGCCTCTTCCATGAAAATTTGATGAATGAGAATAGGTTACAACTTTCAGGGCTTGCTCATTTGTATGTGAGCCTTGATTCATTTTTTGTTCATGAACGAGTACGGAGTTTTGCAGTTCATCAAGGGAGAGTTTTTCAATATTTTTTGACTCTTTGATTGAATAGGCGACATAGTCAAATTTTGGTGCTAGTGAACACAATTTTTTTCCAACAATGACATTATCATCCATCTTCTCACCATGGAACCTCATTATATTGCTTATCTCTATCATCCTGCCACAGTAGTTGGTGACTAGTTCCCTAATTTGCATTTGTAGGGTTTCAAAATCCTTACACAAGGCTTGAAGTTGGGCATACTTCACCCTTATAGATCCTTGATATTTTAGCTTCATGGAGTTCCATATATCTTTGGAAGTTTCTTTGCTAAGAATGGTTTCCAAGATGGGATGATCGATGGCCTGAAACAAATAGTTTTTTGCCTTCAAATCCTTAAGTTTTCTTCCTTCCAGCTTTGTCTTATGAGCATCTGTCAAAACTCCAGTAAGTGCATGGGCTCAATTCCAGCTTCAACAATTGGCCAATATTCCTTTGACCGAAGTTGAATTCTCCATTAACATGCTCCAATGGTCATAGTGACCATCGAAATGTGGGATAATTGTTGAAAAATTTGGTTTCTCAATTTAGAGATTTTGGCTCTCTCTCGTCTGGTAACGATTTAGGAAAGTTTAGTGATTTGGGAATTTGGGTTTCTCTTGTCTGCTCACGAATAGAAATTGAAGGGATTTGGGTTGCTCTCATCTACTTTGATTCCGTCTGCTCACGATTAGTGAATTAGGGATTTTTGGGGTTAACTCTCGTTAGGCTTTGATACCACTATTGCTTAATGGAATCAAAAAATAAAAAGAGTGTACTTGGTTGCTTAATGAAATTAATAACAAAGTGTCTATAAATAGGCTTTACATAATGCAGAATGAATTTACTAACCCACATCACAATTAACCCACTAACCCATGATTCTAACAACACAAACACCACTTTCTTAGCCACCAAAGCATATTCCTAAAGACTAGGTCCATTATGACTAAATCAATATGAAACAAACAATTAAATAAAACAATGAAATAAATAAATAAATTTTAACAGTTTTGTATATTCGTAAGGTTCGTCTGTTTTTGTTTATTTTATTTTATAACAAGTCCTAGAAAAGAAAAAATAATTATTTTGAAATATGTCGATCTTAAAGTATAAGGTCGTGGATCAATTTACACATGAATTACATATTTCTTGAAAAATCATATCCATATCTACCTTTATATATTTATAAATTGCTAAAAGATTGAAATACTATAGAGGAAAATCAATCGCCTGCATGACATAATTTGTTGTGAAGTAAAGGAATGTGCGATATAACTTCAAAACACAGTTAATTATATCACTCGCTAAACATAAAAATACACCGGCAAGAATCCCACGTATGCCAAATAGGATCCACTACTAAGAGATTTGACCAATCTAACGGTGAAAACCCTACTAATCAATTCCAGCATATCAGGCTTGACTTGAAAGATCTGTCAGGCAGGGGAGGAGAAGCCTTGTTTAAAGAGTACCAAACATTCTTACGGCAATGAATCGAACTCAAGTGAAGACAACCGGGTCCTGCCGGCTAATGATGACATGGCATAAGTGCTGACGTGGTCATAAAAGAATGCCCAGTCAAACTCAAAGTGGTTGTGGACATTTTTTTGGGTAACTGCCATTCCGATTGACGGGGCTTTAGGTGTAATGTTTATGCTTGCATGCGAGGTTAAAACTTTGTCAAAAACATGATATTTCATAACTGTTTTGGTAATGCTATTTTGATTTATTTTTAAAATATATTTTTATTTAGAAATGTATTAAAATAATATTTTATTATTATTTTTAAAAAATAATTTTTGACATCAACTTATAAAAATGATTTAAAAAATACTAAAATAATTTAATTTAAATAATTAAAAACATATTTTTTTCAATTTTTTTCAATTTTTTTTAAAAACATTTTTGAAACGCAATGTCAAACAGATTTGTTTTTGATGATTTCTTCCATAAGAATAGCAGTGGAGTATTAATTGTTTTAATAAAATATTATCATTAAATTATGTAGCATTTATCATAAGAAAATGATTTCAAATTAAAACAGTAATTTTAATAATGCCATGTCATAACTTATTGAAGACATAATAAGGAACTGCATTAATTTTAATTATTTCTAGCATTATTTATTTTGGAAAGGTGTTTTTTTCCTCCTTATATATTTTTTTTTAATCACTGCATTTCATTAAATGAAATTATGGTGATCTTATCAGATATAGAGTCGATATAACTTCCATAATTGCCTTACTTCTAATGTGTAGCAAAAGTTGGAATAATAATAATAATAATAATAATAATAATAATAATAATAATAATAATAATTAAAAAAAACCCGTTAAAGATAATATTCGATGATGCAAGCAAGGGCATCAGTGTAAAGGTGGACATTCATTATTGAACAGTCTTGCCTGATTGAGACCTCTGAAATGTGTATATAAAACCGAACAAGCATGGAATCAACAGCCCAAGCTTAGTCTTAATTAAAGCCTTAAAGACATTTACTTAGCTTCCCTCGGCTGTCTCTTGTTTCAGCCATTTCCTCTCTCCAAAAACCCCTTTTAAAATTAGCACTCAGAGCGAGTTGATGCACAGTCACTCATCGTGACACATTAGCTAGTTTTATCAGTTCAGCTGAGCCATGGCCATGGCTATAGATGGAACTGAATTTGAGCTCGACTTTTCCAGCTATAGCAGCACAACCACAACCACAACCACAACCACAACCACCACTGCAACCCCCGCCACTTCCACCGAAAATGACCATGGCTGCAATTGGAATGACTGGTCTCCCATGGTCGACTGGGAGGCCTTATCAGGTGCCCACGATGACTTTCAAGATCTCATCGATTCCATGATGGATGATGGAGCGTTAATGAATCAAGGCATTCGCTTGACGCCAGACACAAGCAACTCCATGTCCACAAGCGACACTCTGCTTGTGGATGAAGAAACAAGCTGCAGCGACGATTTGAAGGGCTTGCGGTTAGTTCATCTATTGATGGCTGCGGCCGAGGCACTTACCGGTCTAAACAAGAACCGTGATCTGGCTCGGGTGATATTGGTTCGGCTCAAGGAGTTGGTGTCCCCAAATGATGGAACCAACATGGAAAGATTAGCTGCTCATTTCACTGACGCCTTGCAAGGTTTACTTGAAGGCAGTGGAAGTATTCGCGGTCATAAACATCTTTCGGTAATCAACAACGGGCCCTACCATCATCACCATCGCGACGATCCTCCTCATCATCAAAGCGATGTTCTTGCAGCCTTCCAGCTACTGCAAGACATGTCGCCTTATGTCAAGTTTGGGCATTTCACTGCCAATCAGGCTATTTTAGAAGCTGTAGCTGATGATAGAAGGATTCATATTGTGGACTATGATATCATGGAAGGGATCCAATGGTCTTCTTTGATGCAAGCTTTAGTCACCAGGAAGGATGGCCCACCAACCCCACATCTTAGGATCACAGCTTTGTCAAGGGGTGGGAATGGCAGGAGGTCTATCGGGACTGTCCAAGAAACGGGACGTCGTTTGCTGGCTTTTGCTGCATCCATTGGTCAGCCATTTTCTTTCCACCAGTGTAGGTTAGACTCTGACGAGACATTTAGACCATCTGCTTTGAAGCTGGTTCGCGGGGAGGCATTGGTCATGAATTGCATGTTGCAGCTCCCTCATTTTAGCTACCGGGCACCCGGTTCGGTCACTTCGTTTTTATCCGGGGCCAAGACACTGAACCCGAGGTTGATAGCTATGGTGGAGGAGGAGGTGGGGCCCGTTGGAGATGGAGGGTTTGTGAGTCGGTTCATGGACTCATTGCACCATTACTCTGCCTTTTACGATTCTCTGGAGGCGGGTTTTCCGATGCAGGGTCGGGCCCGTGCTCTGGTTGAAAGAGTGTTTTTGGGGCCACGAATTGCCGGGTCATTGGCTCGGATCTACAGGGCACGTGGAGAAGAGGGTTGCCCGTGGGCAGAATGGTTGGCTGTGGTGGGGTTTCAGCCAGTCAAAATAAGCTTTGCCAATCATTGCCAAGCGAAGCTCTTGCTGGGACTTTTCAATGATGGGTACAGGGTGGAGGAATTGGCTAGCAACAGGCTTGTCTTGGGCTGGAAATCTAGACGTTTACTATCAGCCTCTATTTGGACCTCTCCTTCCGACCCTGATTTGTAAACTGGCTGGCTGCTCCGAGCTGTAATTTTCTGAACCTTCTCAGCTAAAAACATGAAGGAGAGTGTGCTGCGATGTGTACTGAGCATAAACTTGCTGTTTTAGTTTCCGTTTTAGTTAATTGCTACCTTGTAATTATTCCCTTTTTAAATAATCGACTGCGTGTTTGAGAAATCTCAAAACCCTGTCCACCATGCTATTTTTTTTTCATTTTTTAAAAAAAGTCAAAAAATAAAATACAAAAAAAAACAGTAGGGTTCGCGGTTGCCGAGCTCTACGATGATCTAGTTTCCTACGTGTGATTGGTCTCTTGAGAGAACAAAATGCAGCTACCAAGCTGACATTCAAAGGGCATCTTTAATTTTTAATGCACGAGCACAGTGTTCCCTACCTAGAACAAGAAGTAACGGAGATAGGGCTTGCTGGTGGTAGGCATATTCCTCTCTTCCCATGCGTAACCACCCGCAATAGTCTTGGAAGACTTCCCTGCATGTGCCAATAATGATCGAGATTATATAATATTATAAATTATATTTTAAAATTTTATCTAATAATTTAAAGTTTTTTTTATGAAATAGTTCTTTAATACGATATCAGAGTTTTGCTAACCTAGTAGTCACAAGTTCAAATATTACCATTCATTTTATTCAATAAAAATTAATCCCAATATAATATGGATCTGTACAAGTTTCAAGTTTAAAAGATTTTTAGTGGATGTGTGCGAAAAAAAACATCACTTCACAGCTTAAATAAAATAATTATTTAACACCATCATCTATTGTTTTTCATCGAAATAAAAGGCAATAGATTATCATTGCCTATGAGCCTGGTGGGGTGCTTACGTAATCCTTGTCTTTTGGAACAAAATTCTTAAACAATTTCGGGACTTCATGCAAAAAAGTTGCGACAATTTTCCATTATCGACGAGATGGCATTCCACTTGCTTCATATAGATAATATAAAGCCTCAACAACTACTAAACATACGTATATTCCTTGGGTTATGCGATTAAATTAAATTAAACTGCCAGCTCTCTGTCTGTATCATCACCCTTTTTGTTCAATCCAACAGACGACGACCTCCAATTTGATAGCAATATTATTCCGTCAACTATTAAACTATTCGTGTTAATGTGGAGCCAAAACAATGGTTTGGCCCCATCATCTTCTTCTTACTATTTCAGCCTATTACGACTTGTTTAAGAAAAATCTTGGTTTTAAGAAAAAGTAAAACAATGCAGGTAACATGGTTAAAAAACTAAGTTGACCTGGTGACTTGGTTGACTCAGTAATACCTGGTTAAAATATAGTTGTGACCTCTTGAATATTTGTTTTTAAAAAAAAATAACAAAACATTTTGATAAAAAAGAAAAGAAGAAAAGAATTTGCTGAGATGATCTAGAACCTAGGACTTGCATGCACTGAGTTTACAAACTCTCATAGCAAGGATTCATTCTCTACACGACAGGATCCCCTTGCGAAATGAATTGAGACATCCACGTTATGGGCTGAACATGAAATCTTGAAAAACAATATTGTACATAATTAATGTGATTGGTATTGTAATTAGGATAATTTTTAACTGAAATTACATTAAAATAATTTATATATAATTTTTAATTTTATTTTTGATATTAACATATCAAAATCATCTAAAAACACCTAAAAATATATCAATTAAAAAACATAATCTAAAAATCATATATTTTTAAGATAATATACACGATCATATATTTTTTTTTACTTAAGAAACTTGTATTTTTTAATATAAAGGAGACTTTTGAAACTAATCCCAACAAGTTAAGACTTAATTTGCCCTCTTCAATTTCCTCCATGAACGAAGTACAGGTTGCAACTTTGAATGTTGAGAGTTAGACTTGGGAAATGAGAACACATAGGAAGGAAGCCTAAACAACTCAACTTAGTAATCAATCAACAATATGATACTCAGTAAAAATGACAAGATTCTTCTTCTCAAGCCTTCTAGAACTTCTAGATCTATCGCTCCACGTACCAATTTTCTTTCCAGCTTTCAATTACAAAAACATGGTCACTATAAAATTCTTAAACAAGGCTCGTTTTCGTTATCATAAATAAATTTGGTGTGATTTTTACATTTCAACTCTTAAGCTAGAGAGGAGAGAGAGAAACAAAATTGTCTGAAAACAGCAAAAGGATAAAAGTTATCACCACTTTTCGACAACCAAATTCATTATTTTTGGTGTCAGCATGCTCCCATGAAAGAGAGGGGTTTGATGATGGTGGGGTTTTGTTGGTCTCTAAACGTGTCTTCGAGGGTAGATTTGGGTTCCATGTTTTTTTATTTTTTTCAATCCATGTTGAATCTCGGTTTAATAACTTTTTTATTGAGCTTTTTTAGGGTTATGAGGTGGTTTAAAAAGAGTTTCATGGTGTGATTTATGTGTTTACAAGTCAAAAATAGATTTTTGGATCTGAGAACTCTCTCTCTCTTGATTTTTCGACTACTAAAGTGGTGATCATATTGCCACGCGTCATCTAGGTTTTTTTATTCTTCAAAATAACGTTGGGCAAAATGAATAACCAGTGCTTACGTTTCTGAGTTGCTATACATCAGATCTAAAAGGCATGTAATAGCCGGTTGAAGGAGAGATACAAAGATCATCTTTTGATCCATCTAGATATTGATATGGATTTAAGGTTGACTTGATAGAAATCAGGTATATAAACTCTCTAACACTATGATAAAATACTTACAAACGACCCATAATGTTTCAACCATTGGATGCTTGTGATCAATTTTGAGCACTCAAACACTAGAGTTCGCGATGATGTGAGATTAAGAGTATAGGATTGTACAACCCATCTTATTTAAGAATATAGAATGACTCAATGTTGATTATCAAGAACTTTGTTAAGTGGTAATGGATATGAAATCACGGATCATAGGTATCTCTTAATTAACTTCATGGTCTTGGTGACGACCTCCTCCTCCTCTAACACCTTTCTATTTTAGTTTTATTGTAATTGAATGTATAAATGTTTAAATTTGTAATAAATATTTGATTTTTGTATTAAGATAATTTATTTTTATATAATTTTAATTATTTTACTACTTTTGTTCAATATATATATATCTATCTATATATATATATATATATATATTAAAAAATATAATTAAATAACCATTTATATTAAAAAATATTCTTAAATAATTAATGAAATTATTATCAAGAGTTGGGAAAGAAATACAACATATGTCATTGTTATTGTTAACTCAACAATGGAATAATTTTGTTGGTACATTTCAAAGTGTTGGAAACTAATTACTGAAAATGTCATTGCTATTCTTATCTCATCAATGACATTATAAATGGTTTTTTGTTGGTGATATATAATTTGTCCAACAGAAAAATAAAAACACCAATGTCATTACATATAGAATTACATTGGTAAATTTACTATTGACGGACTCACCAACAGATTATAAATTACTGAAGAAAGTTTTCTCAATGGACAATTTATGTTTGTGATCATGTCGGTAAAATAAGTATTGATGGACTTTTAATGTATATATTGACTGAAATGTTTGGTATAATTGTTAGATTTGGTAGTGAATTGTTGTTGTTAGAGAAATCTAAACATGATTGTTTTTTAAATATTTTATTCAAATTGTAGATTGTGATTTTATGCACGATAAGAATTTTTTTTTCCTTTGATTTCTTTTATAATTTCATTATTTAACATTGAATTTTTCTTTAATTGTTTAATTCTTTTTTTTTTATTTTATATTTTAATATATGATCAATTTTGAGCTAGTCCTCATAACTTTTTTTAGTATGCTTTTTATGGAGTTATTTCGGTTGACTTAACTCAATTAAATATGTTGTCATATCAGTTCAATTGATGACAAGAAAATATGACTTGGCAAGATGGTTTAAGAAGACCATAAAATTGATTGAAAGGATGAATTGGTTGTCCAAGAAGATATATATGATTTGGCTAGTGATCATATGGGGGGGGGGGGGGTAATATTTATGTACCGACTCATCGAATCAATAATGAAATGTGTAAAGAAGCCAAATTATCAATACAAAACAATAATATCTTAGGGATTTTAAGGATCCATGTCCAATGATTTGTTTGAAACATGTTTTAAAAGTTGAGGTTGTTACCGACTCATCGAATCAATAATGAAATGTTTAAAGAAGTCAAATTATCAATACAAAACAATAATATCTTAGGGATTTTAAGGATCCATGTCCAATGATTTGTTTGAAACATGTTTTAAAAGTTGAGGTTGTTACATGAAATTGCTTTTATGATGGTGCTGAGATTCATGATGACTTTTATCTCTAAAATGGCAAGATGAAATTTGGATAAAGTTTGTATAAAAAAGTTCAACTAAAATCTCATTAATTGGGAAGGTTTCCATTGGGAATTAAAGTAGAAGAAAAATATTAGCTTTAAATATAACAAGGGGTTAAAATAATATAAAAGATAATAATATGAGTTACATGAAAAGGGATATGAGATGATGAAGCATGGTAATGATGAGTATAGATTTGGAGAGATGCTTAGCGGTTAATAGTGCAAAAGGTTGAAATGACAAATTATGCTTTAAGAAAACACGTGTAGTTGATCATAATAAATTGAATTTCAAAAAATCAAAAAGACATAAATATGTTGCGGAATGAAATGTAAATTAAATGTATTATGAATTAAAACAATTGTGTAAACTTAGATATGGTTATGTGATATATGTTAAATTTAAATATAATAGGAATTGGAATAATGATGTGAACCATATATTACCATGAAATATGCATACATAATTGTATGAGTTAAATGTGTTTGGAGGAAATGATTTGTAGTATGAATTAAACATGTTGTGAATAAGAATTTCCATGATGTTGCTATGATAATTAAATGAGTACAATGATAAAATAAGAGTTCATCAAGAGGTTGAAACTAAATTTAATGGAAATGGGACATAAATTGATGTTTATACAAAAAGATAGTGAAATTTGAATTACTTATATCATTGATATATATGTGTGTTTAATAAGTATTGATAGCAATATGCTCTAATATTATAAAAATTAATTGTATTTCAGGTTTATCACAAACTCAAATACAACAAAAGATCTACATAACATTTTTGGGTGATGATGGTGTAATTTCAATATGTTGGCTATCTTGTTGTAATGTGATTTTGAGAATAACTTGTTTATAAATGAAACCACTACTAAGGATATTCTTAACTTAATTATTAATTTTCTTAAATTAGGTTTGTATATAACATTAAACCTACCCTAGCTATTAAATGAATATTGTATGTAAGTAGTTCATAATGTTCTTATATTTTATTCATGTCACTTGTTGTAAATGGTACATACTACAACTTAATATGAAATGTGAAATGAAAAATTAAGAAGGATAAATGAATTATATTTTTGATCGGAAATATAATTGGTTAAAGTTGAAGAAGTCTAATATATATATATATATATATATATATATATATATATATATATATATATATATATATATATATATATGAGAACCTCTGTCAAAATATCAATAAAATCCTAAATAATATAAAGATCAAAAAATGATACTAATATGTTCAAAAATATCACCTTGTTTTCTTGAGTTCAAGGCTTAAACAAGTTCAAAATTTATTAAAATATCAAAATATTACATTATGTTTGCTTGTCTTTTTGCCGTGTCTCATAAGGTAATTAGAGTTCTATTTGTGCACTTTGTGATATATGCATGGGAACTTGTTGTACAATTATGACAAAATCATTAAACATCTACACCTTATAGGAGAATTGTTGGAGACATGGGGAGCTGATGTACTAGTTATGAGGAGATTAATTATTCTCCCATGTCTTAGAGTTTTATGCCATTGATAAAGTCAAGAGAAACTTCAAACATAAATTAGACTTTCCATGGTTGTGTTTGAAGTTGATGGATGGTTAGATTTAACTATGTTTCACGAGTTTTTAAAGAAGTCTCATATTGGAACATGAGACCTTTTAATGCTTAAGTTAACATATATAAGAAAATTACAATGTATAAAGAGAGAAAAAATATATGTGAAGAGATATTATGTATCTTGCCTGTGTATGGAGTCCACGAATGAGAACCTAGAATTTATATGATTCAAACATATCGTAATAACATGGTGAACTTGTAATAATTTTAGGAAGAAAAGTGTTTTTCTAGAAAATTGATTAATATGTATTGTGTTATGTTTTTTATCAGTTGTTATTTGTGAATACATTTGTGGTAATATTTTTTCTTGAAAGTTTTCATTGGTTAATTGTTATGCCATGCATGTTATTGATGAAGATATCGGTCGATGATAATATTATAAAATAATATTGACATAGAAAAGTGATATTTGATTAAATAAAAACATTGTGTGCATGAAAGTTTGTGTGCATGCCTGGCATAACTATGTAATAAAGAAAAAGAAAAAGAAAAAGAGAGAAAGGAGAAAAAACAAAGAAAGAGAGAGAGAAATGAGCAATAAGGTTCACTTAGTAACTAAAAATGCATTAAGATGAATTATTTTGCGTGGAATATATGATTTTTGGCCATGCGAACTAGCCATTATCTAGCTATCTGGGCATCATGTCTACTTGGAACATGTTAAAATTTGGATTTTTCTTTTTCTTCTTTTAAAACCATCACAGATGCATATAAATTCTGCAATGTTTCGAACTGGATATTACAATGTATCTTGGATTCATACCTGGTTTGACATTGCGTTTGTTTTTGAAAAAAAAATGATTTTTTTTATTTTAAATTAATTTTTTAGTGATTTTAGATTATTTTCATGTGCTGATGTCAAAAATAATTTTCTAAATTAAATCTAAATAAAAAATACTTTTAAAAATAAACTCAACTACACTACCAAAACAATGTGTGATCAAGTACGGGATCTCTTAACCAAATACTGCTCCTAGCCATTTCAAGCCGCCAATAATGGTATGGCTGAAGCCACTTTATACTTTGAACTAGCTAAATTGTCTGCACTACGTTGCAGGCTGATTAAATAATTTTATAATTGTTGGGATTAAAACAATTCATAGGTTTTGGTAGTTCAAAAATAAAATATAACAACTATAAATGCAAGATTTGATATAATGAAACACAACAACATACTTTATTATAACAATAACAACATCGAAGCCTTAACATATAAAAATATCATTATTATTTCTAAAACAATAAAAATGATTAAATTACCCTAAGAAAAAAAAAAGAAAACATTAACAAAAAAGAAAGCAACAAAAAAACTAAAATTATTATTATTATTATTATTATTATTATAATTGGTGAGGGGGATTCAATCAAAGAATAAAAAAAGCCTTAGAGCAAACAAAAAAAATAAAAAAATGATAAAATATTAGCTAAAAAAATCATTTGACATGAAAAAAAAAGAAAACAAATGAAAAAAAATCAGAAATATCAATTTTCAAATGATCATAAACACAAATTAAAATTTAAGAACAATTTTTTTTTAAAAAAATGTCACCTCAACAAAAGAGAAAATAATAAATTAAAAACCAAAGCGAAGAGCACACATATATAAACATGGACAAAGATAGGGATTATTTAAGAAATAGAAAAAAATAAAGGAATTAAAATATAAGGGCCGAAATGAAAACCAAATATATTATCAATCTCAATTAAAGGACAAAATTGAAAAAATCAATCTTTTGTACCGAAAATATTAAGGGATTTAAAACCAAACCCAAAATTAAAAGAATAAGAACTGAAATGAAAACATAATATATAATCAATTGCAATCGAATGACACAATTGAAACAAATCAAATTTACATAACAGAATAAGGATCATACAACACAAAAATTAACGATTAGGGACTGGAATGAAACAATCATAAAAACCAAGGGGTTGCCATGTAGTTCAACGTGAAGGAGAGAGAAAGGGGGGTGAAAGTTCAACCGACCACAGTAATGTCTCCGCCCATCTTATGAGGCCACACACCACACCATTAGAAAGAGGACACGAAGACACCTGATGAATATTTTTTGTCACTGGAATACGCTGCACGCGCCGCTCAAAGTGTGTGTGAGGCTTAATAATGTGGGCGTGTGTGTCCACGCGCACACACTATTCAGAGAAAAATAATAAAAAATAATGGTGAATTACTGGAACACTTCTACAACCAACTCTTTAATTTTGTCTTATTGGGGGTTAGATTCGTATTTAGATATTTTCAAAAATATAAAATCTAAAACAACGGTGTAGGCAAACCGTGGTTTTGTCTTATTTGAGGGTAAAAGAGTTATTTTACTGTGCAATAAAATGTGAAATTACTGTGGCACCCCCTCCGACAGCTTCTGTTTTTTATCTTATTTGAAGGCAAAAATGTTATTTTACTGTATAAAAAAAATCAAATAAATCATTATTTGCCGGAACCAAATCAACTCAAAAACCGAATGGATCCAAAAACACTATTGCAATCCAGTCACAAGCTACTGTAATAACCCTGATCAGTGTAGTATATGTTATAATAAATAAAAAATCACTTGTGAAAGTTGGAGTAAAATTTTTCCTTTAAATAAAAAGAGTGGGAGGGTCAAATCGTGGGGGACTTGCTGATTTGGTCTTGACTCTTGAGTAGAATCGAGTGTGGTGGTTCACAAAACTCGGCCTCTAGATAGAGGTAGAGCAGCCCCTTTGACGGTACTAGAACTTCTGACGTTGTGATGCAGAGTCAATGTCCGTGGACGCCTTGCAAAATGCCTATGCCACTGAGCTTTAAACCCTCGACATTCTCCGCCTTTTCATTTTCAAAGCAATTGCTTCTCCGCAGAAAAAGCATAGCCTCTACTGTCTCTACAAGGAGAGGAATCGCTTCTTACCCTTCTCTCATGGCCTCCTCACCTTCCGTTTCCACGACACAGAAGGATGCCTTTTCCACTCAAAACGACTCAACCCGGAAGACCCAACAGCCATTACAAGTACCCCAATCCCTTTTTATTTCTCTCTTAGCTAATTTTGTGCGCCCATCACTTATTTTCGATATGAGTTTTGTTTTTTATTCTATTTTTTGTGTGATTAACTCATATTTTCAATTTGCTTAATAATTCAGTTTTAGGGTCGAGATCCCTTTATGATTCTGTTTAATTCTTTTGATTCTGTTTTATGATTTGTCCAGTTTTGGATCTTTGTGTAGATTGTTTTGCTACCCCTCTTTTTATTTTCGTTTTCCGATCAAATGATTTGCTTGAATGATGGTTAATTGTTTGAGGAGCGTAAAAAAGAGAGTTTTTAGCTAAGGCACAAACAGGGGGTAGTTATTGTTGGAAAACTTTTAACTATTAGATTTGTCTTGCCGTTGGTTCGCAATGCAAATTGATGAGCAGTCTTAAGCCTCTTGTTTTGTTGGGCTATTGGAGCTCAAATTGAGTTATGGTGATAGGCTGGAGTTAATTGTTTTGGTTGGAGCTAAATTTGAGTTAGTTTTGTAATAACTAATGAAAAAACGTTATTTCTTCTCCGTGCTTCCTTCAAACTCAATCACAACTTGTACCGTGGTAATACATGCCTTGAAATCTATTGCCCTATTTTTCTCTGAACTGAAGATATATGGTCAAGCATTGTGGATTCCGTTAGTTTACGTCAATCCATCATATGAAGAAATGATTTCATTCTGCAATGGTTTGATGAATAGTTCCATATCAGGTTAATAAATCACACGCCTCCGCATCTTTGTTTTTGGAGCCCCCTTCTTCCTTCTAATTTCTTGACCTTTCGGCAGGTTGCAAAGCGTTTGGAGAAGTTCAAAACCACAATCTTTACACAGATGAGTTCGCTTGCCATCAAACATGGAGCAATAAATCTTGGTCAAGGTTTTCCCAACTTTGATGGTCCTGAGTTTGTCAAAGAAGCAGCCATCCAAGCTATTAAAGATGGAAAGAACCAATATGCTCGTGGTTACGGGGTTCCAGATCTCAACTCTGCCATTGCTGAACGATTTAAGAAAGATACCGGGCTTGTGGTGGACCCTGATAAAGAAATTACAGTTACATCTGGGTGCACTGAAGCAATAGCCGCAACTATGCTAGGCTTGATAAATCCTGGCGATGAAGTTATCGTCTTTGCTCCTTTCTATGATTCCTATGAAGCCACATTATCAATGGCTGGTGCCAAGATAAAGTGCATCACATTGTGCCCGCCAACCTTTTCTGTTCCCATTGATGAGCTTAAATCAGCCATCACAAAGAATACTCGTGCAATTCTCATCAACACTCCACATAATCCCACTGGAAAGATGTTTACTAGGGAGGAGCTTAGTACTATCGCATCACTTTGCATTGAGAATGATGTACTAGTTTTCACCGATGAAGTTTATGATAAATTGGCTTTCGAAACAGATCACATTTCTATGGCCTCTCTTCCAGGAATGTATGAACGTACTGTGACTTTGAATTCCTTAGGGAAGACATTCTCCCTGACTGGGTGGAAAATTGGCTGGGCAATAGCACCTCCTCACTTGACATGGGGAGTGCGGCAGGCACACTCTTTCCTTACTTTTGCTACCTCCACCCCAATGCAGTGGGCGGCTGCAGCTGCTCTCAGAGCCTCAGAATCCTACTATGTTGAGTTAAAGAGGGATTATCTGGCAAAGAAGAAAATTTTGGTTGACGGGTTGAAGGCTGTTGGTTTCAAAGTATTTCCATCAAGTGGGACTTACTTTGTCGTTGTTGATCACACCCCTTTCGGCCTGGAAAATGATATTGCATTTTGTGAGTATCTGATCAAGGAAGTCGGGGTGGTAGCAATCCCAACAAGTGTATTTTACTTGAACCCGGAAGATGGAAAGAATTTGGTGAGATTCACCTTCTGCAAAGATGAAGAAACTCTGAAGGCCGCAGTTGAGAGGATGAAGGAGAAGCTGAAGAGAAAATAATACCATTTGTGTGGGAATGGCAGTCTGAACTGCGATATTTCAATGATTGCTGCTGCGCTTAATATTTATGTGGGAGGGTAAGTAACCTTTTTGGGTGCCGATAAAGACAAATTAGTTTGCTAGCAGTTAACAGCATCAATAGAATAATAGCAGGCATCTTTTTCCCAAAATCTATTGGTATTCATCAATTTGATTATGGTGTCGTGTTCTCATGCTTGAATGTTTGTGTAACTTGCACTAGTCTCTAATGCCTGGATGTAGTCTTATGAAACTTTGAATTAGCTAAAAAATCTTTTAAAATTGTTTCGTTAGTTGATATCAAAATATATTTTAAAAAATATATATTTTAAAACTAAAAATATCAAATAAATTTAAAAAAAACTACCCTATCAAGGCCTGTTTATCTTAGGCTGTGGGCTGTGTAGTTGTGGCGGTGTTTTTTTTGGTTGCTTTCTCAAACAACGATAGCGTTATGATTTATTACTTGTGAGCCCATAACTATCGGCTTCCGTCTCCAGAGTCCATACTCGAACTAAAAGAATATCACCATGGGCTGTACGCTTTTTATTTATTTTCTCGCTTTTATTTTGAAATAAATATAAATAAAGAAAACAATTAAAATCGGACCTTTTATTTTTCTTGAGAACTTATAATTATTATTATTATTATTTTGGTGTAAAAGAAGTATTTCTCGTAAAGAATCTCGTTAAATTCGTTGGGATCCAGGAGGTTTTATTCTCATTAATCTCGGAGAATCGAGAGACAGAAACAGTAGAGATCCGTGGTGGACATTGAACTCCCACTCCTCCTCGGACTCACAAACCGTGTCCTGCTAGGACTACTATGCTTGCTTCCCCATTCTATAAATATATCGAACCTGGCCAGTTTAGAAAAGGAACCTCAATTAACCATGGCCGCCAAAGGACAGGTTGATCTTCTTCTACAGCTAGACCAAGCAAAAACTCAGCTCTACCACATCAAAGCTGTGATAATCTCCGGCATGGGATTTTTCACTGATGCTTACGATCTTTTCTGCATCTCTTTGGTGACCAAACTACTTGGCCGCATATATTACCAAGTTGAAGGGTCACCAAAACCAGGTGTTTTGCCCCCTAATGTAGCTGCTGCTGTTAATGGGGTAGCACTATGTGGGACTCTTGCCGGACAACTCTTCTTTGGGTGGCTCGGTGACAAGATTGGTCGCAAGAGTGTCTACGGAATCACGCTCATGCTCATGATAATATCTTCCATTGGTTCTGGCCTTTCTTTTGGGAGTTCACCAAAAGCAGTCATGGCCACTCTGTGTTTCTTTAGGTTTTGGCTTGGTTTCGGGATCGGAGGAGACTATCCACTCTCGGCAACCATAATGGCTGAATACTCTAACAAGAAGACTCGCGGGGCTTTCATTGCGGCTGTTTTTGCGATGCAGGGATTTGGAATTCTTGCCGGCGGAATTGTGGCCATGGCTGTTTCCGCAACTTTTCGCGCTGTATACAAAACTCCTGCTTACTCGGTCGATCCAATTGGCTCTACCGGGCCACAAGCAGATTATGTTTGGAGGATAATTTTAATGCTCGGAGCGTTGCCTGCTGCTCTGACCTATTATTCGCGCATGAAGATGCCCGAGACTCCTCGTTACACTGCCTTGGTAGCCAAGAATGCCGAGAAAGCCAGTCAAGATATGTCGAAAGTCATGGGCATGGAGGTGGAATCTCAGAAGGAGATAGGAGAGGAGAAGGTGATTGATAAACGCAACTCTTTTGGATTACTATCCAGGGAATTTCTTCGCCGCCATGGACTGCACCTGCTAGGGACAGCGAGCACCTGGTTCTTACTTGACATTGCATACTACAGCCAGAACTTGTTCCAGAAGGATATTTTCAGCGCTGTTGGGTGGCTTCCAAGGGCCAATACGATGAGTGCAATGGAAGAACTTTTCAAGATCGCCAGGGCTCAGTTCCTTATAGCACTCTGTGGCACAGTTCCAGGATACTGGGTCACAGTTTTTCTTATCGATCACATCGGTCGCTTCACGATCCAGCTGACTGGATTTTTCTTCATGACCGTGTTCATGTTTGTTCTGGCCATTCCCTACCACCATTGGACCCTGAAAGAAAACAACATCGGATTCATAGTCATCTATGGACTCACCTTCTTTTTCGCAAACTTCGGGCCTAATAGCACCACATTCATAGTGCCAGCGGAGATTTTCCCTGCAAGATTCCGGTCAACCTGCCATGGAATATCAGCAGCTGCTGGGAAGGCTGGCGCGATAATAGGGTCTTTCGGGTTCTTGTACGCCGCGCAGAATCAGGACAAGTCAAAGGTTGATCCAGGGTATCCGGCAGGAATTGGGATGAAAAATGCGCTGATGGTGCTTGGCATGGTGAATGTGTTTGGCTTTCTGCTAACATTTCTGGTTCCTGAGCCGAAAGGAAGATCCTTGGAGGAGGTTTCAGGGGAGAATGGAGAAGTTGATCGAGCACACTCCACTGGAGCTGAAGCAACTTCTGTCTAGATCTAGGGTTTTCTTCTTCTTTTCATTTTAGGTTAGAGTATGATGGTGTACCACGATCGTAAGAATTTATATCGTAAGATGTTTTTTTCCATTGAATCAGAAAGACGAGCTTAGATTGTATCAAAATCAGTGGTCAGGTCCAGTGTTCTTGCATCTTAGCTAGTGCCCTTGCTCTTGTCCATTAAAATATTTTCACATCGTAAACAATTTTACAAAGAATAGCTTGGATTATAAATTGGACCAACTAAATAAGCTGGCTTTATATAAACAATGCATTATCAACTTGGATTAAAGAGTAACAATTATAACAACAGGACTTTTATAGAATAATTAAGGAAAAAACAAATATATAAGAATCAAATTGAAAACACCAATTCATGAGAAAAATTTTAACATGTAGAAATTTTTAATTATTTTTACATAAAAAATTAATATAAATGCACACATCAAATCAAATAATTCAAAAACACTTTTGTTAATAAATTTTACTAATAAAAAAAGAATGAACGATAAGTAAAAATAATTGTTAATAAAAAAAAATATTTTCCAGGGATCTAACTAAAATATAACATGTTATTTTTACATAAAAAATTAATGTAAATGCACACGTGTACTTTATTACTTACGGTCTTATTTTTAATAAAAAAAAAATATTATACATGGTCTCAGGAATCTAACTAAAATATAACATGTTTGTTGGGCTTAGAAAAGCTAGATGGGAAGACTATCCTTGGCCCATAAAGGGTGTTTAAATTGTTTATGGATGTAAAATCAAAGGAAAGTGTGACTTATAAATTATAATCACAGCTGCTTCAATATATACGAGCTGATTTGCCTGTTTTGCTGGGCTTTTTTTATCTATATAGAAAATTAATTAATTTTATAAATATTGTATTTTGTTATTTTAATATTTAATTAGTATAATTGTAATTGATAAAATTTGTTAAAAATGATTTTTTTCAACCAAAATGTGATTGAATATTGCTATTGCTAAAAGTTTTTTGATAAAATTTGTTAGAAAATTTGCTAAGAAGGTGAAATGATTTATTAGAAATTTGTTGTCACGGATACTCTGGTTAAAAAAAAAAAGAAAAGAAACCCGGTTAAAAAAGAACAACTTACTTGGACATTAAAAAATAAAAAATACATGTGAAAAAAAGCCACCGTTTCTTAAAAGGAAAAATAAAAGAGTCTAAAATATAAATTTAAATTCAAAGCCAAAGTTTTTTTTATAAGATTTATTCATCATATTATTATATTAAATATATTTAAGAATACGGATATTAATTTTTTTTGCAAGAAATCGAAGGTCATTTTTTTTTCTCTCTTTATATATTTTTAGGCCATGATATTAAATAAATATTAAACACATATACTTAGTCTCACATACTATATAGTGTGATTGAACTGGGAAGTGATTTTTATATTTTTTTAATTGTAGATAAAATAGATAAATTTGCAAAAAAAAAATATATGAGTTGCCTTTTCCCACCAGTAATATTAGATCTGACACATTATAAATAAAAATATTGCAATTTTTTTTAAAAAGAAATATAAATGTTTTGCGTGCTATAATTACTTATATGTCATCTAAAAAGAACAGTGTAGTTGAAACGGAAAGTGCCTCGTATATTTTTTAATTGTAGATAATGTAGGCAAATTTGTTTATCTTTTGTTTTTTTGAGTTGTATTTTTTCCCGGGTAATATTAGATCTTAAATATTAAAAATACAATTTTTTTATTTTTTTAGAAATAAACTTGAACAAAAGAGCACAAAATTAAAATTCACAGCCAAAATTTTTATTTTTATTTTATAACATTTATTCATCATATTATTATATTAAATGTATTTAAGAATGCTGATATTAATTTTTTTCCTGCAAAAAATCCGAGGTCATTTTTTTCGCTTTATATATTTTTAGGCGATAATATGCAATAAATATTAAAAGATATAATAATGACTTGTTTGTCGTTTAAAATGAACAGTGTAATCGAGACAAAAGTGGAAAAAACAAAAAAAAAGATAGACGAACTCGCGCGACACACCGGATCAAATTGCGAGTGAACAGTGATAATGAGTCACGGTGCACAATAAAAAACCGAGCTGTTTTAGCTCTTTAGGTAATATTTTGAAAGACAAATAATATTATACTTTTGAACATTTTCTACTATCAAACTTTTTTTTATGTCCAAATATGACTTAACAAATTTATTTATTTCTCGATGGCTTTTTTCTCTCTCAATATCCAGGGACTCAAATGTAATAAAAATAAACCTTTAAAACTACAAAGATAAAATAATATAAAATCTCAATCATTAAAAAACAAAATTATAATTTTATGCATTATAAAAAAAAAACATTCCACGCCACATTTTGTATGACTTTATATAGTAGCTAGCACATTAGCGCATTATTTATCATTGTATTTTAAAAATATTTTTGAAAAAATTCAAAATTTTTATTTTTTATATAAAATTAATTTTTTTGGTGTTTTTAGATCATTTTAATGGGTTGATGTCAAAAATCATATTTTAAAAAAAAAACATCATTTTGATTCTTTTCTGAATGAAAAACAATTTCAACCACACTTCCAAATAAACACTAAATATGTAGCTCTTTTATTTTATTTTTAAAATAAATTATTAAAAACAAAAATTTCTTCGTATTCTTTAAGCTTAAATTTATTTTTTTTCAATCAATATACACTTAAAAAAACAACCTACCAAAATTCTAAAACAATAAAAAAATCCATTTAAAACAATAACAATACCCCTGACAGCTATAATTCCAAGGAATGGAATGATGCTATTTAGGGGTAATAAGGTTTTAACTTCGTTTACTTGCTAACGATAAATATAACTCCTGCGCAAGTTAGCCCTACACATATGAATGATTAGCTAGCATAAAAAAAAGGGAAATCAACTTTGGAAAAACACGGATTTTCATATTTGATGGCTGAGGGGTTCGAACCCTGCGCGCTGCATTTTCCAGCGTGCAGCGAGCCGCTCGGCCACAGGCACTCCTTTGTTACTTTCACCATAGAAATTAAAAAAAACATCTCTGTGCAAAAAAAAAAAAAAAAACAAAGATATGTGCACATACACACGAGCTCTTTTAGCTCTTTTATTACTAATATGTTTTGACCAAAAAAAGAACTTCATTTGGCCTATTCATATCAATAATATGATTGTATTTTCTTTTCCATATTTATAAAATCCTCTCATATTTATTATTATTTTTACTCAACCTATATTAAAGAAGTATAGGAGAGTATAGAAATGGAAGGATCATTAGCTCATAAAATAAAATAAAAAATATTTTTTATTGGATCTAGTCTTGAGAAATAAATGGAGTTTTTAGAATTAGCAAATCATTTTTGACAGTACAACTGAGAGAAAGATTCATTTAATTTTGGGTATCATCCCAAAAGCTTTAGCTATTAAGAACATCAATGGAAAAAAAGAATACAATTTAATAAAATTGGAATATTGGAATACATTTTAATAAAATTCAAAATAGCTTAGCTTAAATTTAGCAAAAAAAATAGAATATGGGCAAAAGGTACAAGGTATAAATAACCAGCATGGCTGACCATAAGAACAAAATCTTAGAAATCCTTTTAAAAATTCAAGATTTATAGTGTGAGAAATGAATTTTGATATTGAAAAAAAGAAAGAAAAAAGAAGCAGAAATGAAAGCAGCATAGAAAATCACAGCCAACATTTTTCAAGTCGGGGAAATTTCTGAAGCCACGTGTCCACTTTTAAGAAAATCAAGTAAAGAATCTAACAGCAAAAATAGTATTTCCTACTAAATTATTAATTCATTAATTAATCCCCTTCATCAGTCTACTGATCTATCCTTATCTCCACCTCCCCTGTCATTATTACTTCAAAGAAACCTATGACCTTCCTCGCGTGATATCCTCTTAGCTAATCATGACCGTCCAAATATTGATTCACCCTTGCTCAGCATCATCATTGATCTATCGACGGTCTAAATGAATGGCCCCAGTAGCCTAAAAAAACAAAAACAGAATCATCCAGATCATGATAGCCACATCAACGGTGGCGATATATCCTAGAAGGCTAACACATCATCCCCGTCCATTCCCCACATGGGCCCACTCATTTTTTCCTTAACAAAAATCGCCACGTCAACAGTGACAATACCAAGGAAACCGCGACACATGGAAAAACATGTTCTTTTAAAGAGAATCTGAAAAAATGTGATGGCACGTGCCGGCCTGCCATAGTAAACAAGCCGATATTAGATTTAAATCCGACGAACACAGCATACATACCTTCCCCTCAAAACCGGGACCTGCTTTCGACTCAATCCAACGGCTGAAATCCAACACCCTATTTCACCGTCTGATTGATAATCTAACGCTCCATATTTCTCCCCTCCCTCTCCCCTCACACCATAAATACCCGGTCCAAAATCCTTACGGAAACTCTGTTTTTTTTAAAAAAAAATCCAACGAAATCCAATCTCTCCCTCTTTCTTCCTCTCTAAAAACAGGAGGCTGTGTAGTTTTTATCTTTACCATTTTTTCTACTTGTGTGCTAAACTGCGCTCTCTGATACTGCTTAACGTGCGCTGCCTGAGATATGTCGCCGGCGGCGAAACTTGCAACGTTAATAAGAATATCGCGGTACAGGAGGGCTCAGTAAGAAAATCATCAGACGGTGGAGATTAGTGGGTTGGTTGGATCTCCTCACGCCAACAAACAAGAAAATGGACGCTCAAAAAAGCAGCCAGACAAAGCTTACAAGAACTCAATCTTCACTCCTCCGTTCATCTCCCACCATCCGATCATCCATTCACAGTTTAACCTCTGTAACCGAAGAGGACGTTATCAAGACCCAGCAGCAGCAGCAGCACCAACAACTAGGAGAGGATTTAGAGGAACAGAAAAAAGTAAAGCCGCATCGCTCTGGTTCAACCCCAAGAAGTACCGGTTCAACCCGGTTCACACCAGTACTCACATTGGTTTCGCTCATTTTTGTCACTCTCTTTTCTCTTTCCTTCTTTTTCTTCTTCTATTTGAGAAGAGAAGAAATACCCACATCAGAGAATCTTTTATTGGCTTTGATTTTCATTGCTATAACTCTCTTCTTTGCGAGCAAGAACAAGAAGTTAATCAACCAAAATTTGATAGTTTTCAAGCAATTATGGGAGGAAAGCACAAAAAGACTCAATTTCTCTATTTCAAGAACCAAATCAAAGCAAGTCCAATGGTTTATTGGAGACCCAAATGCTAGCAACAATAGTAAAGGCAAGAAATTAGATAAGAGGATTATAAGAGAAGGAGTGGAGTTTTATAGCAATGGCGATTCTTACGAAGGAGAGTTTCATAAAGGGAAGTGTAATGGGAGTGGGGTTTATAATTTCTTTGTGAATGGGACATATGAAGGTGATTGGATCGATGGAAGATATGATGGATATGGAATAGAGAGCTGGGCTAGAGGGAGTAGATATAGAGGGCAATATAGACAGGGTTTAAGGCATGGTTATGGAGTTTATAGGTTTTATACAGGGGATTCTTACGCTGGGGAATGGTTTAATGGGCAGAGTCACGGTGTTGGAGTGCAGACTTGTGCTGATGCGAGTTGCTATGTTGGTGAATTCAAGTGTGCTGTCAAACACGGCCTTGGTGTTTACCATTTCAGGTGATTTTTTCGTCTTGAATTCAAAGTTATTTATTTGAATTTTATTTTAGGTGGTGTTTTTTTATTGGGGTTACTGTTTTAAAAATCCTCTTGCAGATAGGATTTTTTTTAGTTGTTTTGGGGTTTACCATTGTATTTTCTGAGTTCCAATTCAACATTTTACTGTGAAGTTGGGTTTCTGGGATTTAAAACAATGGTTGAAAGATGGAATCTTCGGTAATTTTTCAGGTGAATTCATGGACCGAACCATAGCCTTCTGTTTTTCTCCCCTATTTTTGTAGCCGTCGACCTTTCTCACTTGGTTTGACTTTTCTAAGCGTGTGGTGTTGAATTACCATGGGGTTCCTATTTTAGATCTGTTCATGATTAGATAAAACAGTAGAAATTTGGTGTGTGGAGTAAATGCATTATATATTGAGCATTCCATTTATGATTATTTTGACTTGCGTATGTGTAACTACTGATAATGATTAACAGCAGAGTGCAAGCTGATTATTGTATGTAATCAGTTCTATTTATGGATTGAAGTCGAATTGAACTTGTTGCTCCTCATTTTATTTTTGTAATGGATTTATTGTTCCAGTTGGTCTGTGATTTTGTGTTTCTTAAATTCTACTCTCCAAAGCAGCTTTATGTTGTTGTTTTTATTTATTTACTAGGTTACACAGTAGGAGCTCAATATTGACGAAGAAATTGATTGTGTTGCAGGAATGGAGATAGATATGCCGGAGAATATTTTGGAGACAAAATGCACGGCTTTGGTGTTTATCACTTCGCCAATGGCCACTGCTACGAGGGATCATGGCATGAAGGACGGAAGCAAGGCTGTGGCATGTATACTTTCCGCAGCGGCGACACCAGATGTGGGGAATGGAATGGCGGAACCCTCAAAACCCCTTCACCGTATTTATCCGATGCAGTCGTAAGAGCTGTTCAGGTATTTTATATGGACACTAAACTTCCATATTGCTATGGATCATGAGAGATTTCTCACACTTTGAATTGCAGGCGGCCAGAAAAACAGCAGAAAGGGCCGTTCACCTGCGCAGGGTGGATGAACTGGTGAACAAGGCGGTTCACGCCGCAAATAGGGCTGCGACTGCTGCTAGAGTTGCTGCTGTCAAAGCTGTTCAAAACCGGATGGATGGCAAATTTTGCGAGACTAATGTTTGAGTTGATTGATTAACTTTTGTCGAGAGTGTAAATTTACTAGTTAGGAAGATGGGTGTCACCCTGGTGAGCGAAAGAAGCTCATTGGAGGTTGAGAAGAGCGTTTTGAGCCTTCTTCTTTTATCACACCGCAACTTGTACATACTCCCCATGTATATCTATTGAATTACGATCTATTTCCAATGGTGTTTTTTTCCTCGGCTCGTTATACGCTGCTGCCTGCCGTTTGGGATTGTTCGATAATGATGTGGAACTGCACTTGTGAGATCGGATGTTGGATTCATTATAGTTATTCTAGATTTTTACAAGAAGTGTATATTCTGATTCGAACTCGAGACTTGTTGTGCAGATTAGAAGTTTTTTATCATCAAGTCAAAGCTTTTCGGACCAAATACTCTTAAATGATATTTATTGTTCTAAATTTTAAAATAAATCAAGGAGTCTTGATATGTATTGATTTAGCTTGGACATAATTTTTTGTCTTTTTTCCCCTCATAGTGCTACTTCTCAACAATAAGAAACATCAATATATCTCGTAAATTACAATACGACCTCTCTAAAGTCTTAAATCTACTATAAGAAATTCTGATTTAATGTTTTATTTTTATTTTGTTCTTTCCTCGAAAACTCAGTAATGTTTATATATATATATAAACACATGTAGCAGGGAATCCATCTAATTACTTTACAAGTTTTTGCATGTGATATACTACCATGTGCCTTCCCCGTTCATGTGGCTATTATAATGTTATTTGAAGATGAAGTGGGGTTCGTTGTCGTGTCCAAAAAACTGTAGCTTTTCATGCATGGTGGATGCACAGGCTCTGTTTCCATGTAATTTTTAAAGGCAATTAAGAAAGAACCTTTTTTCTTTCTGTTTGAATTTTCAAATCTGCACAACTTTACGCATCATTCTTTATTTTATTTTCATGGTTCTTACAGCTTTGGCCACCGCTACTTTCTCTAACTTCAGATTCAAATCTCCCCTGAATGGTAATTACTAATTAGAGCACCCAAAAAAGTAGTAGCCATTTTGCTTATATTTATTTCTGGGGTCTTGCGATGAGTGTTTTGACTAATTCTCGTGGCTTTGCTTAATAATGCCCCAACCAAT
Organism: Salix purpurea; assembly: GCA_027405865.1. NCBI lineage: Eukaryota > Viridiplantae > Streptophyta > Magnoliopsida > Malpighiales > Salicaceae > Salix > Salix purpurea. The sequence goes on from JAOWLH010000011.1 coordinate 15,906,624, forward strand.
GAAGCCTGCCTCCTGCCTCCTATATCATGAATGCTACTCTACTTTCTTTAACATAAGATGATCACTAGATTAGTCATAATCCCTTTCTTTTTTTCAGATTTCTATAGCTTTCTTGTTGTAGTTTATCATTATTTGTGGTGTCAATAATTTTCAAATGAGGCTAATCGTTTTTAATTTTATTTTGAGAAATTATCACAGGTAAACTACTTCTTGCGGAACAAACTAATCATATTATAGGAATTCATTGCATGAGCAAATAATATTAACTGTGAACGCTCCTGCATATTATATATACATCACTCAAAATCCCTCGTAACATGATTGTTTGAAAATATAATTGAAGTTATTTTTTTAAAGTGATTTTCATTTAAAATTGTATCAAAATAATATTTTTAATTTTTTTGAAATTAATTTTTGATATCAACACTTAAAAATAATATAAAAATAGTAAAATAATTTAATTTTAAAAAAATCAATTTTATCTTTTTTTCAAAAATGTAATTTAAAACACCTATTTTCTCTCTCTTTTTCCACCCGTAGTGTGATGTGGACATGTGGGCCATATGCATGCTATATAATAAAACAATGATATATATATATATATATATATATATATATATATATATATAGCTATGGTATTTCTCAATAATGATATATATATATATATATATATATATATATATATATATATATATATAAGTTTGATTTGATAAATTTTAAATGTCAACAATTCTTAAGTTTTTAATATCTTTAATTTGAGAAAAAAAAAAACATACAAAACTAAATATGAGCTATAAGAGCTCGATTTGACCTAGTTAATAAAACATAAGCCAAATAAAATTATATAATCTAATTAATAAAGAAATATGAAAATAAATAAGAAGAAGAACAACTCCAAAACAATATCTTAGTCTATTTTGAGCATGATCTTGACCTTATCCCACGATAGTCCAAATGGTTGTTTAATGTTTCGAAAAATGATCCCTCTTCTACCACCCCTTCCTTGTTTCGGTAGCCAAATCCTATTTCTTTTCTTTTTTCCATTGACTTTGAGACTTTGAATATTGTAAAGCACGTCATAATAATAATAATAATAATAATAATAATAATAATAAAGCTAAGCTCCTTCATCATAAAAAATAATATATAAAAAAGCACTAACTTCATTTTTTTTAATTATATATATAAAAAATCTAGCTCGAGATCTTTTCAACGTGATGCCACAAAGTAATTAACTTTATGAACCCATATCATTTCAAACACTCTACATGCATGTTTGTAAGTGTATTTAAACTTGTTTTTTAAAATATTTTTTATTTAAAAATATATCTAGATAATATTTTTTTAAAATTATTTTTGACATCAGCATATGAAAATGATCCAAAAACATCATAAATATTTAATTTAAAATAAAAAAATCAACTTCTTGCAAAAAATATTTTTGAAATACAATATTATACTATGATATTTAGTATTATTATTAATTATTACATGTGGACAAGCATGGTTGCAATATAGTATGAATAATTAATCATATATTAGAATAAAAAACCATTTGATTTTATTCAAGATATTCAGCCTGCAATGATTCAACCGGTGGTTGATCGATATTTCAGTATAAAAAGGTCGTGCTGCTGCTCTCTTTGCTCAAAATATGCAGCGGGTTTTCGATTTCCTATAACGAAGGGATATTTTTTTAGTGGACGGTGGTGAGTTGCTCCCTTCATTTTTATTCTTCACTAAAAAAAAAGAAATTTACAAGAATTGCACCGATATTAAGGAAAGAGAATATATATATATATATATATATATATATATATATATATATATATATATATTGAAATATCTTTTAGATGTCATTAGCAGTGCGGTTAAAATTATTTTTAAAATTATTTTTTATCTAGAAATATTAAAACGATATTTTTTATTTTTTTAAAATTATTTTTGAAATCACCATATTAAAATTAATTTAAATAAAAAAGTCATTTTATTTTAATATTTTTAAACACTGCCAAACAGCTTAGTAGCATACAACCAACCGTTCTATATCTAGTCAACCGTTCTATATGGTGTAATGGTCAAAGGAAATTGAGTGGTAAGTTAAGATGGTGTAATGGGATAGAAATGTTTTTTTTATTATTATTATTATTTGTTCTTGATAAAGATCCCAATGTCCTGACTCCAAAAGTTAAATGGAAAAATAAGAATGAATTGATTGGAATGAGATCATCTCCTGAAAAAGAGGTGAGATCTTGGATTTATTTGTTGAATTGTTCTTACTGCCCATCAAGCAACCGACAAGCATTCAGCTTCAGTGGCTCTTTCCAATTTGCAAGGAGATTTGGATTTTAGGATTCCAAAATTGGTTGTTATAGCCCTTTCTTCAAAATTCATCAGCTGAATTGGTTTGGATAATTTTAAGTTTTTTTTTCTTAAATAAAATTATTAATAGTGCCCATCTCTATTTCAAACGCTAAAAAGATTTGAATGGTTGTTATAGCTAATATAACCCTTGAAAGCTTTGCAAGAGCAACAATTCAATTTTTCTTGGTGTCACGACGCTCAATAAATTGACCTCCCTTTATATTTTATTTGGTTGGTGTTTGATCTTGTTAGCTTTTTTTTTTGTAGTTTAGAACAAATATGGTTATTAAATTCAGTGAAGTTCGTGATTTGAGTAATAGATTTAGTGGATTAAGCTATGAAACTCGGGTCAATATGATAAGTTATTGTTTTTATTGAAAAAATATCATCCTTATTTTTTTTAAAAAAAAAACATGTTTTTTACGGGTTATCCCAGTGATTTTTGGACCCGTCAAGTCGATAAGGTCATGTCAAGACAACTCTCTCACATGTTAATTTTAAACTCTTGTTAAGCAAGGAGTCGGGTCTGAAGAATATAAGGTTGATTCGTTGGGTTAGATTTAATAAAAACACTAAATGTTCCTTATAGAAAGATGAGAGAAAAAGTGAGTCTTGGGTTGCATTGGGATTTTAGGTGAGACAAAATTTTGTGAGATGAGAGAAAAAGTGAGTCTTGGGTTGCATTGGGATTTTAGGTGAGACAAAATTTTGTGATATAATCTCTTACTTTCACATAATGAATTTCTCTTATCGTCACGCTTATGAAGTAGGTCTAAGATGTCAAACCATGTAAATTTCATGTATGTTCTTATGCGATTGACTATTATATGTTTTTACTTGCCGATTATTTTTAGATTTTAGGGTTCTTTCCGCTACAAAATGGTATCAGAGCCTACGTAAATATTAGTCGACTTTCATGATGACAATAAAAATAATATCGATAATGAAGTTTGATAAGAAAAATTTAATGGCTGGAACAGCTTCATTTTGTGGCGTATTAGGAAACACAATTTATTAGTTCAACAAGGTTTATTCAAGACATTAAAAGGTGGAGATAATTTACTTAGATGATGAGTAGATTCTTGATTCAAGTTACACATTTTATATTTTTCCTAATAAAAGTTATTTTGAAACTTATAAAGTTATCCATGATAGTGTGGGTACAATATATGCTAGGATGAATGATGACAATATCAGGACACTGAATTTTGCCATGTTCCAAAGATGAAGAAAAAAAAAATCAATGTCTTAAAATCTTTTTTATTCCTAATGTTATGATTATTCTACTAGTGGTGGAGTCTTGACTTGAGAGCTTGTGAAGGTTTTATTTCCATTATGATGAAAGAAAAATTGGTTGACAATATTCAAGGTCTGCACCAAACACCATGTCAAGCTCTGCTGTGCGATGTCTTGTCGTTTTGGCACTGCCTAACCTTCGAGTTTAGGCATCGTGTCCAAATGCATTCTCAGATTCAGACAATAATAATAATAATAATAGTAATAAAAAAAGAATTAATTCATCAAGAAAAGGCACGTCCCTGTACTTTCAAAAAACAATTTATCTGACATTTTATTCAAACTAATAAATATTGTACCCACCCATCTTCCTCCTGATTTTATTGTATTTGTGGAGTTATCCTTTCACATTAGTTGTGATTGGATGGGAAATTAGCAGGTTAATATTTAGTGAAGAGAGAGGTAGTAAATCAAGATAATTAGTTTTATGATTTGATGGGAAGGGGCATGCAGTTTTGGATAATTAAATAAATAAAAAATATTTTTTTATGGTGGTGGGATGAGAAATGCTCACTGCACATAATAATAATTATGGTTGCGAGCACTCCACCTTGGTGGCATGCGTGCAAGCAGGAGGTCACCTAACACTTGACTACAAAGTCTTGCTTTAAATGGAAAGAACAATGACTCTCTCTGGATCATAAATGGATCTGAACAGACTGCACATGAAACATTAAAAAAAATAAAAACATTTGGAAACTATCTAGTAGATGTTCCGGTGATAAGAACATGAGACTAAAAAGTTTATTTCTCTTGCAGTCTTAGATTTGAGTCCTGTAATTATTAATATGATAGTTATTGAAAACTTACATGGTGGTTAATTTCAAAACTCATGAGATTAGTCAAGGTATATAAAAGCTAACTCATGCGTCCATGTTAATAATAATAAAAAAACATTTGGAGTTGTCATAAAATATGAAATATCAGAAGATCTGAATAAAGTTTTCTTGTTCAGCTGTGCTGCCATGGATCCACGTCACCGTGTCTCTTTCTCCTTCATAAGTGCCACTGGGAGGCCCATTGGATTTGGGCTTAGGATAGTATTTTTCCCTGGGCTTATGATAATATTTTCCCCTCGTTGCTGCTAATGGGACCGAAATACAGTTGGTTGGTTTAATTGCTCGAGCCATGTAATATATAGATCACTTAACTTCTTTATCATATTTTTATATTTAAAGAATAGTATAAATAAACAATATCATGAATACATGTAATCAAATAAATGTAGAACTATGTGTGCTAATAGAAGGGGAAAAAAAGTCATTGATGATAACTAAAAATAAAAATAAATCAATAAATATTTATCTAGTTGCTCTCGCTGACTAATCAAACCCTAAAAGTGTATTTTTCAATCTTTAAAAGAGTTTTTTCAATGTCTCAGCAAGATTCTATTATTCTCTTAACTTGGTGATCATATCATCGACATATACTTCTATTTCGTGATGCATTATGCCATGACTATATGAACACTTCTACAAATTCTTTCAGCAAAACCACTGAATCTTCCTTTTCTTATATGGTCATTAAAATGTTGATTATTAGCTTCACTTTTTAATCATCTTTAGCACTCGTATTGACAGTCTCAAATTCCTTATTTTGTTTGATGGGATGTTCAAACAATTTGATTAGCTTAGAAAATTATTGAATGTCTAATCACTCTACTTCAACAACTAAAGTTTCATTAAAGTTAGGCCAAATGTATTTAGTGCATCTATTTTGGATTTTAAAATGGCGATCATGTTGTTTAACCCAATGAATAATAAACAATGTGAATAACACTAAAATGAAACATGAACAAAATACTTGTTTAAGATCAAAATGTAAAAATCTCAAAATATGACGACAAAAAAGTAAAGAAAAAGATAAAACTCTAGAGGTCATATACTTAAAAATACACCTCATGTACAATTAAAAAAAAGATTGAACTTTTATGTGTCAAATAAAATTCCCAAAGTTTTAATTATTTTTAATCAATAAGTTTTTTTTTTATTTCCAAATCAAGCATCAAATTAATGTAAAAACGTTTTTTGACATTGCAAGAAACACTTGTATTCAAAACAAATTATCAACCTAATTCCAAATAAATTCAATATTAAAGAATCAAATTAAAAAAAAAAAGTGGTTAAAAAATAATTAAATCCATAGTGTTTTCTCTCATAAGCTAAAAGTGTATTAATCATGTCTTTTTTTTTTTAATTTAATTTTCTCAAACATACATTCCTATTACTTGTAACAGGATCGAACGAGAAATCTATAAATTACGGTGAGCACCAGCATGAAACCCTTGCGTATAAGCTGTGTTCTTAAACATCGTCTGCAAAAAAATTAAAATTAAAATAAAAAAACTCGTGAAGGAGACCGTGCTTAAAAGTCAAATATATTGCAGGCAATGCCTTGTGATTGTAAAAGTAACCTTTTTTTTTTTAAATAAAATAAAAGGGAATGACAAATACTCACAGCCATGCTTTGCAAATCTGAATTAAGCCGCTTTCTAATATTTTCAGCAACTACAGTTCCTAGATTCACACCATTCTCCTTGACGGCACCCTCTGTGATCTGCATAGAAGAGTTCCACAAGTCTAACTCAGAGATTCCATGGTTAAAATGGAAGCATAGTGCACAGAACTTACTTCTGAAAGTAATAGAGCTGATGTCTTATTGAGAATCTCTTCCACAAAGAATCCAGCATCTGAGAAAACACTTGGCTGATGTACAGGATTGACTGGCTTCTCTTTAGAATTTTGCGTGGAGGCTTGCGGCTTAGCAACTTTTCCTACATAAAAGAAAAAGAAGTCATTTTGCCATTGCCTGTCAAATAAACAACAAATTTCATGAGGAATTTTCATTATGCATATCTAAGCTGCATTACTTGTATAATCGAGCAGATACAATTTTTAAAATATTAAAAAATCTTTAGGCAGGAGAACATATAGTAGTGCTGAACAGAAAATTATGAAAACCACTGTCTGAGTATTGTAAAAACAGCCAAAATGAGAAGACACTAAAGTGAAGGCCCAATAGATGATCAGAAATCTGACAAACTAATTATGTCTATCCTGTAGAAATAAGTGGACAACTGATGAGTATATATCACATTTGGATTGACTACCTGTGGCAGCTACAGACTTCTTATTCACAGGAACAGAATTCTTGGTAGGATCTTGCAGGGGAGCCGCTTTATCTGGCTGATCTGGCTGAATAGATGAACCGGATGGAACAAAAGCAGCAAGATCTGGAGGTTGATCCTTCCCTACAGTTGGGTTAGCCTACGAGAAACATAATTTTGTATCTTCAATGATCTGTGAAAAATTAACTGAGAATTAATACAATAAACTGAACTACAAATTACCTCAAGGTCAACGTATGAAGGATCTCTTTCTATTGATTTAAGAAACTTGTCAAGATCACAAGCATTTAGAGCTGGAAGCAAGAAAAGCACATGCCTGATCAGAGTCTATTCTAGTGGGAAAGAACTAATTGTGCATCTCATCATGTGAGGCATTCCTATTTACTGTATTAGAGTGAAGTACAGATAACAACTTTTGGCTTCCATGATTCAAAAAGCCAATTTGCACCCTATTTGCAATTTTGGTCAGTTACAAATTTGGTCAAATGCCACTCAAACCACCCTGATTGATAACATCAACAATTAACTACTGCGAAATGTTAAGGCTACTTCATACTTGCAGGATTATGACTGGCCTTGACGTTATGAAGGGAAAGACAAGACAGCCTAAAAAGTTCACAGTAGTTAACAGTTTTCATCATTTGATTGGATCGCATTTTGACATTTCCAAAATAAATACAGGGGCTTAAAAGTGATTTCTTATTGTAATACATATAAAATATATATCATTAAGAGTCGCAACTATCAAATCATTGGTTTTAAACAGGTCTACGGGTGCAATATTTTAACAGAAAAAAAGGAGGTATTCAAGTTCAAGAACATTGAGAATTTGTGCAAAACCAAAGATAAAATAAAGCGCCAGAAAAAATGAGTTGTCAGACTTACCAATTGACATATCATTAGATAGTGGATGGAAAAAGCAATGCTCCTGGGATTGAAATCCTTTATCCAACAAGAGTGCAACATGCCTTCATAAGACAGATATAGGATAAAGTACACACCGATAGTCAAGTGATTCTTGTCTAAAGAGAGTATTGATCAACTATGAATCATGGATAGAAAGTTGTGAAGCAAGATGCATGTCATAACCTAAAGTTATGCATGTTAAATATGAGACATGCCCACAATTTTTGCAATGAGCAGGTTTTATCAAAGGGAAAATATTTGACGGCACCAAAAGATGTGCTCTGTCACTTTGTCCATTTATAAAATAGCTTTACATCAGCTAGTCATTAATAAAGAAATTATCTTTCCAATTATCATCAACCTGAAAACGATCAACAAATAATTTTGCTGAAAGCAACCAACTGCTGAAGTAAAGTGACTGTTAGAAACAGATTCAAAGACTCCTGAACCCTCAAACGCATGCCTGACACTATAACCATTAATCTCTCACAAAATTTTGTCCTTATAGCTCTGCTTTTTATTATATTTTATTGATTCCTCTACCTTAAGTATCCCACCAATTTCTTGTACCTACATTCTATTACACCCTCTCATTGAGCAGGTTGATCAATAATCTTCAATTAAGAAAAAAGATTACATACGGTGCGGCTGAAGATGAACATTAAATGGAGGATGAAACTTCAGATTTTTTAATAATGTTGACTGTGCTGCAGTTCAGATTATTACAAATAGAAGAATTACATCTGCTATGCATCATGATTAACAAGACGATATTAGAGTGTAAGATTTGAGACATTTCACATAAACATTATTTTAACAAGGTGGCAAAATTGCAAACATGAATTTGTTCAAATAAATACTTGAGAGAAGAAATGATAAAAATTAATGCAGGAAATAAAAATTAAACCTCACCGTGCAGACTCATTTACAACTGCAAATGGAGTAACACAGCCTAAAGGAACCTTGAAAACAGAAAACACAAGAAGATCAGAGAGTGAATTGCCATCAAACTTCTACAAGAAGCAAACTAATCAAATAGATGAAATGTGGAAATGTTTGATTGCCAAGCAAGTAATGAATTCAATAGCTAATAAAATGAGACCTGGCATTTATTCAGCACTGACCTAATAAGATCTTACATTGCAAAACAGTCATGGATGTGATTCATGCATACCAGTACTGGGAATGGGTACATCAGATGAGAATAGCAAAACCTAGCAATCCTAGTGTATCCAAACACAATTTAGTTTCTCTCAGGATCCAAGGAGAGTTTACAGATGAAACAGAATCTAATGTACATTTTCCAGAATTTTCTCCAGCATCCTAGTCAGAAGTCAAGGCCATAAATACAAGAGCAGGCAAGAATAACAAACTGCAGGATGTTGATAAATCTTTCAAATAATTCAACTTGTAAACAAATGCTGAATGCGTGACAGGATGCTTTATTTATTGAAAACAGCAAAATAAGTAATGTCAGTAACAATGAAATGAAAATGGGAAATTTTGATAAGGTAGGGAGAATCAAGCACAGTCCAGGCATATACCTGAAGTATCTCACCCAATGCTTCTTCAGGAGCCATTCTTATACCTCCTTTCCCCAAACCAAGCCTTTGAGACAAAACTGCTCGGTTCAAAAGTACAAGTAATTCCCATCAACATCCAGGAAATGAATGACAATAGAATATCAACATTTTTAACTTCCAATCCAATTTGAGTTTTACAATGCAGAAAGTTAAAACGAGGAAGAAAGACTTGCCTTTCATATCTACTTTCGTGTCAGCCAGAGCAGAAACAATATAGAACCGACTTTTCTTGTCCTGCATACATAAGGACATACAATTACCGGGCTATGGATAAGGAAAAAAATGTAAAACACTGCCAAGATGTATTACTTCAACAATTAGCAACTGAGCACCTCATATAATATTTATATTTTACCTTCAAGAATAAATTTTTACTGAGGACACCTCCCTTATCCCCGACATATTTTGCCTGATGGAGAACAATTCTTGCATCAGTAGACAAGTATAATATATCGAGCATTTTATTGGGGGGGGAGAAAAAACTTTACCTGTTCTTCAACAGTCAAAACAGTAGGATGTTCATACTGCGAAAAATCAATTTGAAGCTCCTAAAAAAACCCAAACACCAGATTGGTAAAAAAACTACAAAAGAAATATTAAACAAAGCTATCACCAAGTAATGGATGCCCATTCAAAACCATTCACTTTTAGTAATTTAAGGTCTTGATTTAAAAGTCGTCACAATTGTTAAATCCCAATTCAAATGTGGTGATCTTGCAATTAATTATTGTTATTATCATGATAAGTCACCAACCCGATCCTCATTCACAGAATTCTTTTTGATCATCGTGAAACCATAAGTTCAAGAACAAATAATGACTGAAAGAATCCACAATCCACCCATCACTAGTAACTCTAATGACAGATCAAGAGAATTGGAAAATGGGACAAAACAAAGATAACCCAAATCAAGTTTCTTGACGTTATGTTGAGCTCAAATTAAAGAGACAGACAAACCTTCAAGCGAGCGAGCAACTCTTCCTTTGTAAAACCCATTGTATGTGAATAGTGAGCTGAGAAAAGGAAATAAGAGACGGTGTCAACTGCGAAGATAGCTGGCGTGGTACGACTTTATGATTCATGTTTCCAATTCCATAGTTAGGGTTTATCGGGTTAGTCATGACAAGTCGAAATCATCATTGAGCCCATCTTCTGGTTTTATTGGTTCAACCCTAACAATGAGCCTAATCAAGACCACACCCAAGAGTGGCCCATCAGAAAACCATCTGTTAGTTTCTGGGTTCTCGGCTAAGCTTTGTTGGGAGCCTGAAAATAAGACATTTACATCCATGGGATTTATTATTGAGTTCGTGTGTGTCTCACTCAAGATTGTAAGAAATTATTTTTAACATCACATAAGAAATTCAATATAAATTTGGATTCTAATTTTGTAAATTATAAGTAAGATTATTTTTCATATATATTTTAATAACTTAAAAATATAATATAATTATTCATGTTCATAAATTTTCATCACCTAATAACTATTAAACCTAAAATAAACAACAACTTGTTTTTCTTATAACTCATTATTGGTTTTGGTTAATTTATTAAACATCTGTTATACTATTTATAGTTTGTTTATATATTTAAGTGTTTTACAACTTTTAGATATAACATTTTGTTGTATTAATGTATGGTTTGTATGTGAGAGTTTGTTCGGGATATGGGAAAATTTTAATTTATTTGTTATTTGATGAAATTGAATTTGATTTGTAATATCATTGAGAAAATAATGGGTTGTTTAACAGTTTTCAATTACATTTTTCTAATTTTATTTTCAAGTTTGAAATTTGAGGAAATTATTTTTTTATGAAATTGATAATAATTAAAATGTATTAATTTAGGTTGAATAAGATTGACCTGAACAAACTATAAAAAAATAGTTGGGTACCAATTATTTATTGTTAATTTTATGTTTTTAGTTTGAATTTGAATGCAAAAAATGAATTTATGTAGAAGTGATAATTAGTTATTGGGTTGTGAATTTATTTTGAATAGAAAGTTGAATTTTAAATTCATAGTTACAGAATTAATAAATGATGTCATCAATATTTTATATAGATTTTATAAGTAATGAATTATCATTCTTTGATGTATCAAGATTCTTCTGAATGGTTATATAGGCAAGATTTTATCTTAAAAGGGTTAATAGTTTTATTAATTTTATGCTTTCTATTATAAAGAATATTGGTGAGGTAAATTGGATGAGAGTATATGAAGTTTAAGAATAAAAATTTACACCATAAAGATATTGTGATGATGTATCTACTTTAAAAAAGGGTTATCAAGAAATATTTATATTAGTTTACATATAAATAACCTTATGGTTCTTCTAAAACAATGTTAAATCAGATGATTAGCTTAACTTCTAATTAGAGTAATTTATATGAGTTTGCGAATGATAATAGTAATTCTTATAGAAATATGGTAATAGACACAATGAAAATGAATTAGAATTGTTCAGATGAAGGTTCATATAACATCTTTTTAGATGAAGAACCAAATGAATATACAATTATGTATTTTAAACTTATAAAATACTTAGATAAACTAACATGGGATGGATTTACAACTTATAGTAAATTATCGACTATTTCACAAATGTTTACCACCATTAAGTCAAGTTATAGGTTGAGCAAGGTCGATGATAGGACATGGCATGGAAAAAAAACCTATTACCTGAAAGGAATAAATTGAAAAATAACTTATATGTTGTAAAATCCATGATAAAACCTCTTAGCGTATAATATAATATTTTATATAAAAATTTCCAAGCCTTTACATGTTATATAACAATGAATATGTAGTTTTTACTAGGTGCAAAATCTATCAATATACTTAGTATAAACTCAATAATGGTAAAGAAATGACATTTATTGTATAAAAAATGAGATACTTTTTAATTACTCATAGGCCACAAATGTTATTTATATCTCCAAAGACTATTGAGCATATAATATAACATGACATCATTCATATGATGAGATGGGTAGAGTTATAGTTCACCTTTCTAATGGTGAACTTTGAAAGCAGTTTAATTGGGTGTACTTTCAATTTTTAATGGCATTACTATATATATATATATATATATATATATATATATATATATATATATATATATATATATATATCGACTTGTGTACAAATGGATTTAATAAGTTTGGATCCTTTATTTTACCTTATTCTTATTGGTTTGTCATTCTTATATTCACATTTAACTTTTTTATAGACAACACCATCAAAAAAAATTAATTCGAGGAAACCCACTCCTTTTAGGCATTCTTTGCGGGTCTGTGTTAAGCGAGTAAAACCCCGACTGCTCCAAACTCTTACAAGGTGAGCACACCTTAATTTGAACCCGAGATTTGCAAGATAGATTTCAAGTCATTTGTCACCACACCATACCCCCTGGAGACAACACCATCAATTAATGTTTATATCAAAATCCAAATGTTAGTGAATCTCAAATTTACCAATTATAAGAGGTAAAATTTAATATATGGTTTAAAAAACTTGTAAGTATTTAGAATTTATAATTACAAAGTTCATATTTAGTTATATTTTTTATTCAATTGTAAATGGTTTTTAACTTTAATTAGGTGTTCGAAATGAGAGCCAAAGCTAGTAGTTTGAAATTCTTATCATGGGGTCCTCAAAGAAATGTCATTATTATTTCATCAATGACTATATATTTCATACTGAATATTATGTCGAGGGTAAAAAACCTATAATAATAGAGTTTGTGTAAAAGGTTCAACATCCAATAAGTATGAATTTGATTATTGTGACAAGTTACAAAAGATTATTGAATTATGATATCATAGATCAAAAGATACCATGTTTTTACTCAAATTTTATTGGTATGATACCGATAAAAGAACTAAAGTAGATCTCCACAATAGTTTGTTCAAAATAAATAAAAGAGGTAGATTTTTTTTTTATCACTAACAACATTTTAAACAATGTTAACACTCGCACAATAATACATTTTTTTTTGATAGATAATAATAGAGTTGATTGATTATTTATTATGAAAATCAAACTTAGGAGTCTTGTCCAAGTTAAAGTTATTGAATATGGTATGTTGAAGTAATTAGAGGAGACAATGTATTTTGAATAGATGAGTTATTTGATCCATCTATTTATCAAATTAGAAAATACAAATTTTTAAGTCACTCATAATACTTATATATTGATGTTATTGTTGATGTTGATAAGTTAAATGAAATATTGAGTACAATTGGACTTAAAGAACTAGATGAAGATGATGAAATTAAGCACAAATATAATGAAGAATATGATGTTGGACATGATGATGAAGAAAATGAAGAGAAGAATTTTGATTAAACAGTGTTGAATTGATTTAGATATGATATTTTATTTTTTAGTAAAATTAAAATATGTTGGATATTTGTTGGTACTTTATAATGTAATACATTTACATTTCTTGTATAATTTTAGATATGTTTTTTTATGTAATTAATTGTATAAATATATTTTTTATTGTTGTTGAGGATTTAATATGAGTAATTGTTGGAATGAATATGTCTATCTTTTTCCTTTTTTTATTATTAAAAACAAAGTAGAAGAAATTCTTTACTTTTCAACAAATCAAGAACTTGTGATAAATTGATAAAGTTAAATCTAATAACATATGTTTTTTCTCAGTTACAAAGTTGTTTTAAGTTTGACATTAATTTAAAATGACTTTCATAAATTGATTTTTAGATTTACAGTATCAAAGTTATTTGTTTGATCATAAGTACGATGAAATCATTGTTCGAAGAACTATTGTTTTAATAAAATCAACTTTAATATCATCTTGAATTGATGGATATTATAAATGTTTTATGGAAAAAATTATAGTTAGCCTAATTAATATACAAATTGGCTATAAGAAGTTTTTCTAGTAGGAACAAGAAAATAAAAAGGTGGTCAGAAAACTGTGAGAAAACTATAATGCAATTATGAAAGTATCAAACAATAAAATATTATATCATTAAATATTTTAAATCTTTTTTTTCTTACATAATTTTTGTTTAATAAGTTTTTGCATCAATTGTTATGATATGATACTTATAAATTTAAAATGAATAAAACTAATATTGATGATGTAGTGTTGTTGAAAAATTATAAACCGAGGCATATCATGAAGGATAATTGGGAAAAAAAAACTTTGAGAATTTGTGGAATTATATTGATTTAAAAGATGTTCACAATCCATGTCATAAAATAGAAATTACGAAACTCATAGTTAATACACAATCATACCGAGGAACACTTTCTTTTGTAAACTATGTAAGACATCTAGTAATAGTTTATTGTTGCATATTTAATTATTTTTCTTCAATTTTGAGTAATGTATTTATTTGTTATTTTTATACATAGTATTTATTTAAAATGAAAACAATTTAGACGTGAACTAATGGATTTATATAAGGAAACACATATAAGAAATGGGGATAAGACTAAATAGGATAAAACTTTTGCTGATAGTAAAGAAGAAATGTTCATTGTAATCTTATTTTTTATAATTATTTTAATTAAAATTCATATTTATTTCATTATTAATATAAATTTTAGATTTTATTTTTATTTTTATTTGTAGAATAGATATAATGTAGGCATGATTGTCAAATATAAAGAATGTGTTTGCACCCATCCTCTTCATGGTCTTCATTTTATGGTTGGAGGTTAAAACAATTGATGAACCTGATAAAAATTGGGCTTTTGGTATGATTATGATATCGATGTGAGATATAAGGACGAGTTGGATTGTTTAAATGTTAGGCACATTACAATTCAGCTTAAACTAGGTATTACTTACTATACAAAAATGATTTGAGACTTGGTTAAAGAACAATTGTATGAGATAAAAGCATAAATAAGAGATGAAATAAAAACATAAGTTTAACAAAAAGTGCATGCATATTTGAATTTATATTCTTCTTCTCCTTTTAAAGCTTGTGGTACAAGTTAATGAAATTCTTCTCCCTTGTAACCTTCATAGAAATTTTAATATGTTGTTTGAAATATATCTTTGTATGGGATTAATTGTGTATGAAACTAATTTAATATAATTATTCTAAGTATGCACTGAATTTTAATATAATTTTTGAGTATGAAATTCATTTTAATTTTAATCATCCAAATTTGTTGTTGCTGTTCCAACGAGTTTAGGGTAAAATAATTTTAATACTATTATTTTTTCATTATAATCATAACAACTAAACAACATAGAGGAGGGGGGGGGGGGGGGGGGGGGGGGGGGGGTTGTTATATTTCAATGAAATAAATGATGAATTGGACTATTCTACTGGCAATTTTGTTGAAAATGCTTGATTATATTTCCACCAATGTTTTCCACTTTCTTGGTGGGGGGGGGGGGGGGGGGGGGGGGGGGGGGGGGATGCTTGATCATATTTCCACCAATGTTTTCCAATTTCTTGGTGGTACCTTTCCTTTTTCAATTAGTACCAACACTGTAGTGCACCGTTGTTAGTGATGGGAGATCAAAAGGGTTGAAGTTTCAGACCTTTTTTTTCTCCTCTAAATGTAACCAAGTCTTTTTTTTTTCTTCTTCTTTCTCTTGATTATCACAATTAAAAAGGTTCTATGACTTGTTTTTAGTTTGTGTTTTAATAGATAAGGGCATATTGGGATAGAGTGTAAGCTTGTGTGTGTTTCAAGGGAGATGTTTTTTTTTTTTTATAAGAAGGGCAAGAGGATTTATTTTGTTTGCTCTTCTTTGAATATAAGAGGTGGAGAGAATTAAGAAGAAGAATAAAGTTTTAATGTGAAAAACTTTTTTCTTTTTGTAATGAAATGAGGAAATATTATATTTCCAATAAAATCATAAAAGTGATATTGAATTTGTGAGTTTACTAATCTTACAGAGTTAGAACAATGTCGTGCCAATTTTATTTTTATTTTTGAATTCGTAAAGCAATTTTACAAGATAAGTATATGTTATAATCTTACAAGCAAACCTGTAATTTCAACAATTTTGATATCCAATGCTTACAGAAATTCATCTTAGGTTCTCTATAAAGATATGAATGGAAGAATTATTTTTAACAAATTTCACATAAACAAGCACGTGTTATAAATATTCTAAAAGTTCAATTAGTTCACAATTTATATCATTTTGTCTTTTATGTGAAATCTGTCATGTTTATTTCGTGGCATGTCACATGATTTGAGTTATGTATCAAATGAGCCACGGATCCATTTATCCTTTTTCAAGTATTCATTCCACACCCAAAACCTTACATTTAATATCTTATAAAGTTATGAAATTTAAATCCTAAGAATAATGTAAACATATGCTAGCCATATGTAGAACATCCACATTCCATAATGCACTCCATAATGTAGGATTATTCGTCAAACTAGCTCGATTTCGAATCATTAGATGATACAACAAGTTTCTGTCATGCAATAAACTATTTATATTATCTATCTGGATTCATAAAATGGGCTTTTATGCCTTAAGAAAAAACTATTTGCATAATTCCACAAAAAAACCAAGACCATAATTCGATCAAAGATAAATTGCATAATGCATGACAATCACCCTTTCGTGTGAACCAAACTATGGGCAACAAAGAAGGGTGACTTCTCGGATTGACTGATGCTTTGTGGATCACATGATGTGCTGAGGTTTTGCAGCTATGGAATTGTCATGTTACAGCGTGTACTCCAATTAGAAGAAGACAATACTGCTTCTGTGGAACCGTAATCCAGCATGGGCTCGCCAAAATGGCGAAGACTCTGATGTTCCAAGCTCAACGATGAAGAAACATATCAAAAGCGGGTAACGTGGCCCATTGTAAACACACCTTGAAGAGACCAGCTACAGACAATTAAGGGTGGGACCCCGTGCCCTAACCCATAGCAAAAGAGAACAGATCATGTGCAATCTTGGCTTTCAAACAACGCTGCTTTATGATTGTGTTCGACTAGGTTCGAAAAAATGCATAAAATAACAATAAATTGGTCAATCTATCTTCCTGGACCTGCTTTAAAGAATTGATTCAACATATGATTTAAGTGACCCTACGGGCATCTTTGTATGAAAATTCACAGCGGTCGATGCTTTCGTATAAGTCACAATTAATACTTGACACTTAACCATGAGAGGTATGATTGAACTGGTTAGGTTGCGAGTGTATTTCTTAGAGATCATCGGTTTGAGTCTTATATCAATTAGGTTATTGAAGGTTTTAATTGGTTATTAATTTTAGAACTCGTAAAATTAGTCAAAGTGCGTATAAGCTGGTCTGAACACCCACATTCAAAAAAAAAAAAAAACAGTAGATACTTGAATGTTTTAATAGTGTATTTCCTAGAGATCACCGGTTTGAGTCTTATATCAGTTAGGTTATTGAAGGTTTTAATTAGTTGTTAATTTTAGGACCTGTAAAATTAGTCAAAGTACGTGTAAGTTGGTCTGAACATCCACGTTCTAAAAAACACAGTAGATACTTGATACGGGTCATATGTATTTTCTTTTAAATAAAAAAGAAATCAAGGACCATGTATTAATAAGTCAAAAAAAAAATAATGAACAGTGGGCCTTTTCATTCTTACTTTCTTTTTTTAAAAAAGAAGATAAGCATGTGCAATGTTTGAATTACTGATCGATCAATCTTCCCTGCCTTGATTTGTTCTTTTTTTGTTGAGTTGATAAAACAACAATTAATGCCCAAGACGGGGTCGTATTGTTTATTAATTATGATTTGCAGATAAAAAGGAACATGGTATACGTACACTCCACCTACATCTGAATTTTCTCTTAGATTTACATGTTGGTATCGAAGCCGTAAGAATTGCCGACGGCAACTGAATTAAAAGTAAGACTCTCAGCTAATGGTTTCAAGTTTCCATACCCTTTGTACCTTGTTCCGAGAGAGATAGGGTTTTCAGACAGTTTCATCGAAACAAAAGAACTTCTGGAGCTTAACTCACTCTGGCCGAAAGAGCACGAAATTGTAATTTCCTTAGTATAATAACATCTAATTAATTAGGAGCCCTGAAACAAAGACTCGGATGCCAGGAAAAAAAAAAAAATTCTCCCCCTTATTCCGCTACTGCATTAATGAATGGAAATTAATAATTATTGCATGTAATACACTTTGAATAATTAATCACAAAAATTTAATACCCAAGACCCTCATGAGATGGTCCAAAAAAATGTTCAACTTCCCCATGTGAGTCTCTTTCTCCTAACTCGATATACGACTAATTATATATAAACACTGTCAGTAATGTCTCCAGGCAACAATGGAAGAACAAATCAAATATTATGGACGGACAAATTAAAGAATGATTATATGCGTCTGGCTTGATCTTGGATTAGAACTATTCAGCAAAGCTCCACAGACGAAGATCCCCTTCGTAGAGATCATCGATCATTGGTGGATTGAATGAGACCCCATTGAACATTTGATCAAGGTACTTCGGAGATTGTAAGCCATCAAAGCTGTACCAAGAATCTAGCATTGAAACTGGTTCATTGCTGGTCTCAAGAGATTCCAACAGTGGCATATAATCATCAAGCTGATCGGACGGCGAGGAAACCACTGACGGGGGTGATGAGATTGACGAGGAGGAGGAGGAGCAAGGAAGAGGAGGCGATGATGCTTGTGGGGTGGCGGGATTGTCGACAAAACCATTAGCGGCAGCTGCAGCCACTCTTTGAATGGACTTTGGGGACATAACAGTGTCAGGAATGTAATGCAAGGAAGGAATAGGAAAGTTGAGATTGGCGGCGGAGCCCTTGAGGCAAAAGAGTGCAGCATCATAGGCTCTAGCAGCAGCTTCAGGAGTTGAATAAGAGCCTAACCATATTCTTGTTTTTTGATTTGGTGCCCTAATCTCTGACACCCATGAGCCCCAGCTTCTCATTCTAACTCCCTTGTATTTCTTCTTCCTGCATGCTGATGGTGAAGGCGTTGACGATAATATTGCCATCGGTTTTGAAACCTCTGACTGGATTTTGAGCTCGCTCTTCACCATTGTTGGATGGAGTATACAGATTCTGCAACCTTCAAAACTCAAATGCTCTCTAAACCAATAAATGTTTTGGAAAGGATCGGTTCGGTGTGTGCTTTGTTGAGGATGATGAATGTGTTGGTGAGCAAAAGGGTTTGAAGGAAGCTTCTGTTGGGTAACTTGCTATTCTTTTGAAAGCGAGGAAGGTAATTATGAAATGAAGAGATAGTGTGGAAGCAAAAGTTAGTATTTATAGATGGTGGGGGTCTGAGTTTCCAAGTTTAGCAGATCCCTCTAGTCAAGGAGCAGTACGTAACACTCATGAACATGAAATGGGTGCCAGATAATTTCAAGCTTATAAAAATGGAAATAAGTGTCCCTCTTGCTTTCCTCGAAAACGACTTGTCTGTCCAGCCATGGTCCAAACCACACCAGATCATTAATACTCGTACGCGTAAGAAAATTTAAAAAAAATGAAGAGAAATGTTGTTCATCAAGCACTATAAAATAAATTTTAATTATTGGCAAGAGTTGCAAGAGTCCCCTCTCTCTCTCTCTCTCTCAATATCAAGTTATTTATCTTCAGAAAATGATCAATATTACAGCTAGATAGTTTTTGGTCAAATTGTGAGGCCATTATTTATTGCTTAAACTGAAATGACATAACACTATAGATATCGAAAAGCTTGTGCGGTCTTCCAGCAGTGTGGCGTGCTATGATGTACAAATTAAGAGTTAACAAGTTCTTTCAAATTAAGACCATCAGCACAGTTTCATGCAAGGTAGTCAAAATCGAGATTTTGACACGGATCGTAAAGGGCTTCGAAAAATCGGATCGTAAGATCGGATCGTAAAATCGTAGAAAAATCATAAAATGTCCGTACAAAAATTATTATTTTTAATTATATTTAAATTTAAAAAATGAATTTAAATATAATTAAATATTATTATTTTTTATTATTATTATTCTTCTACGATTTTTCTATGATTTTTCTACGATTTTGAACGATTTTTCTACGAGTTTGACCGAGTTTGACCGGTTTCGATTTTTCTTTCCGGTCCAACCAGGTTTTCGGAGCCAACTCGCAAAATCGTACGATTTTACGAGTTGGCTCGCGATTTTGACTACCTTGGTTTCATGACTTTTTGGCTACAAGGTTCCCCCGCTAATTTAATTTGTAAATAACCTTTTCATATTAATGAATATTGACCTTTTTTTTTTCCAGAGACAACCACAGATGAGCGAGAAGAAACGGCATTGAACAATCCAGGCGCATCTAGCAGGCTACAAACCCACGTGCAACCAGCACGGAAAGGCTAGCTAGGAAAATCAGAGCCCTTGATCTGTATACATCAGTTATCTCCATAGCAAGTCACCCAGAAGAATCATTTCGAATAAATTAAACCAGAACATGAAGGTCAAGGGCAAATATGTACTTCTCACTCAGCAATCTGTATCTAGATTTAGGCGTCCGAATTGAAAAGACAAATATGTGTACTTGGTCGATAATATATTAGTAATATGAAACATAGGATTCTGTCCGAGAGGCAACTTCCAGGATCTTCGAGTGTTGCTTTAAGCTACTACTGGCTTTTGTGGTTGGCTGTGATGAACAGAAAATGATACTTAACACGCGGAGTGTAACAGTAAATACTCGGGAAGGGATTGCCTCAGCGAAGAACTCAGACATCAGACCCAGCTGTTGCTCCTCTGTCATGCAAGCTAGCTAGCCCTGAAACCGCGTCGAGCAAATTGCCAACTTATCTCTGCAAAGCGTTTACTAAAGTGATGTGTAGTAATTAATAAATTATAGCTAGCTGGGCATGCCCCATCTCAACCGCTCTGTGGCTTTCGGCACAGTTGCTTACGCTTGCGAGTCTTGACTTTAAGGAAATCACATTAACTACTATGTTTTTTTCATTTTATTTTTATTTCTTGAGATATTCTATATGTGCGATTCTGCATGGTAAGGAAAAATCAAAATCTAATTCATTTCACTTCGTGGAATAAGGGTATAGAGTGCCAGCAAAGAACGCATGCACGGTGACGAGGGAGTGGAGAGCAAACCCTTTTTAGGGTTCTTCTTCTTTTCTTTTTTCTTTTTCCATGTGGGCAATGGTATTTGTAGTCAGTTTCACACATTGAATGAGCCGATAACGTAGTTTTGGTTCTCTTCCTCTCTCTTAATTATGCACCATGCAGAATTTGTTTGTCAACTTTCAAACACAGCTCGATGCCATTGGGTTATTATGAAGAAAAGAAAAGAAAAAAAAAACACTCCATGATGCCATTAACCCTTCCTGCCTCCGAATGAGAAACTAAAGTCTACGCGAGAAATTCTTAGATTTGCGTAGCGGGTAAGGACATGGAACACATAAATGGACAATATTTTTCTTTTCTATCTTACGTTACATGTAATTGATTTAAATTAAAAAGAAATAGGCTGTATCATATGTGTACGCAGATAGTTTATGTTAAAATATATAATTTTACTCATAATACAATATTGTACATAATATTTTAAATCTATAATCTTGTCAAATATACTCTATATGAAATTTATCAAACATTTTTGTATCTCTAAAATTTAAAATGAAAATTTATATAAAAAATCACAAATGTACATGTAGTGTGAACAGGAGCCGGATAAGAAGATTTTTTTACATGAAGATTTTGATTTTTGGTTTTTTAAATAGATAAAAATATTTTGATGAGTTTTTTTGTATATAAAATAATTTCTTACAACATATTCTACATGGGTAAATTGCCACTTTATTGGTTTGCACTCCGTCGCGAGTTAGACCAATTTTTTTTTGTAAATGTAAAAATCAAATGTTAAGAGTGTGGATAATGTTTTTGACAATGTTATCTAATCTTACCAAGTAGTTGAATCTTGAAACCTTCCATCTCAACCCTTTGCCTATCTCGAGCTTTCAGTTAAAAGATGTGGGAGCTAACTAGACTTAAATCAATTGATTTCATTGGTCCAAATACAATCTTAATGATTGATAAAATCATAGCATAACTTTTAAAAAGATATTAAGATAAAAAATTTAAAAATAAATATTGAGATAATGATAGATTAAATTAAACTTGACCCCTTCTGATCCAGGTCATGAATTTTATTGGGTTTAATAACATTTTTTTTTATAAACATGTTTTTATTTAATTATATGATAAAAATAGATGCTCAAAAAAATTGAGCACCGAACTAAAAATAGATATTTATTTTAGACAATAATAACTCTATAGAATACAAAAAAAAATAAACCATGTTGTTTATTTTTCAACCAATCTAATAGTGAAGAACAAAATATAAAAATAAATTTGAAACATTAAAAGGACAAAAACAATATATGATTGATGGGTAAACGTATCATACCTATGAATCATGTAACCCGGGCTAACACACCAACCCTATGAACCAGGTTTTGGACTATATTGGGATTATAATTTTTTATACCTATTTTTTATTTAATTATAGACAACAAAAATAGACGGTCATAAAATCAAATACTAACCCAATACTAGATTTATTTTTGAGACCGCGATAACCAAATAAAAAACAAAATGAAACCATTTATTAAGTTGAATTCCCAATAAACTCAATATCTAAGGATAAAATAAAAATAATTAAAAAAGAGTTAAACTTATTAGACCCAATAATTATGTCAAACAACCAAATTTGTGAACAAGTCCATAAACTTTATAAAGTTTAATAACATGAATTTTCTCTTAAACTAATTTCTTTTAACTATATGAGAAAAAGAGTGATGATAAAAAAAATTGAGTTCAATTAAAGAAAGAAAGACAAACCACTAAACCTGTAAACTAGAAAAGAGAAAAAAAAATACAAAGTCAAATTCTCAACTACATCAATATTAAAAGACAAAATCAACAAAAATAATTTTTTTTTATAAAAAGTCATAACAAAAAAAGGAAAAGAGAAGTAAAACATTGTAATTGATAGTGCAATAAGTATGAGTGAATAGTGGTTTCCCTATACTTTTTACTTTTTGTAATTTATAGAATTTAATAACTTGGATTTTATTTTAAACTATTTTTTTTAAACTATATAAAAAAACTATTGTAAAATAAATCATCAAACCTATAAATTGAGAAATCTGGATTATCCCGACAAATTTGCAAATCACACTAATCTTACAGAAAGGTAAAATAATAATAAAAAAAATTTCAAAGACAAATTATCAATCACTCTAATATTAAAAAATAAAATTGATAAAAAAATTAAAAGAAAATCATAATAAAGATTCAAAAAGAAAATAATAATTTAATTTATATTAAATCATAATAAAGATTCAATAAGTAAATACTATTTAATTTATATTTTAATGAGTGTGGATTAGTTTTTGTCAATGGTGGAAGAATGAGCACAACAATTAAGAGTATTTTAGAACCAAATTACATATTAAAATTTAATATGATTTTTTGGACACATCCTCTTTGTATTGATTTCAGAAAAAAAACATTTTCTATGAAAATAATTTCCTATGTGAACTCTTTAAGCCAACTCACATATCGCCTTGGCTAACAGTAACAATCAACAATTCATGATCATCTCTAGGTATACTACTTATTAATCCAAAGCTTGTATTAAAGCATTGACACATCGTGGTTAATAATACAAAATCATTTATAATCTTCTTTTTTACGATAAAGTCTTAGAGACTAAGTAATACTTAAATTTGTTTTTTAAAAACTAAAATTAGAAAAGAGAAGTTGGATCATCATATTCAAATAAAATACTTTTCCATTCAAAGAATTGAAGAACTAGTTTTTCAACTGATAATGATTTTAAAAATACATTTTAGAGATTTTCTATAACTTTTCTTTAAAAGTTAAAATCTAAAATAACAACTAATACAATAAAGGTTTTATATATATATATATATATGGACACACTTTTAATATTATAAATATTAAAATTACTTTTTAAATATATTTCATATTTAGTTAGTATCATAAATCTATTAATTTTTATTATGCAATAGATTTCCCTTGTATAAATTTTTCAAGGCAATTTTTAATGTGGATACCATACCATAACATAACATAACATAACATAACATAAAATAAATATTTATAAATTAAACTATTACAAATATAAATATTGAATTATTATAAATTATAGTTCTTTCTATGAAAAATAGTTATAATCTACATATATATATTGATAAAAAAATGTCTTACATTTTTAATAAATGAAAATGTCTTAATTACTTATTACTAAAAAGAGAGAAAAAATGAAAATGAAAATGGTATTTTTGCTACACCCTCTAGCACTCTCTCTTGAATCCACTCCCCTTCCACCTCTTACCTATTTCGGTGAAAAAGGTAAGGCTTCCCAAAGATCTCTGCAACTCTTTCAAATTTACTCAATTTAAATTATTATTTGGACATTATCGCTTGTGAATTTTATTATTAATAATAATAAAAAAAAAGCAACCATAATTATTACTGGATCTTGAAGTATAAACTCTAACGCATCTCTCCTCTCTCTCTATTATTGTGAAAGGTCGTAGGTAATTTACTGACCAATCGCCCGTACGCTGGCTGTGTCTATTAATAAATCTGCGAGGAGAATTTAGTGCTCCAATGATAATTCATGTGTGGAACTGGAAAGCACAGTGTCGTCAATCCGTAGCAAGCCTCTCCATTTCCCTGTGGCTCGCATTAAAATAAAACCACGAAATCACAGCAGCAACGCATCTCTTTCGTTCTTAATTAAATGGATTAACTTTTAATGATGACCCCATCAGGAAGCAGACAGTATATGATATTTTCCTCTTTTAATATTACACCTCACATGCTCAGGCCACACTCTCTCCTTTGTTTATTTTCAAATTGTCAGAAATCAAGGAATATGACGATGACTTTGTTTGGTGGAAGTTCAGAAGGAAGTTTCTTTAGAATTATGGGCAGCTTGGTTGACCTTTTCACACCACAGGTTCGTGGAACACCGCGATTCAAACTAGGTTTTTTTTTTTCTTATTTTCTAGAAAGTGCAAGTAAAATCCTGTTCAGATTTTTATAAGAAATTCATATTTTGATTTAAACTCAGGACTTGCTATGTATCATAAGTTCTTTATCATCTCATTAAGAATTTTGGGGACTAGTTTACCAGCGACATTTGTTCATGTTTTGGGCAGCAACATAATTTTGGAAGACTGTTAGGTGAGCTGGTTGAACTGTGAAACCACAAACTTCTCTTTAGATTGAGGAATTACGTAGGTTAGTTCATCACTTCTACTTAACCATGGAAAAGGTTTGTTGTGAAAGGTGGAGAAATTGAACCAAATGGGTTTACAACTAAAGAAAAAAAACTTAATGAAACACTAATCTAGTATTTTGATCTGATGCAAGCGGAAGCATAAATAAAAGAAAAGCTATACTTAATGGGGGAAAAACAATTTACTAAATTAGCAATTCTATTCAAATAAAAATCTAATCAAATAGTCTCCTAAAGAGGTTTACAGCTTCCTAATTGATCTAGAGGCTAACACTTATAAGGTAAAAAAATCAAAATCTCAAAAAATAATATAAAAGTTCCAAAGCAAACATAAAATAAATAAAAATAACAAAATTTACTCAAACATGATTTTTGAGGCCTAATTTGGTGGTTTTCAAGATGAACTAGGCCTTAGAAATTTCCTGAAAAAATTGAGTCTAATCCAATGATCGAATAAAAAAATCATAACTTTTTATTGTTGCTAAGTTCATCTAGTATGACCAAACCTCCTATTGAGACTAACTAGTCTATAAAAACATCTACAATCCACATAGTCTATTATGATAGAACCTTCATTTTTTCTTGGATCAATTATATCATCAAATGGCTAAGGATGCAGAGTCTATAAGAATTACCATTTCTCTCATGCAACACCTTGTAAATGATATTCCTTTCCTTTATCTTAATGTACTCTTCTATTACAAACCTTTCATGGTAATACCTCCAACACCATTATTTTGTAATGAGTATTAGTTATGACCTTATATTTGACATTATTGTTTGTAATTATTTTCTTGAGTTGCTCATAAATCCCTATTAAGTCATCTACCACACCTTCAGTTTAGATGCCATGTCATCCAATATGTTCCAATATATCTAACATATGTTAACTCAAGCACTTTAAAAAAGTTTTGTTCATAAATGATCTCAATATACTTATTTGAATTGATTCCAAGACCTATTATATTTTTTTTTTGTTTGTGGCAAAACCATATCCCACTATTTTAGCTTGTCTTTTATTAAACTTTGCATCAAGTTTTAGAGGATATGGTTGACCAACTTAGTGTGTCCATCTATTTATGAATTATAATTACTTGTAATATTTAACTAGGTATCTAGCTTTCCTTGCAAGGTCTTCTAGAAGTTACTCATAAACTTCACACATCTCTGTCCAAAGTAATAGACCTAGGGATGCCAAGTACGTGAACCACCTCATTAAAGTAAAGATGGATTATTCATAATACATTCATGATCTTTCAACATGCTATGAAATGGGATATCTTTAAGAACTTGTCCATAATATCAAAAACAAATTTCATAGCTTGTTAGGTGGAGGGTAAGCCTAACACAAAGTCCATATAAACATCCAACCATAGAGCATTAGAAATAGATAATGGGGTGTACAACCCAATATTTAAAAGACCTTGTGGACCTTTGATAAACAACATATCTCTTCACAAAACTAGATATTTGGCCTAACAGTTTAGGATGATATTAACATGATGACATTAAGGCCAATGTTTTATCATGCTCAAAGTGTCCCTTGTAATATAAATTATGGATGATATGTTCCTGTAATGAGCAATCCAATATGTATAGATGCAATCCATGAAACAAGTAATAATTCACAAGTACAAAGTTATTTCACTTACCTTAATTCATAAACTATGTATAAATCAGCCCAAATAAAAAGTCACCTGAATATGGTTCTTAGAAAGTATAAAATCCTAACACTCGAGCATGTATAGTACTAAGAATAGTAACTCATTTATTGAACATGTTAATAACTTTTTTAAGCTTCCCAAATCGGTGCCTTAATATAAAAGTAAACTTCTACATAAAAGACACCCACTTAGCATATTGATGACTCATCTTCTGTTGACCATTTATATACTTAGAGTTTCATGATCTATGATCATAATAAACTCTTTTTACAAAAAGTAAAATATTATTATGCTTAAGTTTTTGAATAATAAAATAAAATTCAAGATCATATCTATAGTTTTTCTTTGAGTTGGATAATTTCTCATTAAAAAAAGTAATTTGATGCTTATATTAGATAAGAACACCTACAATGTCTATTTTGGAATCATCAAAACTTACCTAAAATAGATTATCAATGTTAAAACATGCCTAATATAGGAGCTTTAATCATCTTCTACTTAACTAACTAAAATTTAATCCTTTTTTTATCCATTGAAAAATGTGTCCCTTTAAGCATTATCTAATAGAAGCAATCATAAAACTAAAATTATAGATGAAACTTCCATTAACAAACATATGAAATCCTAAAAAAGTAATTGTACTAATTAAGACATTACACTTTCTATGATTGATAAATAATTTCTCATTTCACAAAGTTTCATAAATAACTCACAAGTAATTTAAATGGAACTCTAGAGATGTATTATAAATCAGGATATCAAATAAACCATAACAGATCTTCCCAATAATGGCTTGAGTACCTTAAACATGATCCTAATGATAATACTAAGAGTGTTTGACATCCAAAACAGAATCAACAATCACCTATACAATCTATATTGCATTTTAAAGATTATCTTTCACTCATCTTTTAACTTGATTTTTATCTAATAATAGTTAGTCATGATATCATTTTTTTGAAGACACCTTATAAATCGTTAATTGATCTTATATGTCATATATTCATGGTATCAAGTATATGCACTTTATTGCGATTTGTTCAGTGACTTATCTATCCACACATAATACATGAAACATCTTTTTTCAAGACTAAATAGATTGGAACTATATATGGATATATGTTGTCATAAATATATCTTTTTTTAGTAACTCTACCACATGTTCTTATAACTTTTTAACCTTTTTTGGTCTGAGTTTATATGTTGGCTTGTTTGATAGGCTAGAACCTAAAATGAAGTCAATCTAATATTGGATTATATCATATGATAGGTAAATTTTGTGATACTAAGACTATAAACTTTGTCAATACACCTTACAATTCTTCATAACTTTTATCAACATCCTTTTTCATAGCACTACTGATGCGAACCTTGTGATCACGTGGTCACGCAACCCACAATCAAGACTGAGATCTGATCCTGAAAAGCTAAAATAGGTCTGATAACAGCGTGACACAATAGAAACTTGTCCCAAGGCACCAACACTATTGGAATGAATACAATGATGCCACGAAGTCAGCTAATATTTGATAAGTCGGATTTAGTTCGTACAAGAACTGAAGAATGCAAAATAGATCTGATAGGAATGTGATACAATGGAAACCTGCCCCAAGGCACCAACACTATTAGAATGAGTAGAATGATGCCACGAAACCAACTAATATTTGATAAGTCGGATTTAGTTCGTTCAAGAACTGAAGAACGCAAGAATCACTCTCACAATTTAAAACTGAAAAATTCAGAAGTATTATTCATCAATGGTTGCTAAAATTTAGCTTACATTAGTTTATATAGTTCTTGAAAAACTAACCCCAATGGACTTTTTATGTGGACTTATATGAGGTCCACTCAAAACTGACCCCAAACCCTAAACTGATTAGCCCATAACTTAATCCAAACAAGCCTTGGATCCTAGCTAAAAACAAAATATTAATTAAGTCCAAACAAGTCTTGGACTGTAGCTAACAAAATAAAATAAAGCCCGTAATATTAAATTCAAGTTCTGCCATGCGAAGAAGTGAAAAAAGCAAAATATTATAGAGATGATACAAAACTTATTTATAGCCTTCCATGCAACCCTTTTATCACGATGAAGATTTTTTACGCTTCGTGCCCCGCCATCCCTAGATTGGGGGAGACAATAGCTTGCAGTGAAATGGGGGTGTTTTATAACTGTAAAAATTACGACTATATAATTATCAGGAGTCACCACCTAGTATTAAGGTCACTAGGAACCTAGTGGTATGTGAGAGTCTGGGTAAGGGGTAAGGGGACTTGATGTGCAAGGGGAAGACGCATCACCCTTAATGCACCCTACATAATACAAGCTGCATTGTTGTTTGATTGTTTTTCTAAGTTTGATTTTTTTGTTGTCTTTTCTAAAGTTTGACATAGATCTCTCTTCGTGAGAGAATCTCTACCTCGTTACAAGTTGAAAGACTAACCAAAAGAATTTTACACTGCATTTAAAAAAAAAAACATTTTTTTAACTATCTACGAGTGTACTTTATAATATAATTTTACACTGAGATAGCTAAAACATAATAATTATTAAATATTTTTGATATTTTGGCCAAATTCCAACGAATAATCATAAATTGGTTACGATATCCAATTTTTATTCAAAATATGAGAAAGATGCAACATGTATTTTTTATGAAAAATATGCTTGGAAAACCTTGGAATTTAGTCGTATGCATAAAAACAACATATTTTTTTTAAATATAATTTTTTTGTCTCCGTTAAAAAATAAATCTGGTTGGGCCTACCACAATTAAATGGGTCGACCCAGCCGGGTGGGCCTGCTGGACGTGGGTTGGACCCAACCTAGCCAACTAGGTTGGGCCGAGAGCAGTCCAGCCCAAGACACAACAGGGGAAAAAAAGAATAAGACAAAACTGCACCATTTAAAACGCGTGAAAGAGTGAATTAATAGTGTTCACGTGTTACTTGAACAGTAACAAGGTGGTCGGCCGACCACGACAAGAGGCTTACCTGCTACTGTCGCGAAGTAGAGGAGGTTGAGGTGGTTCTCCCTGTCATAGTGGCATTGAAAATGGTGTCATGCGGTGGCCAGAGGAGGCGCTGGAAGCTGTCGGTTCACATTGCTTTTGGTTGTTGCTCTTCATTGCCGAAGCTGGAGAAGAAGGCTTGGTGGTGGCTGGTGACGAAGATGAGGAGGGAGACTAGGTGGTGGTCGTTGGCTATACTGGTGGTGGAGAGGGAGTTGTCAAGTTGTTGGCTTTTTAGAGAGAGAGAAACACCATAGAGGAGAGAGAAAGAGTTGACTGTTGTGACACGGGGAGAGAGAGGGCAGCCGGTGCTAGTTTCCTGCCGAAGACAAGGAAGATGAAGAGTGATTGTCATTGGTTTTTAAGCTCACATGCAAGTTATCCATGTCTATGGTCTCCTCCCCGTTTTTCTTCTTTTTTTCTTCAAAACTCCCTCAATTTTCCCCAGTGTTATTTTGTTTTCCTTTGTGTATTTTCTCCCCAGTTTTTTATCGTCACCCAGTGTCCAATCCTCTCCTTATTCCCGGTTTAATTTTGCCTTTTATAGACTCAATTGTGTTACTTGCAGCATGAGAGTGATGTTCAGGTATGGTGGTATCAGTGGTAGGTTGCAGGGTATGGCTATCGACAACGCCTCTGTCTAGGTAAGTTGATTTAAAAAAAAAATTATAATATAAAATAGACTGAAAAAAATGGGTTGTTACAAAAAGAGTTTTTCGACGGAAAGAATGATGTTTTTCTTTTCAATTTTGGCTTCCAATTTCACACAAAAAGTTTCATCACCAAAAATTCTGATCTTCTCAATTTAACCCAAATTAGGCTTCCAAAATTAATTTCTCACCAATTAAGCCCTTAATAAAATTAATTTGACCCATTTAAAGTATAATTAAGTCTTTGTGCTTAATTAAATCCTTCAATTGGGCTCTCAAATAACTCTCAAATATAATTACATTTTAAATTGGCCGACAATTAAATCAACTTGGCCCATAAAAATATAATTATGTCTTTCGACCTAATTTTTACGCAGATTTATCCAATAATAAATTATTTTAGCCTCGATTCTGCATTTTCCTTCATTTCTAGGCAAAAAAGAGGTACGACCGGACTCTTGAAAACGTCCAAAAGTTTCACCTTGATTTTTTTGTCGACACCAACCCCTTTTATTTTATTTTTGTTATTTTTGGGTAGATTTTGGGAAATAACCCAGAAATTGGGTTATGACACCTTTAATCCTAGAACAAAAGGAAAAGGTAGTCACCCATGTTGTTCCTGAGTTGTAGTAGGATTCTTTTATTTTCTTTAGTGTCCTCACTTCATGGCCCAAATAAGATTGTATTGGACCCCTCTTGCACATGCATAAGATGTACTAGGGTCTCCTCTTGATACTCCAATGGATCTTGCAATTATGACATTGTTGAAACCTTCAAAATCAATGCATTCAATGCTTCTTTCAATGTCTTTATTTTAGACCAGGTCATTGGACCATTTGAAACATTTAATGGGTCCTTGCAGGTGTTTCTAGGCTGGTCCACATAGACATTAAATCATACACCACTCATTTAACATTTATCTTCTTCATGATTTATAACAAGGATAACAAATTAGTTTTTCTTATCATTTTCTTTCATCGCCATCTCCTTTACAAGGGTCAACACTATATGTTTCCATTTTATAATAAGGATGTATGTCTTTTAGCCTGTCATAAGCAGCACCTTTGTCAAAATACCATAGTCTACCTAAAAAGAGATGGAACATATTCATTAACACCATATCACACCAAATACTATCAAATTATTTCTACCTTATGGAAAAGGAACAAGATAATGTTTATCAATAATTATCTTAGTGTCTTTATTCAATCAAGCCAACTATACAACCTAAAGTGACAATTAATTTTAATTAAAGCTTCACTTCCTTCATGAACACCATATTTTACTAGCTGTAATTTTCAATTATTAGTTTACAAACCTTGTCTTTTATAATGCATATCTAGTAGAAGATGTTAGTGCATCGATAATCTTTACTAAAATCACCCTTAGAAATTAGTAGACTTTTTTGGATGACTATGGTAACACTATCATCTCCATACAAGATCTCCCCATTACTATCCTAATCTTTATAGATTGGATCAATAGTATTTGTATGTTTATCTATTAATAGATTGTTGCTAGATGGCTTTAAAGTTTCTTACACTTGCTAGTAGGCTACCTCAATTTACCATATCTATAAAAATGAATTCTAAAAGTGGAACCATAACCTTAACATATTGTTTATAGAGTTTTTTGAGTTAGACCAAGTGGGGCGATTGTCATCCTTCAATTATTGTTGTATCCTCCTCTGGAGTTTTGTTATAGCTAAAAGAAATTTAAAGAGAATTGAGATGAAGATTGCGGAAGCACAAGGTTGAATCACTTATTTAATCTGCGTGAGCATTACAACATTTCTGATACCATGTTAGGATTGAGATAAATTGAAGAAATTGAAGGAGGAAGCAAGGTGTTTAGACACAGAGAGAGAGAGAGGAGAGAAAAGAGAGGGAGAATGAAATTTCAAATTTTATAACAGTACCTCAATTCTGTTTTTTTACCCACTTTATCGTGTGTGCATATTTCAATATATACACACATCTCATACACCATCATTTATACTCTAGATTATAACTACAATACAACTACAATACTCTAGAATATTCATTCTGCTATACTCTAACACCAATGAAATTTTAAAAATAATCAATTAAAAGTGATCCTAAATAAAATAGAAAGCAATTAAAAAATGAAGACCAAGTTTAAAGATTAAAAAACCACTAGAGTGAAATTGAAAAATATTTGTAATTTGATAGATTATTTATAAATTAAAAAATAGTAGAGATGGAATTAAAAAATATATATAATTTTATATCTTAATTAAAAATAAATAAATAAAAAATAATTAAAGGGAATTTGACCAGATGTGAAGGAAAAAAAGTTGAAAAGGGTGGTCAGTAAATTTTGTTAGAGTATAGAAGAAGGAATATTCTAGAGTACTGTATTTGTATTCTAGAGTATGAAAGAATGTATGAGAAATATGTATAAATAGAGAAGTGCACACACAACAAATGTATGCAAAACAGAAATCAATACAGCACAATTTTAAATTTCAGTCTCCCTCTCTTTTCTCTCGTCTCCCTATTCCCTTCTCTAAACTAATTCTTCTTTCAATTGTGCAAAATCTCTCAATCCTAACATGGTATCAGAGCTATTATGCTAGCACATGAATTGATCCAAGCTTCTGCAGTCTGGTCCTTCAATGGATCATTCAAAAAAAATAAAAAATCTACTGCTGAAGATGAAGATGATCATCCATGTCGTTGTTGCTCCTCATTTACAATATTCCTCATGCTCCTTCAATTAGTGTTGTTGTTATGGCATCATCTAGCATCTTCCATGCCAAATCAAGTCTCTGCGCAACAAATTACTTCTAATTTTGCACAACAAAAGTGAAGCTCAAATAGAGCAGCCGCAGAGCGAAGAAAAAAAAATGAAGCTCAAACAGAGTAGAAGCAGAGTGAGAATCACCATGATTGTGAAGAGGCAGCGAAGCAAGCATCCTGACTCACCGTTTCAATTCATCAGATTTCCTGCAACAATTTTCTCTTGTTCTTTTTCTTTTTCTTTTTCTTCGATACCTTGATAGAGAGGCCTCTCGGGTTCCTTTCTCTGCTGTTTCAGTTTCAATTGGTTCCTCTTTGTCATTTTCATTGTTATCCAAGTTTGAAAAAAAAAACTGGATCGGTTTCTTGTTTCAGATTGGTGCTTAGGTTGTTCCGATCATCAAGCTCGAAGAAGTCGTTCTCTCTACTGAAAATGGAGAGTAGCTTTTTTGGCAATCTCAAAATCATCAATCAAGACAATGAGCAATAATAGAGCAGCAACAAATTTGTTTGGTTTCTAAGAGAGGCGGCTCTGCACAAATTTCAAGAGGACATGCATAATCACTCTCCACTCTCTCTTCAAACTTCTTCTCTTTCTATCGACCTTCAAACTCATGACCTGGATGCGACAGAGCACCTACCAGTAGTCCACAACATTCCTGGCGAGCTCAAGAATCTCGGCAGCGAGGTATTCAAGGATAGTAGAGAGGTAGACAGGAGCACTAGCACCAAGGCGTTCAGCATACTTTCCCCGCAGAAAAGGATGTAGAAGCGATTGGAGAGGTTTTAACTGGAAGCTTGGGAGCTGCAAGAGCAGCTTCTAGAACTGCAAGCTAGGCTTCATCTTTCTTGCCGCAAAGAGGCTCGATTTGAGAAGAAGCAGGACTTTTACTTTGCAAAGTTATGAGATGTTGAGACATCAACATAATGGTGCAACGAAGAGGTTGGTGTATTCTCTCTTCTCGTTTCAGAAGAGCAGAGGAAGAAGATGATGAGAGACGTGGCTGAGGCGGCTAAGAAGAATTGGTTGTGAAACCCTAGGTTTTGTGTTTTGTGTGCTGTGTATTGTGGTGCCATTTTATGTGTCTCATCCTGCCGTTTTGATAAAAATGATAAAAAAAGAAGAAGAAGAAAGAAAGAAAGCAAAAAAAAAAATCAATATCATTGAGAATTACAAAATGAATTCTTACACAGATTAAGAAATTCATCAGCAAATAAAAAACTTCAGAAAAAATGAAGTAGACAAATGAAATTCAAACTCATTTTAATCACCTCTCTTACCTCCCATTTCTTTCTTCTTATACCTCTCTTCTCAAAGATGAAAAACTTCAGAAAAATTGAAGTAGACAAAGGAAAAACTTTAGAAAAAAAAAACTGAAATAGACAAATGAAATTTCAATCTAGAAATAGACAAATGAAATGTCTTCTCTCTTCTATCTTCTTTGCCATTTGAGCAATTTTTTTTCTTTTTCTTCTTAATCGCATTCAAACTCCTTTTTTCTTTACATAGTGATTTTTTGTCAAAAAGGATTCAGTACTCATGTGTTTTGTTTTCATTGCTGCAATCATGCTTGGTTTGTCAAAGCAAGAGATTGAGGGGGGATGTTAGAGTATAGAAGAAAGAATATTCTAGAGTAGTGTATTTGTATTCTAGAGTATGAAAGAATGTATGAGAAATGTGTATAAATAGAGAAGTGCACACACAACAAATGTATGAAAAACAGAAATCAATACAACACAATTTTAAATTTCAATCTCCCTTTCTTTTCTCTCGTCTCCCTCTTCCCTTCTCTAAACTAATTCTTCTTTCAATTCTGCAAAATCTCTCAATCCTAACAAATTTGAGGAGGAGAAAGAGAAGACTTTGATCATCATGGCTAGCTAACCGTGACACTGTAATATGTTGGATGGCATTCTTATACTATATATAATGTCTCAAGTTTACTCGATAGAGAAGTTCATATGCCAATAAAGATGAACCAGCAAATAATCCAAACCTTGCAGCTGCAATAATATAATTACCAAATTAGACTATTCAATCCGTCTCTCTCTCTCTCTCTCATTTATATAAGAACAAATATTTTAAAAATATATAAAAAATGCAAGCCCCATAGGAAAATGGTTTACAAATGATCGAATTGGTTTCACATATCCGGATCATATTCTAAAGTAGAAACTTGAACTCGACCTCACCGTCTTGAGCGGCGTCGGCTGCCACCTTGATGGCTGCCACCGAATTTCAATCTACCAGTCCCTGAATCTCAACTTCTCTGACGGAATTATAACACATTCTGGTAGAGGCACAGGATACCTTAATGCATCATAGCAATAAGAATAATAGATGTAACGGTGGCGACAATATCCACGCGTAGCCGAACGTTGCTTCGGCGTGATCGTGGCATAATCGGCACTCTCGAGCCTAGCATCAGTCTCATAGCAATCAAATGAAGGAAACTCCTCGATTTGGAGTGGAGCTCGCCAATCAAATGAATTATCAAATTCCACCATTTTCTATTTATTTTTCATACCATTCCTCAACTTCTTATCCTTATTCTGTCTTCATTTTTCGACCGGGTATTTCTTGTCACTTGAGGCTTTTGGAACCCTGAACAGCTTTTTGGAAATGTAAGATTGTAGTCTCCCCCCTGTTTAGTCTCCATACATCTGGAAAAATAGAAGAAAATATAAAGGTGCTGTGGCATCTTGGTAATTGACTAACATTCATGTGATTCATGATGTTCCAGTTGGAAAGTGTTTTTATTTTATTTATTTATTTATCTGTTTTGCAGACAAAGTTAGTGATTTCTTATTTCTTAAAAAACAACTAAACAAGGATCCCAATCAAGCAACTGGGTCATTCAATTGGTTAATGGAAGCTCTTTAGACGAGTCTGGCCACAAAAGTGAACCACTCCCACTT
Source organism: Salix purpurea (assembly GCA_027405865.1). Lineage (NCBI taxonomy): Eukaryota > Viridiplantae > Streptophyta > Magnoliopsida > Malpighiales > Salicaceae > Salix > Salix purpurea. Next base: position 15,943,156 of record JAOWLH010000011.1, read on the forward strand.
CTCAAGTCACATCATTATTGAAAAATATGAATGCGCCTCTTGAGATATCCATGATTAGTTCTTAAATTTGCGTTGTAATCATGTGTGGTCATAAAAAATTTAAAATTTATTTTACAGGTTTTGAGTTCAAATCAGTATATATTTATTTTAAAAGAGTTTGGAGCAGTTAAAATTTTAATTACTTAATCTGTACTCATAAAAAATACCTAAAAAGAAAAAAATATCCATGATTAGAGAACGTTGTATCTGATAAATACATCAAGATAAAGCTACTTAATCACTGTTTTGGCACAGTTTCTAGGCATTTTCTAGAGTTATGATTCTAATGGATTTCCCTTCACAAGATTGCAATATTCTCTGTACCTCCTCTGCAAGGCGACATTATATGACCTGATTAATCGCAATGCCCTGCAACTTGCCAAGAAACCATACGTGCTATCATGTTAGCTCTATCATTTCCGTAACAAAGATGGGATTTTTTTTAGAATAGTACTCAAAGATCCCTTACTTTGAATCATATTAGAAGGAGTGAATATCCAGAAAAGGAAGAACACGGGCACTTTTGACTGCTTTTGTGCGCTTTATAGTAAAGAAGACAGATTTTCTTCTCCCCTTGTCCATTTGCTTAAAGCGTCTCCCAATCTTTTTTGATATGCTCGTGATAGTTGATGAATTATTAGGACCAACGTATTTAATCTTTCAACTAGAAAACATTCAGTTAAGTTTAATACGTATAGTAATAGCATTAAAAAAGAAATTCTATAAAAGAACTTATATCTTTAGGTATAAAATATCGGGTGATTGGCCAAACCCAATTAACACGTCCTTTTTCCATGCACGATGTCTACATGAGCTTTATAATGTGCATGGCTTTATAAGAAGATATGCACGGGTAGGTTTAGTAATCTTGATAGCTTTATAATGCACAGGGAATTTTCTTTTCAATCGATGATGATGGTTATAAATTGACCCCACTTTTTTTTAAAAAAAAAAACAAAGAAAAGAAAATTCTAGATCCGTCACTGCCTGCCTGCGGATCATGATATCAATGTCATTTAGCTAGAACATCCACTGGTTTTTCAAATGAAAGTTACGGTCAAAAGTTGAGGTGATAGGAGGCACCACCCGGAATGCAGTTGGATATTTGCCACACCATTGCCGTTCAAGCAACGAACTCTCTCTCATCCATCCGACCCATTAAAAACAAAAGGTCCATTTCTGTCATCTATGAAGGTGGTGATTCATGGCAAGTAAGTCCGATTCCGACATCTATGTGGGTTTTTATCATCTTCAACAAGGAATGCATTTTGAGAAAAAGCAGGCAAAGTTTAGTCTTATTTATGTGTAGTGGAGAAAGTGATCAATTATTTGCCCAGTACTTGGATGAGTTAGAGTTACATGGTAATAGCTCTTATTTTAGAAAATTATTTATTCTGTGATATTGACGTGCTGCTGAATCAATGAGCACAAATTATTCGACTTATCAGAAACAAAAGAGAGAGCACCCAGGTAAAGCCAAAGAAAAATGGATTTCTTATTCTGCTCTCGTCACCGGAAGCGACTATACGAGCAGAAATTATAGCAGAAATAAGCTGTAGTTTCAAAGTTGCCACAATTATTTTCCAGAATTCTTAGCAAGGAAAGCTATATTCCATTCTAACATTATACATTTTAAATGTTATTGGGTGTTTTGAGGTCGATATGATCGAGGCTGCTAACGAGACTGGCGGAGCTGGTGATTCAAATAAACGTGAGCAAGTTTGCATGGTTGGCTGAAAATATCTCCATTATTAGAGATGACAAAATAATGTCGAGGCAGGAGGACTTCTTCGGGACTTGGATTACTGATTTTGCTATCAGTATTAGAATTTGTTCATCGGTCAAAGCTAAACTATGAACAGTAATTATTGGGTTAGAACTTCCATGATTGCTGGGTATTTGTAGGTCAAATATGTGAAAGCAGATGCAAGGGCTAGAGAATTATTGGAGAAGTTAAAGTAAAACATTTCAGGCAATTATTCAAACGTTGTTTAGATAGGAATCATTGAATTATTAATGATCCTATCTGTTTGTATTTGATTCTGTATTTTAAAATTATTGGTCTACTCTTGTTTAATTTAAGGTTTTTAGGGCTATAAGCCCTGATTTTTTTTAATAAAAAAAAATATTATTACATAACTTCATAAATAAATCAATTAAGAAAGATGTGACACATCCCAATTTGTGGGGGTGTTGCTGCATCTTTATGACATGTTTGCTTTAATTTCCGTTTTCTTGTGATGATCGTCATTGCATTGTCTATATTTATTTTGTAAATTCCTATTACTCTTTCTTTCGTTTTTTTAGCACAATTAAACGGCTTAAATAAATTAGTTAATCAAATTACCATTCACACGATGATCTCTATCTGATTATAATATCAAGATAATTGTTTTTTTATTAAATTTATATTTTTAAAATTTATATTTAATATCGACCTATCAAAACAGTTTAAAAATAAAATAAAAAGATATACAAATTTCCAATTAATACCTGCACTCGTTTCATGCACCAAGAAAAGTACCTCAAATAGATAAGAACGGCCACCACCCTAAACTCCACTTTGACGAGCATACAAATTGCACTTCGCCACTGGAATTCTCTCTCACTTTTGTCAATCATCTTTTTCTAACTTTAATTATAATAGTCTTAAATAACACGGCATGATGATAAAGAGTTTGTAATTTACATAGCAAATTTTGATTTCGAGTCAAGATATATATTTTTTGTAAAATTATAAAACAACCAAAATTTTACTTATTTATTTAAGCTCACAAATTATATTTTCCAGAAAATTGAATTTTCTCCATTCCAAAAAAATATTTTAATTATAATTTCAAAAAGTGAGCAGTGGAAAAATAATAATCAAGGCAACGCATGATGTGATATTTACATGGGATATCGAAGCTTTATGAGTGTGTGTGTGTAATCACTTATAAATATATATTAATGATTATGTGTCATTATATAGTTCCATATGGAATATTTTGATCTTGAGTCTTTATTTCCATTTAAATATTATTATTATTATTATTATTATTATTATTATTATTATTATTGCAAAGTGTGACCAGAAACTTATGAGCAAATTGAAATTAAATGCCCCTATTGTGTAGATTAATATATTCTTGTATGACTATCAATTTGGGCTAAAATGTAATAAATTTAATTTGAATTATATTGATAATGATATTATTTGAAGTATACATGTTATTTGGATGTGAATAAACACATGTCACTACTAATTCGGTTGTTTTTTCCTATTATATTTTTTTGGTATTTCATTTATTATGCAGACATTTTATTTTTATATAAATAGTCATATTCTATATTACATTAATTTTTATCAATATACTCTATTATATATATATAAAGTAGACTAGACTATCTAAGGAGGGTGATGATCATACAATGGCATCACGAAACTCCACTAGTATCTTCTAACATGAGGATTTAATGCATGCCACTCGACGGATTCCATCATTTAAAATATTATAAAAGTTCCAAGTGATCTTCCGAGTCGATTGTTCCACTTCCAAAATTAATGTTGTTGCGCGCACACATCAATTCAACTATATGGTGTCTTCCAAAAAAATAACAATTAAAAGTGAATCAATTTGACTCTTAAAAGAAGAAGAAATCAGCTAAGAAGGAAAACCTCAGATTAGTTCCTGGATTATAACCATTTCCCAGGTGGATCCTAGCTTATACTTTATACCACCTGAATCCCCAACTTATTCATAAATTCCCAGTAGATCCTTCCCCCAGAAAATATGCCTCAAATTGTTGATAGGTTGGGGTCAAATTGAGAAACAATGTAGAATTATTTGATAGCATAGTAGTCCAATTGATGATTATAGAAGATATTGGAGACCCAATTGGCAAAATCATATCGATCGAGTACCTAATTGATAAAATACGTTTAAGTGGGGACCAATCCGAGGTCTTAGGATCATAATATTTAATTAATTAACTAACCATATCATGCATTGAACCCGTCTAAATTATTTGAAATTGCACATTACTATCACAAGACTTTAGTTCTTCGCTGAAAAACAAAGACAAAAGATGATGTCTATGAGAAAGAAGGCAATAGAGACTAATGAATGACCAAGACAGCACTACTGTCTAAAATATTTTGCAAGTGACATCGGTCTTCTAAGTGGGTTTATCTAATTATTGATCTTAGACTTACTTTTGCTGGTTATATAAGAACGCCATTTTTACTTGGTTTCTCATCCTCTAATAATATTTTCATAATTTTCTGAGAGAGAGGAGAGACAGAGAGATGGGAGACCAAGCATCTGGTGGAAACTTGGCTGTAGTTTTCAATAGGATGACACCTTATATCCTAATGGTGTGCATGCAATTTGGGTCGGCAGGGAATTACATCCTGAGCATGATAAGTCTCAATAGTGGGATGAATCGCTACGTGCTCATTGTGTACCGCAACGGCGTCGCTGCACTTGTTCTTGCTCCCTTCGCTCTGCTTCTCGAAAGGTCTCTCAACACACACCATATATATATCGTTGCTATATGCACACAAAGTTTTTAAATGGATCGAAGTCCCCAGTGGTGGATATTAACTTGAATGCTGCTGTTTGTTTTTTATTATTCAGGAAAATCAGGCCAAAGATTACGTTCCCGATCTTTCTACGAATAATGGCTCTCGGGTTCTTAGAGTAATGCATCAATCCCTTTTCTTAATATATATAAGTATATTTGCATGACATGAAGAAACTATTTCGAAACAAAAGTAGCCGGTGAAGGAGTTGAAAATATTTATTTATACTCACTCTAAGTGATCCTTGATGCAGGCCGATCCTTGACCAAGGCTTCAGCTACTTAGGGATGCATTACACATCGACATCGTTCGCATCTGCCATTATGAATGCTGTTCCTTCTGTCACTTTCGTGATTGCTTTGATTTTTCGGTATGATTTTATGCTGTTCCATATATATATATATAACTGTGGGTTGGTTTATCTTGGCTAAATGATAGAATGTTTTTGAAAATGATGACCAAATACATTTAATTCGTGATCCAACAGGTTAGAACGAGTGAGAATTAAGGAATTAAACAGCCAAGCCAAGGTAGTTGGGACCCTAGTAACCTTGGGAGGAGCTCTGCTGATGACAGTTTACAAAGGCCCTGAGATTGGTCTGCCATGGTCTCATCAGCCAAGCCACCACGCAAGCACCGCCGCCTCGTCTGATAAACACTGGGTGGCCGGGACATTGTTGCTCCTTGTCGGCTGTATTGCATGGTCCGCTTTCTATGTATTGCAGGTAATAAATATATACCTGGACAAATAATTTCATCGAGTGCTTTGCTACATCATCTTTTTTCTTATTCTTTGCTGAAGCCTTTTCACTTCTCATCTATAATTAATGCAGTCGGAAACGTTGAAGAAGTACCCGGCGGAACTGAGCCTAGCCTCCCTGATATGCTTGGCCGGCAGCATGCAAAGTTTAGCCGTAGCCCTTATTACAGCACACCACCCTAGTTCATGGGCCGTTGGCTGGGACAGCAGGCTCTTCACTCCCCTTTATACAGTAAGTTGTCGCCAAAATTATAATATTGGGACCGACTCATAAATATGCAATTGATTAAAGAGAAAACGCTTATTTTCCTTCATAAATATGCAATGAATGGTGATCATCTGAATTAACCAACATGGGATTTGGGCTCTTCAGGGGATTGTTACCTCTGGAATCACTTATTATGTGCAAGGTCTGGTGATGAAGACAAGAGGCCCCGTTTTTGTTACAGCTTTTAATCCCCTCTGCATGATCATCGTCACTGCCCTTGGGTCTGCTATTTTAGCCGAGAAACTTCATCTTGGAAGGTATGGCCATAATCAAATAGCATGGCAATTTTTGATGATTTTATTCATTTCTTTTGTTGTCTATGTGATCTATTTCGCAAAATAAAAGGTTTTTCTTCTGATCAAAACAGTGTTCTTGGAGGCATCATAATCGCAATTGGATTATATGCTGTGGTGTGGGGTAAGAGGAAGGACTACGCTAGCCCAGAAGAATTATCCATCACAGCAGGCAAGGGTAATCAAGAACTACCGATCGCCACAACCAATATTGCTACAACTTAGGCAGTAATTGCTGGAGGAAAACCCGATTTTCTAATTAGACTCTTGTATAATTTGTGCACCTTATCATAACACAAAGAAGCCACAACTGAGACCTAAAAAGTGTCACCATGGTGGGTTATTTTAACTGTCTCTTTGTAAAAGAAAAGGTGTTGGTGCACTAGTGACAACAGATAATGTTGTTCTCAACACTTACCATTCCTATTTTGCAATCTCAGCAGTCCCATTATGCCTTGTGGCCTTAAATAACAGGCAAATCTAAATTTTGTTTTGGAATCGTTGGTTATATAATGTATGCCTCTATTATAAAATGCTCTAAAAGAGCTCAGTCTTTTACTGTAGCACCAGAGACAATTCACTGTGGACTCGAACTTTATCAGCCCTGCGTCGCGCGAGTTCGTCCGCCTGTTTTTTTTTTTTTCCTTCGATGAACAGTGTAACGATGAATTTAGCCCCGGTAATGAGACAAAATAGGGCTCGGTCTGGCGGTAAAAAGGGCTGGGGGTGAGGGCTATTCACGTCATTGCACGCGTACAGTCCGGTCCAGTCCGCCGCACTTTTTTTTTTAATATATTTAAAATGGCTAATTATGGTTCTAGCCCCTAATAAGACAAAACAATTGATTTCGGTCCAGGGGCAGTACGGTAATTGACCTTTTTTTTTATTATTTTCTGTCGGTTTGTCATTGCGTGTGTCGCACGCGCCAGCCTGTTTCACGCCCCATGCCCTGTTTAGGCGGCGCGTGCGGTGGCCTCCGTTGGCCGGAATCACGATTACGCCGTGTATATCGATGCGTCTCCGCGTGTTCTTCCTCCCACGGTGGCGCGTTTAGCCTAAAAATGTCCGTGGACGCGCCGGAGGCCGGTTAAAGCGCCGGCCACGTTTGTCTCTCTCTCCTGCACGTTAAAGTGCAGGAGAGTCCCCCATTTTGTGATACTTTTCATTTCGGTCCCTTGACTTGCGATTTTGTTTTTTGTCCTGATTTTAGTTGGATAAGTTTTGATTTAGTTCGATTGGGTCCTCCAATTGGAATTGATTGAATGTCAATGTTTCACTTCGGTCCTCCTTCTTTTAATTTTAGGATTGGGTTTAAATTATTCAATAAATACAGTACAGAAGTTTTGATTTCTTCAATTGGATCCTTTTATTGAAATTGATAATATATTGAATTTTCATTTTTGCCCTTATAGTTTTAATTTTTCATTTTCATCCCTTGATAAATTCATCTTTGTGTTTTATTTTCCATTATAATAATCATAATAACAATAATAATAATAATAATAATAATAATAATATAAAAAAATATAATTACAATAATAATAATAATAATAATAATAGTTTTAATTTTTGATTTTAATCCCTTGATAAATTGATATTTGTGTTTTATTTTCCATTATAATAATAATAATAATAATGATGATGATGATATAAATAATAATAATAATAATAATAATGATAATGATGATAATAATAATAATAATAATAACAATAATAATATTTTTTTTCCTTACTCTTTTGTTAATGTGTTTAGGTTTTTCTCTCTCAATAAAAATAATGATAATAATAATAATAATAATAATAATAATAATAATAATAATAATAATAATAATTTTTTTCCTTAAAAAAAATATAATTACAATAATAATAATAATAATAATAATAGTTTTAATTTTTGATTTTAATCCCTTGATAAATTGATATTTGTGTTTTATTTTTCATTATAATAATAATAATAATAATAATAATAATAATAATAATAATAATAATAATAATAATAATGATAAAAATAATAATAATAATAATAATGATAATGATGATAATAATAATAATAACAATAATAATATTTTTTTTCCTTACTCTTTTGTTAATGTGTTTAGGTTTTTTTCTCTCAATAATAATAATAATAATAATAATAATAATAATATTTTTTTTCCTTACTCCTTTGTTAATGTGTTTAGGTATTTTTCTCTCAGGATAATTTGATAATTTTTATTGTTTTAACAGCGATAACAATGATAAAAAAAAAAATTTGATCTTCTGTTGAGGTTTTTAGGATTTTTTTGACAATAATAATAATGATAATTTTTTGGCAATAATAATAATGATAATTTTAGAAGTTGAAGTTTCGATATTATTGTTATTATAATAGACAATGTTGATACCTTTTAGTATACCAAATTTTATATATGAAAATATTATATTTTAATCTTAACAACTGTAAAAAATATTTTTTTCGCCCGCACTACACCCGCAACGTAGTGCGGGCAGTTGACTAGTTTAAACTAGAAGAACTACCTTTTGTAGTATACACCAAGTCTTGTGGTGTATGTGTGTGTGGTGTTCAAATAGAAGAAAAGGTTAGGTTTATTTTAGGGCGAATATTATCTGGTCAAAGTAATTCTTCTTTTTTTTAATTCATTTATCTTATTGAGTATTGTTATTGGTACCAAACTCTACTACAATAAACCATGTGGATATAAACATCTAGAAATCCACAAGCAAGTTGACATGATACTAGAAAATCAAAAGATAGATTTGATACAAGAATGTGACACAACAATTACCTTGAATTGAGATATTAATATTATTAGAGTTTAAATCTCCGTTCAACGATTAGGGAATCACGAACAAAAAGTATAAAGAAGACATCATGAAAACAATTATTCTTGAATAAATTGATATTCAATTCTTTCAGGAGCTTAAAAAAACATGAAATTCTCACACACAAACACAAGGTTGCGAAAAAAAATAACAATAATCATTAAAGTGAAAAATAGCTCTTATAAAAGAGTATTTATACTACTCCACATCCTTAATAGCCCCCAAAAAGTGATTGGATTGGACTCACTTAATAATAAACCAAAATAGATTAAATAAACCCAAAACCTAATAGAAATAATAAAAATAATAAGTTTGATATGAAACTCAAAGTTGTCACACATGGAGTAAATAAATTGATTTAAGATAGACTAAATATTATAGTTTTAATATATTTTGGTAGAAAATAATATCCTAGAGAGACTAGGATAGTAGTTGTCTTAAATATATTGTGGTTGAAAATAATATCCTAGTGCATGTTCGGGAGTGTGGTTGTGATTGCTTTTGAAAATGATTTTCGTTCAAAAATGCATCAAAATCATGTTTTTTTATTTTAAAAAAATCATTTCTGACATCAGCAACATAATTGTCAAATATATTTCGTTTCGGCCGAAAAGTTTCGTACCAGTTAAAAAAGAGACAAAATGGCGTTGTTTTTATCTCGGTTTAAATTCCTGCCTGTTCCGGATTTTTCGGCCATATACCGGCCGAAACGTTCCAGAAATGTTTCGGTCGTTCAGTTTCGGCCAAATAGTATTTTTTAAATAATAAATAATTTTATAATATCAATTATTTCTTTTAATCCGACCGTTAGATTGAGATGAAATTTTACGAGTAGTCTCTTTACATATTTATATATATTATGTTAAAATTTCAAAGCAATCAGAGAATGTAATGACCTTGCAAGATTTATGATGATATTCTCGTAATATTATACAGGTTCAAAATTTTATTCAGAAATATCATTTTATCAATTTATTGTCTTTTTTTAGATTAAATTGCATGATTCTAAATAATTTTAGTTTTGGAATTGAACTAATTGTTTTTGAATTAATATATTTAATTATATATATATATATACATAAACAATACAATATTTTATTATATATATAAATTACAATATCAATATATATATATATATAATTATCTTGAATTTGAATTATGTTTATTAAATTAATATTTTAATTTATATATATATGAACACTTTGATTTCACTGACCTCATCCAGGTAAGTAATTTACAATGTTGTTTCCTGCTTTATATTTATATATACATCACTTTGTCTTGTCTCTTATTTATCCGGTGTGGGATTGTTTTTTATGAAAAAGTGCTTAACAAAGTGACAAATCGAACCATCCACCCATGGACACAAATGATCCGTGTGTGTGTGTGTGTGTGTGTGTGTGTGTGTGTGTGTGTGTGTGTGTGAACCAAAATCAAAACAGTAAAAATTAAAAAAATATATACTATCAAAAAATAAAATTGTTGTCAACTTTGATTTATAAAAAATAAAAATTATATTTAATTTTTTTCCTTTTAAGTTTTTTCATATATATAATTAATTAATTATATATGAATAGTATAACCCCAAAACAGCGCGCCGAAACATTTCGTACCAATAGAAAAAACTAAACACCAACCGAAACGGTATTAACAACTTTAATCAGCATATCAAAATAATTTAAAAACATCCAAAAAAATTCATTTTTTTTCAAAAATATTTTTGAAACATAGTGTCAAACACCCCTCTAGAGAGACTAGGATAGTAGTTGTCTTTCTTAGACAACTCATGTAAACTAGGAGATACAAATATGATTATGTTCTCCCTCTTATTTTCTTGTTATGCTAGGATGGTTAATTATAGACTTAAATAATCTTTTTCAATTAAGGAAAGTGTGTAGCTACCTATATATTCTCTTTATATGACTTGGAAATTTTCTCTTTTGCTTCCAAAATATCTTGATCATTTATAAAAAGAATTGTTTCAAACTAAGATCTTTGTATAACAAGGAAAGTAGCCTAACAAGGCTACCCAATTAGCCCTAGCTTTTAAGCTCATAGTGTGGATGAATTTGGCTCTTCTCGCGTTTGACTTAGATTGATTATGGGCTACCTCATAGGTTTTGTAGTCTCCTTAAACTGTGTATTAGCTCAAATATATTGAAAAAACTCGTTCAATATGTCATATAGTTTTTTGGCTCTTAACCATGTGATTGACCCAATTGATAGCACTAGTCGATCCTTTATGTTGGTAGAATTGTCAATATTAACTATCAAAATTGCCTTGTATGAAACCATTTTATTTTCTTTCATTCAACATATCAATGTAATAAATGCATGTCTTCACATTAACAAAGTCAATTAACATTTCATTATTTGTGTTTCCTTAATATAAAATTGTAATGGTAATGACCTTACCAATTTTAGTCTACTAAAATGCATAATTTCAACATAATTTTATGGTGCAAACATTGTTGGCCAGACATAAATGTTGTGGATTCACATAAAAATTTTGTTTTTTTTTTTTACTTTTATATTCTAGACATTAAAAAAATATATTTAATACTCATATATTGAGTTTATTAGGAATTGAGTCAAATAATTTGTTTTTATTAATTTTCCATAAGACTCTCACAATGTAATAAAATACATACATTATAAGCTAATTCTTTATTTAGAAAATAGAATTTAATTTTATTGCTTAAAATAAATTGAAACTATAGAGACCAACTTTGACACTAAAACAAAAAAAAATATTTTTTTATTCTTTTCTTTTTTATTATTTATGAGGTGTGAATTTTAATATTTTGGCCCTTGAAGCTTTTTTCATTTTTATCCTTGTTTATTATGGTTTTGACATTACAAAATTATACATTAATCATTTTTTTTGTTTCAATTCCAGGATTTTATAGTTGTCAACAAAAATAATTGGTCTTGGTGTCAATGGATTTCATTTGATAAAATGATTTCTATTTAGATGTTTTTACCCTTTATCTTGGAAAAATAAAATAGATTAGGGATCGAGAATTTTTTTATTTAGGATATTTTACTTTATTTTCTGACCAATTAAATATTGTTTTGAAGTTATATATAGGTTGATTAAATCTTACAAGGAGTTTATTAGGTGGTTTCAAGTGAAAAAAAATGAATGAGAAAAGGGTTTTTAAGTCCAATAAGTCAAGATCCGACTTTCCAGCAACTTGAGATGGTCATAATATAACTAGAGAATAATGCATCATTTACTTTAAAAAAAAAAAAATATGGCCCTAACCCTTTTTTAAATTGGTCAGACACACCAGTTTACCCAGACCCTAACATATGGTCATTTGTTTCCTTTATTTTTTATATTTTTCCTTTGATTTATTTACAATTGATTAAAATATATTTGGTGCTTTATTTATTAAAAATATTTTTCCCTTTACATTATTTTATAATATCAGCATGAACTCTTTTTATATACCCTTTTATTATGGTTTTTATTATATTTCATTTTAAAGCTTTTGTACTTATATTTATTTTTATTATCATATAATTAAATAATAAATAGATTTCAAAACAAAAAGTTATTAAATATAAATGGGTGTTATTTAGGATTAAGACAACAATAACACTTAAGAAGGATGAATTAAATATTCTACTAATAATAGCAAATATTGAAATTAATTAAATTGAACACAACAAACATAATTAACCAAGGATGTAATTAAAGTGCTTAAAGTAAAGAGTATAATTATAGAAATTGCAAACTTAGTTTTTAACACAGTTCAACAAGCCTGCATCCACACCCAAACACCAAATCGATCTTGAGTATTGTATTTTTTACTAATTTAAGTTAAAGATACAATGACTTTGATGAATCCATGTCAAGGTTTTAATCATTTAAAGATGTCATCTCTTCAAGAGTTTACCTCATCTATGTTAAGAGTTTATCCAAACTCTCAAAAGTATACAAGTATGTTTTTATAGTCATAATATACTCTTTCAATATAATAGATTTTACAGTCTTAGAATCTATGATCTTTATACCCCATTCAATAGCACTTAAAATATACAAATGTATTTAAGTATAGTAAGTGTGAGAATTTATAATCTTGTGCAAAAATATGAAAGTTTCAATGCATAAATATAATCATTTAGAATCAAAGTTGATAATTTTGTTTTATTTCATACCAATTAAAAAATAAAACAAAACAATATTATTTTTATATTAATTTAAATTTCAATCTATTTTAAATTTTTCTGTCAAATATCAGCTAAAATATGTCTATATGTATCAGCTGAAATATGTCGACATGGATGTGGCTATTCCGTTTCGGCTCACACAAATTTATGTACAATTTTGGCTACAATCTATTGACGTGGCAACAACTTCTTAAATGCTCATCCATTACAGTTCATGGTCCCACGTTGCCTTGTCAACAAAACCGACAAAACTAACTTATGTCCTACTTCTGAGCTCTAAGTTCTAACAAATCCCTGCGCCTTCTCTAAATTATTCAAGGCTTGATTTAAATTCTATTTATTATTATTATTTAGGCATATGACTTGGTCATATTTAAGGATAAAATTGTTTACTATAAACTTAAAGCTATAGAAGACCAGCAAATATATTATAAATAAAAACTTTTAAATACAAAAAATATTATAATTATGGAGATACACCCAAAATATTTATTTGTCATTCATCTCATTTTTACTTGTTAAAAACTATAACAAACTTTTATATAAAACGTAAAAACTTTTATAATATATAATAGAAAATAATAGAATAGAGAAGCTAGAATAAAAACAATTTAAGATATATGTTATTTAAATAGAAAAAAAACAAAAACCTTAACTTAATTAAAAAACCAAATAAAAATATTTATTTCTTCTAAAAAAAACAAGCTTAATTTGTTTCATAAGAATAAATGATATGTAAAAAAATATGTTGTATGAATACATAAATTTGTTGTAACCTATTAGAATATCTAGTTGATGACTTTCCTTACATACCACCACAAGATAAAGATCTTTATTTTTATATTAATGATGTAGAAGATGTTTGATTTATATTTATTTTATTTTAGGACATTTTATTTTCATAATATTTTTGATTTTAGAAATGCTTCAAATTTTGAGATTATGTTTCTTTGATTTTGTGTTTGTATTATATAATTTAAAGTTAGTTTATCTTGAATTTGAATTATGTTTCTTAAATTAATATTTTAATTATATATATATATATATATATATATATATATATATATATATGGATAGTACAACTCCAAAACAACATGTTGATACACTCCGAAATCAAAACATTTCATTCCAATTGAAAAAACGAAGCACCAACCAAAACAAAACTGACAACTTTGTGTTACGATTGTTGATTTGAAGTTTTTGTTTGCTCTTTAGATAGCTTGTATATGATATATGTTCAAATTTTGTTCTTGATTCTTCAATTAGTATATTATTCTAGCAAGTTGTTATTGTTTATCTAATAGCTGAAATGGTTGACTAGTTCAAATTGGTCAAGTTAATTAGTCAATTTATTCCTAAAAAATTCCTAGGTGTTCATCCCTGATGAACAATGATCGATCATTTTACTAGGTATCCTCAAGTGATCGATCAGTTCAATTGAAATACCAAATTTGACAATTTTAATTTTGTTAAAAGCTTAAGCCAATTATATGTGTATTAATCTTATTATACATGAAATGCAGAGTGTAAGAGTACATTTTAGTTTTCTATTCATTAAAATATAAAGATTTAACAAAAATCTCTAAAATGAACACTTAAAAAATTAACTATTCACTTGTTTTGCATCTTGGACTTGTTGATTATTTTTTTCATTCAATTTCTCATGTTTGTTGATGACTTTCATAGAAACATATTTAAACGTAATCTCATCAAAGCATGTCATTAGTCCATTTTTATTTAATTTCTATCATTAAAATAAAAAAAATATTAATATATGACCTAATGGTCAATAGCAAATTCATAACTAGAGTTACGAGTTTGGTAGCTTAACCTAGCTTGACCCAAAACTTTGTTATATAAAAAAAAATTAAAAAGTTAACACTAGATGGCCTAGTGTGCCTAGGATTTTATGAAACAAAGTCTAGGTGTGTAGGCCTCATAAATGAGGCCCACATGTCTAGCCTTATTCTTTTTTTTAAGGGGTGAACAGTTTATTATTTGTTCTTTTTTTTAATTTACAAATGACCTATCATCATTTTTTTAAATTTCAACCACCATGTAGGTGAGGTAAAATTTGTGAAGATAACTTTTAGACCTCAGAATCTAGTGTTCAACTAATTTTTATCCAAATAAAAAACAAGACATTTTAAAAACCTAAATAAACTTATCTATGGAATCAAATAACCCAAAACGAGTTAAAAAGTAAAAATAAACCTAAATTGATAAAACTTTCTAAGCCTAATTTTGCCATTTCAAGCAAGGTGAAGATCAAATAACACATAATTGAATTTTCTTATTGAATGAGACACACTAACACAAAAATAAGCCCTCTTTTTTTTTTCAAAATCAGTATCAACCAATCACTTTTTCTCTCTTTTCCATTTTCAAACTAATTTCAATCTTCTCTCTCTAGCTCAGAGGCTGAAAAATAAATAAAAAAATGGATCAAAATAAATATTATCATCATTACATGGTTAGATATTTTCTACATGTTTTATATTTTAGTCCTTTATCATTAAAAAAATACCATGATTTCAATCCTACTTTCTTCTAATTAGGCTAGACATATTTTCTCTATGCTTTATATTTTAGTCTTTTATCTTTAAAATTTATATTTTTACCATGATTTAAAGACTACTTTCTTCTAATTAGGCTATAGAAGGGCTTGATTGAAAGAAAATAAAATCGGTTGATTCACTGTTCATATGAATAGCAAAGTAGCTTAGTAATATCCCATGACTTTTAGTTTTTAGTATAATTAGTACATATAATTGTTGATGTATTTTATTAAACAAACACGTTAAATTATCTTATCCCAATTTAAAAAATTTTAATGCTAGAAAATATTTTAAAAATATTCACACTTAATTTTTATGTTAAAAAAATATCATATTTACAACAAAGCATGGTTCAACTGCATAGCAAAATAACATAATTTATATCTATCGCGATTGAAAAACATGATTTTTAAAGCATGAGAGCGGAGAGAGGAGAAATAAAGATATTGAAGATACATCAAAGTCTCAATTATGATAACATTGTTACCATAAAAATAATTTCAACAAAACAAATCCAATAACACAAATAAAAATCATCAATAGTGACCTGAGTGGGTCACACTCACCACTAAGGACAAGTGGGTCACCGTCTATCTTTGAGCAACAAGTGTGATCCACTTGAATTAATGTTGTTAATCTTTCTTAGTTTAATTAGTTAGATTTGTCTTATTAAGATTCTTTTAATTGATATTAATGATGTCATAATTCAAGTTTTGGTGCGTTACCAAAGTTTATTCTTTGTTTTTTCTCTCTTCATATGCTCTTTCCTGTCCTTTTAATATTTTGTGTAGAAGATATTGTTATTTTAAATAGAATCATGTTATAAAAATCAGTTTTTTAGTAGCAACATGTGCAATTTATACTATTTTGCAAAAAAAAAATCAATAATGAGATTCCACAAATATTTATAATTAATTATACTAATTTAAAAAAATTCGATTTTATGGGATTGCTTACTCGTATTCCCTATAAAATGCCGACAGAGATACATCCGTAAAGACAATATTCTCCAGCTGGATGTCTCCGAGTGTGAAAAACGAGAGAAAAAAAAATCGTATCTGCTGCTTGTATATCCAGATGACATTGACTAATAATGCTTAGCACTTGGCATCATAATGTGAACGATGATTGAACACACTCGGAAACATATATTCCAGCATTTTCCTTCACGATTATCTACCTGTAGCAAGAATATGAATATATATTGCCTTTTCCGGCGAGAGAAAAAAGAATCGTAAAGAGTAAAAAACAAAAGCAAACGTCTTATGATCTTAATATGTAATTTTAAAAAACTTAGACGTGGTTTAATGCATGCTATGGTTAGTTAATCAATTATATATACATATAATTGCTTAACTAGTTTTGAAACTAATGTCATAATTCAAAGAAAAAGAGAAAGGCAAATGAAGACGTCTATGAGTAATTAATGACCAAGAAATAACTGCTGTCTAGGGTTACTATTTTCGATCCGGTTTGGTTTTTATGTGTAGAAACAACCTAATGTCTTGTTTTTTAAAAACAAAACGAACTGCACTTGGTTTGAAATAAAAAGATTCTGCAAGTGACATCAGTCTTCTAAGTGGGTTTATCTAACTATCGACCATAGACTTACTTTTGCTGGTTATATAAGAAGGCCATTTTTTACTTAGTTTCTCATCCTCCTACGCTAAGAATATTTTCATAATTTTCTGAGAGAGAGGAGAGACAGAGAGATGGGAGACCAAGCATCTGGTGGAAACTTGGCTGTAGTTTTCAGTAGGATGACACCTTATATCCTAATGGTGTGCATGCAATTTGGCATGGCAGGGAATTACATCCTGAGCATGATAAGTCTCAACAGTGGGATGAATCGCTACGTGCTCATTGTGTATCGCAACGGCGTCGCTGCACTTGTTCTTGCTCCCTTCGCTCTGCTTCTTGAAAGGTCTCTCAGCACACGTCATAAAAGCCAGGACTACTTATAATTTTCTAGCCTACATACATGCCAAACATGTCTTATAAACTAATTACATCGATCCGATCCCCTGTGGTGGATATTAACTTGAATGCTTTTTGTTTTTTATTCTTCAGGAAAATCAGGCCAAAGATTACGTTCCCAGTCTTTCTACGAATAATGGCTCTCGGATTGTTAGAGTAATGAGTCCATCCTTTTATCAATATATAAGTATATTTGCATGGCATGAAGATATTATTTCGAAACGAAAGTAGCCGGTGAAGGAGGTGAATTTTTTATTTATACTCACTCTAAGTGAACCTTCATGCAGGCCGATCCTTGACCAAGGCTTCAGCTACTTAGGGATGCAATACACATCGGCATCGTTTGGATCTGCCATTATGAATGCTGTTCCTTCTGTCACTTTCGTGATTGCTTTGATTTTTCGGTATGATTTTATGTTGTTCCATATATAGATATACTTGTATGGGTTGGTTTATCTTGGCTAAATGATGGAAAGTTTTTTAAAACGATAACCAAATACATTTAATTCGTGAGCCAACAGGTTAGAACGAGTGAGAATTAAGGAATTAAACAGCCAAGCCAAGGTAGCTGGGACCCTAGTAACCTTGGGAGGAGCTCTGGTGATGACAGTTTACAAAGGCCCTGAGATTGGTCTGCCATGGTCTCATCAAACAAGCCACCACGCAAGCACCGCCGCCTCGTCTGATAAACACTGGGTGGCCGGGACATTGTTGCTCCTTGTCGGTTGTGTTTCATGGTCCGCTTTCTATGTATTGCAGGTGATCATAAATATATAGTACACTTGAATCTGATTGTGTGCTTTGCTACATCATCTTTTTTTATTCTTCCCTGAAGCCTTTTCACTTTGTCTCGTCTATAATTAATCCAGACGGAAACGTTGAAGAAGTATCCGGCGGAACTGAGTCTAGCCTCCTTGATATGCTTGGCCGGCAGCATGCAAAGTTTAGTCATAGCCCTTGCTGTAGCACACCACCCTCGCTCATGGGCCGTTGGCTGGGACAGCAGGCTCTTCACCCCCCTCTATACAGTAAGTTGACCAGCTCCTTCCTGACTCGCTATGTTTGCAAGTGATTAATGGTGATGAGTTGAATTAACCAGCATGGAATTTGGGATTTTCAGGGGATTGTTTCCTCTGGAATCACTTACTATGTTCAAGGTCTTGTGATGAAGACAAGAGGCCCGGTATTTGTTACAGCTTTTAATCCCCTCTGCATGATCATTGTCACTGCCCTTGGGTCTGCTATTTTAGCCGAGAAACTTCATCTCGGAAGGTATGGCAATAATCAATCACGAGCAAATAGCCTCTTTTGCGATCACATCTCGTAGTGAATTGTGTGGCAGAAATATGCTAGAAATGCAAGTGTTCTTGGCATGTATGATCTGCATGGAGATTTTTCTTTCTTTTATTTTTGGAACTAGCTTCTGGTAAAAACAAAATATATTACAAGGACCGAGTTGAAGAATGTTTCTAAATTGAGTGGTGTAGTTGTAATATTCTAACATTTGATTACATAATGTGATCTACTTCACAAAATAAAAGGTATTTCTTTTGATCAAACCAGTGTTCTTGGAGGCATCATAATCGCAATTGGCTTATATTCTGTGGTGTGGGGTAAGAGGAAGGACTACGCTAGCCCAGAAGAATTATCCATCACAGCAGCCAAGGGTAATCAGGAACTACCGATCGCCACAACCAATATTGCTACAACTTAGGCAATCATCATCGCAAGAAAAAATATTTGAAGCCACGACAGTGGGGGCTTTAATTGTCGTTTTGTTGTCTTATTTAAAGCGTAGTTGTTGGTGCTCGGTAACAACATCTAACTGTTGGCTAGATCTTAATATTAGTGATATTTTGTATTTTGATGATTATAATTAAATGTGCTTAAATAAAATTGAGTTAAAACAGGTTTTACATGAAGATTATATTAACAAATATCAGTAATAAAAAAAAACAAATCTATCACAATGAAGACTTAGAGAGAGAAATTTGTTGTTGTTGTTGTTGTTGTTGGTTATTTTGGCTTCTTTATTTAAGAAAACATTATACGTGGGTCATAATAAGTTAGTAGCACGTGACCTAATTCTTCAAACCAAGGTTGTCAATTCCATTTCAGTTGGTATTTCATTTTTTTAATTGGAATGGAATGTTTCACTTTTGAAATTTTTTGGCGCTCCGGTTTGAGATTGTACTATATATATATATATATTCAATAAAAATATTTAGTTCATATACAAAAATAAAATTATATAGAATTGTGCAATTTAAATTTCAAACATAAGTAAAAAAATGAGAGTTGAACTGATATAACTTGACTGTCTTGATGAGTTCAAATATAATAGGGAAAATTCATAAAAATATAGTTTTACTAAAAAAAAATCAAGTTGATATCTTATAAAAATATTAAAATAACGATATATTAAATCAACTCGAGTCAATCTAGGTTAACCTTTCAATGTGTGACCTGCGTTATAAGACCATGATAACTTTAAATAAAGAAAATCAAATCAAATTATAAAATTCAATTCATAATAAACTCATTGTTGAATAATAAAATTGAGAAAAAATTAATCTAAAAAAAGACACAATAAAATAATTTTTCTAAACAAAATTATGAACTTGTATAATATTACGAGAATGTCATCATCAATCTTGCAAGGTCGTTACACTCTTTGATTGCTCTTAAATTTTAACATTATATATATAAATATGTCAAAATACTTCTCGTAAAATTTCATCTCAATCTAACAGTCATATTAAGAGATATGATTCGTATTGTAAAACTATTCATTATTTAAAAAAAACACTATTTGGCCAGAACAAAATTTGAACGTTTTGGGCAGAATTTTATGGACCAGACCGAGATTCTAAGCAAGATAAAATTTGTTTTGATTTGTTCTATTTTTTCAATTGGAATGAAATGTACCGGTTATTCCGGACAGAACGTAACACAATTGTTAAAATGCATTCAAATGTTAGAGCCAAAAACTTTAAACACTAAAGATCTATAAATCAGGAGAATGGGATTTTGTTTTATTCAATAATAAAATTGGTTTATATATCAACTCTTTGCAAGGAAAAATAGAAAAAAATATAATCCACGTTTAACACTCCTACAAACGTGGTTTTGTGAGTAAAGAATATATCAAACTTAATCTCTTAATCTTAAAAATGAGGACATTAGGAACTAACTCAATTTCAAAAATTCCTCTTTTAAATTGTTTTGCTTCCGGCAAGTAGTTTACTCTTTTGATACCACACATACACTCAACAAACTTTTATCATAATATCAGCAACTTGGTCTCGTGAATTATAGTGTTTTAACTCAATTACATCTTCTTTGTAAAGCTCACGTGGGAAGTGAAACCTAACATTTATATGTTTACTTCTGCCAAGCATAACTAGATTCTTTGCTAATTTAATCATACACATGTTAGCATAGTGTATGATAATAGGTGCATCTTGCGTGTAATTTAACCTTTTAAGAACTCTTCTCATCCACACCACTTGACAAACACAGTGAGCTGCAAAAATAAACTCTGAATCGAGTGTTGAAAGGGAGATATTGGTTCTTTCTTTGAACTCCAAATGATTTCTCCCCCACTAAGTATAAAAACATATCCAGAAATGTTTCTACGATAATCTTGATCATTGACATAGTCATTATCAGAGAAGGTCATTAACATATCATCACTTGAAGAATCCTTTTTATAGCAAATTCCCAAGCTCATTGATCCTTCTCATACCTCAAAACTCTCTTGATAGCCTACATATATAGACTTGTAGGTCTCTTCATGCATACTGACTAAACTAACCATAAACATAAGGTCCATCCTAATCTTCTGTTTGTATTGAGTCATATCACTTGTTTTTCTTCTTTATTCTTCATTAGTTTAATACCCGATACCATTGGATTATGAACTGAATTTCCATTCTTCAAGTTGAACCTCTCTAAAATCTCCATAGCATATTTTTTTTTACTCAAGTAAATTTCTTTATCATTTTGCACAACCTCTACTCCAAGAAACAACTTCATTTTATCTAAATCAGTCGTATCAAACTCTCATAAGAGATATGCACTAGTTTATACCATCGAAAGCACTTAATGATGACTTTGTTGAGAGGTTGTCTTCCCGGGCCTGCCTTTGAAGCCTTCATGACCTCCAATTCTGCTTTAAATCGATCATCCTCACTTGCTTTAGACCTCTCTTCACTAGTGACCTTGAAAACTTGCTTTTCCTCTTTATGTTCGTTCATTCTTTGCTCGTGCACAAGCAAGCTGCTTTGGAGTTAGCAATGGTCATTTCAGCAAGGTTATTTGATTCTTTGCTAGAGCATATGACATAATCAAACCTTGTCATCATGGATCTCAAAATCTTTTCAATGATAACAGTTTGCTCCATACATTCACCATGAGATTTTATTTTGTTGGTAATAGTAAGAGTTTGACCAAAATAGTCATCAACACTCTTTTCTTTTTTCATTCCAAGAAGCTCAAACTCTCCTCGAAATGCTTGTAATTAAGCATGTTTTACCTTACTAGACCCTTGATACTTATGACGCATGAAATCCCATGTTCCCTTTGCAAAATTTTCTGTTTAAGATAGTCTGTATAATGGTACAATTAATGACTTGAAAGAGGTGATTTTCTTACTTTAAGTCTTTCAGTCTCATGTTCTCCATAGTCTTTTATTGTGTTTCTGTTTGTTCTGCTCTAGTTGTAATTGTGAGAATTCCAATCTTGATCAAACTTCAATACTCTTTAATCAAAGGAAATTTTACTTCAGCATGACCTAATGATCATAGTGACCATCAAGCCTAGGAATAATTGGTTGAATGAAATTTTTTTCAGTTGTCATACAAGAACATTGCAGGTTCTTATATTCTCTTGATTAGATCCCTGTAAGGAATGATACCACCTGTTAGAGCCAAAAACTTTAAGCACTAAAGATCTCAAGACAGGGAGAATAGAACTTTTATTTTATTCAATAATAAAAGTGATTTATATATCAAGCCTTTTACGACAAAATAAAAAACAGAATTTAAAAATATGCAACCCGCATTTAACACTCTAACAAACGTAACGTGGTTTGGTGAGCAAAGAATAAATCCAACCTAACTAATCTCTTCATCCTAGAAATTAGGATATTATTAAGTAACTCGTTTACAACACATATGACTTTGTAAGATAAGAAAAGAAACTGCCCCACTAAATTTGCTAAAGTTTGTCCTTTTCTTATAGTGGTGGGAAATACTGTAAAGCCACCACGTCTTTTCATATTGACACAGAAAATGTTTTTTTTTTTTTTAGAATGTGTTCCCAGCTAATTCCCATCGTTTCGGATATGTTCACATTCTCACGGGTTTGCCATTTTTCTTCGGTGGGATTCCACCACCCAGTTTTTTCGTTGGAATCCAAACACGACAGCACCAGCATTAATCAAAAAACAAATTTGTGCGTTTTCCCACAGGAATGAAGGAGCTAGAAACACTAGTTTTGAAGCCTTTTTCAAGTCTTAGCAAGATATTTTTACGTGGCCTTGGGAGGTATATACATGTAATTGTCTTACACACACACACACACACACACACACACATATATATATATATATGTTTGTTGGTACGTGTTGCATTGCAGTGTAATTGTGGTAGTCATGGAGCTGCTTTACACAGTGGTGTGGGGTAAAACGGGAGCAAAGAATTGCCGATCATCAGAAGATAGCAGCACTTTGCAAATAGCATCCAAGGACCTGGTGATGGAATGTCGAAGATTCTTCTTCAAAATATCTGGGAAAGGAAAAGGGATCAAAAATCTATATCAAGCCAGCTCGCTTGAGTTGCATGGCTAAGCTAACAGGATGATAGTAGAGAAGAATCGAATTCCCAGTAGCTTGGACGTGGTAAGATTGCTTTGAAGGTAAACATGGCAATAGAGAGATTAACGCTAATTAATTCTCACTCCAGAATATGAATCTTATACCATTTGAAAAATAAGATTTTTATTTTTATTATTATTATTATTATTATGGGATGAGCATCCACCATGTGGCAAAAAGCAAGAGCAAATGCCCCTTGAAAGCCTTCCACGCATATTTTTATCGGCTGTACTAAGAATAAGAACATTAGAACCTGGTCCAGGAACACAGTACTAGGAAATGACTTCACACAGGATTCCTCCACTCCCACGAAAGCTCCTCTAGTTACCTTAAAAAACACAGCGGAAAAATTTGTTTATTTTTGTGTTTTTTAAATATTTTCGAAAATATTTAAAAAAATAATTAAATTAATTTTTCTTTATTTTTCGATGAATTGATATCAAAATTATAGAGATTGTTACTGGATAAAAAAAACAATATGTAAATAAACAGGCTCTAGTCATAAAAACTGGGATATGGGCCAAATAAGCCCACCCAGTAAAATATAGATCCAGTTTATCCCCAAACGAAAACTACCAAACAGCCCTCGTCCAGCTTGCTCTAGTTGGTCAGCAAGTGGATCATTTTGCTTCGAAGATTTCTCTCTCTTGATCTCCCTCTTTGCTGTCTGCTCTGGAGAGAGGAAGCTAGAGAGAGACACCACAGACAGAACGAAAAGGGAAGAAATGGCGATGTGGGTATTTGGATATGGGTCTCTAATATGGAAAGCAGGCTTTAACTACGATGATCGTGTCGTTGGTTTCATCAAAGAATATCGCCGTGTATTTTACCAAGGTTTCTTTCTCTGACTCGTGAGTTCAAATATATTGTAGGGAGTATTTGTTAGTGAAATGTTTTGGTGGGTGTTTTTTATTCTGGTAACAGGAAGCACTGACCATAGAGGCACACCAGAGTTTCCTGGAAGGACTGTGACTTTAGAACCTGCTGGTGGGGAAGTCTGTGTGAGTTTAATCAACATTTTTTTAGTGGTTTTGCAGTTCTATTTGCTTTCAGAGGCTAGCTAAGCAATAAGACAAACGAAATTGTTGATTCTCTTTTTGATAAACCAGTGAGAGTTGAGTTTGCCCGTTGTCATTTAACATTTTGTTTTCAATTTTGTTTCTTTCTTTGTTGTGGATAAAAAAAAGAATCATCATCAAATGATATGAGGATTTTTTGTTTGTTTGTTTGTTTTTATCCTGCGAGGTAATAGTGGGGAGTTGCATATAAGATTTCCAAGAAAGAGGATCAAGAAGTTGCACTAACGGTATGGATTTTCAACTCAATTTCTTGAATTTCTGTTCTGACTCTGTTGTTCGTAGGAAACCTTTTATTCTATCGTCCCTGTACACTTGAACTCTTGGACATTTCAGCTATTGACAGACATTTTTTTCCTTCAAATCGTGCACTGGCTTGGGATCAACTAAACTGATACACCTTGGTATCACAGTGGTGGCATTGTTATGAGGACTTTTGTTTTTCACTTGTATTTAGATTGGGGTGGGGAGGGATCATGGATGTTGAATTTCAGAACCAATTTGTAGTTTGGAATTTACACCTGAATAATTGAATCCATCAATTGCAATTGCACGTTTCTCACCCTCCAACGATGTTGGAAAGTGCTTTAACTTGTTTCATCTGTATTGTTTTTTTCACTTCAAGCTTTTGTTTCCGAGATTATTTGTTACTTTTCATAATATGCTGTGATGCACTTACTTATCTCAACCCTTTTACTGAGGCTCCTGATTAATATATCTTAACAGAGTGTTTTTCTTTTTTCTCATCGTGGCATACAGTATTTAGAAGTAAGAGAGAAACAGTATAATGAGAAGGCTTATCTTGATTTTTTCACTGTAAGTCCCAACTCTTGGTGCAAATTTTATTCTAATTTCATCAGCCCTACAGCTGTATAGGCATGTTCTGAAATCTATTTTCAGGATCCCGCTGCTACAACCCCAGCAGTTTCAGGAGTAATGGTGTGAGTGGCAAAAAAAACATCTCCAACTGCTATCTTTTTCGCACTCATCACAGTGGGTTGACCAAATTTAACCAGTTCTATTTAACAATTTCTTATTTCAGATATATAGGATCTCCAGACAAGAGACATAATCAAAATTATTTGGGGCCTGCACCTCTCGAAGAGATAGCCAAGTAAGCATCTTCAATCTTTGCATTTCAGTTCTAAAAGGTGCTTCATTTTTGCTTTGATCAAATCCTCATGTCATTTAACAAAATCTTGAATCTTTCCTGTATACATACTAGCAGCACCATGCTTTTGCACACCCGCCTGTGATCAAAATCCCAGAGAAAATGCTATGGCCTCATATCATGTATTTGAATATTCAGAAACCCGGAGAAATTATTAAAAATCTTGCGTATATTAAATTAGTATGGCCAAAAATGTTTCCTGTTAGTCAATTCTACTCTACTTGTAGTTGCTGAACTGGGCTGTGGTGCTTGAGGG
The DNA here is from genome assembly GCA_027405865.1 of Salix purpurea. NCBI lineage: Eukaryota > Viridiplantae > Streptophyta > Magnoliopsida > Malpighiales > Salicaceae > Salix > Salix purpurea. Next base: position 15,968,998 of record JAOWLH010000011.1, read on the forward strand.
TCTCTTCTTGGATCTAAAGTTCAGTTGCAAGTAATTCTCAAATTCTATCCTTTTGCAGACAAATTATTGATGCTGAAGGCCCCTCAGGACCCAACAGAGACTACCTTTTCCATCTTGAATCGGCTCTTCTTCAAATTGGTAACATTTTAACTTGTACTAGTTATTTCCAGTATTCTGGGGGTTCTTTTTTATTTGCTGGTTATTACTGTGAAGGAAAAATCATTCCAATCCCTTTTTCACGTAGGATGTATAGACAAGCATGTAATTGATCTTGCAAATGAAGTGAGGCGCATTCTTACAGAGACAGGGCTTACTGATTCCTGATCCCCTGGATAACAGGCTTCAAGATTGCTTATTAATTGAATCAACGCAGTTATTTGTAGCTAACTTTCCCAGACAACAGGCATAAGATTATCATGCCTTCCTTGAATTGTTGTCGTTAAGATTCCTCAAATCGGAGCAATCATTGTTTGTGGCTCAAGAAAGATCTACGGGACGCGATTGTTAAAATGAATTGAATTTTAGAGCCCTTTCTCGTGGGTAGAGTTTTGAATTTTTCATCCTTGTCACGAACAGTCAAATTGTTGCCGATATCAAGTCTTAGGAAGAGAGACTAGCCCGGTCGAGAGGTTCATTCTAATCATCCATCCCTAAACAATTGCTGTAAATATCACATCGCCAGAACAACGATCCCTTGGGATAAATTGGACGAGTTATTTACCAATTCAATTACTATGATAAGGTGTCTTGCATGGTGCTGGCTGGAACACGCTTGTTTATATCATTTTCCCTAAAAAAAGAAACTGCATGAATTGATTCATGGAATGTTGATTAAAAGCAATATTAGCTCAACTCGGAGCCAAAGAACCTAGGGCCGTCAAATTCTGTAATGTTTTCGATCGGTAATGTTTTGTAGCAGAAAAAAAGGCCTATTAATCAGCCAACTTAAATTCATCTGGAAAATATTTATAATATCCCCGTGGATGACGCTTGTACACTATGACACTGTCCTCTCATCAATGGTGGGGACGCAAACATCGATATACAATAATCTGAGCCTACAATTATGGCTAAATTTTCCAGAGAAGAACCCTCCCAAGTCACTAATGCCGCTGCGATAAACATATCCTGATAGGCAAAGCCGAAGCAAGTTTTCCATCAAAGCTAACTATTCCTGCACCCAGAAAAAGTCAAGCGAGACAAATAAATTGAGTATAGTACACAAAACACGCACATGATCTAATGGCTGAGGCTTCTACGACACCCATTGACTCTAATTGTTTAAGCTTCGGTCATCCATGCCAAGTCAGCTTGCGCAGGATTCAGTCGCTGCCATCATCTTGCTCTGCATAAGCAAAGAAAGAATTGTAAAAATGAAATGATAATGAAGCTCATAGCATATGCAACCAATATAATTCAGCCAGCAATTTCAACAAGTGATCTATTCCAACTACCTTACACACATAGTAGTAGGCTTTTGATTTGAGAAGGTATTGAGGCACCTCAGTTTAGCTGACATTGTTCTGGTTTCAGAGACTCAAGTCGAGACACTTTAGAGGTCTATTATTACAAGGTATGCTGTGCCAAATGAAGGCTGACCCCCCAACCCACATCTATGAGGTAGAGTACTAAAACTCTCTCACAGGTACCTAAATTCAGCCTGTCAGAACTAGTCAAATAGATCCAAAACATGACCAGACTAAATTTCAGGATCGAAGTAACATGCAGATATAATTCTTAGCAAAATACAGGTGCTGCAATTCATGGTGCTAGAACCACATCCAAGGCAACACTTTCCACAGAAAATTGCAAAAAGTGCCACTAGTCACAGGTCCAAATTTCCCTCCGGGTGTCACCCACTAACAAAGGACCCAATCTTGTTTATATAGTCACTTACCCTCATCAGCCTCTTCACTTGGGCTGTCAACACCGCCATTGTCATCTTCATTGTTGTCATCACCATCTTCATCATCCTCTTCTGTATCATCAGTGCCATCACTCTCACTTTCAACTGGTACTTTTGGCTTTGGAGCTACAAAAGTGGTTGCAGACCTTCTACGTGAAGTTGTCACGATGTTACTCAAGTCAATACCCTCAAGTTCTTTTGCCCTTTCCTTTCTCTTTCTAACTTCTTTGATCTCTGAGAATAATTAAACAGTTAACTGTATTACATTAATGCATGTTAGAAGCTATAACTTGCATTTATGTTAAAGTTCTGGCATGTTATCAAACAAGAACTTGGAAATGATTTTTTTATGTAAACAATATTAGGTACATAAAGTAGATTTTTGTTATGCACGGTTCATATAGCTAGAGTTTCTATAATAAAATCACCTTTTTCGGATGGATTTGATGACAATCCTTCTCTAGAAAGTATGTCTTCAAGTTCCTTTATTAGCTGAGCCTCACGCTTGTTCTCAGACACTTGCTTCACCTTCTTATAAATCACAGGAGGCACACTACAGAAGAAATAGGAAATGTTAAAATGTCAAGCCTGACAAAGCTCTAATTTAGATCTAAATGGCAAGTACAAGAAATACCTCATCCCACAGGATTTAATGACTGATTTCAGATGCTCCACACGTTTCCCATATGATGGAGTAGAAGCTTCCTTTTTCTACAAGAAGTTCAAAACATATTTTACTTCAACCATATTTTAGGATTTAAACAAAGGTCCTTTTCTTTCTTTGTTTTTTTACTGCAGGAGGTGAGTGGGTGTGTGGAGTGAGACCTTGACTGGTTTTTCTGCAGATGATGGAGAATCGCTGTCTTCCGAAACATTTCCGCTACCTTCCATGTCATTACTGTCCTCTGTAACTGTTTCCGAGGGCTTGATCTTCTTCTTGGCAGATACCTTTGTTTCCTTTTCAGATCTACTCCGTTTCTTAGACCCTTCTGCGCTCTGCATCTTTCGTTCTGCACCAATTTTCTTTTTCTTTGGTTTTACTTCTTCCTCCTCGCTCTCTTTATCTGAAGAATCTGTGCTCTCTTCACTGCTTACCTTTTTAGATGCTTTACCATGAGAATTATTCTTAAGATTTTTCTTCTTAGGTTCAGAAACTCGAAAAGATTTTAATACCTGGTAAAAATAATCATGACAAAATTAGGTTGTATGAGATATGACTGCAAGCTAAGACGTAACACCTGAACAAGAATATGCACCTCGTCTAATTGCTTGCTAATGAACTTCTTGTAGGGATCTAGTGAAAATTTATCGAGTTTAAGATCACCCTCTAAGAGACGACGAAGTCCAGCCATTGTAATTTCCCTGAGAGGATAAAGGTGACATAAACTTCCATAAATCACATCATACCACAGAAAATTAATGGGCAAGGATTGATTCAACCAAAAATCATCGGCACAGAAACAGCACACAATCATAAAGGTTAGTAAAAGAACCAGACTGGCCATACGAATCGACAGCCTATCCGAAAGAAATAAAAACGTACTCAGAATTAGCTTTGATATAAGAAGCTCGTTTCATCATGGCTTTCTTTATGTTGCCTTCACTTGGAACTTCTTTGATCTCATTCGCTTGAGTATCCTTGGTCTTTGATTTTGTTGTCTTTTTTCCTGTCATAAGGCCCATTACAGGAGAGTCTTCCATTTTTTCCTCTTCTTCAGAGAAAGGTTCTTTTATATTATTTTCTGACTCTAGTTTTTCAGGTGACTCTGTGCCTTCTTTTAGCGAACCTACATGTTTTCCCCCAGAGTCCTTGGAGGCATGGTCACTTGGAACTTTAATCTCATTTGTTTGAGTATCCTTGGTTTTTGATTTTGTTGTTTTTTGTCCTGTCAAAACACCATTTTCAGGACAGTCTTCCATTTTTTCCTCTTCTTCAGAGGAAGGTTCTTTTATATTGTTTTTTGACTCAAGTCCTTCAGGTGATTCTGTGCCTTCTTTTGAAGAACCAACATGTTTGTCCCCTGTTCCCCCAGAGTCCTTAGAGGCATTGTCAGCAACTGCGCCATCTAAGCACTACATGGACAGACACAAGTATCAAGTCAGAAACAGACAGCAAAAACAAGTGAACATTTCAGAGGTAAGAAACCTTTTATCAACAATCAAAACTAGCACTGCAAATCAGAAAGCATGTACGAGAATGATACCAGCAGTGGCAACAACAATAACAACAAAAACTATTTCTTGGAATCCCAGCTCTAGAAAGTAGCTTGTCAAATTAACACACATCTCTAATTCAAATTCCCGAAAACAATCAACAGCTCAAGTCCATGTTGTGATTCCAATGCACCCTCTACATCCCTAACTTCTTATGATTGGAAGTGTCAATAAAACAGTCCGCGACATGGTTGAGATCAGTATCAGCAAGTGAAAGAGTTAAAAGTTAATTCCTAAGATAGAGATCAATTAAAAGTTAAAACATCCATGTTGTGATTCCAATGCACCCTCTACATCCCTAACTTCTTATGATTGGAAGTGTCAATAAAACAGTCCGCGACATGGTTGAGATCAGTATCAGCAAGTGAAAGAGTTAAAAGTTAATTCCTAAGATAGAGATCAATTAAAAGTTAAAACATTCTACTAGAATCATTCATATTTCATAAGCAAATTAGCCAGTAAATCATCCAAAATAAGTACAACAGAATTTAAGCACTTTTGTACACTCTAAATGCCCAACAGTACAGCAAATACATGCTCATTGCTTTCATTTAAGAACTTCACTTATCTGCTCAATCGCCTTAATACTGTATTTGGTTCACATATATAAGAGCTTCAAAACCAACTTATTGAGAAGCATGCGCGCAGTTTTCTAACTCAAAACTACCAATATCCTGAACAATCATAAAATTACCGATACATCAAAACATTTCAACATAATTGTCGGAGTCGCCGATTTCCAAATAGGTTTTTATCTTTATACACGGATGTTAACTTACTGAGCCGACTGAGCAATGCAAACAAACAACACAGCATAACTATGTTTTCTTTAATAGTAAAGCGACACAGAATAGCTCGGGAACAAAAGAAATTAATGGTAATAATTACATTTTAATAACAGTAAGAAAAAAACTAAGAACGGCATATATTGGGATGAGCATAAGCAAAATTACCAAAGACAGAGTCCGAAGATTAAAAAAAAAACATATTATATAAATATATATATACCTCCAACAAACACTGCTTGACAAATCTCTTATGCACATCCAATGCAAATTTGTCCAATCCCAAGTCCTTCTCTAGCAGTCTTCGTACTCCCTCAAACGTCAAAGAGCTGCAATTTAAAATGCATTCACAACAACAATTCTCCTCAGTCCCTCGCTCACCAAAACTATATAATTCACTTCCTTTCTGAATCAAATCCCAAACACAATAACATTACACCAACTGCAATAAAAACCCTAGCCCTATAATTGCATTGACTTGGCGAGAGAGAGGGTACTCACTCGGCTTGTTCCTTGAAGTGGCCAACGCGAGAGAGCATAGCTTCCTTGACTTGGGACTCGATGTCGAGCATTTCTTTTATCACCATCTCGGTGCCTTGCTCTTGCATCTCCTCTGCCATTCTCGGCACTACAGAGAGAGTAAACGAAAAAAACGATTTTCTTTTTCTCTTTCTTTTTCTTTTAATAATTGAACTTCGCGAGGTGGGATTTGGGAAAAGATTCGCACTTCCTTGCACTAAAAGTATAAAACCTCACTCTCACAGACACTCACGGGAAGTGGAAAAAAGGCGGAGAGGTCTGGGAAATCGTGTTCTTCTGTTTGTACTTTCTTCAATGTAATTAGTCAATAGATCTGGACCGTCCGTTTGCATCGATGGTCATTTTACTTTTAGCCCCCTGCTGTCCATTTGAATTTGGAGGCGTGAACTGTGATTAGTCAATAACACTTTGCTTTCATGGCGTTTCTGTCAGTATCATCAAATCCAAGACTTCTCTGTTTCGTTTTCTTTTCGCATCTAATAAGTTAACATCAAAATGCAGACATCAGAATGATATTTAGGAGAGTAATTGCGGTAGATTTTTAAAGTATTTTTCATATTAAAAAAATTAAAATGATTTTTTTTATTTTTTTTAAATTATTTTTGATATCAATACATTAAAATGATCTAAAAACATCAAAAAATATTTATTTAAAATAAAAAAAAAATTCAGTAAAACGACGGTTTGGCTGCAGTGCCAAACAGGCTTAGGGAGAGAAAATCGGATTTTTTTTATTTTTATTTGATATTAATGAATAAATTATTTGTTAAATGGTTGCGAGCATAATCATAAAAATAAAAACAAACAATTGGATTATTAATTGGATATTTTTAATTAAATTCATTTAAAGAGTTTTTTTATAGGAATCTTATAAAAAAAAATCCACATAAGGCTATCAGCCTAGAAAGCAAAGCCGAACAACCTTGCTTCTTTTTTTATTTTCTTTTCAATGTGCAGAGTCTGCAAACGACACCTTTAAAAAAATAATTTATTACTGAGGGTAATTGAGATTGTTTTCAAGAATATTTTAGAACTATATTAAAATGATATTTTTTTATTTTTTAAAAAATATTTTTGATATTAATATATGAAATAATTTAAAATCAGTAAAAAATTTAATTCAAAATAAAAAATAAAAAAATTTCAATTTTTTTTTTCAAAAAATATTTTCAAATGAAATTTATTTAATGATGTTGATTTAATGATGCATCACTTCCTTTAGCAAACAACATGTCTCCTTTTACTTGGATAATTGACTTTTCTATAATGATGAGAAAGTAAACAAAAAAAACACTTTAAAAACTTAATTTTTAATTTATTTGTAAAAAAAATACTAATAACCTCAATCTATTCATTTGAAACTCAAGACCCAAGTTAATTAAAAACAAATTTACATGTCTCACCCGATCATGCTAAAAAAAAAACACTGTCTCAATTGATCTTATCTCTCGTTAATGACATTAAAATTGAATAGAATATAATAGACATTACATTTTTTCCTTTTTAAAATTTTAAGAATTGAAACAGAAAACAAATAAAGTTCAAGAGCAAAGCGTGAAAGCCTAAAAAAAACACATGAACTAAAAAAAAATACAGGAGCTAGACTATAGTTTTTCATGCCCTATGATTATTATTATTATTATTATTATTATTATTATTATTATTATTATTAGGGTTGTTTTTTTAGTGTTAAATTAAGTCCAAGTTGTTTTAATTTTTTAATTGATAAATTTAAGTTTTACTCTGTAGCTTAAAGCTTTAATTATTATTGGGATATTTCCCCCCGTAGGGAATATGTTATAGTACGCAGATAAAAAAAATTATAAAATTTAAAACAACATTAGCATACTTTTAAGAGGATGAAATTATATACAAAAAAGTTTAGTAACCATAATTGGATAGTTTTTAATAGAGAGATTGATTGTACTATAGCATACAACGAGCGATATGCATGTGCGACGCGCTGAGTTTTTTTATCTATGTAGAAAATTGATTGATTTTATGTGTGTTGTATGTTGTTATTTTAAAATTTAATCAGCAAAATTATAATTGATAAAATTTATTAGAAACGGAATTTTTTCCCCATCAAAAAGTAATTGAATGTTGCTATTGCCAAAACTTTTTTAATAGAATCTGATAATTGTTTTTTTCTATGTAGAAAAACTGATTGTAAAATTTATTGTTCATGTTATTAGATTTAAAATATTTTAGAATAATAATACAAAGATCATTTATATATATATATATATATATATATATATATATATATATATATATATATATATATATATGAAGGTGCTCATATTCAATAAATATCAAAATATATAATTACTTTCACATATTGATAAGGGAAAAAATATTACAAATAATAATTATTATTATTTTGAATGTATTATCTATAATAATAAGAAATTTTAAGACCTAATAATATTAAAAGAAAAGCAGCTAAAAACTAAATAAATGACAAAATAAAAAATATTATTAGATTTTAAGAAATTATTTGAACTGAAAAATAAAAAAAAATCATTTTTTAAATGATCACGAACAGAAATTAAAATGTAAATATGAAAAACAAAAAACCTTAATAACAGTGGAAATAATAAAAATTGGTGAGACCATAATTATTGTTAGAGAAAAAAATTCCATATTTTTTTAACTTTTATATTATTATAGTAAAAGTATTCCAGAACAATGATATTATTTTATTTTTTTTCAAAAAAACTTAGGTTATATATATATATATATATATATATATATATATATATATATATATATATTAAATCTCTAATATTAAATAAATACTAAAATATATAATTAGTCAGATATATTGAAAATAAAATAAAAAACTCACAAATTTGGACAGAAATTACTTTTACAAAATTCAATACCTAACTATATTAACAGAAAATAAATATTATTATATTTAAAGAAATTACTTAACTTGAAGAATAAAAAAAAGAGAAATAATAACAAACATTATTTCGTTAAAATTTGGACATTAAAAATAGAGAAACTTAATAACATTGGAAATAAAGGAAAATTGGAAAGAAAAACAAAAAGCATATACATATAAATATGGACAAAAATAGGAACTATGTAAGAAATATGTATAAAAAATAAAGGAACTAAAATAAAATCCAAGATTACAATTATAAGGGATGAAATAAAAAAAATATGTAATAAATTTAATTTAAAGGATAAAATTGAAATAAATCTAAATATTAAAATCAAATAATTTAAAACAAAACCGGAAATTAAAAGAATTAGGACCGAAATGAAACTGAAATTAGTTATTTGAATATTAAATTTAATTGTAGATACCCTAGGTAAATTTGTCAAAAAAAAATTTGTGAGTTGTTTTTTCCCCCATTAATAATAGATTTGAAATATTATAAATAAAAATATTGTTATTTTTTTTAAGAAATAAACTTAAACAAAAGAGCATAGAATTAAAATTTGAAGCCAAGATTTTTTAATTTTATAAGATTTATTCATCATATTATTATATTAAATTTATTTAAGATAACTGAATTTTTTTTAAGAAAACAAATCCTAGGTCATTTTCTCTCTCTCTCTCTCTCTCTCTATATATATATATATATATATATATATATATTTTTAGACGATAATATTCAATAAATATAAAAACATATAATTAGTCTCACATACTTTAATTCGTTGAATATATATATATATATATATATATATATATATATATATATATATATATAAAAAAAAAATTAACTTGACATATTTTCATATATTTAATTTAAAGGACAGAATTGAATTAAATCCAAACATTGGAATTAAATAATTTAACACAAAACTGGAAATTAAAAGATATAGGACCGAAATGAAACTGAAATATGTAATAAATTTAATTTAAAGGACAAAATTGAAATAAATCTAAATATTTAAATTAAATAATTTAAAAAAAAAACCCAGAAATTAAAAAAATTAGGACCGAAATGACACTAAAATTAGTTATTTGAATATTAAATTTAATTATAGATAACCTAGGTAAATTTGTCAATTTTTTTGTGAGTTGTTTTTTTCCCCCGTAATAATAGATTTGAAATATTATAAATAAAAATAATGTTATTTTTTTTAAGAAATAAACTTAAACAAAAGAGCATAGAATTAAAGTTTGAAGCCAATTTTTTTTTAATTTTATAAGATTTATTCATCATATTATTATATTAAATGTATTTAAGAATACTGAATTTTTTTTTAAGAAAAAATTCTAGGTCATTTCTCTCTCTCTCTCTCTCTCTCTCTCTCTCTCTCTCTCTCTCTCTCTCTCTCTCTCTCTCTCTATATATATATATATATATATATATATATATATATATATATATTTAGACGATAATATTCAATAAATATCAAAACATATAATTAGTCTCATATACTTTAATTCGTTGATATATATATATATATAATTAACTTGACATATTTTCAATCATATATTTAATTTAAAGGGCAAATTGAAGTAAATCCAAACATTGGAATTAAATAATTTAACACAAAATCGGAAAATAAAAGATTTAGGATCGAAATGAAACTGAAATCCATAATTAACTTGCATAGAAGGATAAAATTGAAAGAAAACAAACTTTGATACCGAAAATATTAAGGATTTCAGCCCAATTCGCAAAATTAAAAGACTGGGGACCTAATTGAAACTATAATATATAATTAATTTCAATTGAAAGACGAAATTGAAACAAATCAAATCCTATATAATAGCAATAAGGGCCAGAAAACAAATTACAACGTTCAAGGACTGAAATGAAATTTGACAAAAGACAGTTGCGTTCACGTCAGCTTGCGCAGGAGGAGAGAGAAATGGAGGGAAATTTCAAACGACCATTGATACGTTTACAGACACTGTATCGTCACACGCGCCGCACCGTGTGGAAGAGAACATGCCTAAAAAACATTCTAGACGTCGTTTAGGCATTTTTGGACGCCGAGGTAATCCGCACACACCGTCCAAAAGACGTGTGGGCGCGGAAACATACGGCGCGTCCGGAGACGCGCCAACAGTACATCGCCGAAAAATAAAATAAAAAATTGGCTAATTACCGGATCGCCCCTCCATGCAATGCCTGTTTTTTGTCCTTTTCTATGGACAAAATGGTTATTGCATTGTGCAAGTAATTATTAAAAAAATAAAAAAATCGGTCGGACGAACCGGACCGAAAACAGTCAATTACCGTTGAGCCCCTGAAACCGGCGGCATTTTTTGTCTTTTTTGAGAGGTGTTTTCGTTAATATATTGTTCACAAATTTAAAAAAAAAAAAAGAAAGAGGCAAACGTACGCGCGCGATGCACCGAAGAAAACATCCAGTCTACAGTGCGAATGAGTCTTGAACTACAGTGAATGACGAACCTCTTTTAGGTTCTTTGTAATAAAAATAAATAGGTTTGAAATTTTTCAAAAATATTTTTGAATCGCAATATTTAATAAATTGTTTATTCAGAAATGCATCAAAATAATTTTTTTATATATTTTAAAAATTATTTTAGATATCAACACATGAAAATAACTTAAAAACACAAAAAAATAATTTAATTTAAAATAAAAATAAAAAAAAATACTTTTTAAAAATACTTTTTAAACATTTCTTTGCATTGCAAGTTTTACAATTACAATTGTATGCACGTCAAAACAGAGGATCATATATTCAATCCACAATGCACATGATTGTGCATGAACAATAGCGAATAGTAAAACACCGAGCTACTTTAGTTTCTTTCTAATAATGCAATTGACTAAGCCTTTGCTTGAAAAGAAATAGTAAAAACCCCTCTTCTTCTAGCTTTTTTATATACTATTGGCCTACATAAAAACATAAAAAAAATGTTCAAGAATTGCTGATATTATTTTTAATAAAAATAAATAAAAAATGTAAAGGCTGACTCGGTCAACTTGAAGTGTCCAAAAATAATTTGGATGACGAGTAAAGATATAGGTTGACTAAAAACAATTCAAGACAATATTCTTTTAAAAATAAATATTCACACGGCAATACATTGAATTGACTCGGGTCAACTTGTAAAATTCATAACCTTAATCATGAGACCATGGTAACTCATATAAAGAAAAAAAATATGAAACTCAATTCTCTTTCAATCTAATTTTAAAAGATAAAAGAAAAAAAATAATACAAGTTAGCCCGCAAAACCCATGATATGAGTTATGATATCAAGATAACCTCATAGAATTAAAATTGAAAAATAATATGGGTTAACATGGGTTACTCTGTCAAATCTGTCATTCAGGTCAGGTCATGAGACTACGATAACCTTATATAACGTAAATCAAAACAAGTTAATGAAGCACAAATCTCAATCAAATTAATATTGAAGAATAAAAAAACAATCTAAAAACAAAATACAATAAAACAACCGAGTCATCACAGGCTAACTCACAAAATTTGTGATACGGGTCATGAAATAGAGATAATTTAATAAAAAGTAAACCGAAACAAATTATAAAGTTTAATTTTTAATTAATCTAATATTAAAAGATAAACTTGAAAAAAATCAATTAAAAAAATTATTTGGGATAATTAATTAAACTTGTAATATGAATCATGAGATTGAGATAAATATATAGAAAGCAAACTATAATAAGTCATCAAGTTTTATTTTTAATAAATCCAATATTAAAGTATACGATATTTAAAAAAAAATAAAAAAACATATTTAAAAAATAAAGATGAGAAAAGGCATCATTATAATAAATAATATTAAAAAAAAGCATCATAAACTTAAGGGTCTCGATCATCATTTCCAGATATTTATAATATTACCAAAAATCTAAATGGCGTGGTGAAATCACTGTGCAATCCACTGTGCCTTCTCTCTAAATGCACTGTGGATTGCGGCAGTGTTCGCCCGAAATTCTCCTTCGCCCGCGCGGTCACATGAGCTGATTTCGTGGGGCCATTTAGGGTTTTTCCTCTTTATTTTCTTTTTTTAAATAATCAGTTGTGAACAGTGTATTACCGATTACGTCCCCAATAATAAGACAAAATAACGCCTCCGGTGCAAGGACACCGGCGTAATTGCGCGCGGCCGGACCGGTCCGGTCCGCCGCAACTTTTGAATTTTTTATTATTTTCTTAAATGGCTAAAGACAGTTTTAATCCCTAATAAGACAAAAACACTAAACTGGGTGCAGGGACAGGATGGTAATTTACCATATTTTACGAATTTTTTAATCGTTGTATGTCAGGGCGTGAGCCGCACGCGCCAGGCGGTTTTCCGCCTCACGCCTTGTTCAGGTGGCGCGTGCGGCCTCCTCCGGTGGCCGGAAATTGTCTACCGGAGCAGAACGATGCGCCGCCGCGTGGTTTTCCTCCCGCGGTGGTGCGTGTAACCACCAAATATCCGTGGACGCGGCGGAGGCCGGTTCAAGCCGGCGGCCACGTTTCTCTCTCTCCTGCACGTCAATGTGCAGGAGAGTCCCCCATATATTTTGACGTGCAGGAGAGTCCCCCATATATTTTGACTTTGCACTTCGGTCCCTCGACTTTTAATTTCGTTTTTGGTCCTCATTTCTGTTATATAAGTTTTGATTTTTTTCAATTGGGTCCTCCGATTTGCATTAATTGAATGTCAAAGTTTCACTTTGGTCTTGCTACTTTCAATTTCCGGATTGACTGTATATAACTCAATCAATTCGGTACACAAGTTCTGATTTTTGCAATTTTGTCCTCTGATTTCAATTGAGAATAAAAGTAAGTTGCATTTCAGCCCTTTGACTTTTGATTTTTTAATGTAATCCCTTTATATTTGATTTTCATTTCAGCCCTTACACTTTTATTTTTTTAATCCCTACTTTTGTCTATTTATATATAAGTGTAAACGAAATAATAATTTAATAATAATAATAATAATAATAATAATAATAATAATAATAATAATAATAATTTAATTATTTTTCATTCTTACTCTTTTGTTGTTATTTTTCTCTCCCGATAATTTGATAATTTTTTGTTTTTTTGCCAGTAATAGCAATGATAATTTTTTTTTATGTTTTTTTTTCTTTTGTTAAAGTTTCTAGGATATTTTTAGTCTTGCATTTATTTTTGTTTCTTTCATTATTAACATAGTAATAATAATTATAATAAGAATAATAAGAATATTGATTATTATTAATATTATAATAATAGTGATTATATATTCTATTATTATAATAATAGTGATTATTTATTCTTTCATAATAATAATAATAATAATAATAATAATAATAATAATAATAATAATAATAATTTTTAATTGGTTTTTCTTACTTGCTGTTTGATTCATGCTTTTTATTTTTTTTCCCTCGGTATAATTTAATAATTTTTGTTGTTTTTATTCTAGCTGCAATAATAATTTTAAATGTTAAAACTCCGATGTTGCTATTGTTATAATATTTTAAATTATTATTGCTTCCTTTTCCCTTTTTTTTTATTTGCTCTTTCTATTAATTGATTTTTATAATTTTATTATCTGCACAATAATGATTTTAGTAATTTTTTTTTTTCTTATTCAAATATGTTGCTCTTTTTTCTAATATTAGTGCGCTTACGTAACAAACTCAACTCAAAATTTTCAACATTTTATCTTTTAATCTATAATTTTTATTTACTTATATCATATAAATTTATCATTGTAGATTTAATTATGTTAAATTATATACAAAAAATACCCGCAGCAACGCGCGGGCAATTGGCTAGTATATATATATATATTTGATGACAATGCAAAAGAAGATTGTGCTTTACTAAATTTACATCCTAAATCTATAATTTTATAATAATATGAAAATCAATTGGAAAAATTATTTTGACTGCGAAGATTTATATTCAATGATACTTTCCCTTGTAATTTTAAAAATTATACTTTATATACCAGTTTATAAAAGTATACATACCGGCTGGATGGAGGAAGCGAGGAATTAATCAAATATTTAAAAAATATAAGATTATGATCATGGTTGAATTAATAAATAAAGCTTGTTTGCTTTAGAGAATTTTTTTTTAATATACTAATATAAAAATTAATATATTTTTGAAAAAAGCAATTGAGTATTAGAGGTGGTAAACAATGTGTTTTAAAAATATATTTATTTTAAATTAAAAATAATATTTGATATCAAAAATAATTTTAAAAAAATAAAAAAAATATTATTTTAATATATTCTTGAATAAAAAAATATTTATAAAAATAAATAAACACTATATAGAAATATAGTTGATATTTATTTTGAAAATATTTTTTATTTATAAATATATTAAAAATATATATTTTTTTAAAAATTATTACAACAAATAATCTTAAAAAAAAACATTGTTTTTTTAATTTAAAATAAAAAATTTATAATTTTTTTCAAAATTGCTTCATTGCCTTAAAACCGTAACTCTGGGAAGCCAGGCTCATCCTCCCCCTCCAAACAACGATTCTCAGATTGCACCACACCTTCAGAAATCAACATGTCAACTCACGCTCTCCATACCAGTCGAGCACGTGATTTCTGAGAAAGATCGTCCTCAACTCGCCCGGAAAGCTTTCTTATAGCTCCGATCTTAGCGATGGCTGAGGGATGATCAACTTCTGTTGCAGGAAAATCCATATCATGGGACACAGAAGAAGTAATATTTCAAGTGTTGGAACAGACCTGATGACATAGAAGAAGACACTCAGACATCAACCACCAAAAAAACCTAAGACAATACAAAGGGACAAGGAATTGTGTTGCCGATGGAGATTGGTTGAAGGGTGAAAAAGTAATTTTAGTTTTGTTTAATTAATTAATAATAATTGTTTAAAAAATAGAAGGGCAAAGGGAGGGGCAAATGTGATGTGAAAATAACCTCCTTATCCTCCCAAAGCTCCGTCGAAACTGTACTTGATTCTAGGGACACGAAACAAATCATACAACGTCGAGCACCGGAAAAACCCTTGTCCGAAAAAGATTGCCATGGGAGGACACGACGCTGTTAAGGTAGCGAAGACGGTCATCGAGGTGGCTGACGTGGCTTGGAAAGCCATGGAATTCACCCAACATCACCACCTCCACGAAACTCACCAACATGGATCAGCTCACGACACCAAAAGTATTTCAGTAGATGAAGAATTGGAGTCTTTAAGATCGGAGAATAAGCGTTTGAGGAATTTGCTTGAGCACAACTTGAAACTCCTCCAAAGTTTATCTGAATCGCCTTGTCTATTAAACGATTGCCCCCCTCATGTGTGTTATTACTTTTTATTAATTTACAAGCATGGATCTTAGTTTTCCCTTTGAGCAAAATATCTGGCACTGTTTACCGGATTAGCGGGCGTCCATTATAAGCATTATCTAAAAAAAAAATATTGTTAAATTTCAAAACTTTATCACTGAATCTATATTGAACTTTTATGGGCGTTTGTTGTTTTTCAAAAATTGCAGCTGTACAGCCGTCTAGTAGCTACTGTGGATTCCGAGAATTTCTTGACTAAAATTAAATCCCTCCAGCAGGCTTCAGCTGATGAAACCGGTATTCAATTCCCTTTTAAGGAGGCTACAGGTTTGTCAATTTCTTACCCGAGTCTCGATTTTTTTAGCTTTGTAGTGCTCTTGTTTCTTTGATGTTCATTTGGGTTTCTTTTTATTTTTTTTTATTAGTGGATGATATGCAATTAGTTGAGGTTCTAATCAATGTTGATGAAAAAGAACCTAGCCGGTGGGTTTGGGTGACAGAAGACATGGTTCCTAGCAATGATGAAGAGCGGAGTGGTATTGATGATGAGAATTATGTGGTGGTTACTGAGGAACGTGTGGTGGATGGGGTTGCTCACTTCATGGCTAAATGCATTGTAGCAAACCCAAAGGCACAGGTGATGTTTTGCTCTGTTTATTAAGATGGGCTGATTCTTCTTGTAGTATATGTAACATGATTTCTTCCTATGTTGTATTTGCAGAATTTGACACCAGAGGAGCTGCAGAAAAGTAAGTTGCGATAGACTTCAATGTTTTTGTGCTTCTCGTTCTGAAGCTGAAAACCTGATTATATGCACTTAATTTATTTCCTCACAACTATCCTCTTGTTAATTCTGAGGGTGTAGCAAATATTTCTACTTTACTTCTTAATTAGTTGATGAGATAACCACTAACCCTGTGAATAGGAGACTTGAATTTTACTTTCATTTTTCAACAAATCATTTTATCTCCTTGCCTATCAATTGCCTATCAATTTATGCTTAAATGAAGTATACTAAGTCACGCTTGGATGGATCTATGTTGTTCAGTGTTATGTTCTTTATTCGATGATACAGGTACGGTGATATTCAAATGTGTTTGAAATAGCAAACCATAATCTGAATCAGATGCCTAGCATTTTCGAATATTCTTGGATATGTTCACCTTTCTATGTAATTTGTGATGAAGTAATGTTGTTTTCTTACAAATGAAGTGTCACGCAATTACATGTGGTTGGCAACTTGCAGTTTTGGCAAAAGCTTTGGTTGGAGTCAGCAAATTGGAAAAGGTGTTTGGTATCTGGCATGCTGGGACAATGTTTTATACCCTGGGGACCTGGGGGCTGACTTTGGCAGGGTGAGTATTTGATCATCTACTATTATCTTAGCTTGCAATTCTAGCCTTCTAGGAATACGAATTCCAGGCTGGGGAGAAAAATGTGCTATGCTGTCTGATAGAAGTATGTCTGCTTTATTTTTACCTCTAAAGAGCAGATCTTCAATCATTTTTTCTTACTGCTACCATTTTTAAAGTAAAATATATTCTTAGTTGAGAAAAATTAGTTTGGGAATCCAAGCAAATGAACCTTGATCATGTTCTTAATGCGCTGAAAAGCTTCATGCTGACCGGGGCTCTGAGTTATAGGTGCTTCTTCACCTAAATGTATGTTGTGCTAACCGAGCTAGGAAGACATGAGAGCTCCAAGATCATCTGAGTTAGGAAGGCATTAGAATACTAAGATCATCTGCACAACTGCATGCTGTTACCAAAAGCTTGGTGGATGGCCACATAAATTATCTTAGTTTAGAATTTGTTGGGGATTTGAGCAGCTTTTTGTCAAATTTTGTTTTGCTTTATGACACATTTTCTGGACG
The DNA here is from genome assembly GCA_027405865.1 of Salix purpurea. NCBI lineage: Eukaryota > Viridiplantae > Streptophyta > Magnoliopsida > Malpighiales > Salicaceae > Salix > Salix purpurea. Next base: position 15,986,552 of record JAOWLH010000011.1, read on the forward strand.
CAGATTGTATCGTAGTCGAGCTGTATTGAGGCTTGCAGCACAGGGCATTCACACAACCAGCAAAGTTGTTTTAAAGGCCTTCTAAAGATAGATGGCCATTCAAATCTTAATGAACAAATTGTATCGTGATCGATTTGGAATTCTTGGGAACTTCGAGTGTCTCAGCTGTGTGCAAATTGAAAAAAACTCATGACTTAGCATCTTCCTTCATTCTATTATTGTAAATGTTTGTAATTAACTTCGGCTTTCCGTTTGCAACTCTTTCAGTTCATATGGTTGGATGCTTAATTATTATAATACAAGTTCCAATTGTGTGCACAGTCAACTGGGAATCCTTGTGTTGTGGTTTTCATGTGATTAGCTTTGTACTAGATAGATGATGACCCGTGGTTCGCTGCGGGCTGTATCCCAACTCGTCAAAGATGTCGATGTAAATGAGAAAATCAACTCAATTTTAAGCGAATGTGTATACAAGAAATGATTCTCCCAGCATCTCTTAGACATTATTCTCAACTTACTCATCCATCAATTAATAACACAACAGTTTTTTGGTTGCTTCTTCATTTTAGGTGTAATTTAAAAAATATACAAACCATTTCCTTTGCGTTTCGATTACACTATTTATTTTAGGTGATTTTTTTTAATATATTTAATTTATTACAATTTATTAATTAAATATTAAAATAACTAATTATATAAAAAGTTGTTTATTTTTTATATAGAAAAAAACTCAACACAACGCTCGTGCAAATCAACTCGTTCCAATCTATAAAATGTGATACAAATGAAGGATAGTGTCCAAATTCAAAGACAAATGGCAGAGAGGATTTGGGTCCGGAAAAGAACTCACCGACCCCAAAAAATGGGACTAAATAGCGTCAAAGTGCTCCCAAATATATTGTAACTTGACGAGAGATGCATTGAGAACAATATACAGTTTCACAATTAGATTTGTTTAATATTTTCTTTGAGTTTTTGATGGGTTGTCGTTGCTTATAACTTCACTAGCTAAATGCACCCGCGTGTTGTTGCGGGTATTCTTATATATATAATTTAACATAATTAAATTCATAATAATAAATTTATATGATATAACTAAATAAAAGTTATAGATTAGGAGATAAAATGTATAAAATTTTAAGTACAGTTTGTTACGCAAACATAGATTACATTTTTTAGAATGTAGGTATTGCATCATAAAAGATCACAAAAAATCGCGAACTAACATTAAAAAAAAGAGCAAAATATTTTGTTAAGAAAAAAAAATTAATCACTAAAATCATTATTGTGCATATAGTGAACTTATAAAAATCATTTAATACAAAGAGCAAATAAAAATAAGAAAAAAATAAAAGGAAAAAGGAATCAATATTAATTTAAAATATTATAACAATAGCAACATCGGAGTCTTAACATCTAAAATTATTATTGCTGTTACTATCAAAACAATAAAAATTATCAAATTATACCGAGAGAAAAAAATAAAAAGCATGAACAAAATAGCAAGCAAGAAAAACAATTAAAATATTATTATTATTATTATTATTATTATTATTATTATCATCATCATCATCATCATCATCATCATCATCATCATCATGAAAGAATAAATAAATGAATGAAAGATTAAAAAAATTGTAAAAACTACAAAAAAAGATCAAACAAAAAAATAAAATAAAAACTAAAAATTATCATTGTTATCACTGTCAACACAATAAAAACTATCAAATTGTTTTGAGAGGAAAAAACCTTCAAAAACATTAACAAAAAAGTAAGCAAGAAAAACAATTAAATTATTATTATTATTATTATTATTATTATTATTTTAATAATGAAAGGGAAAAAATGGAAGATCCTAAAAATTCAACAAAAGATCAAACAAAAGAATAAAACACAAACAAAAACTATCGTTGCTATCATTGCCAAAACAATAAAAATTATCAAATTATCCCGAGGAAAAAAATCCTCAAAAATATTAACAAAAGAGTAAGCAAGAAAAAAATTAAATTATTATTATTATTATTATTATTATTATTATTTATTTTATTTTTGTGTTAATAATAAAGGGGAAAAATGAAAGGAAAAAAAATCCTAAGAACTTCAACAAAAGATCAAACAAAAGAATAAAACAAAAACTATCGTTGCTTTCACTGCTAAAACAATAAAAAATATCACATTTTCTCGAGGAAGAAAAAACTAAAAAACATTAACAAAAGAGTAAGTAAGAAAAATAATTAAATTATTATTATTATTATTATTATTATTATTATTGTGTTAATAATGAAAAAAATAAAATAAATGAAAGACTAAAAAAACCATAAAAACTTTAAGAAAATTTAAATCATAAAAGAAATCAAGGGATTAAAAAAAACATTAAAAGTATAAGGCCCGAAAGGAAAATCAAATATAAAGGGATTAAAAACCAAAATTAAAAGTATAAGGACCGAAATGAAACTCAAATTTATTATCAATTTCAATCAATGGACAAAAATGAAAAAATTGAAACTACTGTACCGCATTTATTGATTTATTTAAACCCAATCCAGAAATTAAAAGAAAAGGAGGATCGAAGTGAAAATTGTTCATCGAATTAATTTCAATCGAAGGACCCAATCGAACTAAATCAAAACTTATATAACAAAAATAAGGACCATAAACAAAATTAAAAGTACAGGGACCGAAATAAAAAGGCATAAAACCCGGGGGACTCTCCTGCCCTTTGACATGCAAGAGAGAGAGAAACGGCTGCGGCGGCTTTAACCGGCCGCCGCAGCTTCCACGGACGCTGGAGGCTAAAACGCGCCGCACCGGGAGGAAGACCAAGCGGCGACGCATCGAGTGAGACGCCAGTAGCCAATCTCCGGTGACTCCATCACCACGCACGCGCCACTCAAAGAGGGCGTGAGGCGGAATACTGTCAGCCGCGTGTGACACACGCGCCGACAGTAAAAAAGAAAAAAATAAAAAAGAATGGTCAATTACCGGTGTAGCCCTGTGCCTAAGTCAGTTATTTTGTCTTATTAGGGGCTATACCGGTAATTAGCCATTTCCGGTTAAATATTAAAAAATGAAAAGGTAGGCGGACCAGACCGGTCCGGTTCGAATTTGTGCAATTACCGCGGCGCCCCTTCACCCATAACCGGTTTTTTGTCTTTTTTCGAGGGCTAAAAGCGTTATTTCACTGTGCAAAAAATTGTAAAAAAATCAGAAAACCGGGAAACTGATCAAACCGAGAACCGAATCGACCAAAAAATACACTATTACAATCCACAGTGCATACTTCACATGCTACAGTGCACACAACTACAGTAAAACATCCACGACTATTATATATTAGGTAATATTTAAAGCAAAAGGAATGTGTTACCTTTTTTCCGGTGAAACGGGAGATTTTGAGCGGTTCCCGTTGACCTAGAAAAAACGGAGGAAAATGTGCAACTACGGGGCATTCCGAGAATTGAACTCGGGACCTCTCGCACGAGAGAGCGAGAATCATACCAGACCAAATGCCAACCGTCCGATCTAGGTCTTTTATAAACCCCCCTATAAAAACACATTTCCAGCACAAACCTCACGTCAGTGTTAGGTTTTTCTTCTTCTCTTCCTCCACCCTCCTAGCCGCCGCCTCAGAGGTTAAAGCGACAGCCACTCTTTTGCTGTCCGCCTTGACAGACTTGTAGCCTCTGTCTTGGCCCTCAGTTTTGCCCTCAGTTTTGATATTTACATCTCCTTTTAGTTTTAGAAACTAAACCAAGAAAAAATGGTGAACAAACCATCAAAGGCTGATAAGAAAATTGCTTACGACGCGAAGCTCTGCCAATTGCTGGACGATTACAGCCAGATATTGATTGCAGCCGCTGATAATGTTGGGTCTACCCAGCTGCAGAATATCCGGAGGGGTCTTAGAGGTGACTCTGTGGTGCTCATGGGAAAGAATACCATGATGAAGAGGTCTGTTAGGATCCACTCTGAAAAAACTGGAAACAAAGCTTTCCTGAACCTCCTCCCTCTCCTCCAGGTATATCACACTATATAGAATCTGTCATTCTTTTTTTTTGCTTTCTAACTGTGCTTAAATTGGTCAATTTTCTTGATTAGTGCCTAATTTACTGTTTTGTTTGAATAGGGTAATGTTGGGTTGATTTTCACTAAAGGTGATCTCAAAGAAGTGAGCGAAGAGGTTGCTAAATACAAGGTGCTGTAAGACAATTCCAATTCCTTTTATTGTTTCACATTGTTGTTAATCTACGTTATAGGTTATATACTGTATGACTGAATTCTCTATTTTCTAAATCTCACTAGCTTCACCGTAACAAAAAAAAGTCTAGTTATTTTGTTTTTTGCAGTCTGGAACTGTTAGTCATATGTACCTTGTCATGCTTGTCTGTTAATGTCAACACTAACACATTAACAGTTGCCTTTACTGGTCTGTGAGATTTACACGAACGGAGGATTAATGGCAATGTAAAGAATCTTGGCAATGTCTCTGGAAACAAAAAAACGTATAAAGAACGTATAATATCGTGTATGTACTGAGTAATCCCAAGTGATAAGACCAGATGGTGGTCAGTTAATGTATAATTGGGATTTCCTATCTTTGATTGAAATTGTAATGAATGCATGCTTGTTACTAACAGGAACCCAAACAAAATTTGGTTATAACTTCTGTTTGTAGTGCTAGAAAACAGACTGTCATTTATTTTTCTGGTGATCAAGGAAATTTTATACAAGTTTTTTGTAGCTAAATTTCAAATGCATCCCTTTGATTTGTCAAAATAGGTTGGAGCTCCTGCACGTGTTGGTCTGGTTGCCCCAATTGATGTTGTTGTCCCTCCTGGCAACACAGGGCTTGATCCATCCCAGACATCTTTTTTCCAGGTCTGTAACCTAAATCTCATGATGATAATGTTTGTGCTTTTAGATTTCTTTTTGTAATACAGTACTGTAGCCTGCTTGTTGCTTTCTGTTTCTCGCTTAACTCGTGGTCGCATTATTCTTTTCTACAGGTGCTCAATATTCCTACTAAGATTAACAAGGGTACAGTTGAAATTATCACCCCAGTTGAGCTGATCAAGAAGGGTGAAAAGGTTGGCTCTTCCGAGGCTGCTCTTCTGGCAAAGCTTGGCATCAGGCCATTTTCTTATGGTCTTGTTGTCTTGTCTGTTTATGACAACGGCTCTGTCTTCAGCCCAGGTGTTCTTGACCTGACAGAGGATGACCTTATTGGTAAATTTGCTACTGGTGTCACTATGGTCGCCTCCTTGTCACTGGCCGTAGCATACCCAACCCTTGCTGCTGCGCCACACATGTTCATCAATGCCTACAAGAATGTTCTTTCTGTTGCAGTTGCAACTGAATATTCTTATCCTCAGGCAGAGGAAGTGAAAGAGTTCCTGAAGGTTAATTATTTGTTAACTCATTAACTTGGCTATTTTCCATTTTGAGGCTGAAATTTCGTTATGCCCCCTGTTGCTGTAAACCTTGCTTACTACTCTCTTGTTCGATTGCAGGATCCTAGCAAGTTTGCTGTCGCAGCTGCTCCTGTTGCTGCTGCTGCAGCTCCTGGCGGTGCCCCAGCGGCAGCCAAGGAAGAGGAGAAGAAGGAAGAGCCAGCGGAAGAGTCTGATGATGACATGGGTTTCGGCCTCTTTGACTAAGTTTTATTTTGGTTTTTTATCTAGGAATTTACCATGCTTGGACGAATATCATTTAGTTTTTCCTATATTTCTGTTGCCTTCCTAGTTCTGTTGACAATTTGTTATTACATTACTGAGCAATTCATGAATGCATGGTAGGATGTTGTTATCCTGTGACTTATTTTAATATCTTGATTTTTGTTTATTTTTCCGACTTCTCGTTTAACAAGTTGATTTTCCAACAAGTGAAAGGTAATCTCATGTCTGTTTTTGTTTTTTTAAAATGATTTTTTTATCTTATTTTGTTTTTGCATAATTTTTTTTTCTGATTATTTTGATATGCTAATATTTAAAATATTTTTTCAAAAATAAAATTACTGTGACGTATTTCTGATAAAAAAATATTTTTAAAAACAATTACAATCCCATTATCAATGAATGATCTGTGCTGTTGAATAGAGACGTAGAAACGAATATGTTAAACGTGTAAACCTGATATAGTGCCTGGCTATCATCAGGTTTGCTCTACCATGATGTCGTTTGTATTCCTTTTATGAATTTCAACTTCTTTTCAATCGGCAAACTTATTAAATCCTCAACTTAGTCAAATTTGCATGAACTTGTAAAAAGAAAACAAATAAACAGCAGCAAATCAAAATAATGTGATGAAAGTCGTATTGTTGAGTAACACGACATGATTCTTTATCATTCTTGATTGTTTTGGCTTGCCAAAAACATGAATGTCAGTCATTTTGCACCCTATATTTTCTAGCAATGCGAAGGAGAAAAACAACATGGTGAAGAAGCTAGCAGAAACAGTTGAATATGCAATTGTGGAAAGAAAAAAAAACAGCAGCAAGCAATGTCAAAAGTCATTCAAAGTTCGAATCTGGAAAGGTAGCCAATACAGTCTCAGTTTCCTTTTCTTTTCTCAATTTCAGATCTCGCCAAATCATCTCTTGTGAGAATTGATGCAAGCATTTGATATGGCAAGTAGTAGCTTCTCAAACATTTTGACAACATTAAGGCCAGGTTTTCTTATTTGTGATTTCTTTCAACCATGGGCTCCACCATTGATGCTATCATTGAATTTCCTTGAAGTCTAACACTTTAAAGGAATATTATTCAGGATTCAGTGAAAGATTTTCTTTCCCTTAAAGTCGGAATTCTTTGAAACCTGAAACAATCATCTAGATTAATGTTTTTCAGAAGTTTGAGAAATACTTGGAATATTTAGTGGAATCGATGAGGGTCCTTAGAACTATATTTCTAACAGTGTCGAGTGTCCCAGTGCATAGTATATATCGCAACATACCAACACAACATAGCCCTGCCAATACACTTTCATTGCGAAGATGATAGGATTGATTACTTTGACACAAAAACAACTGGTAAGGCAAGGAAAAAGAAACGGCAAACACACAAGAAATCATGCAAGGTAGAACCAAAACGAAGAAGAGACAACGGCGAAAACAAGAAGGAAAGAGCTGAGCTAGAAGAGGAGCATGCAAGAGAAAAGCATCGAAGTTGCAAGAAGCAGCCCGCAAGAGACATAATAATTAGCAAAATCCACAGTATAAGAAAATACCACTAAGGACAAAAAACTTGAAAGAGACAAAAACCACACCCACAACACACAAACAGAAGCAAAAAGGAGACGAAACAATGTACCAACGAGCACCTGCCTTCAAAAGAAAAAAAGAAAAAACCCTCGAACACAAGAATCACAACAGGAAACAACACAACACCCAAAAAGCAGTGGATATACGGAGTTTTCATTTTCACGAGCTCTTCAGTTTTTTTTATAGTTATTTCTTTTCTTGATTGATGTAAAAGGTTTTAACATGGTGTTAGTCCGATGGAGACCCGCATAAGCCATAAAAAAACTGAGAAGTTGTATAATAGCACATCTACTTCCAAATCCATCAAATCTTTGTGGCAATAACGACCAAAACTTGAGCTATTTGTGATTCTGAAGCTCAAAGACTACTGAATGCTAACCACCTCAGTTTTTGGTGAAAGAAAAAGTACAAGACTCGTATCACAGTACGTACAGGCAACATGATGAAATAGATTTCACAAGTGAAAGAACTGCTGCCGGCTAAATTTGTTCTCATTACTCCCAAATAAATATCACCAAAATAAACTCTCCATTCATGGCTAGCAAAGGACTTCAAACTCCACAGTCTTTTGGCATTCTAGTGTCCATTCCTCTGCTTTCAAATATTGATTTTGTGCAGCATCATCACTGGAAGCGAGGTATCATATCATTCGATCAGTCATGAAAGAATAAACCAAATCTCAATTCAACTTGATAATCAATTTAGTCGTGCATGACAAATACCAGTCTTTAGGATTCCTAATATACTCAATCTCACATACTAAAGAAGAAACAATTGTGTGATGCAGAATCCACGATCATCTTCACAAAGGATCTTCAAATTCCGGACACCACATGAATCGAAACATATACAATCAATCAAACCTGTAGTGTAATTTCATAATAACAGCCAATGACGACTCACCAATGCAAATGCTTCTAAAGGAGAGATTATGTTTCTGGAGCCTTTCTCTTAAGATCTGATGCCGAGGAAGTATCTGATTGAGCTTGGCCAAAAACTGACCTGTATTATATCCAAAGCCACAACCAAAAATGAAGAGTCGCAAGAACTGAAAAGGCATGCAGTACTACGCAGAAAGGATATCCCCTCTGTTAAAACTTCAGTGTATCCAATTCTAAAGATGAAAAAAAAATGCACTAAGGAGCAGCCCATGCTCTCTGGTTCAGGTCAACAAGAGCAGTTCATGAAGTGCATGATAATCTAAAAAAGAACAGTCAATGCAATCAAAGATAATCTTCATTTCCAAGTAAAATCTTGACCACGACTGATTTGTTTTTACCAAATCCACTGGTTAGAAAGGCATTGACAAACAAACTTCATTTAAAATCTCCTTCAACTTCCTTCGTTTAGAAGGCATCATCATCCCAGATCCAAAAGAATGCAAAAGAGAGAGATGTTACAAGTAGTAGATTAGGAAATAGGTTTGCATACACTTAGAGGACAAAAAATTAAAGTCAATCGCTACCTGAAGCAAAATTTGAAAAGTTCCGCAACAGGATAAACTCTGACCATTTTAATAACTAACAGGCAGTAAAAAAGTCAAACAAAAAAGAGGACAATACTGTCTACATTTTGAAAAGAGAAGGATCAGAACTTGCCTCTAAAACTACCCATTAATAGTACTTTTTGATCATGAAATCAAACATCACAAATAGTAATGGCAGCCACATGTCAGATTTTGTAATATAACTTGGGAAAACCAAGTATCTACTCACCCACAAGTCGAACACTTCTTGTGATGATTACAGAATATGGACAAACATACAGAACATATGTAGCCCATATCAATTGTGGTTTTATGGCAAAAACACCTGGAAAATGCATAATTTGATAAGATAAACAGCAATATATATCATAAAGCAAGAAGAAGAGAAGAAATTCTTCCTCCAGTAAATGTACAGATGCAAAGAGATTTTCTTTAAATGGCTTATTGACAAAAGAAGTATGATGCACACATACAAGGCACGTGGGAATGATAAAGCGGTCTTTCTATTCAGGATTGTAGCTAGCAATTTCGATCTCGTAAAAGGATAGCAGACCCTTTCATAACATGAGTTGATACCCCAGAATCTCATAAAAGTCAGGTATACCTTTTGAAAAGGATTATATCCTAGACACTAGTGCATGACATTGTCTAGTAATTCAAGTTTTTGACAGATCAATCTAGGTAACAAGGGCTCATGGAAAAATTCCATTGGAATTGACAATCTACAATTGTTCAAAAACTCACGAAGCACGGAAGTCAACACCAGCAGGTCTTGGAAGTTGTATGAAACTGCGAGAGTGCAAATCAGTTGCAAAAACAGTCTGCATGAAATAAAAATACCAGATTAACATCAAGATGCTGGAACAAAAGGAAGGTGAAAGACTGTCGACCAAATTTACTTAGCAGAGTTTCATGTTCAATCAATGGATGGAATAAATTTGCTCATGCATGAGGGTGCAAATAGGATAAGAGAACCAAACAATGTTTTGATTTATCTAGAAACAACCATGTAGCTTTTTTTCATAATACACTAACAATTTGAAGCATACCGTCAAATACTGGAATAGCCCATCCAGATGTTGGGGCTTAACATATACACCTCCAGTTATGTACGAGGCCTGTTTGACATGAATCATAGGGAATTAGAAAATCAGATAATGCGCACAGAATTTGCTAAGTAAGCCCATCAACAAGGATACAATACCTGCTGCAAGAAAGCTGAATTATGAGCACCAACATAACAGGAATCTATAGGCACCTGCAGCAAAGAACAATCAGAGAGTGCTTACAAGTCTTAAAGAAGTCGACTGCAGGGTACATGGAGGTAGGTTACAAATACTGTTGTGATGATTTTTTGTTTTTCTTTGGAATGAAACATGTATGTACCAAACAATAGTCTATCTGAGTGGTTCTCTTTAGCATAATGGAATCAAGATATTCTGAGAACAAAAAAAAAATAGCAGAAATGAAAATAACTTGACAAGCATAAGGAGTCCTTGGCAGTGTTTGTGAAAGCAACTTTTATCCTGTGACAGGTTAATATGAAGTTTAAAGCCTTTATCGAGTGGGTAACTATGGTCACATTGAAGAAGAATGAAAAACAGTACATATACAAACAATTTCAATGAAATTATGCTCAATATTGTGAGAATTCATAAAAAAAAAAACCTGAAATCAATTCCAGAGAAGGTGAACAATGAATTGTGGGGGGAAAGGGGATATAACAGGTCATTCTAGATGATGCAAAGTTTGTGATTTATGAAGAGGACAAGGTAGCTGATCAAGATGAAAAGAAGAGCGTCTCAGAAATGGGCCCATATAAGCAGAACATAAAACAACTAAAAAAAAAAACTAGAAGCATTAGAGTACCATAGAGCGTTGTGCAGAGAATATTGCGTTCATTACTGCAACATATCTGGAAAGACCAGAAACAACGAGTGTAAAAGCTTGAGGAAAAGGATAGCGGACAAATGAAAAGAATATTAACCGCATACTGTTCAGGTCCATCCGGAGATCCCTGCAAACACAAAATCTGCCCTTGTATTTCAGTAACACAGTTAAACAAAATGATAAAAAGGGATGTAGTAGTTTCCCAATGCCATGATAAAGCAAGAGAGGATCAAAAGCAATGCACACGACCTCAACTGCATTGACCACAAAGAATGATTTCCGAACTCCAGAAGCTAATTAATTTGAGATTACAATAAAAACAAAATTTAAACAACATTTATCATTAATTTTCATTGTGATCGATATTCAAGGGCTTGGTTGATGGTACAATGAAAATTTATCACATGCAATAGTCGAATTTATGCAGACAAACACAACTAACTGCCTTAGAAAACAAATATGTGAAGAACACTCACTCGAGGTTGAGGATGGAATGGTCCTGAACGAAAAACCCTCTGTATATCTATTCACCAAGTTAAATAAATCACACAACTCCACCGAGATGAATCGATAACAGATCAACTTATGATAAAAAAAAATATAATAAATGCAGCATTGTTAAGTATGTAGGATACAGCAAAGGGCCATGGACATGGAGCCTGAGAGCAACGAAGACTTGATCGCTCTTTGAGACTGATCTTTCCCCAGTTTCTCATCTTTGATCATAAAATCCTCCAACTTCTGCAACAAATTGGAATAAAGAGACGGCATTTTCCCATTCTCCGGGCCCAGCTGACTCGCATCCGAAGAAGAATCATAAATGTAATCACAAGTATTATACCCAGAAGCAATCACCACCACCTGGTTCAGCTGATTTAGCAGCAAAATCGAGTTCACAAACGCCATCACCTGCAAAAAATATATTTATATCGAATCAACCCCTTTTTTACAATTTATTTATTAGGGAGAGGGAGAGGGAGAGTTAGGGTTTTAGAGAGAGATTACGTGAGAAAGAAACTGGGAGAATGGAAGGGAAGAAGATGCAGTCCAAAAGAACGGATTGGTGTCTAACAACACCACTACAAGGCTAACATCATCTGCAATTAATCAGTTGCTTAATTAATTAATTAATTACCAGTGGAAATAAATATATAGTGATAGCTAACTAGCGGAAAGATAAGATGAGGAAGAGAGACCAGAGTAGAGTTTTGAAGGAACTGAAGTCATCTGAGAAATTTTCTTCTCTTTTTTTTTCAGGCTTCTCCTCTTCTATGACGAAGAACCCAGGTTTTGAGGTTTTTGTTCTGTATCACGAAACCTCTTTGGCGAATAGATCCCTAGTCAACATGAATGGCATTTATAGTAATTATTTCTTAAAAAAATTGCCTATGTTATCTACAATTACAAAATATACGAACCACTTTCCATTTCAATTATACAGATTTTATCAATTATAATTTAACTAATTAAATATTAAAATAACAAAATACAATATATATATAAAAACAATCAATTTTCTATATAGATAAAAAAACTCGGCGCATCGCGCGGGCATACAGCTCGTAGATCCCTAGTCAACATGAATGGCATTTATAGTAATTAATTTCAGTTCGTTGGTCATTTATATCATCTTTAGTTTTTCGTGGATAAAAAAAGGCACGCTGGCACCTCAAGTTTCGACGTATCGATACTTTTGCCCCTAATCTTCTAATTATCAAACGACTTAGGCCCGTTTGTTTGTTAGAAAGTGGTTTCCTGAAAAGTGAATTCCTGGAAATTGAATTCCTGGAAAGTGAATTCCTGAAAAGTGAATTCCGATGTTTGGCAGTGTTATGGAAAATGAACTGGAAAGCACTTTTCAGTGTTTGTTTGTGTTATGGAAAATGAACTGGAAAATAATTTATTAATAAATTAATTTTTTTTTCAAGTTTGTCTAATATATATAAAATATTTAATATAAAATATTTAATCACTTAAAAAAAAAAGAAATCTAAAAAGTATAATGATGAATTTTTTTTATTATATCCTATATTCATACATAGCTTATTTTATAAAATATAACAATATATGTCATATCATATTATAGAGAAATAAGCTTGTGAAATATTTTTTAAGTAAAACTTATTAATATATATTTTTTTCAATTTTAAAAGCTTAAAATAAGTTTTTTTTTTCATATGAAGAAAGCCAAATTAGTTTATGTTAAGAGTTATATATTTGGGTTTTTTTTTGGTATGAAGTATTTTTTAAAAGATAAATAGATACAAAAATATTTTGATGGGTATGTTGGATAAATATTTTTTTTAGGTGAAATAACAGATACATGTAAACAGGCAATTGCACAGCATGCAAGTCATTCGAACATCCCTGTATTCAACTTTGTGTGCAAACAACCAACATGTACAAATCCGGGAATAAGAAAATGTGAACAATCAAACCAAGTGTGCAAGAAGATCGGTCACGCGGAAAGTGTATTCCGCTCGTGCAGGAGCGGAATTCACTTTCCGCGTGTTAAGTGAAAATTTAAGTTGACCGGAAAGTTGTTTCCATTTGACTAATTTCCCTATGCCAAACAAGCATTGGAAAAAGGGGAAAGTGGTTTCCCGGAATTCGAATTCCGGGAAACAAACGGGGCCTTAATTGATGCACTTAATTCATCCCTTAACAGTATTATTTTTTTAAACTGTAACATTATCTGGGCCGAGCCCAGCCTGTAACCCAACATATACAAGGCTAGGCCTAGCTCAATCTATATTTAAAAGGGTGTTAGGCATAATCCATTTTTGCCAATGAATTTTTTGTTTTGTTTTGTTTTTTAAAATATATTTTTCATGTTTTTTTGATTTTTAGACAAGTTTGTGATTGACCAACACACTCTACCCCACCTTATTAGTCTTAGTTTCTCTATATTGAAGAGTCTCACCAAACAGATTTAAAATCTTTAAAAAAACAAACTCTTAAAAATATTAAGAATTATTGAATTTATTTGTGGGTTTTTCGCGTGTTATTTAATAATTTTATTTTATATTGAGTTGTAAACTTATACTATAAGATATGATCTCCTTACTAGAAATACATGTTTTTTATCTGATTTTTTTAAAAAAATATTAAAAAAAAGTTTATTTAAAATACAAAAATATATCTTTTTTCAAGAACTCTACTTAATATAAGGTTATAGATTTACATTATAAAATATTGGTCTAGTATTAAAAATACCTAGTTTTTCTCTTGTATTTCAAAAACAAAATCTCATTTAAAAAAGATATACTAGAAGTATGATTTTATTTGTGTGCATATGACCAAATTCTAAAAATAATTTCCTGCATATTTCTTTGAAAGAAAATATATGTTTTTATCATGTTTTAAAAAACATAAGAATGGGTTTCGTAATTGATTTATATTATCTACTAAAATTTTGGCCAAATTTTCAAAACTTAATTTTTTTAATTGCAATAAATATTATAAATTAGTTGTAGACTTTATAATTTGATTTTATAAAATTACAATGCAAAGTATATCATTGGATATTAAAGATACAACATAGAAGATAATTAGAATGCTAAAACTTAGGCCCTAAAATAGATAGGATTTAATCCGACAAGTCATATTTCTTCACATCTAGTTGAAGTAGGCTTTGATTGTTGTGTTGCTTGTTTTGTCCTATCTATTTATAGGTTTGGGATTTATTTTTAACGTGCATATTTGAGAGGCTGTTTGGCGTTGTGGTGCGATCTGTGATTGCAGATCGCACCACAATTTAGGTGTTTGGTAAGTACCAAACGCTGGTTTCTCAGGTGGGTCCCACGACCACTTTTTATCTTAAACGGCGTTTGGAAAAAAGCTCACTTTTGGTACTTATTTCTTGCCGATTTGTGTTTACACTGTTTGCGTTTATACCTCCGATTAAAAATATATTCGTTGGTTTATATGGACGAAAATCTACACCCATCTGAAAATCTTATCTTCTCATCCGAGCCTATCTTCTTCTCCACAGCCTTCGATCTGCCTTCTCTTCTTCTCTCTCGTCTGCACCAAGAATCGTCGTGGACAAAACGATCTGCCTTCTCTTCTTCTCCCGTCTTCACACCCTTATCCTTCTGCCTTATCTTCTTCTCCACACCCTTCGATCTGCCTTCTCTTCTTCTCGTCCCCAAAAAACCACACCCTTCGGCTGCCTTCTCTTGTCCCCAAAAAACGCGACAGGAGGAGAGGATTGTGGCAACGACGGGGCTGACGGTGGTGTTTGATCTCCGAAGACAAAAACTGGGAGGGATTCTAGTTCGTGGTGGGTTTGTGTATCAGGTTCACGGGAACATGAGTTGGATGTTGTTGATTATTGGAAGGAAAGTTGATTAAGCTGATAGAACATTTGCAGATGGAAACAAAAATGAGAATGACAAGAATTAATATACAATTGATCCTCCTTGGTCTGCTCGTCCCTCTTGTCTCGGCAGATTACAATTGATCCTCCTCCTGTCGCGTTTTTAGAAGTTATATATATATATCAATTTATATATGACAAAATTACATAAAAAAATTAATATACAAAATTATAATTAAATAATTATAATTTTGTATAATAATAATCTATTAATTTTGTATAAAATTAATATATTAGTCAGTTTAAAATAATAACAATACATTTTATTGTTATGATTACTAATCTACAAAATTTAAAAAATAATTAATCTATTAGTCATTTTATTGTTTTTTCATTAATTATTAATTACATTATATTATTATAATAAATGAAATTTACAATATATATATATATACCCTTTAAAGTAATTTCACAAGTTAAAAGCAATATGAAAAGTTTGGTAACCAAACACCCAAAACTGCTTTTTTTTCAACCTCCAACTCAACCACAGTTTTAACCAAACACTTCACTGCTTATTTTGCACCACAGTAAAAGCGCTTTTTTTGAAACTGTTTTTTTTCAACCGCAATGGCAATGGCAATGCCAAACACACTCTGAATCCAACTCCAACGTTCATTGACCTTCAGATTATACTTGTTTATCACCTGCAAGTCTTCAGACCTCCAGTTGAGGTTGTTGGCAATGAAGAACACCATCATGGTAATCGGATCACCACCTACCACCTGACAATATGCATGAAGCAATGGCTCATGCATACTGGGGACAGGGGAGGGATTTTACTCTCTCCTTTTTTTTAATAGCGAATTTGAAAAAAGAAATTATGAGAAACCAGCATAATTTCAAAAGATTTATCACAATAATAAAACATCTCAAAAAATATGTTTTTTTAATCATTAAAATTAATAGGTATAACGTGCAAAATAAGAACTTGAATCCAATGTACTCTTTCCAAACAAATTATTTCTATGTAGTAAATTATTTTGTAGTCATTAACCAAACAACTAATTTACTAAAGTCGTTTTAATTCAAAGATTTATTAAGTTAATAAATCCTGTTGAAGTTTAAATCAACTACAACTAAAGAATTCACTACCAGTAATCATTTTCATTGATAATCATCATACTTATTAATTAATCTAATAAATTATAAATTATGAAAACATTTCTTTAAAAAGAATTTTAGATATTTTCATGTTATACTAATAAACAAATATTATTTTAAAGAAACAATTGTTATTGCAGCAGCACAGGCTTTAAATCATGCCACTCTACACTAAATTTTTACTGCAAAGAGATACTTTAAACATAAAACAGAATTGTGAATTAGATGTAAAGTGCAGCAAGGAGCAAATATCATTGAGCTCTGGATAATTTAAGCGAAGAATGAATAGCAAAAGGGCAACTGCCCATGCAGCAAGCCAGCAGATCAAAATACCAACCAGGCAGGTAGACAGCCCACAGTTAAAATTAACAGGGTTACATACAGCTGAAAAGGACCTCTTAAACAGGAAACAAACCGCATGAACCAAAACTATGCCATCTGGACAAGCAGTTTCATGGTAAAACTACAGTGGAATGGAGGTTACTGCAAACAAGAATAGCACAGCTGCAATTATGAGAGTGGATGATGGGTTGGCAGAGAAAGATGCAGAAATGCTTCCACTCGGGCCACTTGCTGGAGGTAATACAGGAATTGATCCAGTAGTTGGCACAACTCCTGTCTTGGGTGTTGATGTGCTAGAACCATCTGACTGAGGAGCAGGTGCTGGAGCAAAATATGAATCCCTGATCACTGTGGTGGGTGGTGCTACCATGGGAGGAAATTGTTGCAGGGCTACAACATTTTTTAAAATAAATCCAAACCAGTTTAACCGTTGTGCAAAAGGAATAGTAGAATAAAGCTTTTCAGATTGATTCAATTGGTAACACCACACAAGATAATATCTAATTTGTTTAATTTCAACCTTTCTACAATTCAATTTTCAAAGTTTGTGTTGATGGATCAGTGCAGAAGGTTGGTAGTGACTAGTGATACCATGCTAAGAGAATTCATCTAGATTTGCTGTGATATTTTTTCATGCTAAATACTAATGATACCTGCATGAAGATCTACTTTTTGACTCACAAACATGGCATGGTCATAATCAATCATCATCAGAGGCTAAGCAATCTGATTTTGACTAAAGGAATAGAGCAACCGGTTATTTAGCACTGAATCGGTCACTTATGATATAGATAGCATTTTACCAAAAATATTGAACTTTCCATGTTCCACCCAAGCCCCCAAGACCAAGTGCGATCAACTTCAATTGCCCTATAAATTAAACATCACTTATCAAACTTTTACCTGGACATCGAGGTTGAAGAGATGTTGACAGCCTGCGAGAAGATAGAAAGAGAATCAAAAGGGTTCAGCCATCAGGAGGCAACGTCACTAAACAAGGAACATGCTCATGAAACTACTGAAGAATTAGAAAAGGCAAGAAGTGTAGCATACGTGGTTACAATAGTTTTGTTAACATATCCACCATAGCTACAAGAAGTTACTTTACATCCAGCACTACTCTGCTGCCATGTAACATTCCCAAGCATGAGATTGCTATTCCTACATTGCATGCTCGAACAAGAAACTGCCAAGGAAGCAGGCATGCAGTACAAACTGAACCAAAACCCACCAAAAGCAAATTAATAAGGTGAAAGGGCAAGTTGCAGGTCAAGAATATCAACAGCAAAGTCAATGAAACAGATTACTTGAGGTTTCCAGGTCCGCAACTGCATTGGACACAGTGACTTGCAGAGATAGCATAGCTACCATTTGGCACAATCAAACCAAAATCAAAAGCATATCTTGGAAACTTGGAAGCACAGGCTGCAATGCAAGAAATAAAGTAATGCTCCTTATCCATGCCATTGCTATGAACAAAATGATCACTTATAAAAGACTGTTATTGAAAACAAATGCAGCTGAGAATTTACACTAAAAAAAAAAAATTAATAATGTCATAACGGCTTTGCTCATTTTCTTAACCACAGTAACTAAACGAATTCAATATGTGTTGATATAACTAAATTTCAGAAGAATTGAGTGAAATTCAACTGAGTGACAGTGGATACCAAATAATGTACCAATTATAGCAGCACCAGTTCTGGAAACACAATCATCAAATGACAAGCAAGCTCACTATCGCCAGCCTCCTAACAGCTACATTCTAGCAACTAACATATAAAAGGTCACTAAAGAGTAGCTAAATTAACTAAAAAAACCAAAACAATCACTTCCCAACAAAACCCACAAAGGAAAGTGACAGTAACACACAACTCTTTAAACTACACCCCAGAATATATTACCTGGCAGCGGTACAGCAAGTATATCGCCAGCATTGATTGCAACACTCCCCATAGCATTAACATTCATCAAATCACTTAGTGTAGTTGCATACCGTGCCGCAATTGCAGCCAGAGTATCCACCTCCTTGACAACATAAGACAGATAAATAGCAGGCAACGAATTATCCGTCCCATTAAAACAAGTACAAGGCAAAGGAACAACAAGGCTCTGCCCCACATCAAGCACTGAAGGATCATCAATTGAATTAGCCTCCTTTATCTGGTCCGCAGAAACCAAACCTGCATAAATTGAGTCTGCAATGGAAGATAATGTATCTGAGGGTCTTGTTTTGTAGCGGGTCGAGATGGATTTTCGGATTCCATCAACACAAGAGCACGTAATGGGGATTTTGAGGAAGAGTTGTGAAGGAAGGATGTGGTTTTCGACATCTGGGTAAGAGATGTCGATGGCGTTGGCTGTGAGGAGAGCTATTGGATCAATTTGGAAGAGGGAAGCGACTTCTGCGACTTTGAGGTCTGTGTAAAGTGTGTAGGCAAGAAGAGCATTGCAGGAGTCGGAGTTAGAGCAGGGCTCGATGGTGGATTTGGGGGTCACTAAAGCCACTACATTGATGAAAATCAAGATAAAGGCTATGGGTTTTGGGTTTGGCATCTTGAGATTGTAGGTGTTTGCTCTGTTTTTCTAAAGGTTCACTAAAAGAAGATGATTACGGAGTGGAAGTCGAAATGAATACGATGAAATGAGTTGTAGCGAACTTTCTTTTTCTTTTTTAAGGAGAGAAATGGTATGGTTTATGGAAAAAATAGGTTCAGGTGGGAAGTGTCAAATCACAGAAAGAAGAAATCTTTCTCCCTGGATTGATACCGGAAGAGAATGTGATTTTGGTTTTGAGGTGTTAGGGTTTGGTTTGCTCCGCCTTGTGCTGCTACTCTCTAAAGTCTAAGCCCAAAAGAATGCATGTATTTACATGGAGAGTTGAAGTTTGGATTTGATGCAAGAGACTGGATTTGGATTCGTACCAAGACAGGCTAGTGGTTTGTTGCAGGGTTTTAGGGTTTGGGTTTATACTCCACCTTTCTGTAATGCCCTCCAGCAAGAACAGAGAGACAAGGAGGGACTAGGGAGAGAGTGAGTGTAAAAAAGGTAGTTTTTTCGACACAGTAGTGAGAAAAGGGTGGAAGACAAGTGGGGTGCATAGAGAAGCAGACCGAAGTCAGATTCACGATCCTAGAGTACCACACCAAGCTTTCACTGGACGAATTTGTCCTTCTAGTGTTTTTACTTTCTGCTCACAATTTTCCCCACGTTTATTTTCTTTTTTCATTGCTAAATGTCATATCTCGAGCGTTGTTTTAAAAAATATATATATTTATTTCAAAAAAAAAATATGTTATATATATATATATATTAAAATTAAAAAATTTTAAAACAATTATTAGTATGATTGCATCCATCTTTTTAATCTAATTTTATAAATCATGACGATATTTTTTATAAAATACTTTTTTCTTTCATATTTTTGTATCATTTTTTAATTCCGTCCCTTCATTGAAATTTTATTTATTTATTTATTTATTAATCATAGCTTGAGTTGGATTTTTTAATTAAATGACTGATTTTAACCCAAATCATCATTCTAATAAAAAAAACAAATAAATTAGACAAATTGTAAGAAAATAAATAAATCAAATGAAGGGCTTTTCCCCCACTTTGTATCCCTGTGGTTTAAAGCTCTTTTGTACCGTAGTTGAATGTGGGCGATTTGGTAATTCCAAAGTTTGCTTTTGAGATTTAGGAGTATCCAGATTTTCTTTCCAGGCATGCATGTTGGTTAGGAATTTTTGGTGTTTTATTTTGTTCCAAATTTGGACAAGGTATTGTCTTTATGTGCCGCACGCGAACCATTTGCGCGTGTAGTCAAAAGCTCTGCATGGTTCGGTAACAGGAAATGGGGGTCAAGGCCTGCTGAACCAACCCGCGCTCTAGGCCTCGAGCGATGGATGTCGTCAGCTAGTTGGGCTTGGAATGGCTGACTCGTTAAAAACTAGTAATGGGTAGTGGGGTAAGGAATTTTATCAATCCAATATTATTTGAATATCCCAAGCATTTTTATTTTTATTTTTATTTTTATTTTTATTTTTATTTTTATTTTTATTTTTATTTTTATTAACACATTCTTTTATTATATTTAAAATTAACTTGAAATATATTTATGTTTCTATTTAAAAAAATCATGATATTTTAAAATGTATTTATAGTATTAACATTTTACTTTATTACATTAAAAATTAATTTGGAATTTATGATAAACTAGTATTCTCTATTTTATTAGATGGATTGGCCCAAATTCCCGAACATTCCTCTAATCCAGGAGCTAAGGACGTGGCCTTAGTCCATGGTCCATACCCAAACCCATGTTCTCGAGAAACTCAAAAAAGTTATTGTGGTGTCTTGTTTTTTTTTTTATTATTATTTATGTGTCTATTTCGCTAAAATATGTATATCTTGATTTATAATATTTAAAGTCATTAACTATATAAAGTTTTAATAATTATTATATTAATAACTACATAATTTCAACTTAAAATCATAAAAAATAAACTCTCGAGTCTCAAGTTTATACCAAATGGTTTGTTATGTATATTTTTAGTAGTTATTACGGCGTCCTTTTCTTCTTCTTTTTTTCTTGTTAAAATTACTATAAGAATGATTTTCACGTGTAAAATATAAAAAATATATTTTTTATAAATAAAAAAATATAGTATTTTAGCTCTCGTAAAAAAAATGAAATTGAAATGTAATCTGAAATTATTTAGCTAAATAAAAGATTTTTTTATAAGCTGTCGGGTAGTAACCACACGCCACAGAAATAATAACAAACGGTCTCTTCGTTTGTAAATACACGCAAGCGAAGCAGTCAAATCTCCAAAGCAAGAGTGCCGCGCTGCATCCCTTAAACAGAAGTCGAAACGCTTCACCAAAGAAATTGAAATCACCGTCGTGGCTGTCGGTGAGCTTTCCCCTGCTTGCTTTCCGAGGTGTTCAGCTGCATTCAGGTACGAGAGGCATCCATCCATCTTACACTCCCTTGCTGAACTTCATTTATTCATTTTCTGTTCCTGGATTGTGTGAATCTCTTAATTTTGCTAGGCATTCGTCTGTTTCTATCTGTTTTAAGAGAATCCACATTTTCAAATTCAAATAAATTCATAACAACAAACAGAAAAGAGAGAGAGGAGGAAATAAAACTAATGTAACAGTCTCCGATTGCAGATGGAACCGCTAAACAAGTCGGTAAACAAAGACTCCATGATCGTGACATACTTGCGCGGTGGCGCCGGATCTCCGATTAAATCGCCTGCTAGCGACAGATTCTCTTCCAATTACCAGCGCAGCAGCAGCAGCAACAGAAGCGGGAGTTCCAGATCGCCGTTGTCCCCGCTTGAGAGTGTGAACGCACCGATGATGGCGGCAGATGAAGTTCTGGTGATGGATGGAGTTCTGGTGTCGTCAGTCGTTGGAAGTGGATCATCATCCAATTCTTGCTCTTCGGGAAAGAGCGTGCATAAGAAGGAGCTTTGCAGAGCTTGGGAGGATCTTGGACACTGCCGCTATGATGCCAGTTGTCAGGTTTCTCTCTCACGCACTCTCTTTTATCATCTTGAATTACTTATTCTCGGTATTGATTTCCGATTCTTCGTGCATATAACTACATTTTAAAAAATAAAATAAAATAAAAAAGGATCGTTGATGATTTTTTATTTTTAATAGCATTTGCTTTTCAACATTTGAGATTTTATTTATTGCTGCGGCTCCCCAGCTAGTTGGTCCTTGGAAACAGAAAAAATAATCGGAAACTAAAATCTGTCTCATAAAGTAGAGCTAATCTTCATAACATGTTGTTTTTGAACCTCGAATTTTTTTCTTGTTTAGTGATCAATTCATATTGGTTGTGACTCATCCTCTCATATATTCTGAAATTCCGAGTTGGCAAACAGCTAGTTCAAGAAACTCAAGGTGCTCTTTGTTTCCTATTTCTTTTGTAAAATTGAAGGTTGATTTAGGAATGCAAAACTCATCTTGCTTATAGGATTCTGGTTTATGGAAACCTGTACTTGAAAATAAAGCTGTTCTGTCTTTTGTTAGGTGAAGGGAACTTGTTTTCTTGCCAACAATTGCTGAAATCTGTCATGATAAAATGTCATGAGAACAATAGAAATTAGAGGGTTAATATATTTTTGGTTGAAACCTGAGAGAGTTGTGGGAAGGCTGCTAATTTAATGCCAACTAGGTGACGATTAACTTTTCTCTTTTCTAGTGTAAGGTTGCTTCATGATGCCTGCACACTTAATTGAAATGCTTGAAGCAACACCACATTGTTGGCTGCTACTGGTTTCTTTAAATACCAATTTGAGCTTGGAAATAATTTCTTTCGGACTATTGTTTCTCTGGTCACTCCCTGCTAAGTTGTTGTTTCATGATCCACTCCCCAAGTAAAAAGATTTTCTTATTTACACCGTAGAGACGACGGTGATTTTCTTTTTAGCTTCCATTGTTTCAAGACCCTGATGATCCGCGATGATTTTCAACTGGTTAGGATGCATGCAGACACTCGAGAATTGTTTAACACAGTGCTCTTTATTTATGGTTTCCTTAGCTTATATACAATTAGGAAACTCTGGTTGGCTGGTTTTGTAGAGATTATATAACTGAAATTGACCGAGGGAAATATCCATTTTGGTGTTAAATGAATCAGCTATATTGACCTTTATGCCTGTAAAAATGTGGTTTAACCCAGGATGGTCACTTTTGCTCTCTCTTGATAGTTTCTCAAACACTCTTTAATTATGTTCATGTCTTTTATTTTCTAATGTCAAACTCTATTCTTTTGACATCCTTGTCCAGACAGTTGGGATTTTATATGGCAATTTTGGCCATTGTTATCTTTTTGTACCACGACCTTGTTGATTGTCTGGTAGAATGATGGTTGGATAGCCTGTTAAATAAAATATCCCTAAAGATAAAGATATCAGCAGTTGTCAACTCAAGTAATTTCAAACCAAATCTTCTAAAAATATGCGACCTCTGTGTTTTTTCATTCATCTTCTATGTAAATGTACCAGTATATGCACGTCGTCAACAAAAGAGATTCCTCTTCTTTCTGTTATATGGAGGAATCAAACACAAGCCTTCTGACTTGCAAAATGATACCATTTCTGCGGATCTTTTTCTGCTATGTTGACTTTAAGCGTCAAATTTATTATGCGCGGGGCTCCAAAATCAGTGTGGGTCTTGAATTGCTAGCTGGTGCTTAGCCCGCTTTCAATTACCGAGGATGTCAAACTAGCGAGTCCTAAAATCATTACGTAAAACTGGAACGGACTGGCTATAACCAAAAAGCTTTTTTTATGGTTTGCCTGCTAACAAAAGCCCATTGTTGGCACTCACAGCATACGATGACCTCTAATGACTATTTTTTGGCCACGCTCTCTTTTTCATACTGGATTCTGTACGAACACCACCACAAGATCTAGATTATTGCTGCTTTCTGACCTAAATCTATTATGCGGTGAGTGTTGCAATTGTCATTTGCAGTGATGCAAGGACTACTCTTTTAATTCTTGTCAACTAATGAGAGTATTTGCTACATGCAGTTTGCACATGGAAAAGAAGAGCTCCATCCAACTCATTTCCCCATCAAGAACAAAGCAGTTGTAATCAGATGCCTTGCATTTCAGTAATAGAGTACCTTCGAAACTGATTTTGACAGAAAATCAACAGCTCATACTACCATTGTGCTTGTTTGTTTGGTATTTATTAGGTACATTCTTGCAAGTCATACGCTACCAGTCCTAGATCAAGCCCCCATGTCCCAAAGTGCCGCATTCTTCCGCCTGCTATGACAAAAGCCGCGGTTTCTGCCAGCCATACAGCCTTATCTAAAATAACAGGATACACCAGCACCAGCACCAGCCCCAGCCCCATCACCATCTCATCTGAAAAATTCAGCAAGAACAGTACCACCCCAATCTCCACACCTGATCACTTTCTCCGGACCTACATCTCTACCAGGCCAGAACCTTGCAATAAAAGCCCAGCTGCCAGCATTAAATCTGAAGACTCTAAAATGGTTTTCACCGCCACCATCAGCTCGGACAATTGGTCACCACAGGATGATGGCATTGAGATTGCCTTGCCTCGTCAAACTGGTAAATGCATATCAAGGGAAGAAGGAGATGCCTATACTCTCAGTGTTCTTTATGGTCCAGCTACAAAGAAGAGGTTGCCTGTATTCAGTGAACTTTGCCCTGGATAGTAGATCTTATTTTCTGAGTTGCAGTACAAATACCCTTTTCTCATGACACGTATACACTTCAACAAACAATATGATCATTCTGCAGATTGTTCGAGAACCATACTTCTATCTTTTGTGGATCTTTTGTGGTTTGGATCTAATCTTTACTCTGACTTGATCATGGCTAGTTAGGTGGATTAGATTGAGACCATCAGCTTGGTGAATTTACTGGTATTCATCTTTACCGATACTACGTTAACTGTGCAGGTACAAATAATAGACCATATACAGATCGTGTATACATCTGCAATTGTCATAGATGCTTTATACCACTTTATCTCTGCAATGGAAAACTTTTCTGGTCTTGTATTTTTTCTTGCAATTTCTCTCTTTTATGGCTATTCACGTGACATCTGTGGTTAATAGCTTATTTTATGACTGCGTACATTGAATGGAAAACAAATACTGGAAGATGATGCACGCGCTGCAAGTGTGCTGTTGTTCTGTTTGAATGGCCAGTGCGGCACGACATCTAGAGTTATGTTGGCATTTGAAGATAAACACAAAAAGGTATTTTTTGCATTTTCTCCAGGTTTACATGTTGTGTCTTATTATCGTTCAGAGCCGGTTTAAGATGATCGAGTTGTAGGACTGATTTTTTTTTTAGAAATTTAATGCGTTTTTTTATAATAATATTAAAAAAATATTTACAAGATAATGTTTTTTTGTTTATTACTAAAGTTAAGTAATATAATTTTACAAAAATAAAATAAAAAATTAAAGACAATTGTACTCCCAAATTTATTAGCAGATAATTGATAAAATTCATTAAAAATAAATTATTTGTTTTATATAGTAAACTAATTGATTATTGAGTAGCAAGTTTAAACTGTTTTAACATAAAAAAACAAAAATCAAAATCAAAATTAATATTATAAAAATATAATTTATCTGATCTTAAGAACATTGCAGGATGTCACACATGTCACCAGAGTACCGCACTCTCCCTAACTCTTTGACACGTGTAATGACACACCAATCATTTTATACTTTTATCATTAACTTTAGCGCCCCCACCCAATATAATAGCTCAAAATCAACATAATTTAAATATATTTCAACAAACTGAGCATCTACCGTGTACCGAAACCTTTTCTCAAATTAAGACTCTTATTTTTAGACAAAAACAATCAAGTAACAATTCAATTGAGAAATAAAAATATAAAAGGATCAAATTAAAAGAAAAAAAAAGAGCAGTAATCAAAAGTAAAAAAAACTTAAATATTTGCCTTGCCCAAGTAAATTAGTCCCTAATTGGAAAAAAATGAAAGGTGCTCAAAAGTTTTCAAAGCATCAAACGTAGTATATAAATAAATAAAATTATATTTTATTTTACAAAACAAAATAATAAAATATTTGAAATCCCCCTGTTCATAGATGTACAAAACAATCCATAGAGCCTAAACACACATCACTGCTATGCCAAAGAGTTAAATTAAAAATAAAAAAAAGGAAATTAAAGGAGCGAACAATAACTTCATTACAAGACAATAATGTTTTTTTTAACTGTAATTGAGCAACTTTGAAATTACCAAAGGAGAAGCACCAAACATGTTCCCTATCAGCTTGTAATAAAAAATAATGGAAGGAAAGTACATGTGTCAAGAATTAATTATAAATCTTGAAAAAATATTTCTTATTTAAAAATATGCTAAAATATTTTATTTTTAATATCAAAACAGTTTAAAAATTTTACGAAAAGATAGGGAAATCACCGCTCCCAAATACACCCAAAAAATGAAAACTCAACGTCGAGAGCGCGGGAAAAAAGTTGAGGAAATTATATAAAACAGCCAAGCTAAATCTGATGGCGGGCATCGTTCAAAAGAGAGAAGGAAAAAGAAGATCCCCTGGCATTGGATTAGATCAGAGGTTAGATTCGTTTGCTTTACATTACATGCCCATTTCCAAAGTTAAATCAGCCCCCCAATCATCAGAACGCCAACTAGCAAATACAATCTTGCCCTGGAGGCCGCAACAAAATCCCCAAATCCTCAAAATACCTAAAATCATCTCACTTAATCAACGTAATTTAGCATGGACAGATCAGCCGATGGAGACGGACCAGTGGAGGCCGCAGCCGAAGGGATTCCGCAGCCGGAGCGGAGGAGTGTTCGCCGGAGACTTGTACAGTCCACGTTATTCCCTCATAAATCACCAGAAAATTGCGAACAAAAGCTAGATAGAAACTGTAATGGTGAGGATGACGATTATCAAGCCAAGGAGTATCGTGGGAGCCAAAATAGTAAGAGAACGCGAAGGGGAAAGGGAAAGACAACTCCACCAACCAGAACTCCTAAAAAGGTAAAATTAAAACTGGCTGTAATTTAGATGCGGTATGCGTTGCTTAAATCTTTGCTAATATGACTGGTTAGTGTGAGAATTATTCAATATTTTAGCTTAGTTTTTACATGAATTGGGTAAGTTTTTGGTGATTTGACTGGCTTAGTGTGGGAATCATTTTGATTTTTGCAGTCATTTTATGTGCCTTATTTGTTTGTTTTATTCAACAGTCAAAGGAGAAGTCACTTATGGATGGTACGCCTGAAAAGAACGGCTCCAGTAATGGAAAAGGTATTGGTAATCTGATAGAGAACCAGGATGCATCACCACCAATCCCTAATTTGAGGTTAGAGGCCAAGATGACAGCTGAGGTTAGTTATCTTGCTACCATGAATTCTAGAAAAAAAGTGTTTTTAAATATAATACACTTTCTCCTTGCGGGTTTAGCAGCTGTTAACTGGTGAAACTCCATGGTGCTTATGGAGTTCAGTTACAATCAGACTTTGGTTTGGAAGTTGAAAATGCTTAAAACTAAAAGTTAAACTCTTTTATATATCTTCTGAAGTGAATCGGTGTTTACCGCTATTAACTTCTATTGTGTTTTATCAGGAAAATTCACGATTGTTTGCTGGGAAGCAAATACACCCCTTTTTCTCAACATGGAAAGTGAGTAAGAGATGTAACAAGACAACTGAATTTGAAAGTAAATATTGCTCGGCCAAGATAAAAGATAAAAGCATCAATATTGGTCCTATTCACGTCTTTGAAAGGGATCAGGTAAGCATCATCCATTGGCTATGCATCCTTGTAGGGTAGAGCTATATGTCTATGTTGAATTTAAACTGCAGGACCCAATTAAGGATGAAAATGAGAAACATATTGGGTTTTAGGGATATTGTTTGAGTGTGTGTGAGTGTGTCACAGTTTTGCAGGGCTTGCTATAATTTATCTATCTATGGATGTCCATAAAACATCAAATCTTAATTTTATTTTATTTTGCAAAATCCCCTCTCTCCGCAAGCAACATGTCTAGCCTTGCATGATTGCTGAACAATAAAATCAGTTTTCAAATCACTCTTGTTCATCAATGGTGCTAAAAGCTAGCACTTCTTTTTTACTTTTAGCTCACATCAAATGAAACTTTGAGATAACTATGTAGGATGATGCAAGGCCTCTTGATTGGAGTGATTGGGAACTTTGCGAGGAACCATTTACCAATAGCAGTTATAGTCTAGAAGGCCCCTTCTCATCAAACTTTGAAGGTTTCGGATCGTTAGACATAAATGAATTCCCCTGTGCTTCACATCCTCCCAGCACATCACTTCAAGATAATGCATCTCTGGATCAATGCCTTTATCAAAAAGAATCTGTGTGTGAAGCACCTTCAATATTCTCTTCCACGCCATCTGATGCTCAGGTGGGATGCTGTCAGTTTGTTAAAGATACAGAAACCATATGTATAGCAACATCTTTAGTATCTTGTATCTTTATTTGCCCCGTCCCCTCCTCCTCATTTTTTGAGATTATAATGCGTTACTTGCAGGACTGTAAGGTTGTTGAAGGTGGGTTTTTTTCTGGCTGTACAAGAAAATCAGATGCTGAGCAGCAAACTGACCTTCTTCAAGAAAGGTTTGGATCATCATTGGCAATCCTGTTTGTTTTACTCACTTATCCATGTGTGGTTTGCATGGTAATTGGCGATTTCTGTAACTGTAGCTACAGTTTGTTCAGTATGTACTACTTTTGTAGACATAACATAATACTTGAATTGCAGAGTAATGTCTTTGATAAGGCTTGGGAACTCATTCATGCTGATGCTTGTAGTTGTAGCTTCAAGGGATCAGTTCTTTCATCTGCATAATATGTACAAGCATCTCTGTTCTTGTAATGAATGGATAGTTTTAGGGGTGATCATTTTCGGTTTGGTTCAGTTTTTATCTATCAAAACAATCAAATCAAAATTATGGAAAAAAAACTCGAAACCAGTTTAAACTGACAAGTTTTGGTCCAGTCCGGTCTTTTTTTTATGTAAAAACTTGAAAAATAGTTTTGTTTTTTTAGTTTTTTTTACTGTGCCTACGATAACCTTGAGTGACTCGCTCACTCGAATCGCATCTCATCACATCACATATTGCTGTGTTACTAGAGGAGAAATCAGGTTCGGCTTCGGCTGCAGAAAATAACAGTTAAGACTCTTCTAAATCATCGGTAACCTCCTCAACCTCCGGGGAACAAGGAAGAGCTCCTCCTCCACAATCTCCAGGACTTGGAGGCATTGACTTGCTTGGCTAGGTTGACCTTCTTTCTATTAAAGACAGTCAGCCCCACCCCTAAGCCCCTGAACTCATGGAAACCCTGGAATCGTCCCTCTTTAGGAGTCAGAAGTCCTCTCTCGCCAGTCTCGTCAATGGAATATGACTGAGCTTGCTTTGCCTATGCTTCATTGTCCTTGCCTTTCTTACGTTATTCTCTTTCTTTTTATTAAAGAGGTGTCTAAATCAAACAAAAGGAGGGTAGGTGCTGCAGCTGCTGGATTTCCTCCTAATCCTTTTGATTTCTCTGCTATGACTGGCCTGCTTAATGTATGGTTGTCAATTTCCATTACATTTACTAATTTTTACTCTTCAGTTCTTTGCTTTGTTTTCAATTTCGTTCGCGGAGTATATTTTTTTTTACTTTGAACTGGTTTGGTTTGGTTTCTGTTTACTGGTTTTGGCCTTAAAAAACCAAACCGGACAGAAGTTTTAAAAAAATTCCAATTGGTTTTTTTAATAGTTCTGTTTTTCTTGGTTAATTTTTTTGGTTTAATCGGTTTTTTGGTTTGTTTCTCACCCCTAGATAGTTTAACAAATGCAAGCTAGAAATGGAAGTCTGATTACATGAATTGTGATAGCCATAAGCAAACTACATTAAATGCAAAATACCAACTGCCAAGTACCTGAACCTATTTAGCATTCTCAAATGATGATAAAGAAACATTCCACTTCTACTTTATTGTGTACGAGATATAGTTTCCCTTCATCATCAGTATTTAGGGTTTAAATTACAGAACATGTTGCTGGTCAAGCTGGTTTATGAATCTAAAGATGATAATCTCCTAGCTCTGTAATATTCGATACTTGCTGCTAACATCGTTTAGCCCCATGTAACTTCTTATCATGAAGTAGTTTTGACCTTGTTGCATAGATGCTAGTTTTTTTCTGCTGCTTCTTTTGACTAGTTTCAGATAGTCAGGACATATAGAGTGGTAACGTCCTTTTCATTACATTTCTGATATTGTAGGACTGACTCATCATACCTTACTTGCACTAATCAGCTTGAGGATGATAGATTATGGACAGATAAGTACCAGCCAAAGAAGGCCACTGAGGTCAGACTTATTTTAATCTACTTCTACCATCTTACTAGTCTTTGTTACAGGATTGTTTTTTCCTTTCTGTAATACTTCTTCCAAAAATTCTGCAGGTATGTGGAAATGATGAATCAGTAAAACTTTTGAGCGAGTGGCTTTGTTCTTGGCAACAAAGAGGTTGTCAAACCAGCACAGATACCTTCAGTGGTGATGTATGTGATAGACAAGATGCTGATTATACCTGTTCTCAAAGTAACTCTGATTTAGAAAATAATAATGAAGGGGCCAGCCTTAGGAATGTTCTTTTGATCACTGGACCAACTGGGGTATGAATCAATTCCTTCTCAATACCTCATGGATTCCTACTGCTTGTTTTTTTTGAGGTGCCTGTGGAAAGAATTTAGCTGTGGGGTTCCATATGAAAGTTCCTCTTGGTTGCAATTCATGAAGGAGGAAATAAAAAGTTTTTTGTTTAATTTTGTTTGTTCTCCAAAAAAAGGAAGGTTTCTTGAACATTTCAGTCAAATGCACTTTTCAGCATGCTTTACAGTTAATCATTAGCTCCTTAAGTTCTTTACCAGAATCATTTTTAGTTTGCTTCAAGATTTCAGCCCTACCACTGTTCTGTGGAATCATTCTGATAATTCTGTTCATATTATGGATTCTTTTATCTTTTAAGTTTTACAATCTGTGTATGGCCTATTCTTGTTCAGATTCCACTTTAGAGGATGATAATGTGTTGTTGTTGGAGTTTTTGATGAAGTGTTTATTTTCAATAATAAACAATGAACTGTTACACTGTATAAGAATGTCCATAATGTAATGTGTTTTAGTATTAGTTTAATTCAAATTTTAGTTCCATCCCAGTAGTTAAACGTGTGGTCTTTTGTTGCAGTGTGGGAAGTCTTCTGCTATCTATGCTTGTGCAAGGGAAGAAGGATTCAAAGTTCTGGAGGTGTTACTTAAACACTAATTTTCAGATCTGCATTACAGTTTTCTGCCCATCATTTTTGGGGACTCTTGGATGCCATTGTAAACATTGCATCCTTCCAATTTTTTTCATGACTGCACATTGTTTTTCATTCTTAAAATGGATAGCATAACATAATCGGTGTAGCCTGTAAAGTGAAAACTAAATGTTTCGTCACATCATCTTCAGGTCAATGCATCAGAGTGTCGAAATGGAGCTGTGGTGAAGCAAAGATTTGGAGAGGCATTAGAATCACATTCCATTGAATGGTTTGTCAACATTCAGCAGCAATGCACAAATTTCCTTTAATTTCTCTTACAATATACCGAAGTTAAAACCTAAACTAGTCAACCATTGAGAATACAATCCTCTATTCTACAATATACAGTATATTTCTTCCAGGTCACAGGAAATTCATGTGGAAACACAGAGCAACAAAATTGCAAAATTTTCCTTAGCTCTTCCTGATGGTAAACTGACACCAGATTTTGACGGCAAGATGATTGAGATGATACCAATATCAAATAAGGATAATTCTCTTGGAGCCACTGTGGCCACTACTACTTGTGCTTCCAAGGAGAGTACAATTGCCTGTGATCGGGAGCAACTAAAACACTTGATTCTTTTCGAAGATGTGGATATTACTTTTACCGAAGACCGTGGTTTTGTCTCTGCAATACAACAAATAGCTGAAAAAGCAAAAGGGCCTGTTATACTGACCAGCAATAGTAAGAGGGTTTCTATTGCTTGACATGTCATTTGTTTTGGTAGTTTTTCTTCATCGTCACCAGCTTGTGATTGTGGTGATTGCCAGGTGAAAATCCTGTTCTTCCTGCCAGTTTGGACAGGCTAGAAGTTTCTTTTATGATGCCATCAAAGAAGGAGCTTCTGCAGCATGCATATATGGTATGTGCTTCCTGTTTATGTGCTTTCTTATGCTGTTAATCTTGTATCCAGCTTAAATTGGTGTTTTTTTTGACTTGTAGGTCTGTTCTGCTGAGAGGGTCAACATTCAACCTCAACTGCTAGAGCAAGTAGTTGAATATTGTCAAGGAGATATCAGAAAAACCA
This sequence comes from Salix purpurea, assembly GCA_027405865.1. Taxonomy (NCBI): domain Eukaryota; kingdom Viridiplantae; phylum Streptophyta; class Magnoliopsida; order Malpighiales; family Salicaceae; genus Salix; species Salix purpurea. The sequence goes on from JAOWLH010000011.1 coordinate 16,018,946, forward strand.
TTATGCATCTTCAGTTCTGGTTTCAGGGCAAACGAATTAGAAAACTTCCTCCAGGTAGAGAAGCACCAAGACTGTTTGGCCCGCTCATGTTTGATCCTGAGGCTGGGCATCGAGCATTGCCAAAAATGATGCCATGGAATTTCCCTTCTCACTTATCTGAGCTAGTTGAAAAGGATATCACAAATTCATTGTCTATGATGGAAGAAGAAAAATATGTTTCCATGGAGGTAATAGAAGAAGATTTTAAAGATAAAGAAATGCAGAATAACTCGAAGATTCATAATTATGGCAAAGACAGTATAGAGGCCAAGAAAGAAGCAATGTTAAACCAGAATTGCTCTGATCATGATTGCGATCACTTTGAAATCCCTTTTGATGCAGTATGTGATGTTTTTGATTCCTCAGGAACCCTGGTGTCATTCTCTCGGAGAAAAAATAGAAGGAAGCTCAATGTAGTAATGTCTTCGGATTCTGAAGATGAGTTGGTCAATGACAGAGTTCCTTTGACTGGAGACAGGGATACTAACAATGAATTAACCGTTGAAACTGATGATGCATTTCCCTCTCACTGTCCAAGCACGCAAAACTGCTTAAGTCCATCAACTGACATGCAACTTTGTTTTGAAGTGGAGAAACTAGATGAAAATTGTAGTCAACGTCCAGATGTAACAATTGATTTGCATGTAAAAGAGACATCCATACCAGTTGATGTATCATGTGTGCCAGAATCAACATTTGTTCCAGAAACTCAAATTAATGGTGGAACAGAGGTGTCATTTAGCAGGGTCTATTGCTCTCAAGTGGCTGACACTTTGGAAGAAGTTTCAGTGAGCAATGAGTTCAAGCCAAACCTATGGCCAGTTGAAACTGACAATCTTGACGAATTTGTGCCCATATTACAACATAATTCTGATATGCTGGGAAGCATTTGTGATGTAATCGCAGAATCATCTCATGAAGAGGTGGAAGATTCTCAAAATGAACATGCTGAAGCTATTACTAGAGAATATCAAGTGATGGATGAATGTAGCCGCATGGATTTCATTAAGAAATCCAAGCCAGTGGAGAAATCTCGATCCTGTATGACTGATTTAGTACGAGAGTCTTGGAGAAAACTTCATGATCGTCGCACAGATCTAAGACATTTTGTCACCTCAGAAGTCAAAGATGCTGCTGGGATAATAGAGTTTGCTTATGGTATGAGCAATCTGATTTCAGAAGCTGAACTATTGCTTTCAAAGCACCAAACTTTGGTAAGTATGAACTAACAATTAAAACTTTTTCCTTGTGTATTATCCCCAACTAGCTAGTTCATCTTGGTGAACTTTTTGCAGGATTCCTCTGATGTATTGGATGCGTTCAGCTGGTCTGATGAGCATTTGCAGATGTCAACAACAATAGCTCGGCGAGGATTTTGCTTCTATGCCAGAGAACTTGCTAATGCAGGGTTAAAAATGGGTTTGGGCTCCAAAGTAGATTTCACCTGGGAGATGCTGTCTACTGCTGGTATGATGGAATTTGGTGACTTGGTTAGACAGAATTTGAGTAGTAAGAGCTCACATTCTGGGATGAGTACTGCCATGAGCCTACCAGAAAGTGGAACATCATCAAATAGGTATGGAGCTCAACTCAACTCTACTCATGCTCATACTGTTAGATCATTTACGGGATGCGTTGAATATTTCCACATTTGAATTACAGAACAAGACTGACAGTTAATGTAAAATCACTGCCATGCAATGAATCTTAAAAATCACTCCGTGTTCCGTGCACGTGGCAAAGGTTTCATGCCGTTGCCATGTTCTTTTAAATTTCTGGACTAAAATGGTATTTGTAAAGGGACATAGCAAAGCTAGTATGCATTCCTAATTGCTTGTATAATATGTGAAATTAATGGCACAGAGGTTATCGAATGTCTGGCCAAGCAGGCCTTTCCTTTATTTTAGTTTTTTCTTTGATTGAAAGCACGCATTATCCTGTCTTTTATAGATTCCTAGTCCCTCAATAGAAAGAAGAAAAGAGAAGAATTACTTAAATTGCACTGTCCACCTTATGTGCCCAAATCAAAACTTATCATGCTTTGGCTCTGTCAATTGCATGCACTATTAATATCTGCATTGGCTGCAGCGTTTTTCTCTTAACCCAATTCTCTTCGGTTTTCTCGGAGCAGAGAAATGAAGTCATGCCTTCGTGATATAATTGAGTCCATGGTCCCTTCACGAGCATATATGACAATGAAAGGTGATGCATTCTATGAATATCAATCTTCGCTGGGCCACATTGCAAGATCAGAAGCGTCTCGATTATCAGCAAGCACTGGCAAGATAAAAGGACGGAGGTATGTACTTGTGATGCGAGAAATACTGAAACCTTCTTAACACTAGCAATCTTTCCCCAACATCACCACAAGGTTAATTTAGTCACAATTCTTTATAATGTAGGGCACGAGCTTCTCGAAACTACTTGAGCAATGGTTCACTAATGCTGTCTCCAGAAGATATTTCATTGCTGGGTCAGTCTAACATCTACGCAAAGATTCCGTCCCCATCAATGGACGCCACAGATAGAACTATATAGCCTTTTTTCGAGGAACTAACTCCATAGACAGTTGACTCTTCACCAACTCTGGTATTAGCCATAATTCAATGCAGCTGCTACAGGAACTGGTGACTTTCGCGAATCACAGGAACAAATAGAGTGGATGCTGATTTATTTGTATCGATGGCATGGCTCAAGATTAGGCATGCCAGTGACACCTTGGTGCGATTTGGTCATTGTGGTTATCTTCTTGACCTTAATTTGGATGCATGATTCGTTGTTGTAAAGCTAATAATGTTTCCCTTTTGATCTTATAGTTTAACAAGGCCATCTGTAGAGAGAACCAAGAAAGGTACTAACCGGAAAGAAAAACAGGTGCGATTTGTTTTTGTACTGATGGAGTCGTGAAGATATTCCTTTTCAGCCTTAGAAAGTTTAAGGCCCAGGCCCAACCTCAACAATTTACGATACACTGATGTAAACAATCTGCTGTCCCTGCTACGCGTGATTATCAAATTATAAATGATATGAAAACATTAATTTTTTTTAATTTTTTTTTTTAAATCAATTTCTTTTTTAAAATACCTTTTAAATACAGTATTAAACATCCTCTTTACTTAGCCAAGCTCTGTTCAGATCCAGAACTCAGGGTCGCCGCTGTTCCATCATTCTAAGCATATTTGACATATTATCGAAGGAAAACTTGAGCAATTGCCGAGTGGACAGCAACCCTTATTTTATTTTGCATTTTGCCAGGGGTTGTGTGGTCAAGAAACTCAAAACGCTTTGCTCATCCCCGTCGAAGAGGACCTAAGATGGGCCTCCTTCATGTATTCCACGTGCCCTAATATTTATATACTAGATAATTGCCCGCGCGTTGCCGCGGGTAATTTTTTGTATATAATTTAACATAATTAAATGTACATTGATAAATTTATATGATATAAGTAAATAAAAAGTATAGATTAAAAGATAATATGTTTAAAATTTTGAGTTGAGTTTGTCACGTAAGCATAGATTACATTTTTTAGAATATAGGTATTACGTCATAAACGATCACAAAAGAGCGCGCACTAACATTAGAAAAAAGAGCAAAATATATGAATAAGAAAAAAAAATTACTGAAATCATTATTGTGCAGATAATAAAATTATAAAAATCAATTAATAGAAAGAGAAAAAAAAACAAAGGGAAAAGGAAGCAATATTAATTTAAAATATTATCACAATAGCAACATCGGAGTCTTAATAAATAATCACTATTATTATAATAATAGAATACATAATCACTATTATTATAATATTAATAATAATAACTATTATTATTATTATTCTTATTATAATTATTATTATTATAGATTTAACATAATTAAATCTATAACGATAAATTTATATGATATAAGTAAATAAAAATTATAGATCAGGAGATAAAATATATGAAATTAATTGGGTATTAAGCTTTCCAATTTTTTTTTTGCAAGATTTTCCTTATTGATCTTACAGGTCAACTCGGATTACCCGTGTAAATTTAATATATATCCATCTTAAAATTAGATAAAAATATCATCCAATATGCAACTATTTTTGAATTCATGATTAAAATCTATTTATTTTAGAAAACATATTAGCAATGCTAAATATATTTTTATTTCTATCTATATCTTAATTTTTTGAAAAGTTTAATCTTTACTTATCATTAGTATTTTTTTATTAGCATGAATAATTTTTATTTAGTTAATTAAATGTATCCATAGTGTTTTTATTTTTAATTGAGATTTTTTATGATAAAAAAACAGAAAAAGCTAATGAAAAATTATAAATGAGAAAAATAAATTAATATTATAAGTTAAAAAAATAACTTTAGTTTTGTCCAAAAAAAGAAATTAAATATAAGATTTAATCAAATTATAAATCAAATATATAATCAAAGGATGAATCTGAACAAATTAAAACCTGTGGACCGAAATTCTTAATAATATCAAACTAAACCGAAAAATTAAAAGACCAAGGACTGAAATGTAAACCAATTATATAACTAACGTTAATCAAAGGATAAAAGTGAACAAATTCAAACATCTGGACTGAAATCATTAACAGATTTCAAAGAAATCCGAAAAAGTTAAAGACCAAGGACTTAAATGTATTTAGCCATGCAGGAGAGAGAAATGCACAGATTCTATTTCAACCGGCCACCGCTACCTACCTAGTCACCGTCCGATGACACGCGCGGCACCGATCGACAGAACACATGGAGGCGCACCCGGAGATAGGCCGGAATAACATTTTCCATGCCCGATAACCACCGCACGCTCCGTCGAACAGGAGCGTGCGATGCAGAAGCTCCGGCGCGTCAGGGGACGCGCCGTACAGAAATCGGGATTTAATATTTAAAAACAATGGCGAATTACCTAAGCACCCTTGCCTCAATTTCTTCGATTTTGTCTTTACTGGGGCTATAAGCGTAGTTACACATTTTTTAAAAAATTGAACACCCGAAAATAGCCCTCCAGGCAAGGTCTCTATTTTGTCTTATCTGTGCCCATTGAGGTCATTACACTGTGAGCCGCAATTGTGCAATTACTGGAACAGCCCCGCCGGTTTTTCTTGCATTTTGTCTTATCTGTGCCTATTGAGGTCATTACACTGTGCATCAAAATGGAAAAAACGAAAATAGCCCTGTCTCCAGCGTTAAAAGGCAGGCGCACCGAGGGACAAAATCGTCATTACACTGCTCGAATCCACAGTGATCTGTGAGGGGCGCTACAGTGGAAATCCCACGCCGTTTGTTTGTTTTGTAATATATAGAGAGAGAGAGAGAGAGAGAGAGACAGTGGGGTCCTTGTGATTAAAAGAAGTGAGCAGACAGAAATAAGGCACCGGCCACGGTGAACTAAAGGTGATGGTAATGTCGTATTCTTTCTCTATTCACGAGACTGGAGAAAAACTGTTGCTGAATGCTAATTCGTCTGTATCACGACTCTTCCCTCAGCGTCCACGTTTGCGAATTTAAAGACCCGTTTCCGTCTGGGATTGGGTCTGGCTTGTATAGTCTCGATTGAAATTCTCCAGCTGCACAAATTCCCGTAAAATGAATGAATTCTATACTATAGTGAAAGGGCAGGAGATACCGTCAGTGTGTAAGAGTTTTGCTTGCGAAACCTTCTCATTCATCTGCAGCACACAACGTAACATGGATAGTAAAATAGTATGGGAGCGGCCGTACGTTATGGTGATGGTATTTACAGATTTAAAATTTGATCCTTAGTTTTATATATCATATAGCGAAGATGAGATTGCCTTGATTTGAGTATTTTATTTGGTTGTTATTGAAGAACCCATTTAAAAACAATCATCATTTTGTCAAAGCATATTCATGGTTTGTTGGAGCGATGACATAAATTATTATTGCTGTTATATTATATTATATATGTAAACTAGAAGAAAAGTGTTCTGCTTTATCTTTTCTTGAAAAGTGCTTTTATTATAATAATGTTTTGTTCTTTTTTTTTATCAATGTTATTTTTAAAAAAAAATAATGATTATTATTTAATATTAAATTGACGAGTCAAGTTTTTATTTTTATAGTATTATTTAATATTAGATTGATTATGAATTATATTTTATAATTTGTTATGTTTACTTTTTATTATATTATTTTGGCTTTAAAACCCGGGGATGATGCATAACCGGTTAATCCAAGTTGACACGTGTTGTTTTTTGTATTTTTTTAGTTGATTTTTTTTTCTAATTTTAATATTTAGTTAATTGAAAAATAAGCTTCATAATATGTTTTATAAGATGATATATTGGTTTCACGAACAAGGTAACAGGTTTGGGTAAATTTAAATCAGATTTTTTTATTAAGAAGTTATTCCAATCTCATTATTCAGTTCATGAGTCTTTTAACAATTGAATTTGTTTTTTAGTGAATCATTCTCATCACATGACTCAGTTCGTGAGTTTAACGAGTTAATCCAATTGATTTAGTTTTTCTTCACACCCTTACCCTAATCTCATCATTCAATAATACAATTGATTGAGAATTAAACTTCATGACTTGTTTTTGTTTGCTTTTTTATTAGATTATCCTAGTATCATGATTTGGCTTATTTTAAGTCATTTTTTAAATCTAGCTTTTTACAAACTTCACTGCTCAACATTGGATTTAAAAGGGGTGATTGAGAATTGACATTTATAATTTGTTTTGATTTACTCTTTACTGTGTTATCTTTATCTCATAACCAAAGCCTCACATTTGACAAATTGATTTAGGTTTAATCATATCTTTTTTTTTTCAATGAGGTTATTTTGGTCTAATAATTCGAGTTATGAGTTTAATAAACTGACTTGAGTTGTTTTAGATGTTCTTTTTTTAATTGATTTTTTAAATCTCATGGTTCAATATTGGACTGGTTAGGTATTGAAATTTATATTTTGTTTTAATTTATTTTTCATTGGGTTTAGTCTTATAACCTATGTCACGGGTTTGATAGATTTGCTCATGTCATCTTTTTAGGTTCTTTTTAATTATTTATTTTCAATTTTACCCTTCAGTGTTAAAAAATAGACTTAATAATTTATTTATATTTGCTTTTTATGAGGCTATTATACTCATAACTCAAGCCAAAAATTTAACATGTTAACTTGGGTTAATATAGATTAATCCAATATATTGTTATCTTAATATTAAAAATAATATCACCTTAAAAATATTTTTACTCCGGCTATGTTCTTACAATTGTATAAGCTATATTTGGACGTGTAAAGTTAAAACAAATTACATTAAGTCAACACATGATTTATTTATTTATTCTGTTGAAAAAAGAGAGCAATATCTAGATTTTTTATTATGTCTGATAAAAAAATGATTTGACCCACAACGCAACCCTAATGAAATATTTAGTAACATTATTAAATCAAAATAGTATGGATTACTAACTTATTCTACGAATACAAAGGATTCTATATTGACCTAATCTGAAATTTCATTTGCAATAAACTTTTCCCTCTCACACACATCAAAACATGATGGTGTTTTGAACGATGTTAATTGATGTTCAAACAATCACAAAGCACCATGGATAGAAGTAATGCCCTTTTTTTTTTATCACTTTGGTCCTTTATTTTTTTATTGTGTCATTTGGTTGCAAAATTAACACCTAAGTGTCTCAAATTTATTGGTCGAAGAAATAATGTAAGGATAAGAGACCAACTTAGAAAAAGCTCTAAAAATGAGTGGCGTGTTTGAAGTTAGTGTTAAAAATACCCTTTTAAATTTATAATTAATCTTTTTTTGGGCACCTTTATGTTTTTCTAAATTCAACTTTGGTACAAAACTTCATTTATGTTATTCTAAGCCCCAAATTTGAGAACAAGAGGGAAAATTTAGTTAGACTCCAATGTAAAGAGAGAAAGTCATTATCCTTGCATATTTCAGCCATCAAATTTATTGATATTAATATCCACGAGTTCTAGTTAATGAAATAAAATTGAATTGTGGTTATTTCAAACATCGAAATTACCTAAAAAATAGATCAAGATCAAGGAAAAAAAATCAAACCCAATTTGATTTCATTTCTTAAAGGCATTTATGAAGTTTCTTGGGTTGATTAATTGGTTTTAGGGTGTTCTAAAGGTCTTTATGAGGTGTTTTTTGGTTTAAGCGAGCTGAAAAAAAAGCTATAGGGGAAAAAATATCTTTGCACTGATTTTTTAGCTACCATAATGGCAATTAAATTCTAGACAAAAATAAGTGATGTGTTGCCTGATTTTTATTTTTTTATCGAAGGAGTGGATAAGAGGTCATTTTCCATTTATTTATTTTTCTAAAAAATATAACACTTTGGGTTTTTTTATTAGTCTGAACTTGTTGGGTTGTTGGGCTCTCTCACCTGGGCTTTTTTGTGAGGCTTTGTTTTACAATTTTTGTAGATTTTATCTATGTGCAACATAGATTTATTAAAAAAAAATATTAGACTCGACCGAGCCCTTATCATGAATAGCTTATTTAACATGTCGTAACACAACATTTATGATTTTTTAAATGCATTTCCCCCTATTTTGTTTTTTGAAAAAAATGATTTAGCCCTTTGTTATCATTGATATTTTTCTTTATTTAACTTCAAATAAAAACATGCAATTAAATTATTTTTATCACTTAGATTTAAAAAATTATGTCTACTTGAGATCGTATTTTGACCTAGGTTCTAAATTTTATTCCTTGATCAAAGTTGACTAAAATCAATATGATAAAGTATATTTTGAAATTTTATCTTAAACTCTTCTATACCTTTTTATTCTATTGTAGACTTGATCAAAATTTTGGTCAATTAAGTCTCAATAAAGGACCAACAAATACGAGAATAAGAGAAGGGAAAAAATGAGCTTAACTCAATATAGCTATGCCCATTACTCGGGTTATAGATTTAATTTGTGAACCCGTGTCTATACAATTTATCATCATCTTTTTATTTCACTCTCTTAATATTTGTAGTCCTTTAATAATTTTTTGTTTTTACTTTTAAACCGGGGTTAGACAACACAAGAATGATGGTAGCTGATTTTCGATTTGCCTGTTTGGTCAAACAATTCATGTCAACTTTTTATTCTATTTATTAATGATTATTATGGTAAATTATTTTATTATGATATATTGTTTGAGTTTTTAATCATCATTTCAAATATTTCATTGCATGTAGTTAAAAATAACACCATTTATATTTTTCAATGTAGTTGTATGTTTTTTATTCCACCCGCAACAAATGTATGAAGCCTGGTATAATATAAAGTTTAAGGGTGATTTACTATGTGGATGTATAATTCATTATTCACTAGAATAATATAATTATATTTTTACCCTTTCAAGAAAAAACCATATGCCTTGATTTTGGGGTAATTTGATCTTTTTACACGCCCCATTAGTCTTTAAAAATTTGATCGGGGATATAGTTTTCTCTGTTTATTTTAACATAGTAAAATAATATAATTACCATCTAGGCTAATTTTTATAAAACTCAGATGTTTGTCTTTTTATTTTTAAAAACACAGTTAAATGACATTTATACCCTTGACATAAAAAATAAAACCGTGATTCTAAAGCCTTTTTGGTGCTTTTAAACTATATATATATTTTTTTTTTGTTGTCAAGGGCAATTTTATCTTTAAGGGTTGTTTAATTAATTTTTCAATGCAAGAATTTGTCGGCACGTATAATGCACGCTCTAGCATGTAGGGTGCTCGTGTGCTTTGGGGTGGCGCATGTAACATCTCATAATAGAAAATGACTTTTTCCCATGTTATTAGATGCACTGCCATGTCGTTTTCCTGGTGGTGGCGTGAGCGTCATAGGAGGAGGGGTATGTTATTTTTTCCTAACTTAAGTTATAATTTTTAGATTTTTTTTGTTAAAAATATATATTTTTTTCAATTCAATCATCGAATTAAAAATATATGATTATTCTCTAATTTATTTTTTATTCCGGTTTTCTTCTTCACTTTTTTTTTATTGCAGATTCTTTTTATTTTATTTTCGAGCATTTGATTTGTTACAGCGATATCTCAAGTTATTGATTTGTTTTTTTTTTTTTAAATGCTAAAGAAAACAGGTGTATAGTGTGTGTCATACATACATACATACATACATACATACATACATACATACATACATACATACATACAAACAAGGTATAGTTAATTATATATAAAAGAAAGTCGAAAAATTGAGATAGCAGCCCTGCAATGTGGCATGGATAAAAGAGAGATGGAAAGGGGTGTGGTGGTAATTTCGAAGAAAGAAGCAGACATCAGCGAGTAGGGCGGGAGCAATAATTTGAAGTACGACCTCTCCGACACACTTCACCAGAAAAACCCATTTCACGAAGGCCCCAAACTCTGACATTTCTGGCTTTTCTCAAATTAATTTTCTATTTATTAACGACTGCTAATTATTTTAAATCGAGAAAAACGAAGGAAACTCATCTGATTCATTGCAGGTCAGGATTCTTTATTGTCTGACTTTTCTGACCACACTGACTGGCGTTTTGATGAGAAGAAGAAGGAAAGGAGAGCACTACCAAGCTGCAAGTATTTGTACTATGATGCCCCCTTTTAAAGTGTTTTTATTATAAATATATTAAAATAATATATTTTTTAAAATTTATTTTGATACTATCACATTAAAATAATTTAAAAATATAAAAATCTAAATTTAAATTTTAAACAAACAGCACTAAAAACACAAAAAAACAGCTACACTTTCCAAATACTTGGTTTAATAAAATAGAATTTGATTACATTGCTTAAAACAAATTAAAATTCAGAAAAAAGATCCAGTTGTTCTTCTCCAAACTTATTTTTCCATGATCATGGCGTTGATTCCAGACATTATCAGTCCACATGTCTATCACTGGCGACCAGAAATCTAATCATCGATGCTCTCGACATGCTAAGACAAGATAAAGTAAGATCACATCTCTGCTTTCACAATCTTCGAACTTGCCAGCAGAAATTTGTTGTGTGCATGCGGCTCTGATGAGCTTCCTGGCTAGGTTCATTATTACAAATCTGGAACCAGACATCTATACCTGGACTGTTTAGTTTCATAAATGTGTGTTTAAAGTTGAGATTTGCATATGGATGTCGGAATGAAGAAGAAGCCAAACCCCCCTGTGCTCGAACGGTTCTACGATAGCAAGTTAAGCGACCCTTCCCCACCCCGCCATATCAGATGATAAATACCTAACATAATATAAAGATATGGGTTTCGTATTATTATAGAAGACGATGAATTTGAGATCTGGAAAAATAAATAAATACAAAAGAGAATCTGATACAGACACATAAAATAGGGTACACAGAATCCTCTCTCATCATCAAAATCCTGAGCAGAGAGAGCAGTCTCTCTCTCTCTCTTATTCACAGCAGCTGCATTCCCGTGACTCCTTAACTTGTTGCCTGCACAAAAGATAAAAATCATAATTTTACATCATCACACCACCCCCACGAGAGGCGAGACCTTCTTTAGCTTTTAACCCCAGTCTCATCCGTCATTCATTTTTTTTCAGCGTCACATGTGTTTTTCTCCCTTTTTTTTATGTTTGTTTTTATGCTTGTATTGAAACCAATCTCACAATCTCCTGCAATATTAGCACTCCAACCAATCTTTCCCCTGCCTGTCTCTCTCTGTTTCCTTCGCTAGCTAGAGCCTATACTATTGCACTAGCATCACTGTTCCTGTTGATTTATCCTGGTGTCCCAGAGCTGAAGTATTTTCTCAAGTAGATTTGTCCTTATAAGAGCACCCGTTGGTAGGCTAGAAGAAATGCCAAGTTCAGGTTCTTTCTTACGGCAGCTCAGTGGGAGATCCACATCTTGGAGGTGGGGTGCTGGTACCAGCAAATATTGCACTGCTGAAGGTGGCTATAACTGTGAGAGAAGCTTGAAGCAAATGGAAGGGCTTGACATGTACGGTAATGAAAACGCCGGGCTGGTTATGAGGAAAAGAGTGGTGGTAGTGGTGGATCAAACTTCGCATTCTAAGCATGCAATGATGTGGGCACTGACTCATGTGGCTAACAAAGGTGATTTGCTCACTTTGCTTCACATTATCCCTCCTGGCGACAGATGCAGCGGTGAAAGAGCTTCTGATTCTCACTCACCTTATCTCGCCAGTTCTCTTGGATCACTTTGTAAAGCTAGCCGACCTGAGGTATGACTTGTTTATGTTAAAGAAACCCTCCCTCCCTGCTATCTGTTGGGTCTAAAATTGATCTTTCAGAATCACAATTGCGGTCTCTTCTGTTTTTTTTCCTTCTATTTTGGCGCAATTCGTGTGCATGAGTGATAGATCCCATGTTGTAAGAGAGTATCTTCTAGCTGTGTTCTTAAGATCCTGCCTAGTAAATTCCACTCTTCCTCTCTTTTCCTTTGAATGCTTATCGTGAGAAGGAATTGCAGGTCTTTTTCACCCGGTGTAATTTACTTTTTAACTTTTTGATTTATCCTCCTTAGTCTTGTTTGCACTCTCCTCTTTTTTGGAGGGTTTAGGGGAGACAATTATTATCACGAGCTTGCTCTGTCTTTTCATCTTTCACTTTTACTTTCCAGAAATGCACAGATGGATGTGGTGGGAGATTTTTCAGCCACTTCATATCTTTCTTTTGTTTACATCTTTCCTCTTTTTTCTCTTTTTTTTTTTAATTTTTTTGTCAATCTGGGAAAGAGAGAGAGGCCACAATTCATGGCCTTGTTTTAAAACAGTCTAATGCTTTTTATCTGTGGGGGTACTTTCCAGGTGGAAGTGGAAGCGCTGGTGATTCAAGGACCCAAGCTGAGCACGGTGATAAGCCAGGTGAAGAAGCTAGAGGTTTCTGTGCTCGTCCTGGGTCAGAAAAGGCCCTCCACACTTATCAGCTGGTGGGTTTAATCTAACACTCTGATAATCCTCGTATCTCAAAATAATGTAATCTCCACCCTTTGATCTCCGAATCTGTTTGGTCCTTGACTTTTTCTGGTGGGATTTATTGCAGCCTCTGTGGGACAAGCAGCAGCGAAGATTTTGTTCAGCAGTGCATCAGCAACGCAGAGTGCTTGACTGTCGGTGTAAGGAAGCAGAGCAAAGGCATGAGCGGGTACCTCATCACCACTCGAACGCAGAAAGATTTCTGGCTCCTGGCATAGTTTCATCTCACAAGTTAATAGCACTAGTTAGGTTAGATTCAATTGAATGCCCTAAATCTCTCAGTAACCCCTCTAGCACTGACCACTTCATCCCCCCCCCTCTTTTTCAATGTAATGCTACGAGAATCTCTCTGCCCCTGAAAGTAATTTTATTGTGGATAAGAAGCATTTAATGCTGCACTAGTTTATTTAGCCCCCGAGATTTGTTTCAACGCGTCGATACAAGGAACGCGTCCAAGTTGTGGGTTCTCGAGACTTATCTTGAGGCGCAAAACGAGCGAGCAATTCAAGCACACTCCACACGCAAATCACCAGCTGTTAAAGCTTGCAACTTGATGGCAAACAATTGAAGTGCTTGGTTTTACAGGTGATATGGAGGTCCGAAAAAATGCGAAACTTTCTAGAGATTGCCATGTTCGTGCCCTTTCCTGATGAGGCTATGCAGATTGAGCAGTCAGAAAGTCATGAATTAACAGGGGAAAGATACATTAAAACTGATCTATCGAATATAACTAGATATTATACCAATGGCCAAAAGGTGGATGATTTCTATTTCTGAGCAAGAAAAATAACATGTAAAATTTTTTGGGTGATCTGATGGATGACCACACGTCAAAGTGAAGTTCTCATTTTTTTTTTCAATTTACCCCTCCTATAACGTATGTAACCCCTATGCCAGCTGCGCAGAGCCTCAATACCATGACCTCTCGATTAGACCTTATCATCCAATTTGTCATTTACAAGGGGAAGTAACTCCATCCGGCTCCTCGGAGTCCTGGGTGTTCGAGGAGTTCCTGGCGGTGGAGGCTGCTGGGAGAGCAAGTGCCTCACATACCCATAGAACGTACATCCCACAAGTGTAATGGCGCATCCAACAGAATTCATGACAGAAATCGGGTTCCGGAATATCATCCAGGAAACTAGAACAGCGAATGCAACCTGTACAAAATTAAGAGAGGAGTACAGTGTATGCGTATCAATACCATAATTGCTTCCTGCAGCAATACTGTAAGCTCAATGGAAGAGCATTCGGTGGAAAAGGATGCAATATAAATTCAAGTAAATGTGAAAGCGAAAGACACTGTCAATAAACTTGGAATAAAAATAAGATTAAGGGATGAAAATTTTTGGTCTCACCTTGAGATTTCCAGCAACATTAAATGTTACTGCAGTTGTGGAATGAATCACATAAAAGATGGAGAAGTTGAGACAAAAGGCCAGCAGCCCAGAGCATAAAATGATGATAACGGCAGACCAGACATCTTCGTGGGTGTAAAACCAATTTATAACCCCGCTACCTTCAACCAAAATTGCTGGTAATCCCAAGATCATGGTTGCAAAAGGGGCCATGTAGTACACGGTGTTTATGCTGAGAAGGTACAGGAATATACAAGAAAGGATCAGTCTGAGACTATCAGAAATTAATCATGCAAACAATTTCACTTGCAATCAAATCCACACATTGACAGTTTTCCGAAATAATTTTACAAACTGGGAATAGCTTAAAACAGAAAAGACACGGTGTTTATGCTGAGAAGGTATAGGAAAAATATACAAGAAAGGATCAGTCTGAGACTATCAGAAATTAATCATGCAAACAATATCACTTGCAATCAAATCCACACATTGACAGTTTTCCGAAATAATTTTACAAACTGGGAATAGCTTAAAACAGAAAAGACAAATCACTATCACCACCAAAACACCATAGGAAAAGGAGAATTAACAAAATCCTGGAATGTTTTAAGCTCCAGAACCAATCTAAAAGGAAGCCCATCTTCAATTGTCTTAACTGTTTCATCAAGTAGAAAAAGGGTATCCCTTTAAAATGTGGAGTAGAGATGCCAAGCCGCCAGCAAACATCCTTTTTTCTAAAATTCTTTTGGTATGATAAGAAGAGAGACCTATTTCAACCTCCCAACAATCTTAAGTATTTAATTTTTTTTTTTTAAATCACACGGTGAGCTCCTCACCTGAAATCTGCAAAAATATGATTCATGCCAGAAGTATATAAGCTATAGCAAGTTTTGTATACAGGTCTTGTGTGATTTAACCTGTAATAAACACAGGATGCAATATATTGCATGTAAAATGCAAGCCTAACTTGTATCACTTCCAAACAAAAGTATTGTGCCAGTACCAATTTCCATCACGTGTTCATAGCAAAAAAAGAAAGGGAAGCGCACACTTAAAATAAGGCATGGCAAGTATAATCCCCATAAACCTTACAGATATTGAAAGTAGAGGAAACAGAGTTTTTAGCTCAGTGTTCAATCATAAACACGAAAGAAAAGAAACGGTTGATCTATTGCAATCCAATCCCTCATAGATAAATGTACAGGTTGTGCCGGACTAGCGATGCTGCAATTTCAACAGATTGCATCATCCCTAAGCCTCATGAAAAATAGTCACTAGGTAAACATATACAAGACCAGTTTCACCTATAGAATCAGCAAGCATATTCATTTGAGATCATTCAAGTCAGACACCATCACAGTGCAGTTTCCATGTTCCAAATCATTTTCACTGCTAGTGTGTGATGTTGTAAATATAGGTATGCTACAACATGAAACATGCCATAATACAGATTTTAAAATCCAAATTTCAATGTACATGTATCACACATTACACAGAAATCCTGTAGTTGGCAATATAAAGTAACTGTAGATGCTTATCTTGCAGCTTCTCAAATAGCTATTAAAGCAAGATGAATGAGTCCCAATTAGAGGATTTCCGAGAAAATAAGAAACAAATGCAATAAAACAAGAAATGAAAAAATTTAGGAGCAAGTAAAGGAACGGCTGACAAGAACAGAGACACTACCTGTCAAATTTATATCCATGCAGCAGAGATTCTGCAAGAATAGTCTTTGTTGAAGTAGCCAAACATCCAAATAAGGCAGCACAAAATCCAAACATATTAAAACTAAGCTCAGTAACTGATGTTAGAAGTATTCCTCCAACAATTGGTACCAAAGAAGCCCAGATTCGCCAGTCAAAATATTTTCTCCAAACCAGCCACTGTAAAACAACTGTCCGGCCATCGAAGATAAGACAAAATTATTGCATGAGAACAAAAAAATTACTGAGGATCAGGAAAAATAAAAAAAAAATAGCTTCTTTATGTTGATGATTTCTGAGCCTGACCTGTGGTTGCAGGAGTAAATGACTTTATTGTTTGCATAAACGAAACTGGAATGAAACGTAAGCTCACATTCCCCAGTACTATGTTGATGCAAAACACAAACGACATGGGAAATATCCTTCGCCAGCGATCTTCAGGTTCAACCACTATCAATGGTTTGATCTTCAGCACTTTGATTACCACATATGCTCCAATGGATGAGCATATGAAGTGGACGCAAGATACTGTTAGCGGAAACTTGAAGTCCAGTTTCTGTGAAATGAAAGAATTTCAAATTAGAAGATCTCTTATGACACCCATAAACATCAAGCAAACTCCAGTTCCAGAACATATACATTTGAGCAAAACACTTTTAAGAGGAATTTCTTTTGGCCAATGACTGCTAACCCAACTGAAACAGAAAGGATGACAACTAGGCCTTTAATAGGATGGAGATAAATAATTTATAGAAGATTTGTCATGGGAAAGATTTCCTGATTTTAGAATCAATATATGTGAAGGAGAGACGAGATACGAGGATCTCCCATAATATTCAGGTATATGTGGAGAACTGAAACCTTTTACTATGCTCTATATATAAAATACAAAACAGAAGGATTCGGCTATTTCATTTCCGAATATAACTTCAATATCAGATTTAATAGTAGTCACATTAACTGATTGTTCAAACTGAATTCAAATAAAACAGTTGCTCAAAAAGTGGATAACCATCCCCTCAGTCCACAACAAATAAAGTCATAAGTTAACCAGAGCCTGAAAATTCCTGCACATAGATTTGGCAAACATAATCAGGTTTTTCAATCGATTAGCATAAATTCCAAACCCTGCAGTGAACATACATGAAAAGTAGATCTGTTTTTTCAGTGTCCCATATAGGTCGGAGCATTGATCAAATTAAGAAAAAATGAAGCCATATCCCACCAGCACAAACAGGCTTGAAACAAATATGAAATTATTAAAATGAATATGACAGACAAGCTAATAAGACAGTGGCTAGCTCAATTATACCCACCACCTTATAAGGCGGTTTGTCTGTTTACAAAAAGTTCCAACAGGGTTTTTCCCTATTCTCATCAGTTGGTGAAGTATGTGCCAAACATGCGTATCAATATACAGCAGGAATTTTAATGATTTGATTATCTAACTTAGTGACTGTGCACATGGGAATTCAATTGTTTAAATTACAGAAATAGCTGGGGAGGAAAAAAAAACTGAATGTTTGTAGATACATGCATATTAATACGCACCAGACAAACTAATAATAGAGGGATTTAATAATCCTTCACCAAAACATATATAATTACAATTAGATTGATTAAACCGAAAAACAAAATACTTAATGTTTTTTTTTTTTTTTTTTTAAATCAGATGCAGATATCAATACATACATAAAGAAAAAAAATAGAACATCGAACGATTTAAGCTAAGAAAAATTAGCATTCCTGCAGAATTCAGCTTTCCAATCAAGCGAAATCGAAAGATTGCTTAATAAAACAGGGAAATTGAGCTAGCCGAGTTAAGAAGATTCAGACTAATTACATTTAAACAGAAAATCAAGCTAATTGGTCATGAAAAATGTGTAGGAAAAGAGGGAGAACAGACCTGGAAGATCCATTTGTTCATGATAATAACAGTAACATTGAAACCCCACCATTGAAGAATAGCGAGCAGAGATCTAAACACGCTCCACTGAAAAACCACACTCTCCTCCATTTCTCAATCTTTTTCTTCTCTCGGAAGTACTATCAGAGAAGAAACCCACAGAATTCACCTCAATTGCAAAATTCCACTTCTCCTCCCTTTCAAATAGCTGAATTCAAAATCAAAAGGAATGAAAGAGAAAGAGAAAGCGGAACCAAAGTGATGTGGTCTTTAGGGAAACGAGAGAGGTGGGAAGGGAAAACAATTAGAAAACCCTAACTAGCGAGGATGAAATAATAAGAAGGTGAGGGGGAGGGCGTAACGGAGCAGTCAGCTCTTCTTCCATGTGATTACTGATTGGGCTCTTTGGGTCTTAAAACTTCTTCGTTGAATATTAAACGTCTCTCTCTCTCTCACTCATCTCTCTCCTCTCTCGTGTTTGTTAATTATACATGAACTAACAAACACTGTCTGTATTTCTAGTTTGTACTAAAACGGCTCCTATTAGAGCGTTTTTAATATCCATGTAACAATTACTTTTAATAACAGCATATTTAAATAATTTTAAGATATAAAATAATTTAAAATATTAAAAAAAACACTTACCCATGTAGGTTTTCAAAATATTTCACTTTGGACCCTGTCATTTATGAATTTTCAATATCATGCCGGGATTATTTTTTAAGAATTTTTTGCGCAAAAATATCCATGACATACATACTTAATGTTATTTTTGTTGCTCCACTGAATCATTTTATTAGTATAATTACCTAAAAAGTTCTTTAGTACTTATTTTATCATAAATTACACGTGCCATCAACAAAAAAGAATTACAACCAAAGGTCACTTGAAAATAATATATAAACAAGCAATAATAAAGAAAAACAATTTATTCTCAATAAATAAATCCAATTCGCTGTTTAAATGTTTTAAGAGAGTGGTAATAATTACATGTTGCATACGTGCAAGTTGTACTCTCGACTTATGAACTGATAGATGACTAGAATGGAACTTATGAGAAATCACAAGGGTGATATTGAAAAATGTTAATCTATATAAGCTGAGCTGCCGACGTGGAACATCAAGTGCAATATATATATATATATATATATATATATATATATATATATATATATATATATATATATATATATATATATATATATATATTGCACTTGATGTTCCACGTCGGCAGCTCAGCTTATATAGATATATATATATATATATTTTTTTTTTTTTTTTTTTGCACACGGAGATAGCACTTACGTGGTCCAATACAAGGGGAGAGGAAAGTAATTCGTAGGTTACGAGGGAATCAAAAGAGTGGGTTTGCACCAAAATAAATTGAATTGAAATCGCAGCCATTGATTGCGTTTTACTTTTTGGTAGCGTTGACTAGATTCACATCTCTAATTCTCTACAGGTAAGGTTTGGCATCCCCATTTTTTTTTCTCTGTAGGTTGATACATTTAATTCTGTATTTAGATTTTTTTTGTTGTATATAAAAAATATTTATGAAAAACTTGAATATTTTTATTTATATTTTTTTAAAAATATTATTTTATAACCGTAACTGCACTAGTAGACTCAAACGAGCACTTGTAGAGGTTGTGGCTTGTGCAGGGACGGTCTCTTTCTGTGGGTCACTCCAGGGTGGATGCTTGCATGTTGGGTGATAGATGTAACATAGTATGTCCAGGTATTTAAAAATATATTGAAATAAGTATTTTTTTTCAAGATTTATTTTTGATATGATTTAATATGAAAATATAAAATAATAATTTAGAAAAAATATAAAAAACATATATTATTTTTCAAAAATACTTTTAAAACACAAAAATAAATAGGTTTCTTTCTTTAATGTCTCATTTATGTTGGTATTGAAACTGATCTGTGCGGTATGACGATGGAATTTCACCTCATTATTTAACTTAATTTGTGGCCGTATCGAGCACTCAAAAAGGAAGTTGCACTGCATTTGAGTTACAGATGTGGCTGTTACATCCCGACTTCGTAACATTATTGTGAATTTTACCTAATTTATGATACATCGCAATACCTTAATGATTGTAATTGAAATTATAAAAATAAAATACACGATGAATTTGATTTATATTCAACAGTTATAGGGAAATCATTATCTTGAAACAAGGAGGTACTCTAAATATTATGGAGTCCACAGAAATCAGAATTAAAACAATAGAATATATGATTGATTTGGTTTTTTTTTTTTGTTTTTATTCGGTTTTTTTGGTCAGAAACAAAGTTTTTAATATAAAAAATGATGTTCTGATTCTTGGTTCCCTGAAAATTATTTTTGTCATCAATTAGATATTTTATACTCATTTGACATGCTAAAATACCATTTTCCCTATCAATTAAAAGGCATAAATATTGCTAGCAGGGTCTTGGTTTGTTGATCAAGAAAGACTTCTTCTTTTTTGTTATTCCCGTGGTATCTTACATGCTCATTGGACTTGCAGAATGTTCAGTGCATCCGGAGATTAGTTGTGGTGCGTGCAAGTTACGCTGCACACCTTGATTATAAAAAAAAAGCATAAATATCACAAATATAAATAATTATCTAGACACACACGGAAACTATTATCATTAAAATTATATATAGTCCTTAAAGTAATATGCTAAAAATATCCTTTATGCTTCAGACAGCATGTCCCATATGCGTTGATGTTGTCACACCATGCCCTTTCTCTTTATCGTGGGATTAGATAGAAATAGCGCTACTATTTAAGGTTTGTAATTGTATGATTATTAATTTTTCTAATATCTATATTAATAAAAAAAATCAATAAGAGAAACAGAAAATAAAAAATGAAAAAATTGTCCAGATTGGAATTAACCAGCTAAATTGGTGACCTGGGTCTTTGACCTATTAGATCTAATAATTTGAATAAAAAACCCATATAAAAATGCAAAAGATTTCTCAAAATTTTAATTAAAAAAGGTAACAAAAAAATATATAATAAAGCTAGAAACATCAGAGACAGTATTCACATTTCAGAGTGATTCATCCATGAGGGTGAGAGGGTAAAGCTTGCATTTCAGCTGCTGGAAAGCAAGCGACACGTCGACATGAATACAATAGCTGATAGCTTAAGTTTAATATCCATCACGACGGAATACGGTGAGCATTCTGTATGCGGCTACAACGTCCACCCACTTGACAGCCATCGTAACAGTGATCGCCTTGCATCACCATGACGATGCCGATCATGACGGGCTCATCGAGTGGATTTCATCCAGATATTTCACAGAATTCTAGAAACCAGATACGAAAGCGATTTTTTTCATTGGTGTAGTTGTTAAATAACAATCTTATCTAAAATCTTAAACTGTTAGGTGAGATATTATAATATAATTTATATTATTCTCTGATATACTTTTCAAGTGAAAAAAACTTGAAATTTACACAGACTTACACTAATTTATAGTTGATTTTTTTATAAAATAGAATGTGGATGGTGAGATTTGAACTCGTGATTGTTGGTCAATAAGTCTCTGATGATACCATATTAAAGAACCATCTCACCTAAAAATTTAAACTATTAGATAAAGTCTAAAGTATTTTTTTTTTTATTCTTCTCTAACAGTAGTGCATCTTTTTCTGCTTCTCAATCAATATGTTAGTGTTTTGACTCGGAAGAGTTTGATTAAGCCACTCAACCGTTGAGTTAAACTTGGAA
The DNA here is from genome assembly GCA_027405865.1 of Salix purpurea. Lineage (NCBI taxonomy): Eukaryota > Viridiplantae > Streptophyta > Magnoliopsida > Malpighiales > Salicaceae > Salix > Salix purpurea. The sequence goes on from JAOWLH010000011.1 coordinate 16,040,649, forward strand.
AAGCCTAGAACTCAGCTGGCACACCGAGTTTTTAAATAATTGCCCTTGCTTTTTCTTCGCTTATACACCATCGATATTATAGCTTATCTTTTGTCTTCTATCTACGTTTCCATGGCTTCCACTTTCCCGAGAAAACTCATCCACCCGCGAGTGCTTTTTCTTCCGTCGATTTTTGAAACCACTTGCTACGCAGCCGCATTGTCCTCGCATGGCAGACCAAGTAATAAAGTGTTGCTAGTTGATGGAGGAATGAATATCTTAAGAGAAATACGTGAAGCCTTCGATGACGCCATGACAGAAGACCCGAAAGGTATTCAACGAAGGTCAACTGAAAATCACGCGTGAGAAGAAAAATCTGCCAATTCAATTTTTCCAAGTTTGGCACTTAAAACTGATTGGTTGACCTTGTAACGAATGCTAGAAAGGTTATATAATATATATAGATTGATATTATGTTATTTGTTGTTTTTAAAATGTATTAAAAATAAAAATTTTTATTTAAAAAATACTTTTAAAACGTATAAATAAATATATTGATAATAATTTTTTCAAGTAAATATTTTTGTACTTGTGTCTGGTAATAGGTCACATTGCTGCAGCTGGCCTGCTGCAAAAAAAACGCAAATATCCACCGCACTAGAAGAAATTTCCTCTGAAACACCCAGGACAGGACGGCTGGTCTCCCTGCGTAAAATGACGACTCGCTAAAACTCAACACGATGGCGGCCGGTTCAAATGCCCGGGGAAACCATCCTTTTCTGTCAACTATTTAGGCCTGGTACCCGAAAATTGGCCCAACTCTTCGATTAGCTAGTAGCTTTTTAATTGCTCTCTTTTTCTTGTGGATTTGTGAAAATAATTTTTTTTTATTGTTTTGATGTATTGGTAATAAAAATATTTTTTTTTAAATGAAGATATTTCATGTATTTTCAAGAACTACAATGTCGTACACTACCTTAATCAATATAGTGTTTCAGATTGTGATAATATTGCTTTTTATAATATTTTTTTTATTAAAAATACATCAAAATGATATATATAAAATTTATTTTTAACATTAACATAATACATTAACAAAATAACAATTCAAAATAAAAAAAATAATTTAAATTACAAAAAATTAAAATATTTTTTAAATATAAAAACAAACACTCGTATGAGTGACACTTGATTAAGAGCATGTTTGGAAAACACTGAAAAAATACTTTTAAAAAAATATTGATTTTTTTGTTTGTTTTAATTATTTTTTTTTAAAACTTTTCCAGTGCTTTAAGAAAATATTTAAATGCAAAAATAAACACACACACTATTAATTCTTTAAAAGTTATGGAGAAAGTTGGGAATTGCATGGAATCTTTGAAAACTAGTTGCAGAGAAATCAAAATTAAAAGTCATAAAATTTATATATTTTTATTTAAAATTAGTTTTTTTTATATATTTTTAGGTGTTTTGATATATTAATATAAAATAAAAAACATTATTTTAATATATTTATATATAAAAAAACACTGTAACATTTACAACACTTGTAAATTCTGCAATTCCTCAGCGTCCACGATAGATGTTAATTGGAGTATAGCCATCTAAATAATTCGATAATATTATTTCCAGATCTCTGCACTGATCACCTAGCTGATCAGAACAATTCCTAATAAAATCAAATGACATCCTGGCTGTTGATTTTCCAATTCCTTCCCCACAAGCATCCGCCCCAAATCCTTTACTCTTGTTTTTATTTTTCTAATGCCCGGAGAATAATTTGCAGAGGTAGTGGTGGGCCTTGTGGTAGCGGTGGGCCGCGTGGTAGTGGTGGGCCTTGTGGTAGTGGTGGGCCTGCAGCTCAACTGAATGGTTAACTTTGAAATAAAAACAATATAGGCAAATAAAGCTCTAACCAATTCATTCATTCTAAACACTATGTCATATTTTCCTAGCTTTAAAATTCTAAATTCTGCTTTGAATTCATGCCCTAGCATGAACCAAATAAATAATAGATTGTGTTATATTTTCCACAATCACTGCCAAGATAATAGTTCTACTAAGTCCTAAGCCCTAACCATTGTTTTAATCTCACTCACCACTAGCTCATCAATAAAATAAGAAGTACTTCCTCAATCAATCAATCAATCAAGATTATAAGATTTGTTCCCTTACCAACCTTAAAATTCTTATGGTGTTATTGTCATAGCTCTTAGAGCGTCTCCAACCAGGAAGATATATGAGTAGACAAAACTATTTTTAGTAATTGTATTCACTGTTTACTTACTCATACTCTTTATTGGTCAATATTCTCATTATTTAAGTGAATAAAAAGTTTAGATCTTGTTCGATATTACGATAATGTTTGTTTTTTTATTTAAAAATACATTAAGATAATATTTTTTTTAATTTTTAAAATTTATTTTTGATATCAACACATCAAAACAGTATAAAAATATAATTAACATAACTATTATTACTTCTAATTACGAGTCGATATAATCAAGCTTCTTGCCATTCTTTGAAGTGTTTTATAGATGGTGGATATGTTCACAACCTTTTTCTACCATGCTCCCGAAAGAACATAGGCTAACCTTTCCAAAGAAAACCTTGGTTTAGGTTAAGGCTGTGCTGGTTGAGGTTAAGGCTGAGGTGGAGGTAACAGCTAACTAACATGTACCCTTGCAACCAAACACGGTCTTCAAAATCCCTTCAAGCAAGTCTCCTTTGTACCTTTCCTCATTCCTCCCCTACCGTCTCTCTCTCCCGAGAAAAATAAAAACCGCTTAAATCTTCATCCTCGCTATCAAAGCCCACTCTACTTAGTTCTTTGTCTCCTTCAATGGCTCAACTAAAAACTGATTCTCCTCTCTCCCGTCGTATCGCTCGTGCCTTCATCGATTTCCTCAACTCCGGTTACCCCTCTCTCTAGAATCTTCTTTCCCATAAATTGCATCTCATAATTCATGTTATGCTGTTTTTTACTGCCCATGCTAGTTCACACTCTCCCGATTCCTTGTAATCGAATTGTAGCTATTTAATTCCATGTTCCTTTTTCAGTGGAAGCTGCTCCCGATGTTGACCTAGAAGGTCTGCAAGTTGCTAAAGAATGTGTGAGTGATGCATTCAAGCTTGATTCACCAACTATTGACGATGATCGCTTAGAACCTGGTTTGTTGATTGATTTGTTTCGCTCACTGGAAGCAAATGGGCGGCAAAAGAATAAATCGGGTCCCAGCAGCGACACGACTCCTGTGGATGCTCCTACTTCTTCTAATAATAATACTAATGATGATGGTGTGTGTGTGCTATACTCCTTTTTCTTGCTTCTGCTCTTCTAGGGTGTAACTGGAAGGCGTTTTGATTGATTTAAATGTTGCTGTTGTTATTGTTGGCATGGCAGGGTTATCTAGAGATGAGCTTTTTGGGCAATTCTTTGCTGCGCTTGAGAAAATGCACTTCATTAGAACAACTCCTGATGGGAATGATGATCCTGCTCAACTTGATAGAGTGACACGGTTGTTTCATGATGCTTTAAATGTAAACTTTATACTCTAATTTCACGCGGCTCATCAATGTAGATTTATTATCATGCTCTGATTTTTGTTCTTGTATTTGCTTATACGATAATATATGATATTCCACTTCAAAATTTGACTGATGAGAAACACTGTATCAAATCAGGAAATGGAAAAAAATGGATGCCATACCTATGACTGCAACAGTCTAGCTGAGGCATTAAAGTCACAAGGTACACATGGGTTTTGCCTCTTTATTAAGTGGGTTTCTTCTAAATTATAAATTGCATGCAGATTACATCACTTTGTTTTGTATTGATTCTGCGAAATATCTAGTAATGCCTCTCTTTTTTTTAATCAAACTTTTGGCAATAACTTTGATGCTAATCAATCTAAGACAAACTCTGGGGTTTTGGTACCGAATATACTTCCTTAAATCCTATTTGCTTCTATATTTCACAATCTTTCAGCTCCCATATTTCATCACTTTCTTGATTCACTCAGCTGTCTTCTTCACATCAGTACTGTTTAATCTGTGTTCAAGCTGGTGCATATATTAGTGTGTTGTTGGCTGATTGTATAATGTAATCTTTGTTTGCTTTTAGGTAACAGGGCAGTGCAGCGTAAACTTTACTCTGATGCAATAGAGTTGTATTCTTGCGCCATTTCACTTCGTGAAAATAATGCTGTTTACTACTGTAACAGGTGCACTACTGATCCTTTGTATTATGTATGCTCACAATACATGAATCTCTCACATGGAAACTTGTCTGATGCTTGCACTTATGTTTGAGGATTAGGAGTGGTTTGTGCAATTTGTTTAGGGCTATTACTGGGGCCCTTTATAGCTGTATATGTAGATTCCCAAACATTCAAGATTTCAATTGATTAACATGATTCATGCACATCAGGGCAGCTGCCTACACTCAGGTTCACAAATATACCGAAGCAATCAGAGATTGTCTTAAATCTGTTGAAATTGACCCAGGTTACAGTAAAGCCTACAGTCGCCTTGGATTAGCCTATTATGCACAAGGGAACTACAGGGATGCTATTGATAAAGGATTTAATAAAGGTGGGTGCACCACTAATTCTTGGATATTAAGAGATGCTAATTGTCATGCAATCTACTAGTAAAATCCTTTAGCTATGCTTGAATCCTTTGTTTATGTTTTTCTTATATACATCTTTCATTTTTGCCATCTTGATTTTGCCCTAATAATTTGATTTTTCGAAGGAATTTTTGCTTGATAATCTGATAAGGATGTGCTGTCTCTTATGGTATGCTGTACAACTGTTTTTTCAGAATTGTGAATATTGGATTGTTGTTAAATGAGTTTTTGTAGCTTTCCAGCTAGCTTTTATTATTTTCGCAAATGCAAGTCCATCATCAATTTGCATCAGAAGAGAAAAGTTGGCAATCCATTGATATTAGTAGACCTCCCAAAAACCCTAATAATCAAACATAAGTTGCTCCTGGATGATAGCGTGAGTGTACAGACAGCCTAACTCTCAATTTCCAAAGGTATATCCAACCTGATTCTATATTATAGCTGGTGCTGTTAGATGCCACTGAGCTCTTTGGAGAAATCAGGTGTCATTAACAATTCTAAATGCTATTTGGCTGACAGATAAATGCTCTAGTCTCACTGTGTATTATCCCTTGTCCCCACATTTCCATTTCAGTACACTTATTACCTGAGCAGTTCACATGTGAATTTGGGGTGTTTAATGATTGTCTTAGCACTGAAAATTGGTTAATAATTGTCTACTGAGTTTCCTTTTTGCAACCACTGTCCCTTGTCCAAGCTCATATGATAGAGTTACATAAAATTATCAGCATCTGTTACTCGCACCATGCTAGTTGCATTGAGAGATAAACCAAATTTGCCGGAGGCCATCCAGCAGTCAAATTTCTAACCCTTAGTGCTGGCAATAGTTTTTCAGATAAAAATTTTAATCTATTAAGTTTTTTTATTTGGTGTTCATTTCTCCTCATTAATAAATGATTTTGCCTTCTATGAAAATCAAAGAAAAGAGAATATATGAACACACTGCATACTTTTTTTTGTGGTTAATATCAATTGAATTTATGAAATATATTGTTTTAGTCATTACTAGTGTCATTGGAATGTGCTTTAAACCATCAGAACATGCATGACAATATCATGATCAATTTAATGATTACATCGAGGAAGCAATAATGCTGAACTTTGGCACGTGGAACGTAAAGACCTGTTATAATAATGGTAAATAATCTAATTTCAATTTTTGATTTTTTTTCTTCTCCAGCCTTGCAACTAGACCCCAGTAATGAAATGGTCAAAGAAAATATTCGGGTTTGTGCCTTCTTTAGCTCTCTAGTCCTACTCCTGTTCTTTTATGGTTGTTGCTTATTGTCCTTGTGAACATAGGTAGCTGAGCAGAAATTGAAAGAACAACAGCAACGAACAGAACCAGGCCAGGTATTTTACTTTTCTATTTTTCTCCACCATTTGAGAATTGAATTGCTGGCCAGTGTGTTACAGATGTTATTTTTAAATAAAAATTCTGGTATGTGACGATAAACAGTCTTTTAGTTGTTCAACTTGATATTATAATACCATTGTAATGGGTCTGGCTTCTTGTTATCAAAAGAAATCAGCTGTTGCTGCAATAGTATTGGTACTATTCATAAATTATTTTGTTTCCAAGGATTTAAATCGGCAATACGAAGCTTGAACATTTTATAGAAGTCTTTAATGTTTGCTTTTCCCCATTCACTGCGTGTACCTTTAGTGTATCCTGGGAATGCCTATATTTGAAAGTTCTGTCTTTTCATTAGTGAACTCATCTGTCTTCAAGCTTCCCAGCGTTTTTCACTATCATTAGCAAAAATAACCTATGTTTATGGATGCAATTTTTATACAGGAAAAACGTTCTGCCTCTTTTTCACCTTCACTTCAATTGTCGTATTACGTTCCAAATATCCTTGTGCCACTCACTGGAAGTTGGAAAATTTACCTTGAATACACAAATAATCATCACTTTACTCTTCATTTTGTTTGCTTTACCCATCACCTGGGTTCTTATGTTCTAATCTTTCTCTGTGCAGAATTCTAGCTCATCCAATCGCGATAATCATGAATTTAACAATCAACCCACAGGAGGGTCTAGGAGCCATAGTATGCCAATGCAATTTGACATTAACAACATTCCTGTTGATTTTTCAAGAATGTTACAGAACATGACAGCTTACATGGGAGAGCAATCTCAAGACAGGCAAGGACAAGATGGGAGTGCTAATGGATCTGACGAACCTGGAATAAGAATAGGTGGGAACATTGGTGTGAATTTAACAGAAACTATGCCGGATGAACTAAGAGGAGCTTTCAGGTCAGTGATGGAAATGTTCTCAGGGGAAGCTCCCCATGAACATGCTCAAGATGCCATGAATGGAAGGCCACCGACAAACTAAAACATTCATGCAGTAAGTATCAAGTTTCAACATGCGTTCTCCTCATCTTCGTTTTCTCACTTTGAATAGAAGATTTGCCTTTTCGACATGTCCGCAAACTTGCCATGGGTAATTAGTCGATGTTGAGACAGAAAAGCTAGGATATATAGTGCAGCCTTATTTGGATTTTGGAACCATGTATATTTCTGGAATTTGTTCGCGTTGTGAATTGTAGAGTGCGAAAGGATTTGGTGAGAGGAAAGAAAAAGGGGAGGTGGGGGGATGGATTTGGTGGGGAGAAGAAAAAAGGATTTGTAGCGTTACAGCCGAATGGATTTCGGTTGGGCAAGATGCAGCTAATTTCTTCCCATGCAGGTGGATTCGAAGAGGTAGGCACTGTTTTGTTTGGAATCGCCGAATGTGTCCTCGGTCTCGTATATTATCTCATAACCCATTTTGAATAAAGTTGAACTAATTATCGTTTATTTTATTTTATTGTGTGATAAAAAAAATAGAGGAAAGAAAGAAAAAAGGAACTAGGTGATGAGAAATAAAAAAAAATATAATGAAAAATTATGCAAACGAAGGAAAAGAATAGTAAATATAAAAAATAAGTAAAATTGAAAAATCCTAAAGACATGTTAATAATATAAAGATTTATTATTTTTCCATTTTTTTTTTTAAATTCAACAGAGAATCAGTATAAATAGACATTATGAAAAGAAAGAAAAAAACTTACAAAAGAATCCACCTAGCCTGCCAGGAGCAAAGGGCAGACAAAAGAAAAGAAATCCAAAGGCAAAACTCCTAGTTTCCCCAAACAGTCAATGGTACATGCAAACAATATCTCATAGCCTACGTGATTATTTTCGAGTGCGGTTAATATTAATTTTAAAAGTATTTTTTATTTTAGAAACATATTAAAATAATATTTTTTTATTTTTAAAAATTATTTTTGATATCAGCATATAAATACAATAAAATAAATTAATTTACTATAAAAAATAATATATTCATTCTTATCCCTTTTTAAGCCTTAGAAATATATTAAAATTCTAGTGTTTTATTCTCAATACCCTTAATGTTGAAGGTTCTCAAATTTGTTAATGACATAAGAAAATAAGAGATTGATTTTTCAAAATACATAGTATGTCTTTTCTCTATGCTTTAAGAGGTATTTGTTTTTTTTTTCTTTTCTTTCTAAATCACTTCAAGTTTGATTCTTTGTATATTTAATGTATTTAAAAAACTCACTTTTAGTTTGTTACTCTATAAAATGACTATATCACTTTGAGTTTGTATCACTATAAAATGATTGTTTTTAAAAAGCATTTTGAGTTCATCGCTCTAATAAATAACAAGTTGAAAATACCTTTGAGTTTAACTATGTTTTTGAGAATTATTTCAAGCTTGTTACTCTATAAAGCACCTATATGTTTTTAATCACTTCAAGTTCATCACTCTATAAAAGAACTATAATTTTTAAAATTACTTCAAAAATAATTATATTATTCAAAATTATTTTGAGTTTATCACTATAACATGATTGTATGTTTGAAATTTCACTTTGAATCCATCACTCTATAAATTGACTATGTTTTTTTTTTAATCACTCTAAGATTGTCACTTTATTAAATAATTATGTTCTTTCAAATCACATCAAGTTCATCATGAAAGTCTTAAAAAAGCCTAAGAATAGCGGAATCAACTCTCTGCTGTAAATTTTAAAACTTTAAATTGCAACTATAAAATGCTTCAAAAAATAAAAGCACATACAATATCAAAAAACACAAATTAAAGAAATAAATATATAGAGAGAAACATATCAATTTTTATAGTGGTTCGAACAATCATCTACTCCACTCCTTAAACCTCCGTTCAAGTATTCACTATGAACTCACAATTTCTTAGCGAGTGAGATCTTATCAACAAACTAATATTTTTGGTATTAAAATTAGAAAACCTTACACAATCTTTTTAAAGGATCAAGATTAAACCTTTCACAATCTTTTCAATGTTTGATTTTAAACCCTTTCACTTAATGACTCATAACCAAAGAATTATAACTCTCACAAAAATCATCACATTTCTCTAGTAAATATTACAATGTATTAAGCTCAAGTCCTTACAAAATTATAATCTAACTTAAGAATATGAAAAATGGATTAGATGCAAAATAATTTTAAAATCTTTAAGAGAATATAATGAGGAATGATAGTTTTTTTTGAGGAGTAAAGCATCAATAACATGAATTGTAGAACTATAAAAGTGTGTGAGAGAGTTTTCTCGTTAAACCTAAAGAGTATTTAAAGCATAAAAACTCGTTTAAACCATTACTCTTATAGAAGAAATAAGAATAAACAATTTTATCTTTTAAAATGCTCTTCTTATTTATGAGAAATAACTATGAGCTTCTTTTGAAAGAGAAAACAAGTTACAAAACAACTAGAGTGCTAGACACGCTTTTAAAATTACAAGCTTGTCACCTAACTAAGAATAGTTAAATTATATAAGAACATATATGATAAGTTAGTTTTTCTAACATAAAAAATGAGATGATTTTGTTGGAATGTATTTTTACATCATGAAAAATAATTATAATTAAAATATTTATATGTTTTTTAATAAAAAAATGGATCCAAATTAATGCTGAATTGCCGACCGCTCTCGCTAGTTTAGGCTTCCAAAATATCTCTTGTTACGGCCCAAACCAAACCGTAACTCGAAGCCCCTGTTTGGATGGGCAGGGTAACCGGTGTTTTGCTGAATTTTAATTTTTTTTTTTTTGCATTTTAAATGAAATTTTTTTAGTGCGTTTAGATTATATTAATATGCTGATATTAAAAATAATTTTTAAAAAATAAAAAAATATTATTTTAATATATTTCGGCACGAAAAACACTTTAAAAAACTACCATAACCGCACCCCAAACAGGCCAGAAGTCACAGAAGAAAGAGAGAGAAAGGAAACCGCAGAGCCGACAGCACAATATGGACCACATGAAATTGTCAAAGGCATGGGTCAAAAGCAGCCATTTTTTTTTTGTTTTTATTATGAATTTCATTATTATTAAAATAAAATAAAACTGAGAGAGCAGCACTTGTGCTGTGTTGTAAGCTTTACGTTAGCTCCTGAAACTCCAACCTCCATCCCCTCTATCTTTCCACGAACTCCAAGATTGTTACTTTAAAACGCTTCCGTTTCGATCCCCTCTCTCCTTAAATTACAAATCCTTAATTTGTCATTCTTAATCTTCACAAGGACACACAGCAGCACAGCGAAGGCAGCCAGCCCGGTAATAAAACTTTCGTTCAACAATGTCATCAGATTTTTAATGTCTTTTAATAGTATTTATTTATTCGTTTTATGTAAGAGATCACATGCCCTTTTGATATTTGTAATTATGCGTGTTTGTTTTCTTGTTTCATTCATTCTCAATTTTGTTGAGCAGATGCAATCATTCGTTGCTAATAATATTCTTATATATATAGATAGATGGATAGACAGATAATCCATGGAGTATCATTTGTTGTTGATGATATGTTTTCTTTGATCGTTGCAAGGCAATAACTCAGACTAAATAATGAAAGTTGTTATTTTGTATGTTTTCAGGACCCAGAAAGATTCGGTAGAATCAGGGGCTATAGTTGAAAGATGAATCCATATATAGTTGGTATACTGGTTCCCCTTGTAATTGCTTTTCTCTATAAGAATTCAAAGAGCACCAAGAAACGTGGGGTGCCTGTTGATGTTGGCGGGGAGCCGGGATATGCGATTCGGAACGCTCGATTTCCAACCCCCTTGGAAACTGCATGGGAAGGTGTCTCCACTCTTGCTCAACTTTTTGAGATGGCGTGCAAGAAACATGGACATAAACACTTGCTTGGAACGAGGAAATTAATCTCAAAGGACACTGAAGTTTCTGCAGATGGAAGGTCTTTTGAGAAGCTTCATTTGGGAGAGTATGAGTGGCTGACATATGGGCAAGTGTTTGAAAAAGTGTGCAATTTTGCTTCTGGCTTGGCTCACCTAGGGACTAGGAGTGAGGAACGTGTTGCGATATTTGCTGATACACGAGCAGAGTGGTTTATTGCCTTACAGGTGCTCATTCTTTTGTGAATATCATGCTTCTTCATTCACACGCTGCAATTTTGTTTTTTTCGAGGAGAATGTTATATGGAAAGTGGTGGAAGTGAGCTTGAGTTTTTATCAAGTATATTTCTCTACAAAACTCTTTGGAATTCACATCTCTTTATCTAGTTGATGAACGAAATGTGTAGGTGTATTGCTTTCAGTAGGCCAAAATCAGGCCTATGCCTCTCACAATAACCTGAGTTGCTGATGGGTTTATCTCGTATCAGGGTTGTTTTAGGCGCAATGTCTCTGTGGTTACCATCTACGCATCTTTGGGAGAGGAAGCACTTTGCTATTCATTAAATGAGGTTCTCTCTCTCTCTCTCTCGTCAACGCTCCAATTCGCAGGATAGACATTTACCCCAAACACATCCGCATTGATGTAAACGTATTTGCTGGACACTGAATGATTGACTGCAGTTAGCTTGCTGGTTTAAAGTTTTTCTCATCCGATTGAAGCATATTGCTGATTTTTAATTTTGAGTTTGCTTCTCTCCAGACAGAAGTTACAACTGTGATTTGTGGTGCCAAAGAACTGAAAAAACTTGCAGAAGTAAGCGGACAGCTTGAAACAGTAAAATGCGTCGTATGTCTGGATGATGAAATCCCATCAAGTGCATCAGAAATGGTGCAGAGTGGTCGCTGGAGAGTTGTATCAATAGTTGATGTGGAGAAGCTTGGACGAGAAAATCCAGTTGATGCTGCTTTACCTCTATCAGCAGATGTTGCAGTTATAATGTACACAAGTGGGAGTACTGGCCAGCCAAAGGTTAGGAGCATCTATTACATGATGTGCATCTTCTACTTCATCTTTAGCTTTGGCAACTTCACCATGTTGCATTTTAGTTGGTTTCTCATTGGTTAGTTGTTGACCAAGGAGTTACTTGGATCTGCATGCTTGTTTGAATTGATTTTATGCAAGGAATCTTATTTACCAAGGTTTTAAGCATCCTCCTAATCTCCTCTCCAAACTAGTTTACTCGGCTGTATACATTGATGAGAAATTGACTCTGAGTTGAAGCTCAAAGGCTCTATGAAAGGTCACATTCCATATGTTTGACTTGTACATAACATAGCATACTAGCCTTTATCCATTCTATTTTATGCCTCAATGGAGGAGATTTGTTCCCTAGGTATAGCTAAGCCCGTGCTGGTGCTTATGGTTCTTGACATTCAGGATTGGCATGCTATGTGAATTCATGTTAAAGACGTTTAGAAGTTCAACCATAGAATAAATTGATTTACCATTTTATAGTGTTTAGAGTTTTAAGTAAGAATTGCTGATCCCCATCTATGTTTTATGGCGTTTTCAATAATTATACAATCCAATATCAGAGCTTACTGACTAGTTATTTATTTGTTATGTCCATTCTGTACAGGGTGTAATTATGACACATGGTAATGTCCTAGCTGTAGTTTCTTCTGTCAGGACAATTGTTACTGGCCTTGAAGACAAGGATGTTTATCTGGCTTTCCTACCATTGGCTCATATCCTTGAAATAGCGGCTGAGGTATGGAGCATTTATCCAGTTGGTGATTTACATAATTAACCACAGTAGCTCAATGAGTTCTCATATCCCCTTGTAGATTCATAGACAGAAGTATATACATGCTTCACCTCACTGTTTATGTTACAGAATTTAATTGCAGGTGTTGGAAGTGCTATAGGATATGGAACCCCAATGACACTCACTGATACATCAAACAAGATAAAAAAGGGAACAAAAGGGGACGCGACTGTCTTAAGGCCAACTGTGATGGCAGCTGTTCCAGCAATTCTTGATCGTGTTCAAGATGGTGTGTGGAAGAAGGTTAGGGAATTTTGACAAGTTCTCATCAACCCCCCCACCCCCCTCTTTGTCTCTTTGTCTCTCTTTCTCTCTCTCTCTCTCACACATGTGCGTGGTTCTGAATGACTTTTTCTGTCTGGAAACAATGCTGGTTATTAAAATATATTTGACATTTCAGGTTGATGCAAAGGGTGGGCTAACCAAGAAACTGTTTGATTTTGCATATGCTCGTCGAATATCTGCAATTAATGGCAGTTGGTTTGGTGCTAGGGGCATAGAATTGCTTCTTTGGAACTTCGTGGTGTTTAGAAAGGTTCAGGCAGTTTTGGGAGGTCGCATCCGCTTTTTGCTTTCTGGTGGTGCTCCTCTTTCTGGTGATACTCAAAGATTTATAAACATTTGCCTTGGGTTAGTATGGCCTTAGCAGATTTTTGTGTATTTTTATGTATAAATGATGTATTAACCATGGAACTGAGATATTTAATCATGCTAATGTTTTGAAAATTTATTTTTCCATCCATGAACATTGTTTATTTCAGTAACATTGAAAAAGAGCTACAAAATTACCAAGCAAGGCATCAGAATATAATTACAGAGTGGCATCATGGTTATAACCCCTCCTGGAGTAGCATTTTTTTTCTCTTCCAAATAAATGCAACGTGTTAGCTGGGATTTTTAGCCCCAAGCCACTTCTTTATTTCAATTCTATTTTAAGACTTAAATACATCCACTTAGGAAAGAGAACTTGTGTATTTACATGAAGACTAAAGTTTGATGGTTGTTTGTTAGATCCTAACATGCAGAAATGTTTAGATAGATGATAAGATGAATCTATCCTCATCTTTCACTATAATTACTATCACAAACGTCAATGACTGCCCACATTATCAGGGCTAATTACTGGTTACCAGGCCTTTCTCCACTCTTTACATTTTGGTTTAGTGTTTTTCTTTTTCTGCTCCTGACTAACATCAATGGATTCATACAGGGCTCCAATATGCCAAGGTTATGGTCTCACCGAGACTTGTGCTGGTGGGACATTTTCCGAGGTTGATGATCCATCTGTTGGCCGAGTTGGTAATCCAGTCCCTTGCTCATATATTAAGGTAAGCTATGATTAAAAATTTAAATGTCAATTTTGAAATAGCTCATGCTGTTCTGTTCAGAATTTTCCAAGTCATGAACAAACGATCTGCTTAAGTTGGAAATATATGTCATGAGTCTCCGTACATGACATGGGGGTGCTCTTTTTAGAAGTGGTTTTGTTTGTATCCACAAGTATTGCCATATCCTTTGAGATTTTGGCCTTCTGGGTCCCAGGAAGTAAGTGGTTGAGTTTTGATCTTTGGTTTGTGTTGCTGGCTGATATTCTTTGTTGATTTCCAACGGTTATTCTAGAATCCTGGTTTTCCATAATTTTAAAGTATTTTACATAAGGAATTCCTGTCAATTAATGGATAAACATGCCTCCTTGTTTAAACATTATCATTTAGTGTTGTTTATATGATGCTTTGCGTGCATGTCCATTCCCCATTATTGTTATAGTTCTGATTGGATCATCTTGTCTCACAGTTATATGTCAGTGAATGAACTCTTAAATTTTAATAATGTAACGTGTTCCTTTTCAGTTAATAGATTGGCCCGAAGGTGGGTATTTAACTAGCAATTCACCAATGCCTCGTGGGGAAATAGTTATTGGTGGTCCAAATGTTACGGTGGGATACTTTAAAAATGAAGCAAAAACAAAAGAGGTGTACAAGGTAACATATCAAAGATTCATGCCAGTGTTTATCTTATAGAATCAGAATCATGTTCTGAAGGAAAAATGTCAACATAAGCTTGACTATGCTTTTTTTTTTTTGTGAAAAGGTTGATGAGAGAGGAATGAGGTGGTTTTATACCGGTGATGTAGGACAATTTCACGCTGATGGTTGCCTTGAGATAATTGACCGAAAAAAGGATATAGTCAAGCTTCAACATGGGGAATATGTATCCTTAGGAAAGGTATCGGAATATTATCATAAAATTCTATTTTCCATCACATTTTTTTTTGGGTCTAACATTTTCCTTACAGGTTGAGGCTGTACTTGTCGCGAGCCCCTATGTTGAGAATATAATGCTGCATGCAGATCCATTTCATAGTTACTGTGTAGCCCTTGTAGTGGTGGCGCAACCTGCTCTAAAAGAATTGGCTTCAAAGAAGGGAATAGCGTTTACTGATTTTGCAGAGTTGTGTGAGAAAGAAGAAATAGTAAAAGAACTGCAGGCATCACTTTTGAAGGTATGCCTTTCCGATCATATTTTAACTTCTATATTTGAAAAGGGTGCCAGTGGATGTTTAGCTTATATTTTCTACCCATTTCAATGTTTATGGAAAAATTATAAGAAAAAAAATGGAAAGCAACATTCTAGCAACACTCTTGAAGTCTCCTGTTCAAATAATAAAGCAACTGGGTCATAATATGCTTTTCATGAAATGCGACTGGCAAGGTGTCAAGATGAGATTTTTATAGAGCCTTTATTTGAATTTATACGGCATAAAACGGTTAGGAACAAAGCTTCTGACCAACTTGTAAAGCAACGTGGTAGCTTTAGTTGCATCCATTCTGAGTGTTGCCAAAACTGGGGCCCAACATTTGCCTTGCTCATAAAGCACTTCTGACCATGCTTTTGTTTTGTAAGAACTTCTGCACATCAGATAGAAAACGATAGTCTTTAGATGGTTGTATTATCTAGACTGTGATGCATAATCAATGTTACTCGATGTGGGAGTTTTGAAGTGTGCATAGAAGGTATTCTTAGGAATTTTGTCTTAATGCCTGGCGGATCACTTGGCCTTGCTTGCTAGCTCAAGATTTTACCGCCATAACTCCCTTCTGTGAGCCAGCAAAAGAATTTCAGTCTTTCAATAATGATCCAGATACTGTAGAATGTGCATGCCTGATTTTCTAAAATTATCTTTTCAATGTTATTAAGTTTTCCTGTTTTATTAATTTGCAGGCAGCAAAGGCAGCACGATTGGAGAAGTTTGAGATCCCAGCAAAGATCAAATTGCTTTCTGATCCATGGACACCTGAAACTGGCCTGGTCACTGCAGCTCTCAAGCTTAAGAGAGAGGCCGCTAGGAAGGCCTTCTCCGAAGAACTCTCGAAGTTATATCAATCTTGAGGTTTTATTTAGTGATCGTGCGCAATTTCTGATGAATTGATCACTTGTAATAAGGTCCCATTTCAACCTTTTTCCTTGCTTCATTTTGTCTTACACGTATCCTGTAATAAATTTTCTTATATATTTACTGGTATTACTTGGTAAGAGATCAGAGAACGGTGAACTTTTAAGAGTCTCAAATGGTTGGAGCTCTATCAGGACGGTCAGTTCGATGCCCTCGCCCCCTTTTGTTTCACCGAAACTCAAACAATATCATGCTTGTTTTTTTGAATGAACAGGCCGACGAGTGAATACTGAATATATACAGTGCTACGATCTTGTCACAACTAAGAGAAAAAATAAGAGTTTATTCTTCTACCTGTTTTTTTTCTTTTTTTCTTTCATGTAGTCAATTGCAGTGATGGTAAGAAAAAAAGGGTATAGAACGCTTGGTCTACTATTCTCGTTGAGCTCCATGATTTTGAGACAAAATAATTGAAAGTAGAAAAATAACCCTAGCTCTAGTGAATGCCTCCAGTAAACTAAAACCATATTTCCAAGCTTACAAAATTATAGTACTGACTACTGATAGAATATCCATTTGAAAAACTCTTTAAGCCATACATGTCATGATGAACAGCGAGGTGGGTAGTTGAAATAGGAGAATATGAGCTTTTACACTATAGCCAAGATCAATATTAAGAGGCAAGCCTTGATAGAATTTATAGCAGATTTTTTTATTTAAAGAATGATGTCCATTATAAGCTTGTTTCGATAAATTAGCAGTCGATCCACTTAGGTGAAGCTTAGATCCCTCTACAATCCATATAATTGATCCCATATAGGGAATCATACATCGATGAATCTTTTAATTCTAAAAAAATAGCGTTAAAGTGGTGTTTATGAGTCCCTTCCCTAGGGTATATATTTGAGTATGAGATTAGATTTGAATATTTAGCCACCAACAATGTATTAGAGTATGAAGCTCTCTTAACAGGTTTGGACTTGGAAGAAGCCTTGAAGACTATATATCCATAATGACTCCCAACAAATAGTAAGATAGTATCAAAAGGTTTTTAAAACCAAAATCTTCCATTTTGATGAAGTTCTTATAGAAAGTTTAAGCACAACTCTTTAAGAAAAATAAAAGCATAATAATTTTAATTGATTGCATTTCAAAGTAAAAGAATTACAAGGCAATTTTTTTTGTCTAAACTAGCAAGCTCCAATTCGGTTGAACTCTATTTTGAAGTACAAATTAAAACCTGAAAAACCAAGTATAATTAAGGGGTCAATGAACATTTATTTAACACACTGAATTAATTTAAAGATTATCTGTTCACTAGAGAGGTCCCCCTTGTTGGAAATAAGATCATTCATCTAATAGGACAAGCAATACGGTATTTTCTGGCTGATGGTGTTATTATATTGATGATCTGCCCTAACTGCTATATTAAAGTGCCTTTTCTCCTGCATAAAACATTTATGTTTAGTGGAAAATTCATGTAGGGATATATGGTTTACACATTAGTTCTTGAGCTCTTGTTATATAGGTCACCAAAGTAGGATTCTACTAGCCAACAATCCTAAATAATATTCCAAACTTGGCGAAAAGACTTGATCAATGTCAAAAGTTTGCAGTAGTCTTTAAACAACCTTCTCAAAGTTGATTACCATATCTTTCTCATGACCTTTTTCCAAATAAGGGATGAACATATTGGGTTTTTTCTCATCAACCATAAGGAACGATCCGTTTTCATTTTGGTGGCAATGGATTACTTTATCAAAGAGTTGAAAATAAAAGCTCTGGCAGATATCACCACTAACAAGGTCATCCTTTTTCTTTATGGATTGTTTTAGAATTCTTAAAATCTTGATCACTGACAATAAAACAGTTTGATAATTGAAAGATAAAGGAGCAATGCTGAAGGCTCACATTGACCATTAATTCTCTTTAGTATTTTACCCCTAGAAAAATAGTTAGATTAAACTCACTAACAAGTTATGTTTAATAATCTTATAAAAAAGATAACATACTCCATGTTAGAGAGAGTAAAGATGCTCAATGAGATTTTATAGGCCTATTAGATTATTTAAAACACCCATTAGAGAAAATTCTTTCCTCCTTACCTATGGAATGAAGGCCATGATCTCAGCTAATATTTGGTGCCTAAGTCATTGAGTAGTCCATTGTAACTTAGAATATAATCAACATGCCTTAGGTCCAATCTAGATTTCTTATAAGAATCTTGCTTGTCAGTAGTGGTAAAAAATAAAGCTTATTTGAGCAGAACTGCCTAGTACCATAATTCTAGAGTCAATAATAAAAGATTTAGATTTAGAGAATTCATGCCAATAAAGTTGAAGGCTACAAAAATAAAGAAGAAATGGGTAACCTGGCCCCAATATGAGATGGTTTTTTTTAAAGTTATAAGGTGGTATATGTAAACATTAGCTATCTACAAGATATGAAAAAAGAAGTCTCCGTTACATGTGACACTAACTATTTAAACATATACCATAGTAAAGGATAATAAAATGTAAATTTAATATATATGAATGACTTCTTCAAAATCATTGTTTTTTAGTTTTTTAGATGATGCCTAAAGGCCTCTTATCAATTCTTCAAGGGATTGACATGTTTTTTTTATAGTGTGATTGCACAAGTCTCTAAGGAATGGGTGAACTTGATCTTCTTAATGAAATTGTACAGCATAATTTTGAAAGAAATTGATCAAGGATATCCTAATGTAAATGCATAACTCCTTAAGGAATGAGAGGACTCGATCCTCCTATTGAGATTGTACAACATCATATTGGAAGAGATTGAATAAAGATCTCCCTAATATGATTGCACAAATCTCCAATGAAAGGAAAAAAATGATCTTTTTAGTGTTATTGGACAACATCAAATGGAAAAAATGATCTTTTTGTTCCTCAGCAGTTTGAACCTCAACCCTTAGAGCATCTTAGGATACCCTAAACAATCTTAAGGTCATGCTGCTATTTTAGGTAGTCCACTTCATTATAAACTAGAAAATGTGTTTTTTAGTGGATCCCAGGTAAAGAGCAATATTATTCATATCGTCTTCAAGCTTTGAATATGTTACATTAAGTTTTTTTTTAACTTAGCCTCCACCATACACTTCTTATCCCTTAGCTTTTCAAAGGTAGTTTGGTCTCCAATATGCTTGGAAATAACCTCCATTGTAGCCTTCTCATCCTTTAACCTTTTAAAAGGTAGTCTGATTAGCTTTGTGTTTCATAATAACCTTCATCATCTAGATCCTAGCAATCATCCAATGTCGTTTTAAATGAGTGCACATAAAAAAGTTTGCTAAAAATTATTTTTAGAAATAATAGTCATAAAACTAAAATAGTAAGATAAGATTAGAGATTTCTTACATTGAAGACCATTTATCTATTCATGCTAGAAGATGGTTGTAACTATAATCAAACATCATCAGAATGTCTAAGAGAATGGTCAAAACCCTTTTTAGATGCTTCACCATCTCTAGGCCATTCTTCCTGAGGATATACCTCCTACCAATGATAAAATTTATGGCATATCGTTTCTTCTTAGTCAAGGTAAAGGAGCTTAATTAATGATGAAGTCAACAAAAGCATCATCAAGCCTAAATTATCCAGCCCCTTAGGAAAATATCCTGAATAGAAGTCCTAATAATTGAAGAGTTCTCTACTACTAAGAATAATAATAAGGGCATCAATGGCAAGATGATATAAAAGGTCTATGCAATTGCTGTTACAAGGCCAAACTTCACATGAATGAAGACTTTTTTTAATCTTAAAATAGACAATAATACCCATAATCATTTTAAGAGGTGTTAAATCTGTTAAATCCTTAACCATAGAAGAACGACTTCCCTTAACCTCTATTTCTATAAGAGTAATGACTCCAACCATTGTTTTCTTAGGAATAGAAATCTCATCTATATTGATAGGATCGTGTTCCATTTATACTCCAACTCAATCTCCACTTAAGTTAAGAGATGAAGTTCCCTTCTCGATTTACACAAGCTCTCATTTGTAAACCTATTGAGATTTCCCCTTATCCTTTAAAGGTTAACTCTACACTAAAAACAAATTAGAAATGAAGCCTTCTATGAAAAAAATAAGGGATAAAAAATACATACTTTCTAGAAAGAGGTGGTGATGCCCTTTGTCCATCTTATTTATGTCATACTCATTTGAGGTCAAGGCTAACACAACACATTTTTTATATTTGAAATTAGACAGGCCTATTGTTCATCTTAAAGGGAGGTAGTCTCTAATAGTAGGCACAACCCTAGATTTCTCATACCCTATGTTTATGATTAACCTTCCCATTATATTTTATTATTAGTTACTTTCCTCTCCATTTCTTGATATGTGTAGGCTTACCTTTTAAGGTTCCTTTCATAGATCCAATATCTATTAACAAAGGCAAGAAATTAACACATATCATTGCCATTATTAGTACCATCAACCAAATTGTAACACGTCCTAAACATATTTAAAATAAGCTCAATCCCAATAAGCTTGAAGAATTTGTTAAAGGTAAACAAATTGCATACTTTCTAGAAAGAGGTGGTAATGCCATTTGTTCATCTTATTTATGTCATACTCATTTGAGGTCAGGGCCACCACAACACATTTTTTTTTTCTTATTTGAAATTAGACAGGGCCTATTGTTCACCTTAAAAGGAGGCAGTCTCTAATAGTAGGCACAACCCTAGATTTCTCATACCCTATATTATGATTAATATTTTATTATTAGTCACTTTCCTCTCCATTTCTTGACATGTGTAGGCTTACCCTTTAAAGTCCCTTTCATAGATCCAATATCTATTAACAAAGGCAAGAAATTAAAACATATCATTGCCATTATTAGTATCATCAACCAAATGATAACATGTCTTAAATATATTTAAAATAGGCTCAATCCCAATAAGCTTGAGGAATTTGTTAAAGTTAAACAAAATTACTCATCTATTGAGTTGCAGTTGGCCTAGACTCAACATATAATACTAAAAACCTCCTATCATAAACCAATGTTTCATGGGAAAACTAAACACTTCAACATCAAACTTTATTTTTTACATGAGGTGTAGAAAAATAGTAGTGTTAAACTAATATATTACAAGTCTAATGATCAATTGACAGATCTATTTACTAAACCACTTCCAGTAAACAAATTTGAGTTTCTAACATGAATGATAGGAGTTTGCAGCCCTTAAAGCGAGGAGGAGTGTTGACATTAGCTTCAAGTTGCTGTCAAGTATTATATTTTATTGTTATGTTTTTCTCTTCTACAATAAAGAGTTGATTTAGTCTCATGGAGTTTGCTAGGTTATTAGCTGATCATGGCATAATATGTTGCTAAAAGTTATCAATTTAGTTTTAAGATCTAATCTAATAGACCCTTATCCCTTATCCCTTATTATATTTTTTATTAAGAACTTGAACTCAATATGCAATCGATCCTTCATTTGATTCAATAAAATAATAACATATAGTTATTGGTGTAATTATTCTTTTGTCTTTTTTCTTCTCCTAAACACTAAAACATTCAAAACACTTTCAATTGGTCCTTGGATGAAGTTGTATCACAACTCATACATACATATCAGGGAAATATTTTTTAAGTATCCCTAGTTGGAGGCCAATGTGAGTTGGCTAATATTTTTTTTTTTTTATCTCTAGAGGCAATTTAGCCTTATAATATCCTAATAGCCTTAAAGTGTGTATCTTTTTTAAAATCTTAAGGAAACCTCTTTCCCCCTCTAAGTTCCTTACATGCAATATAGGAAAGACTTCTCTAATATTGAGAACTACCTCTCCCTTTTAGAGGTCAATGCTAAAGTTCTATCCCGTCAAGTTTTAAGACCTAATATAATAGATCCTTATCCCTTATTGCTTATTCTATTTTTTTTTATTAGGAACTTGAACTCACCACTAGAAGAAGTAAAATCCTTAGTTTTAGGATTAGATCTAACTCTTCTAGAGTTCATTTTTTATAATAAAAAGGAAAAAGCTTTTTTTAGGGTAAGGGATATCTAAAATACTAATTTATTAACAAACATAGTAAATCTCACTCAAAGGCTTCTTCAATAATTTGTTTTTATAAGGAAATTATAAGGAATAAAAGAAAAAAAATAGAAGAAAGAACGTTTAGAGTTATAAAAGAAATAATAGTTCATGGATCTGACAACCTACTAGATTCAACATCCTTTGATTTAGCTATGCATTGATCCAAAATACATATATGTTTGACAAGCTGCTAGACTTAACATCCTTGGGGTTCAGCTATGCGTTGAGCCCAAGTACACATGAGTTTGTTGATCTGCCAAACTCAACATCCTTATATTCAGTTACACACTAAATATAAGTACATGTAGGTCTAATAATTACTAGACCTAATATCTTTGGGTTCAACTACACAATGAACCCAAATATATTTAAGTTTGACAAGCTATCAAGCCCAATGCCATTGAGTTCAACTATGCTTTGAGCCTAAACAAATGAGTATGACAAACAACCAGATCCAACATCCTTTAATTCTACACATTGGGTCCAAAGACATATTAGTCTGGCCACTGTTATATAACTTAATTGGCCCATGAGACTTTATTTGTTTATTCTTATGACTTTTAATATAAGATGTTATTGTCAATAATACTCATTTCTTTACACCTCTAGGTATATAAAAATCTTTTAAGGACCTACCATATTCAATCACTATAAATATAGTGAAAGGGATATTTACCTCTCATTATTGTTGTGTAAGAGATATTTACGTCTCATTAATGCTATTTGGTGGAAATGCCTCTCCAACCACTCCACACAAGCAAAAATGACAGTTTAGAGGGTTTAAATATATCATGAATTACCTAGGTAAAAGATTCACAATTTAAATTCTTGTAAGTATTTGTAATTTAATTCTCATAACATTAATTTATCATACAAAAACAAGAACTAATACTCTTATTCTTAGAATTTAAAGCTTATTCTTTTATTTATTACAATATCTTACTAAAAACCACTAATTCTATCATTAGAGAATTCTTAAAGCCTACAAAAAAGACTTGTTTTGTAGATGTTCGATCTTCTTACACCAACCAATCATCTACCTCATGTGCACTATAAAAAAGAATATTGATGTAAATGTGTAATACAGGATAAACACTCAAAAACTTGATTTATAATCTTATTAGATTTTAGAATTTCATGGAAAAAAACAAGCAAGAGGAAAATCTCTAGAGCGGACAAGTTCCCGTCAATTAGTAGTAGAATTTTTAATCAAAGCACCTGACGTCTTCTCCAGTGCCCTACTTATACTGTAGTTCCCAAAATTAAATGGGAGTTGCTAAATTTGACTTCACCGTTCTTCCATAGACCCATTCCACCATCCAATCTCTTCTAGGTGTCTGACTGATTAAAATCACTAGCCACCATATATAGTCAAGTTGACATTTTTCTTCAGCGGTGGAATAAAGTGGAAGCGAGCCCAGCATAGCGAGTTCCACGAAAGTTCCAAACTTGACTGGTTCTAATATTTATTGGTGTGATATCTACAGTAGTTCATCGAATTCTTTATTAGAATGTAATTAAGCCCTCAATTAATTAATTTTAAATTTCACTCCACCGTCCATACATACATACATACATACATACATATATATACATACATATATATACATATAGCTTATACAAGCAAACAAGCACGCGTCCTAACCTCTCCATCCCCCCCCCTCTCTCTCCACAGTATTTTGCTCTCTCCTCCACTGCATCCTCTTTATCACCACACCATGAATGCCTACAGATCAGAAGACAGCTCATGCTGTTATTTCCATCCCAAAGAGGTTTTTGTTGGGATTTGTCCACTATGCTTGAGTGAGAGGCTCCTCATATTGGCGGCAAATCAAGGCAACCGTTCTTCAGCTAGAGCAGCTCATAGAAATGAAGGCACAGCACACAAAAAGCCACCCATCAATCTTCCAAAGATTTTTGCTTTTGGTTCCTTGCTAAGTCGTCTTGAATTTCGGAACTGGAATTCTAATAACACTGATCACGATGCTAAATCCACCAGTCAAGAAGGTATAATTTTTGCTGCTAATGTTTTCTGCAGTTGTTTGGCATTATTATTATTATGCTAAATCCCAGTTCTTTCCTGTTCTTGAACTCCTTCCAGCTTGAGGGAAACTGAAACATGCCTTGTTTTTTTTTTTTTTTTTGTTTTTTGCTTTATTTGCAAAATTATTGTTTGTGCCGTGGCAAAAGGTATAGGCAGTCAAAGTAAATACACCATCTTCAGTCCTCGCTTAACAGATTGGCAGAGGAGATTTAGAAACTTGTTAATTAATATTAGTATCAATGTGTTTCATTAATTTGCTACTGTAAATTAAGTACGTAAGAAGATAATAGGAAAGAACCTGTAATTCATGAAACTATATAGCCCACATTATTGATGAAAATACTAGCCCGCAATGTTATTGCAGGACAAGAGTTCATGAAAAGATAAATTTCGAGGGACCCCTTGGGATGTCATTTCATTTCGTGCAGATAATGTTTTCTATGGTTAATACTTTGCATGATTATCCACTTATTTGTATTTAAAAACTACTGATGCAATTATAAAGCAACAAGCATCAATGTGACTTTTTTCGTGTCTTTTGATCCTCTGATCTCTCTTTGCAACTCATTATCTCAATTTAATTTAATAAGCTTTTGCAGACTCCTTTATATCAATCAAGTTCGAAGACAATGGTGCTGCCTCATGGGAAAAGGGCACAGTTTCTAAGGTCTTCATCGATCCTTGCAGCAATCCATGGAATCAAAATCTCAACAAGGAAGCCAAACAAGACAGAGACATCACGGAGACCACGAGTGTGATAGAGCAGGCAAAACCTCATGCCTCTCTGAGGTGGAGAAGAGGGATTGGTCACATGTTCCAGCTAATCAGATGGAAGAGGTCCAACAAAGGACACATGTGCCATGTCGGCACCAAGGTGGAGGGAGTCAAGGTGAGGACGAGCTGGATAAGGAGTCTGACAAAGAGAAGAACCAAAGAATAAAGAGAATTCTACAGAAAGGAACACCTGCCTTTTCCACCGCACCATTACTTTCTGTGGTTTGAGCTTCATTCTGGACTGTAAAGCTCTATATTATTGAGATGGCATAGTCAAAATAGCTTTATCATCACTTGAGATTCGTGGGGTTCTTTATTTTCTCTCTCTTTTTTTCCTTTTCATATTCATAAACAGTACAGACTGTAAAAGATTTGGTGCAGTGTGCTTTTGCTTCACAATTTGCGTAGATAATATTGAACATACCCTACAGAGAGAAGTATTTGTAAATATTTCCTTGCCCATGCGAGTTAAAACTGCTTGACCTTATTCATAAACTACTTGTCTTGTAGCTGTCTAGGTTGGAACATAAATGTTTGGTTCCTTGGACGTTATATATATCTCGTGTTCCTGATTTATGATATTGTAAGGAGCTGTATCAAATCCTTGTGTATAGATTTTTTGTTTTTCATGAATTAAGAAGAAATTAAGTTCATCATCAACCTCATGTTTCCCTCCCCACATGGGAGTCATTTTGCAAGCGCAGATTTAAGAAGGCCACGTACGGGGCTTGATTTGTTGTTCATTAGGGCCCTTCGCTAGGGCATGTTCTGTCCCAGTTTCTACCTAATCAGCAGGACCATTCCTTCACAGGACCATGAGAAAAGCTTCGTATGAAGTGGGAGAAAAAGACAAGGCATCATCAATCTTCACCCGACTCCAGCAACAACAATACAAGAAGAAGATGGCATGTGGATCCATCTGTTGCGTAGGAAAATATTGATTGGATGTATATATTCCTTTATTCCCACGGCACTGTATGATGGCAACTTCAGCTGTTTACTTTCCAATCGAGTTACAGGACTTAAGGTATGTGGGGGAGTATGGTGGGGAGAGTTTTTTTTTCCTTTTTTTTTTTTTTTTTTTAATATACAGCCTATTTAATGGACAAAACACCATCAAAAACAAGATTTTACATGTTCTTAAATATTTTTTTTACTTCATAAGTCTTCCACTCCACCATCATTCATGAACGCGGTGGTCAGAAACATCAAAGGGTAACGATTTTAGTTTCTTTACTTGTATGATGAAGGGCTTTGTGTGCAATCTTAAAGTCAAACAACTTTTCCATCGGGGACACACTTTCACATTGTTTTGTCACACCTCATAGAGAGTGAAACTCCTGTCCACATATCCAAAGCATTTTATTTTTAATAATATCATGAGAGACTTTACATACCTAATTGGTAGGCCTCTGCCCATAACTCACTCACCCCCTCTCCCTCTTCATATCTGCCCAAACGGGATCCCATACATTCTGATATGCTCCTGGTTATCTCTTCGGGCTCAATCATCGTGTCCTTTTTATTTTCACTCACTTGGTTGGATCGATGCGAAATCATGAATACGCTTTTTCTAGGTAGATAACTCGGACCATTAAATCAACAACATTGTGCTTGCATCTCAAGACAGTAATGATTTGTTTTAGGAAAAGTTTATCAATCTCGATGTTGTAACGATACATCTTCTATAAAAAAAAAGCTCATTGAGAGATACATGAACCATATATTCCTCATGAAACCATGGTAGATAAGATGATTCAATTAACTTCTAATTCTAAAAACATGCATAAAATTATAAATTATAATAATGATCGTTATGAGAATATATTTATGAATACGATGAGAATAAATTAAGGTTATGTTAGTTAATGTCCAATCATAGATGAATTTTTTTTAATACATATATGACCAATTTTGTTTTATATTTTGGCAAGACTTTGATAAACCATTATGTGATGGATGCAAAAATTAGTTGTGAATCGAATCAGGCTTCTTATAATATAATTATTGAGTGAACGGAAAATATTTTACTTAAAATGAATAGACTAAAAGAGAACTTTTATGCTGCTAAATTCATAATAAAACCCCCTCCGGCCAAGGACATCAACAAATTGACATGTTTCTAAGTTCTTACATGTTGTATTATCTTAAAAATAAAAAGTTGACTGTGTGCAAAACATGTGGACATGTTTGTTATAAACCTAAAACTGGAAAGGAAAAGAGTTTTACCACACATAAAAAACTAAATACTTTCTAATCACACATATTTTGCAAAGGTTATCCATGTCACTAACACCTATAAAGCATATGACATCATTCACATGATACAGTGGATGAAACCATTTCAATGGTGAAACATGAAAATATTTTAATAGAGTGCATTCTTAGTTTTTAGTGGAATGAAGGAATATGCATCTTCAGTTATATATAAACTGACTTAATCTACTCAGGTCATTTATTGCTCCCTATTCTTGTTAGTTGGTGATACTTACAACTGACAAACTTGTCATAAAAATGTGTATAGGTTGAAGTTCATATTCTTATCTATAGTCATACCTACTGCTAATAGTCTAGGTCAAAACAAACCATTCCATAAGCAGGAAAATCATTAAAAGTCCACATGATTAAATTTAGCCTTAGATGTGGACTCTTAATGATTTTCTTGCTTATGGAATGGTTTCTCGTTTGAGCGTACATGAAAAACTAACATGTCTATACTATATGAAAATAAACAAGGCCTTTACAATAACAAATAGTGGTAAAATATTTTTGTATCAACATTAACAATTCTTGCTAATGGATCACAAATAAAAAAAATAACATAAAATTATTCTTTGTTGGTATGATGAAATATAAAAATAAAATAAGTAAACAAAAATAGCACATGTGTTAACTTTTTTAACTTGTAACGTGGATTCTGTGTTATTAGACCAAAAGCACTGTATTTGAAAAAAATAATAAACCTCAATCTCTAACCAATTAAATGTTAAAAAATAAAATTAAAAAGCAATTCATTATACAAAAGGAGCCAAAAAAAATACCAATTAAAAAAAACATAAAGGTATTCTTTGTTGGTATATTTAAAATAGATGTTGCATCGCCACTACCACTACCATTAGATGAAGAATTGTATGACATGGTGTGTGAGTACAATGACATTATGTTTGGTTTTCAATCTAATAAGTAGTTGTTTGATCCATTTAAGATCAAAATTTTTATTCCCTGCATCTAGTGTACTTCGGACATGTTTGAAAATATGATAAAAGTTATTTTTTCAAAGTTTTTTTTTGTTTGTAAATGTATTAAAGTAATACTTCTTGTTATTTAAAAAAAATATTTTTGATATTAATATATTAAAACGATCTAAAAACATTACAAACAATAATTTTAAAAAATATAAATAATTTAACAAAATACTCCCAACGCCCCCCCCCCCCCCCCCCCCCCCCCGGTGTCCATGATGATGCAATGAAGTGGTCCCTTGAGACATGAACTTCACCTTAATTACTTACTAGAGCGTGTAGACGGAGAATCAAAAACTCTAAATGCTGAAACCATGGCCACCATAAAAGAGACAGTGTCTGGGAAAACAGTAAACTGGATAAGAACTTGGTTGATTGCGTTTCGAGTGAGTTGAAACACATCCCATCGACTGTGCTAGCATATGATGAACTCAAGTGTTTGTTTGACTATCCACTCCATTTTCCTTAGCATCTATTTTTGGAAAAGAAAAAGCTTCCCTCTTCATCTATTCTATTACTCCAGAAAAACAATGAAAGAAAAGGTGCTGCTGCTACACAAGCCATGAAGTTTTCCATAGCCAGCTAGCTCGGCCAGCGTTCTTGATCAAGAAAACAGTGCTTCTGAAATGGACAGCACACAGCCAGCATCTGCACCGAAACAATCATCACGACAAAAATGTTAGATACTGTCTCCATGAACATGCATCCATGGACCCAGGAGCTCTTTTTCAGCGAACGATCGCTTAAAATCCATGGTGGTGGTGGTGGGCCACTGGTAATCTCAAAGTGAAGAAAACATGTGCATGGTAACAAAGCATGTATTATTCTGGATCGTTGATGAATCTTGGTCTCGGGAAATTTTATCAAAGAGGAGAATTATCTATCCGTCCGAGTGGCCATGATTTGCAATCAGGCTTTTATCTTCTAGTTGGATTTTGTGTTAGGTGGGACGTCAACAACTTGGATTGAATTTTTTGTTGTTGCAAGTACTGAGGAGAGATATTTTAAACCCTCGTTGAGGGGGCACAAAGGCCCGTGAATACGAAGGAAGTGACCAAGGTAGGTCTACAAAAAAACAAAGTTAAAAAAACTGTATTTTATACACATTTTATTATTTCTTTGAGAATAGTAGTTATCATTCTATTATTTTCAAAAAAACATTAATGATCTTGATGTTGGGATACTTTTTATATATATATTTTATTTGTCATTTACCACATCAAGATATAATTATCTTTAAAAAAATTTAAATATAGTAGTCAATTACACTTGAAAACAAAAATCTTTATATTGCTATCTAGGAGTTTAATAATTGTTTTTGTTAACCATAATAAAATAACTCAATTATCTTTTTCTTAAAAATAAGTTACATTATTTGTTTAGTGGATTACTTGAGTTGACTCGTCTGTTATTACCTAAATTACAAGTTTGTCATTTTAACCTAGGTTGACTTGGGCTTATTTTTTGTCATTTTTTAAACCAACTTAATCCTTTCATGTTTAATAATTGGATAAGAATTGAGCTACATCATTTTTCTGTTATGAAATGATTTTTCAAAGTTATCGTGATCACTTTTTTAAAAATAAATTTGGTATATTTACTGTTGTTGCCTATTTTTGTATCATCTAATTAGAATAAAACTATCTTATTTGATCTAGTAATGTCTATAATCTGAATCATACATTTTGTTTTTGTTTTTTAAAACATGTTTGCGATACCTAGACATTATTTTTTTTGAAAAAAATAATTTAGTCTCGTGACATAGCACAAACACATACCTAATAAAAACTAAACCTAATATGCCTTACAAATAGGGCAAAATTCACACCTTTTAGATTCTTGGTTCATCTTGTATGCCTAACCAACTAATTTTAGATATAAAGATACAATTTTGCATTTTAATATAAACTTATGACAAAATACACACATATATAACCATATCATTAAGTACACTATTTAAAATTTTTGATCTAACTTCTAATCATTAATTTCAATTATTTCTTTAATGGAAATAATGAAATCATAAAAATTTCATATATGATTTGTGCTTTCCATGGATACTTTTTGGATAAGGTATCCAAACTTGATCATTTCATGTTTCCTAGTTAAAACAAGTTGTCTATAAGGATAAATGACCATTCATTGCTTAATTTAGTAAAATATAGAAGAGAGAAAAAATATATCAACGAGAATAAGAATGTCAGAAATTGTATTTTGTGATGGTCATGCATTATGTTGTTTTGTGATCTTCTTGACATTGTGTATTATCACCTGATGACTTAAGGTATTTATAAAACTTGGTCATTTAAAATTACGTTGTGTAGCATGAAGTTGAAGACACCATATAAAGTAATAATAGAGAATAATTATCTATAGCCATGTAGGCACCATACTATATGGTTAGGCACCATGATACTAGTGGGAAAGGTTGGTGTCTGTGGATGATTGACATAAAGGTTAGCATCGTATCGATAAAATTGTGCCATACTTACCATAAATGGTAGTTATTGGATATAAAAATAGGAGTCATACTAATGTTTTAGAAATCATAACATTATATTGTCGAGTGTGCCAATGTTAGCCTTATTGACAATTTATATAGGATTAGTCAAGGCTTATATATGGTTTGTTGTTAGGGGCTATAAATTAGCGAACACGATTGTCCATTTAGGCTTGGCCTATCAATTTTCCCACCAGCCTTTAAAATTACATGCAATTTAAATGAATAATAAATTTCTTCTCGTCAAATTATAGGGCATATTACGAAGAGTGTTTTGTGACTATAAAGACTTTATAATAGTAAGAATTGTGCCAATGGAAATGGAGGACCATTGGAGAAATTATCATTATGTATATTTAGGGAGCTATCTAGAGGTAATTTTTTTATTAGAGATATGAATATTTTGTATGAACATTTCATTTGGAGATAGGGATATTTCATTGGAAATATAAAGATCTTGTATAGAGATTTAATCTAAAGATATAAAAATTTCATTAGAGACATAAAGATCTTATAAGGATATTAAGTTTTTTGAGATATAAAGATAATCAATATCATGGATATGAACATACATAAACTACTTACAAAGACAATATTTATTTTTCATTGAAAAGCTTAAAATATTCTCTTATCTAAGTGATATATAATCCCTGCAAACTATTTGATGTTAGGCAATGCATTATGGGATATACCAATAATTTGTTTTGTTCAGGTTGCATTTCCTTTCTTACAAACTATTGAAAGTAACCCATGATGATCAATCTTTCTACCTCTTTTTATAACGAATATGAGTCCTTGATGTTATGCCTATTATCATGATGATAAAAACAAAATTTATTAGTCACTGTAAAAAAAGATTGCACAAATTATTTTTTCTTAATGAAAACCAATACCTTAGTAAGAGTGGTGGTTAAAGATGTGGTCATGATCTTAAGAAACATCAGACAATCATGAATAAGTCATTTTGTGTTCATTATATATGCCTTAGGGTTGCTTGAAGATTTATGACTTTTAAAGATTTTGCTTTAATTATTAGAAATAAAGTTGTTGTTTGATCACACTCATTTATTCTACTAGAATATAATTTTTCATTTCTTGTTTCACTTTGAAAAAAGTTCGGTATAGAAAAGTGTGCATATATTCCTATAAATAATCCTTGTAAACCTCACTCATGAAGGTTTTAGTGAAAATCAGTTCTATTAGACCTTTCATATTGAAAATTTCTTTATTAATCTTTGAAGATATGATTTAGTGCTCCAATCTTCTTATTATGTGATGGAGAAGAGCTTAAATATACTTTTCGTTGTTGATATGCTTGTGATGAGGCGGGAGATGAGTTTGGTGCTAAGATTGTAAAAGTCAAGGATGAAACCAGACTTCACGCTATGTTATCATGCTTTAGCAAATCTATAAATTGTTGTTGAAAAGACTTTACACAGTATTTCTATTTTATGCTACAAATTCCAAGTTGTTTTGTACATTCTTTTATTTTTAGGTCTATAAATTCATTGTAGTTTGATTTTTCTTTCATGGATATGGAATATTTAGAGAGACAAATATGAAACTCTCTATGTTTAAATGGAGAAATGGAGGTACTCCCACTTAAAGGATGAAATTTTATTTCTTATAACCTTGTATTATTATTAATATCATCTTAGGTAGCCACTCATTTTGATTTGACTTGTTGAAGATCTCGTTAGAGGTCAGACATTTAGATAAATTGTGGTTTTTAATAACCCGAAGATTTGAGAGACCATGCTATGAACACACAATCCTCTTGGAATGAAATGACTATAAGTTTACCGAAATATGCTGTCAGGAGTTTATTCCATCCTGTCAGAAAAACACAAATGTAAAATGAAAATAATTCATAAATCTCATATTTTTATAACAGAGAATAGTAGAATTCATAGCATATTGAATAATCCATCCCTTATATATTGAGATTGATCGACTTTATTACATGATAATGAACTATAGTTCATCTGCTATTAATATCTTCTATCAGTACGTACCTATAAATTAACCTCAAGTCCTGTGACAAGCCAAATTCAAAGGAATAGGAGGATCAGAAAAGGCTCCTGTAGATATTTGCTCAAAAACAAATTTGTTGGCGGCCTCGGTGTAATGAACTCCATCCCAGACGACTCGTACGGAGGGATCATCACATGAGCTGCCTCCATTGCCATAGCATGCTACAAGTGGAAGCTCAAATCCTACAAAATGAAACGAAACCACGTCAAATATGAATTAATTAAACAAGTTTGTGCGCGTGAACACATAGTATTTTGTCAACAGTAATGTTTTAAATAAATATGAGTAAAATATAGCTAGGGTTTTACATACCATGTTTCTGGGGCTCACTGAATAAAGAATACTTCACAGAATAGACATCTACATATGTGAATGCTGCTGAAGGAAAATCCTTCCTGAGCTGAAGAACAGTCTCTTTCAACTCATGATTAAAGTATTGAGCTACTTCATTGTAGGACTTGGCGCAACCAGCACTGTCTATTTCAGCATAAGGGAAATTGGCTAAAATATAACCAAGACAACCAATCGGTCCTGTATTGTGAATCCAGAATGATCTTGCTCCCGAATCGTATATGCTCTGCATCAAAGTGACTCTGATTTTTCAGGTGCATATAATATTTCTACGCGACAAAATGATTGGAAAAGGG
Source organism: Salix purpurea (assembly GCA_027405865.1). Lineage (NCBI taxonomy): Eukaryota > Viridiplantae > Streptophyta > Magnoliopsida > Malpighiales > Salicaceae > Salix > Salix purpurea. Next base: position 16,073,985 of record JAOWLH010000011.1, read on the forward strand.
GTGCAAACGGTTAAATCATATTCTGGTTTCATTTAATAGCTTAAATTTTTAGATGAGTTCTTAGCATAAATATAGAGCTATAAATTATGATCAAGAAAAGTAAACTTTGAAATTGAGTTCTACGTGCATGCTAACTCTCAGAATAACAGATGCGGGGGAGGAAAAGGGAATAGAAAATTGTTACCGTAACGTTTGTCAAGAATGTATTGACAATGTCAGGAACAGATGCATTCACTTCCTCAACAGCCTTATTTCCGAAAAACCCAGCTCCAAGATCATTCTGACCGATATCGAATGTGTATAAGGCTTTCTGGAAATATTCTTCCATGGGCATCAATTGGGCAAATACTCCTCCTACAAATAGACCAGGGCTTAACGAGAAAGTCGATTTATAGCCAACTATATCTTAATTACTTGAACAAAATCAGGATTCCAGATAGGAAGATTAATTAAGTAATGCTCACCTTGTTTCCTGATCAACTGTGATCTGGCCTTTAACTGCACGAGTTGATTATATTGCACTTGAAGGTTGAATGGACTGAATCCACTAATGGCCGGTATAATCGTTGTTGGTAATGTGATGGTGGATGATGCTGTAGCAAAATTTGCTCCGACAGTGAAGTTGGTCCCCAGAGAGTCGAGGTAAGCACTAAGAAATGAGAGATTAAAACTCTTTGCTGACACATCACAATATATATGTAGATTTAATTGTCAGTAAAACATATCAAAATGATTTTTTAATATAATATCAGAGTTTTATAGACGAAACAATTACAAGTTAAAATTATTTTTGACATCAACACATGAAAATGATCTAAACACATATATTTTTTGAAAATTTAAAATAAAAAATAAAAACAAAAAACTTTTCAATTTTTTTTCAAAAACGTTTTTAAGACACAGTGCCAAGCAATCACTTAGTAAAAAGATTTAGTGATCCCTAGCATTACCCAAAATAAAATGCTTGTAACCTAACTTGTATGACATGGGGATGTGCATTAACAAATCCAAGACCAAGAAGAAATCTGTAAACGTTAAATGAATTTTCTATTATAATATTTAATTTTATTATTGAATCATTAATCACTATATTTTACAGGTTGGATTCTACAATCAAGGTTATTTTCATGTTCAAATTTGCTTAAAAGGTTTTAGAATTTTTTTTCCTAGTTATTATTATTATTTTTACTTTTATTGTTATTTTAGGATTCTTTTTTCTTTTCAACTTATGTCAATTTAGCACCAATTTACAAGTTGTTTTTTATAATAATTCTAAAAATTATTGATTATATTAAACAAAATTTCTCTACATTTACAACTATAACCTTGAAAAATTCTTCTTCTTTTTGGGCAATATGCTACGTGATGAAGTACAACCTCCACGATCATTGATGAATATTACACTACCAAGTTTCAAATTACAGTATTTTGTAAATGGTAGTTGGGACTGTCCGGGAAAATTAAGTGTTCAGCACTATATATCAGAAAGAAAAATAATTTATAAACAAATTGTTAGTATTAAATTTCATGTACATTAATGTGAAACTTGTAAGTGGTAAAGTGATTCTCATAAATTTTAAATAATTAAATTCTATAAAAAAGAGAAATAATCACCAGTCAACTAAACTCCATCAAAATCAAGGTTGTCAAAATCACGATTTTGACATGAATCGGAAAGCCATTCTGAAACTCGGATCGTAAGATCGGATCGTAAAATCGTACCTGAATTTTTCCGTATAAAAATCGTAAAATCACAGCTAAAATCGTGGAGGTAGAAAAATCGTAAGTAAAATATTTCTGAATATAATATAGCATAATTATGGCCATAAAACTTCATTAGTTAAGATTCATGCATGATTCAAAATAATTGAAAAAAACATTACAAAACAATTATGTCCATAGAATTTCATTAGGTAAAAATTAACAAACTAAAAATAAATATTTTGTTGATGTGATATATAAATTACAATTAGTCTCATGACTGTCATTTTTCTTGTTATTTTTAATACATTCATCAAAAACATTATTATTGAAAGGATTACCAGTACTAATACTGATATCAACATCGATATTGCTAGTACTAGCTCCAACTCCAACAAATTATTTTGACATCAGGACATGAAAATAATTTAAAAACATCAAAAAAATTAAATAGTGTATATATGACTTTTTTGTTGATGTGTTCTCCAATGATAAAAACTATTTTGGAGAACCATTTTTTTATTTTATTTTAAATAAAGTTCAATTATTTTATATATAGTTTAATTATACAATTAATTATATAATTAATAGGAGTAAGTTATATAATTAAATAATTAATTTTGAAAAACCCTCCAACAATAATTATATTTAAATTAAAAAAATGAATTTAAATATAATTAAAAGACCCACAATATTTGAGATTTGAAATTTAAACTACTTATTTTATGTTTTTCAAGTAATTGTATATTTTTCTTATGATTGTTGTATTTGAAATTAATTAATGTTATTTATTATCTTAAATTAATAGAATTATTTTAAAATTATTTTTTATGCTAACTATTTTTTATGCTAATTATTATTATTATTATTATTATTTTAAGAAAGTAGAAACTTGAAACCACCTTTTTTTAATTTTATTATTATTATAAGTATAAAAGGGCCACTCCCCATTAACTAACCCTAATTGTCTTCTCTCACGCCGCCGCCCACCCTCTTGTTCTTTACTCTCTTCCTCCTCATCCTCTTCAATGACTATGAAAAAGAAAGATTGAAACTTGAAAGTTGAAGAGCGAAGTGAAGGCCGAACACGGAAGAGAAGAGAGGATTTTGATTTGAGAATTGAGATGCAAATGAAATATGTAAATGAAAGAAACGAAAAATTGAAAACGAAAGCTCAAAGCCCCGACTAAATACCTTGAACTTGTAGAATCGGACCGATTCGGTCCGTTTTTACGAGTCAACCCGATTTTGACCGTGTTTGACCGGTTTCGATTTTTCTTTCCGAATCAACCATTTTTATTGAGTTGACTTGCAAAATCGTATGATTTTGCGAGTCAACTCGCGTTTTTAATAACCTTGATCAAAATCTTCAAAACTATATAAATAAAATAAGACTTTATATATACACACACACAGCCTAGAATTAATTTTATCTGCATAAAAGTCTCTTTGAAATGCAGATATGATTAATTGTAAGCTGTAATAACTTTTTCCTTGTCCTTCAGTATGGTGCTGTCTTATTCAGTGTCGTTTCTCATTAGATTTGTCAATGTTTATTCACATGGCCTCTAATAACTTATTTATTCTAAGGTGGAACTAAAGGTGCGAAACTTACCGACGAAATCTATAATCAGTCTTCCATCGGAGAACCTCCCCGCCGGCATGTGAAAGAAAGTTTCTCCATAGGGAGAATTAAGAGGAGGGAAGGCAGCAACGAGACCTCCGGTATCAGAATTTGAGTCACCAAAGTTAAAGATAGCTGGGAACTCACAACTTTTCAAAGCAAATATTGGCGGGTTCAAGATAGTAAAAAAAGCGAAAAAAACAAGGCAAAAAGAAGAGAGATTTGTCATGGATAAGCTAGTGGTAGAGACGAACTGCGTAAGGAATTTTGAGACGAGAACTAGCGGGAGAGGGGATTATATGATGCCACCATATGCGGTCACGTAGGACTTTTCAAGCCTGGCTTTATGGTCTATGGTCAATACCAACATGGACATCATGTCTGTCAGCACGACATATCAATGATGTGTGTAGTAAGAATATTAATTCCTGCACCGACGCTATGATCTTGCTGAGAATTTACGCTTGTAAATTACCCATTTTTAGATAATTTTAGCTGAAATAGTTGAAATGAAACAGGAATGACTAAGAGCATTGAACAATTTGACAGAAAACTTGAAGTTTTCTTGTCGTACACGGTATCGACGAGTAACCTTTTCTTGCCAAGACTTTTGTTTCTTTAACCCAAAATCTACGCCCATGGATAAATGGATTGCCTTCTAGTTAGGGGTGCCAAGACTTTTCTTTCTTTAACCTAAAATCTACGCACATGGATAAATGGATTGCCTTCTAGTTAGGGGTGAGTTTCGGTTCGGTTTTTATTAAAAAAAGTAACCAAACCGAAAATTATATTTAAAAAAAAAAACCGAAACAGAACCGAACCTATTAAAAGCCGACCATTTTCGGTTCGGTTCGGTTTTTATGATTAAAAAACTGGAAAAACCAAATTTGGTTTATGGGCCATCTGATGGGCTTTTATTGGGCTTACAATTAATATTAAGAAAAACTGCTTCCCAGAGTATTTTAAATTGTTTTTGCCATTAAATATTAGTGTTGATATTGTGTTTAATTTTTTTTTTTGCCTTTCTAATACTATTATGTTGATGTTGTTTTGTTTAATTGAGTATGAGTAGCAATAATTTAAATTACACACTTAAATAAATTAAAAATTACAGTACAACATATTACCTTCAAAGGGCTTCAAAGACTTTCAAATATACAACAAACAATATTAACATAAAAAACTTCGGTTTCGAACAACTAATTATCATTTATCACCGTTGGTAGAGGTAACTTTCCATATGTAAATACCAAATAAAATTGATCAGTTATATGAAAAAAATTCTCTACACACATATCAGCTACAAAATCCCAACAACAACAAAGAGATACATACCATGGTTCCCAATAACACTTCTGACTTTTGCAATACCGTGAGAGTCATGCAGAATGACACTAATCTAAGATGGAGTTAAACCTTTCTTCGCAAGATCTGGTTTCAGTAACTTTACTTATTAGTGGAGAGGTAAATTATTTCTGATTTGGATAATGGAGAAGTAAAAATATATGAAGCTGCAGAAGAGATGACGTAACATACCTTTTGTAAACAACAACGTGATAATCTCTGGTTTTCTACAATAACTCTTGGCTCAATCGGCTGTCTCAAATCAATGGTTGTAACAGAAAATGGAGTGCAAAATCACAAAGCTTGTCTTTGTGACGACTGAAGAGTAGAAACAAGAGAGGTGTGTTGAATCGTAGAGGGAGGGGATGAATGATAGAGATTGTGCTTCTTGATTTACTTGATAAAGATTTTTTTTTTGTAAGCAAAGGGGAGGTAACAGAGGAGAGGAGGGGGCAACTAGGGTTAGGAAAGAAAAAATATGAAAGTTCCTTTTCTATTTATAGTAGGGCGGGTAGGGTTAGGTTGCTTTTATATTTATAGTGGGGCGGGTAGTTTATAACTTTATATTGAAATGGTTCGGTTCCAATCGGTTTATTCGGTTTGTTTTTTACAAAACCAAAACCGAACCAAATAGAACCGGAAATTTGTTAGGGTTTTATAATCGGTTTGATCAGTTTTTTTTATCGGTTCAGTTTTTTCTGGTTTTCTTATTTTAATCGGTTGGTCGGTTTTTTTGCTCACCCCTACTTCTAGTAATGTAGTAATGTCGTTGAGGCTGATTTTGTTTCTCAGTCATGTCTCAGTCATGTCTATTTCTTACCTGGACATCAATTTTTATGAAAAAAATAATTTAGTCTCGCGACATAGCACAAACACATACCTAATAAAAACTAAACCTAATATTCCTTACAAATAGGCCAAAATTCATACCTTTTAGTTTCTTGGTTCATCTTGTATGCCAGGAAATATGTCAGGAGTTGTATTCCATCCACTCGCAAAAACACAAAAGTAATATGAAAATAATTCATAAATCTCATATTTTTATGGCAGAGAATAGTAGAATTCATAGCATATTGAATAATTCATCCTGTATTGAGAGTGATCGACTTTATTTTGACAATGTTAGGAACAGATGCATTCACTTCCTCAAAAGACATATTTCCGAAAAACCCAGCTCCAAGATCATTATGACCAATATCGAAAGTGTATAAAGCTTTCTGGAAATATTCCTCCATGGGCATCAATTGTGCAAATGCTCCTCCTACAAATAGATCAGGGCTTAACGAGAAAGTCGATTTGTTGCCAGCTATATCTTAATTACTTGAACAAAATCAAGATTCCAGATAGGAAGATTAATTAAGTACGTAATGCTTACCTTGTTTCCTAATCAACTGTGATCTGCCCTTGAACTGCGCGAATTGCCTATATTGCACAAGAAAGAAGAATGGACTGAATCCATTATTGGCCGGTATAATCGTAGTTGGAAATGTAATTGTGGATGCTGCGGTGGCAAAATTTGCTCCGACAGTGAAGTTGGCCCCCAGAGAGTCGAGGTAAGCACTAAGAAATGAGAGATTAAAACTCTTTGCTGATACATCACAATATATATAGATTTAATTGTCAGTAAAACATAATTTTTCTAAATTATATAGTAAATTCTTATTGAGATGATTTTTTAATATAATGTAAGAGTTTTATTTACCAAACAGTTACAAGTTAAAATCTGACCACTTCTATATTATTTGATAGAATTAAAAACAAAATTGTGATAGGCTTATATTAGTTTCAAGCTAAAAGAGTTTTACTTAAAAAACATATTATGAAATAATATTAATTTTATTTTGAATCCTTCCTTAGCGCTTAAATTTTTGAATTTAAATGGTTTTTCTACATTTCTATCAACTATTCAACAAAGAAATGATTTGTTTTTATAAATAAATCTAAAAATGCTAGTGATGATGTATAAAATACACACATCTAATTAATATTAATATTAGTGCAGCGGTTGTTCACGTGAATTAATTCACGTGAATAGTAACGTCTGACCGACGATGATGAGAGGCTCAACAGCCGATGCCGATGGGTAGAGAAGGCCGAGGTGGTTCTTCTTATGGTGGTGGCGTAGTAAATGGTGGCATATGGTGGTCGGGAGGAGCGTCGAAAGCTTACCACTGTGGAGAGAGAGAGAGCTGCCGCTGTGGAGATATGGAGAAAGAGAGAATTGCCGCTGTGGAGAGAGAGACCGCCGGTGGTGTGCCTGCGATAGTGTTCTCTAGTGGTGTTCTCCAGTGGTGTTCTTGATCAAAACTGGTTCCCGTGTTACTGTGCTCCCATTGAAACGCAGGAAAAACTTATGAATCCTGCTTCTTAAAAAAATAGTTTCGATCGATTTTTTGATGGGTCCCATAGCAATTTAAATTGCGTTTTCTCATTTCCAAACACCACAAAAACTGTTTTTGCTCTAATCTCCGATCCAATCGCAATACTAAACAACCACTTATTGTTCAAATTTGCTTAAAAAAAGTTTTAGAATTTTCTTTATTTTCCTAGTTATTTTTCTTACTTTTATTGTTATTTTAGGATTCCTTTTTTCTTTTCAACTTATGTCAATTTAGCACCAATTTAAACAATTTATAAGTTGTTTTTTTATAATAATTCTAAAATTTATTGAATTTTAGAATATATCAAAACAAAATTTCTCTACATTTACAACTATAACCTTGAAAATTCTTTTTTTTTTTTTGCAATATGCTACGTGATGAAGTATAACTTGCACGATCATTGATGAATATTACACTTCCAAGTTTCAAATTACAGTATTTTGTAAATGGCAATTGGGACTATCCGGGAAAATTAAGTATTCAGCACTATGTCAGAAAGAAAAATAATTTATAAACAAATTTGTCGTATTAAATTTCATGTACATTAATGTGAAACGTGTAAGTGGTAAAGTGATTCTCATAAATTTTAAATAATTAAATTCTAAAAAAAAAGAGAAATAATTACCAGTCAACTAAACTCCATCAAAATCTTCAATATATAAACATGGCATGACATGTCGTGACCAGTGTTGCGAAGTTGACCAAGGTGAACAACTCCTTTTCCAATATAAAAAATATAAAAAAATAAATTTTAATGAACACTATTTGGAATGCAATTGCGAACGTCTTCTTAGAAAAAAAACAAGGAATAAGACATTTCAGAAGCTGATCACTAACTATACAAATAAAATAAGACCTTATATATATATATATATATACAACCTATAATTAATTTTATCTGCATAAATAGTCTCTTTGAAATGCAGATATGATTAATTCTAAGCTGTAATAACTTTTTCCTCGTCCTTCAGTATGGTGCTGTACGTCGTTTCTCATTAGATTTGTCGATGTTTATTCACATGGCCAGTAATAACTTATTTATTCTATGGTGGAACTAAAGGTGCGAGACTTACCGACGAAATCTATAATCAGCCTTCCATCGGAGAACCTCCCCGCCGGCATGTGAAAGAAAGTTTCTCCATAGGGAGAATTAAAAGGAGGGAAGGCAGCCATGAGTCCTCCGGTATCAGAATTTGAGTCACCAAAGTTAAAGATAGCTGGGAACTCACAACTTTTCAAAGCAAATATTGGCGGGTTCAAGATAGTAAATAAAGCGAAAAAAACAAGGCAAAAAGAAGAGAGATTTGTCATGGATAAGCTATTGGTAGAGAACTCCGGAAGAAATTATGAGACGAGAACTAGCGAGAGAGAGGATTAAATCTTTGGTTTATACGATGCCAACATTTCGTAGATATTTAGGGCCTTAAGCCTGGCTTGATGGTTTAAATTATATTGAGTTGATTTTGCATTTTAAATTACAAACATTTCTATATATTAGGAGGGATAATAGATAGAGGTTGTGGTTGCTGTGGATGATCATCAAAGATGGTTGGATAACGATAGAGTTTGTGTTTACTGGGAGTGATTATCAGAAGTGGTTGAACTGTTTTGGCTTATCTGTCTAACATCCCCTCGCAAACTAATAGGGATAGAACTTAGTGGAACATAAAGATAGAGTTTGTCACCAGAAGTTTGGATACTAGCACACAAAAACACATAGAACTTAGTCCTTTAGTAAACACATTAGTCAATTGATGAGATGAAGCAAGAAATTATAGTTTGAATTACAAACATTCCTATAAATAAAGTAAGCAACCTAAACATGCAAAAGAGTTAATTTGCGAGTTTGACTTAGATATTGTTAGAAAAATTGCAAAAGATAATGTTTAGTTGACCTGTATGGATTTGCATTGACAAAAAAACAGTATATTTACTTGGTTATTTTGTAGACTTATTGTTAAAAAACTACTATAACAAATAAGCAGCCTACACATGCATGTAAGCGAATACAATATCTTAAATAAATCAATTATTATACTTATTGGAGTATTTCGTATGTGAAAAAAGATGCAAATATATTATTATATTGTTTCTAAAGGTTATATAATTTGTCATTTATATAGATTACATTGAGTCATGTCTATTACTTTATTTATATAGATTACAAAGTTGGTGGCACATGTAGTGTTGAGCACGGCGGTTTGGCTCCCGCGTTGTTTTCTTTCTGCCATCTCTTTTTCACCGTATTTGCCTTAAAAAAGGTGTTGGCCACCACTAAGAGGGGCTCAGTACAGAGGGCATTTTCTTCTGATCATTGCTGGATATGGAGGGTGGTGGGACATCAAACAGAAATTATTCCAGACCACAACGAGATTCCATAGATAGCCAATTAACCTGGGACTGGATGTGATTCATCACCGGCAATACTTGATGGAAGTAACCTTTGCTGCTTTTTGATTTTCCAAAAGGAAAAGCAAAGGCTGATCACTATAAATAGCGAAGTAACCGTTGTGAATAAAATTATGTCTTCATCTCACACTACCCTACTCTTGATCAATAGAATTTTGAAATTCTTATCTTCCAGGTTACTCATCAAACCGATCGAGTTCCTGAGCCATTCAAATCTCGTGAAGTAATTATGGCATAAACGAGATCCTACTCTCGTAAATAGGCTTTTTTTTTGTTTTTTTGTCGATTCTCGATCCTTCGTAGAGATCCATTCGTTGATCGCTGAACATGAGAATATATAGCAGAGAATGGTATTTCTGATGCTATCATTCTCTTCTGGCACCGAACCCTTACATGCAGTTTCTGCGTCTCTGCATCCTATTCTCTTCCCATAATTTGTTAACGCCATCTATATATATTTCATAGCATCTTCAAAAGTCGCCTTTGGGTCTCCCTTTGTCTAAAGTGGTTCTCCCAAACTCCCTTGCCATTTTCACTATTTTGTGATGGTCATGCATTATGTTGTTTCGTGGTCTTCTTGACATTGTGTATTATCACCTGATGACTTAAGGTATTTATAAAACTTGGTCATTTAAAATTACATCGTGTAGCATGAAGTTGAAGACACCATATAAAGTAATAATAGAGAATAATTTTCTATAGCCATGTAGGCACCATACTATATGGTTAGGCACCATGATACTAGTGGGAAAGGTTGGTGTCTGTGGATGATTAACATAAATGTTAGCATTGTATCTACAAAATGTGTGCCATACTTACCATAAATGATAGTTATTGGATATAAAAATAGTTTCATACTAGAGTTTTAGAAATCATAACACTATATTGTCGAGTGTGCCAATGTTAGCCTTATTGACAATTTATATAGGATTAGTCAAGGCTTGTATATGGTTTGTTGTTAGGGCCTATAAATTAGCGAACACGATTGTCCATTTAGGCTTGGCCTATCAATTTTCCCACTAGCCTTTAAAATTACATGCAATTTAAATGAATAATAAATTTCTTCTGGTCAAATTTTAGGGCATATTACGGAGTGTTTTGTGACCATAAAGACTTTATAATAGTAAGAATTGTGCCAATAGAAATGGAGGACCATTGGAGAAATTATCATTATGTATATTTAGGGAGCTATCTAGAGGTAATGTTTTTTTATTAGAGATATGAATATTTTGTATGAACATTTCATTTGGAGATAGGGATATTTCATTGGAAATATAAAGATCTTGTATAGAGATTTCATCCAAAGATATAAAAATTTCATTAGAGACATAAAGATCTTATAAGGATATTAAGTTTTTTGAGATATAAAGATAAGTAATATCATGGATATGAACACATATAAACTACTTACAAAGACAATATTTATTTTTCATTGAAAAGCTTAAAATATTCTCTTATGTAAGTGCTATATAATCCCTGCAAACTATTTGATGTCAGGTAATGCATTATGGGATATACCAATAATTTGTTTTGTTCAGGTTGCATTTCCTTTCTTACAAACTATTGAAAGTAACCCATGATGATCAATCTTTCTACCTCTTTTTATAAAGAATATGAGTCCTTGATGTTATGCCTATTATCATGATGATAAAAACAAAATTTATTAGTCATTGTGCTTGTTCCAGTCCTTATAAAAAAAGATTGCACAAATTATTTTTTCTTAATGAAAACAAATACCTTTCTTAATGAAAACCAATACCTTAGTAAGAGTGGTGGTTAAAGATGTGGTCATGATCTTAAGAAACATCAGACAATCATGAATAAGTCATTTTGTGTTCATTATATATGCCTTAGGGTTGCTTGAAGATTTATGACTTTTAAAGATTTTGCTTTAATTATTAGAAATAAAGTTCTTGTTTGATCACACTGATTTATTCTACTAGAATATAATTTTTCATTTCTTGTTTCACTTTGAAAAAAGTTCGGTATAGAAAAGTGTGCATATATTCCTATAAATAATCCTTGTAAACCTCACTCATGAAGGTTTTAGTGAAAATCAGTTCTATTAGACCTTTCATATTGAAAATTTCTTTATTAATCTTTGAAGATATGATTTAGTGCTCCAATCTTCTTATTATGTGATGGAGAAGAGCTTAAATATACTTTTCGTTGTTGATATGCTTGTGATGAGGCGGGAGATGAGTTTGGTGCTAAGATTGTAAAAGTCAAGGATGAAACCAGACTTCACGCTATGTTATCATGCTTTAGCAAATCTATAAATTGTTGTTGAAAAGACTTTACACAGTATTTCTATTTTATGCTACAAATTCCAAGTTGTTTTGTACATTCTTTTATTTTTAGGTCTATAAATTCATTGTAGTTTGATTTTTCTTTCATGGATATGGAATATTTAGAGAGACAAATATGAAACTCTCTATGTTTAAATGGAGAAATGGAGGTACTCCCACTTAAAGGATGAAATTTTATTTCTTATAACCTTGTATTATTATTAATATCATCTTAGGTAGCCACTCATTTTGATTTGACTTGTTGAAGATCTCGTTAGAGGTCAGACATTTAGATAAATTGTGGTTTTTAATAACCCGAAGATTTGAGAGACCATGCTATGAACACACAATCCTCTTGGAATGAAATGACTATAAGTTTACCGAAATATGCTGTCAGGAGTTTATTCCATCCTGTCAGAAAAACACAAATGTAAAATGAAAATAATTCATAAATCTCATATTTTTATAACAGAGAATAGTAGAATTCATAGCATATTGAATAATCCATCCCTTATATATTGAGATTGATCGACTTTATTACATGATAATGAACTATAGTTCATCTGCTATTAATATCTTCTATCAGTACGTACCTATAAATTAACCTCAAGTCCTGTGACAAGCCAAATTCAAAGGAATAGGAGGATCAGAAAAGGCTCCTGTAGATATTTGCTCAAAAACAAATTTGTTGGCGGCCTCGGTGTAATGAACTCCATCCCAGACGACTCGTACGGAGGGATCATCACATGAGCTGCCTCCATTGCCATAGCATGCTACAAGTGGAAGCTCAAATCCTACAAAATGAAACGAAACCACGTCAAATATGAATTAATTAAACAAGTTTGTGCGCGTGAACACATAGTATTTTGTCAACAGTAATGTTTTAAATAAATATGAGTAAAATATAGCTAGGGTTTTACATACCATGTTTCTGGGGCTCACTGAATAAAGAATACTTCACAGAATAGACATCTACATATGTGAATGCTGCTGAAGGAAAATCCTTCCTGAGCTGAAGAACAGTCTCTTTCAACTCATGATTAAAGTATTGAGCTACTTCATTGTAGGACTTGGCGCAACCAGCACTGTCTATTTCAGCATAAGGGAAATTGGCTAAAATATAACCGAGACAACCAATCGGTCCTGTATTGTGAATCCAGAATGATCTTGCTCCCGAATCGTATATGCTCTGCATCAAAGTGACTCTGATTTTTCAGGTGCATATAATATTTCTACGCGACAAAATGATTGGAAAAGGGGTGCAAACGGTTAAATCATATTCTGGTTTCATTTAATAGCTTAAATTTTTAGATGAGTTCTTAGCATAAATATAGAGCTATAAATTATGATCAAGCAAAGTAAACTTTGAAATTGAGTTCTACGTGCATGCTAACTCTCAGAATAACAGATGTGGGGGAGGAAAAGGGAATAGAAAATTGTTACCTTAACGTCTGTCAAGAATGTATTGACAATGTCAGGAACAGATGCATTCACTTCCTCAACAGCCTTATTTCCGAAAAACCCAGCTCCAAGATCATTCTGACCGATATCGAATGTGTATAAAGCTTTCTGGAAATATTCCTCCATGGGCATCAGTTGTGCAAATACTCCTCCTACAAATAGACCAGGGCTTAACGAGAAAGTCGATTTATAGCCAACTATATCTTAATTACTTGGAACAAAATCAGGATTCCAGATAGGAAGATTAATTAAGTAATGCTCACCTTGTTTCCTGATCAACTGTGATCTGGCCTTTAACTGCATGAGTTGATTATATTGCACTAGAAAGGTAGAATGGACTGAATCCATTATCAGCCGGTATAATCGTTGTTGGTAATGTGATGGTGGATGATGCTGTGGCAAAATTTGCTCCGACAGTGAAGTTGGTCCCCAGAGAGTCGAGGTAAGCACTTAGAAATGAGAGATTAAAACTCTTTGCTGACACATCACAATATATATGTAGATTTAATTGTCAGTAAAACATATCAAAATGATTTTTTAATATAATATCAGAGTTTTATAGACGAAACAATTACAAGTTAAAATTATTTTTGACATCAACACATGAAAATGATCTAAAAACATATATTTTTTGAAAATTTAAAATAAAAAAAAAACAAAAAACTTTTCAATTTTTTTTCAAAAACTTTTTTAAGACACAGTGCCAAGCAACCCCTTAGTAAAAAGATTTAGTGATCCCTAGCATTTCCCAAAATAAAATGCTTGTAACCTAACTTGTATGACATGGGGATGTGCATTAACAAATCCAAGACCAAGAAGAAATCTGTAAACGTTAAATGAATTTTCTATTATAATATTTAATTTTATTATTGAATCATTAATCACTATATTTTACAGGTTGGATTCTACAATCAAGGTTATTTTCATGTTCAAATTTGCTTAAAAGGTTTTATATTTTTTTTTTTATTTTCCTAGTTATTATTATTATTTTTACTTTTATTGTTATTTTAGGATTCTTTTTTCTTGTCAACTTATGTCAATTTAGCACCAATTTACAAGTTGTTTTTTATAATAATTCTAAAAATTATTTATTATATTAAACAAAATTTCTCTACTACATTTACAACTATAACCTTGAAAAATTCTTCTTCTTTTTGGGCAATATGCTACGTGATGAAGTACAACCTACACGATCATTGATGAATATTACACTACCAAGTTTCAAATTACAGTATTTTGTAAATGGTAGTTGGGACTGTCCGGGAAAATTAAGTGTTCAGCACTATATATCAGAAAGAAAAATAATTTATAAACAAATTGTTAGTATTAAATTTCATGTACATTAATGTGAAACGTGTAAGTGGTAAAGTGATTCTCATAAATTTTAAATAATTAAATTCTATAAAAAAGAGAAATAATCACCAGTCAACTAAACTCCATCAAAATCAAGGTTGTCAAAATCGCGATTTTGACATGAATCGGAAAGCCATTCTGAAACTCGGATCGTAACATCGTAAAATCGTACCTAAATTTTTTCGTATAAAAATCGTAAAATCACAGCTAAAATCGTGGAGGTAGAAAAATCGTAAGTAAAATATTTCTGAATATAATATAGCATAATTATGGCCATAAAACTTCATTAGTTAAGATTCATGCATGATTCAAAATAATTGAAAAAAACATTACAAAACAATTATGTCCATAGAATTTCATTAGGTAAAAATTAACAAACTAATAAATAAATATTTTGATGATGTGATATATAAATTACAATCAGTCTCATGACTGCCATTTTTCTCGTTATTTTTAATACATTCATCAAAAACATTATTATTGAAAGGATTACCAGTACTAATACTGGTATCAACATCGATATTGCTAGTACTAGCTCCAACTCCAACAAATTATTTTGACATCAGGACATGAAAATAATTTAAAAACATCAAAAAAATTAAATAGTGTATATATGACTTTTTTGTTGATGTGTTCTCCAATGATAAAAACTATTTTGGAGAACTATTTTTTTATTTTATTTTAAATAAAGTTCAATTATTTTATATATAGTTTAATTATACAATTAATTATATAATTAATAGGAGTAAGTTATATAATTAAATAATTACTTTTGAAAAACCCTCCAACAATAATTATATTTAAATTAAAAAAATGAATTTAAATATAATTAAAAGACCCACAATATTTGAGATTTGAAATTTAAACTACTTATTTTATGTTTTTCAAGTAATTGTATATTTTCTTATGATTGTTGTATTTGAAATTAATTAATGTTATTTATTATCTTAAATTAATAGAATTATTTTAAAATTATTTTGTATGCTAACTATTTTTTATGCTAATTATTATTATTATTATTATTATTATTCATTTATAAACCCCCCCCCCCCCCCCCCCCCCCAAGAAAGTAGAAACTTGAAACCACCTTTTTTTTAATTTTATTATTATTATAAGTATAAAAGGGCCACTCCCCATTAACTAACCCTAATTCTCTTCTCTCACGCCGCCGCCCACCCTCTTGTTCTTTACTCTCTTCCTCCTCATCCTCTTCAATGACTATGAAAAAGAAAGATTGAAACTTGAAAGTTGAAGAGCGAAGTGAAGGCCGAACACGGAAGAGAAGAGAGGATTTTGATTTGAGAATTGAGATGCAAATGAAATATGTAAATGAAAGAAACGAAAAATTGAAAACAAAAGCTCAAAGCCACGACCGAATACCTTGAACTTGTAGAATCGGATCGATTCGGTCCGTTTTTACGAGTCAACCTGATTTTGACCGTGTTTGACTGGTTTCGATTTTTCTTTCCGAGTCAACCATTTTTATTGAGTTGACTTGCAAAATCGTATGATTTTGCGAGTCAACTCGCGTTTTTAATAACCTTGATCAAAATCTTCAAAACTATATAAATAAAATAAGACTTTATATATATACACACACACACAGCCTAGAATTAATTTTATCTGCATAAAAGTCTCTTTGAAATGCAGATATGATTAATTGTAAGCTGTAATAACTTTTTCCTTGTCCTTCAGTATGGTGCTGTCTTATTCAGTGTCGTTTCTCATTAGATTTGTCAATGTTTATTCACATGGCCTCTAATAACTTATTTATTCTAAGGTGGAACTAAGGGTGCGAAACTTACCGACGAAATCTATAATCAGTCTTCCATCGGAGAACCTCCCCGCCGGCATGTGAAAGAAAGTTTCTCCATAGGGAGAATTAAGAGGAGGGAAGGCAGCAACGAGACCTCCGGTATCAGAATTAATATAGGCCATCTGATGGGCTTTTATTGGGCTTACAATTAATATTAAGAAAAACTGCTTCCCAAAGTATTTTAAATTGTTTTTGCCATTAAATATTAGTGTTGATATTGTGTTTAATTTTTTTTTTTGCCTTTCTAATACTATTATGTTGATGTTGTTTTGTTTAATTGAGTATGAGTAGCAATAATTTAAATTACACACGTAAATAAATTAAAAATTACAGTACAACATATTGCCTTCAAAGGGCTTCAAAGACTTTCAAATATACAACAAACAATATTAACATAAAAAACTTCGGTTTCGAACAACTAATTATCATATTTCACCGTTGGTAGAGGTAACTTTCCATATGTAAATACCAAATAAAATTGATCAGTTATATGAAAAAAATTCTCTACACACATATCAGCTACAAAATCCCAACAACAACAAAGAGATACATACCATGGTTCCCAATAACACTTCTGACTTTTGCAATACCGTGAGAGTCATGCAGAATGACACTAATCTAAGATGGAGTTAAACCTTTCTTCGCAAGATCTGGTTTCAGTAACTTTACTTATTAGTGGAGAGGTAAATTATTTCTGATTTGGATAATGGAGAAGTAAAAATATATGAGGCTGTAGAAGAGATGACGTAACATACCTTTTGTAAACAACAACGTGATAATCTCTGGTTTTCTACAATAACTCTTGGCTCAATCGGCTGTCTCAAATCAATGGTTGTAACAGAAAATGGAGTGCAAAATCACAAAGCTTGTCTTTGTGACGACTGAAGAGTAGAACAAGAGAGGTGTGTTGAATCGTAGAGGGAGGGGATGAATGATAGAGATTGTGCTTCTTGATTTACTTGATAGAGATTTTTTTTTGTAAGCAAAGGGGAGGTAACAGAGGAGAGGAGGGGGCAACTAGGGTTAGGAAAGAAAAAATATGAAAGTTCCTTTTCTATTTATAGTAGGGCGGGTAGGGTTAGGTTGCTTTTATATTTATAGTGGGGCGGGTAGTTTATAACTTTATATTGAAATGGTTCGGTTCCAATCGGTTTATTCGGTTTGTTTTTTACAAAACCAAAACCGAACCAAACCGAACCGGACATTTGTTAGGGTTTTATAATTGGTTTGACCGGTTTTTTTTATCGGTTCGGTTTTTTCTGGTTTTCTCATTTTAATCGGTTGGTCGATTTTTTTGCTCACCCCTACTTCTAGTAATGTAGTAATGTCGTTGAGGCTGATTTTGTTTCTCAGTCATGTCTCACTCATGTCTATTTCTTACCTGGACATCAATTTTTATGAAAAAAATAATTTAGTCTCGCGACATAGCACAAACACATACCTAATAAAAACTAAACCTAATATTCCTTACAAATAGGCCAAAATTCATACCTTTTAGTTTCTTGGTTCATCTTGTATGCCAGGAAATATGTCAGGAGTTGTATTCCATCCACTCGCAAAAACACAAAAGTAATATGAAAATAATTCATAAATCTCATATTTTTATGGCATAGAATAGTAGAATTCATAGCATATTGAATGATTCATCCTGTATTGAGAGTGATCGACTTTATTACATGATACTGAACTATATTTCACCTGCTATTAATACCTTCTATCAATACCTATAAATTAACCTAAATTCCTGTGACAAGCCAAATTCAAAGGAACAGGAGGATCAGAAAAGGCTCCTGTAGATATTCGCTCAAAAACAAATTTGTTGGCGGCCTCGGTGTAATGAATCCCATCCCAGATGACTCGTACCGAGGGATCATCACATGAACCCACAGTTATATGGGTTTCATTTACTGTAATTGTCGCTCCACATCCTGCGCTGCTACTGTAGTTATACAGTGTAAGGAAATTACTTTTAGGTCCTTTACTTGGACCACAAGTCCTTCCCTTTCCCGAAATTGTGGTCATTATAGGAATTCCGTTTTCATAGGATACATGCTATTTTCTACAAAATCGGGTTTTAATTAAGGAGTTATATTCCATATCAATCACTACCTTGATGGACGGTTGAGATTGAATTAAAGAAAACCCTAATTGGAATTTCGGTCCTCTCTCCACCTATAAATATAGGCTTTTGTCCATCACAAAAGCTAGTCACAATTTTCAACACATTAGGGTTTATAGGCGAGGAGAGAGAAACCGAAACTCTTCACTAAAGCTTTTCTTCAACCAAAGTTCAACACCAATCAGTAGCAGGATTCTGCAGCAAGATCAAGAATCTCCTCGTACCATGATGAACGGAGGTAATTCTTAATCCTTCTTAAAACGAAATCTTATTGTGATCATCATGCAGTTCAAGATCTTAGGGTTTATGTTAAAAACGATTTAACATGTGGTATCAGAGCCTAGGTTTAGGAACGCATGATTGTCAATGAAGTAGGATAACCTTATATCGCCATAATCGGTAGATACCTATATACTAACTCTGTTTTGCAGATACTTAAGGATCCAACTATTATAGCCTGAATGAATGTTATTTATTTTCCGCATTATTTTAATTTTGGGCACGACTGTTTGATCGTGATTTATTTAAAGTTCCAATTTTGATTATGTACAAAGCTCCTGCGTGAGTACTATTCGAAAATATTCGATGTAATAGATGTCAATAAGTTCGTCGTAACGAAAGTGGTGGCGGACGAATTGGTGGCTGGTTCGACCTATAAGGGAGTCGTTTTGAAGCTTGAAGATGAAGACAGATGATAGAAAAGAAAGACAGGAACAAGGCCATATAGTTGGATCTAATTTTCCTGATTATGTTTATGATGTTACTTTCTATCGTTTTTCCTTATTTTTTTTTACTTGATGCATTATGTCGTATTCACTAGGGACAGCTCGACCCCAGTTAAGAGGAGCTCGCTTCGCTCGGCCTCCTTTCAGTTTTTTCTTAGCCAACCCATAATATATCATAACGAGATTGAAACTAATTTAAATACATATTTGATTCTTTTGGTCAATAATTTTGTATGCTTAGGGTTAGGATCACCACAGTGACCCACATTCATATACATTGAAAATTGGCCATAACCTTACCATCATAACGTTATAATTGCATATTTTTCAATACATGAATTTTTCAGTCTCCTACAGGATGACTATATTCATATGTTGAAACAATATTTACGGAGACTAAAGATATCCACAGATATCTTATTTGTCTTAATTAGGAGTAATTACACTCACCTAAAAATACTCGACTTTAGATGGTATAATGTATTAAAACTCTGGTGACTACCCACGGGAGCACCTAAGTTTCATTTTATTACACATGTGTTGTCTTTTAAGTTAAAGCCTTATTAAATTATTGTATCTCTCATTATATTGCAGTTAGCCTACCCACTCACCTCAACTCACATGCTTCTTCTGTCCCTATACTTACTGGAACCAACTTCTCTGAATGGAAGGAGCAAGTTGAGTTCACCTTAGGAGTACTTGATTTGGATCTGGCCCTCCTCAAAGATAAGCCAGATCCACTTACTGACAAAAGTACCCCTGAGGAAAAGACTCTCTTTAATACTTGGGAGAGATCTGACAGACTAAGCATCATGTTCCTGCGAATGACCATAGCCAGCAACATCAAAACCTCCCTTCCTAAGCCCGAGAATGCTAAGGATTACATGAAAGCCATAGAGGAAAGGTTTAAGACTGCAGACAAGTCCCTTGCTGGGAAACTAATGGCAGATCTTACAACCATAAAGTTTGATGGTACTCGCTCAATGCATGAACATGTTATTGAGATGACCAACCTCGCAGCTAAGTTGAGAAATTTGGGAATGACTGTGGATGAGTCTTTTCTCGTCCAATTTATCCTGAATAGTTTACCTCCTTAGTACGGGCCATTCCAAATTCACTACAACACTATTAAGGACAAGTGGGCAGTGAATGAATTGGCTAATAAGCTGGTTCAAGAAGAGGCACGACTGACTCAACAAGGCATTAAAGTGGCTCATTTTGTTCAAAGAGCTGGACATAAAGCTAGGACAAAGCACAATTCAGGCCAGAAAAGGGCACCACCCAGATCTAATGAGGCCAATCAACCTCCCAAGAAGAAAAAGAAGGAAGACTTGTGCAAATTTTGCAAGAAACCTGGACATTTTGCAAAAGACTGCACTAAACGACGAGAATGGTTCGAAAAGAAAGGTAACCCTATGGGTTTCGTAAGTTATTTCGAATCAAATCTTATTTATGCTTCTTCCAATACTTGGTGGATTGACACTGGTGCTATCGTTTATGTTTCTAACACAATGCAGGGATTCCTTACGACCCAAACCATAAACCCAAGTGAGAACTTCTTATTTATGGGAAATCAAGACAAAGCTCCAGTTGAAGCTATTGGAACCTTTCGTCTTGTTTTAGATAGCGGTTTTCAGTTAGACTTATGTCAAACTCTTTATGTTCCGTCTATTTCCCGTAATTTAGTTTCCGTAAGTGCACTTGATAAAATTGGTTATTCGTTTCAAGTTGGAAATGGTAATTTCAGTTTATTTAAGAATTCTGAACTTATTGGTTCGGGGATTTTAATTGATGGTTTATACAAGTTCCATCTTAAACAATTTGCTGAAACCCATCTTACCTTGCATTCTAATGTAGAAACAAAGCGTAAGTCGTCTAAAAACGACTCCTATTTCTTGTGGCATAAAAGGCTGGGTCACATATCCAGTGAAAGGATCAAAAGATTAGTAAAAGATGGTGTCCTTCCGAATCTAGACTTTACTAATCATAAAGCTTGTGTGGATTATATTAAAGGAAAAACAACAAAACACACAAAGAAAGGAGCCACAAGAAGTACCCAGCTTTTTGAAATAATACATACAGATATTTGCGGACCTTTTGACGTTCCAACTTTTGGGGGAGAGAAGTATTTCATTACCTTTATTGATGATTACTCACGTTACTGTTATCTATACTTGTTGCATGATAAATCTCAGTCAGTGGATGCTGTACAAGTGTTCATTACTGAAGTCGAAAGGCAACTAGATAGAAAAGTGAAAATCATAAGGTCAGATAGAGGTGGTGAATTTTACGGAAGGTATGATGAAACAGGACAACATCCTGGACCTTTTGCAAAACTTCTCCAAAAGCTTGGAATTGTTTCCCAATACACAACGCCTGGATCTCCATGGCAAAATGGTGTAGCTGAAAGGCGAAATCGTACATATATGGAAATGGTTAGATCCATGATGAGTCATGCCAATTTACCTATATCATTATGGATGGATGCTCTACGCACAGCTGTTTACATCTTGAACAGGGTTCCTAGTAAGGCAGTTCCAAATACACCTTTTGAACTGTGGAAAGGATGGAAACCTAGTTTAAAACATCTCCAAGTTTGGGGTTGCCTAGTTGAAGCTAGAATCTACAATCCACAAGAAAAGAAATTGGACTTTAAGACAATAAGTGGTTACTTTATAGGTTACCCAGATAAGTCCAAAGGATATAGGATTTATTGTCCTAACCATAGTACGAGAATTGTTGAAAATGGTAATGCCAGATTCTACAAGAATTGCGAAATCAGTGGGAGTAATAAAGTTCAAGATGTGATCATTCAGGAAATAAGGGTACATGTTCCTTTACCCTCTATTTCGAAAGATGGGAACCCTCCCATTGTTGAACCATTCAACAATGAGGAACACCCAATGAATAATCCACAACTCCATAATGAGATTATTGCCAATGAACCTATGGATGCAACACCAGCGGAACCGGCATTAAGAAGGTCTCAAAGACAAAGGAGATCCGCTATTTCCAATGATTATATGCTTTACCAAGTAGAATCTGAAGATGGGACAATGAAAGACCCGGTTTCTTATTCACAAGCCATTAAAGATGTCAATTCTAATAAATGGATCGATGCCATGAAGGATGAATTGAAATCTATGGCAGAAAATCAAGTATGGGAAGTAGTTCAATTGCCTCCAGGACACAAAGCAGTTGGCTGTAAGTGGGTTTTTAAGACCAAGCGCGATTGCAAAGGCAATATTGAACGACATAAAGCCAGACTTGTTGCCAAAGGTTTCAATCAGAAAGAAGGTATTGATTATACTGAGACTTTTTCTCCTGTGTCCAGAAAAGACTCACTTAGAATTATCATGGCGTTAGTGGCTCATTATGACCTTGAGTTACATCAAATGGACGTCAAAACCGCCTTTCTTAATGGAGACTTGCAAGAGAAAGTCTACATGCGTCAACCTGAAGGCTTCATAATTGAAGGTCAGGAAGACATGGTCTGCAAACTTAAGAAATCACTATATGGACTGTAACAAGCTTCCAGGCAATGGTATCTAAAGTTCGATGAAATTATTACTGAATTTGGTTTCAAAGAAAATATCGTTGACCCTTGCATATACCTTAAGATCAGTGGGAGCAAGTTCATATTTTTAGTTCTGTATGTTGATGACATCTTATTAGCCAGCAGTGACCTTGGTTTATTACATGAAACCAAGACTTATCTCTTTAAGAACTTTGAAATGAAAGATATGGGCGAGGCATCCTATGTGATAGGAATAGAGATATTCCGTGATAGGTCACTTGGTATTTTGGGATTGTCTCAAAAGGCATATATTGACAAAGTTCTAGAGAGATTTGGCATGATGACATGTTCCTCTAGTCCTGTTCCACTGCATAAAGGAGATAAGCTTGATCTTACGCAGTGTCCACAGAACGAGTTGGAACGTAAAGAAATGGCACAATATCCTTATGCTTCTCTCGTAGGGAGTTTGATGTATGCACAGGTCTGTACGAGGCCTGACATTAGTCATGCTGTTGGCATGTTGGGTAGATTTCAAAGTAATCCAGGGATAGCTCATTGGAAAGCTGCAAAGAAAGTACTGAGATACCTAAAGGGAACACGGAACTACATGCTCACATATAGAAAATCAGGACACCTACAGGTGACTGGTTATTCAGATTCAGATTTTGGAGGATGTCCTGACAGGATATCTAAGGGAGCAAAACACATGGACCTTAAATATCTATCACTGAAGCAGGATGTTAGACTAAAGAAAATTGTCATTGAGCATACAAGAACAGATCTCATGGTTGCAGACATATTCACAAAAGGACTACCTCCAAAGACCTTTCAGGGACATACTCAAAGTATGGGTCTTGAAAATAGTTCCTAGTTATCATTTATCTGCTCTTTATCATGTACTTGTACTTGACATTTATTGAGCTCTTAATTTATTGCTACATCTGCTATATATTCTTTCTGTTATCCATTGTGTACATATTTATGATTGGATGAATGCTAACAGAAATAGTCTTGTAACAAAGACATTATGGGACCATTATGCAAATCTCCTCTTATGGTCTAGTTATGAAAGTTGTCACTGATGTGGTACATGGAAGGAATCATGTTATAGAATGATGTGTGCACGCCATGACTCCCATTGACAACCGGATTAGCCAAGACACTTATGATAACTTACTAAAGAAGAGCTTAGCATGTAACGCGCGCCTTATGACTCCTATATGAAAACACTAATGGATCTTCCTATCGACCAAGTGGGAGACTGTAAGGAAATTACTTTTAGGTCCTTTACTTGGACCACAAGTCCTTCCCTTTCCCGAAATTGTGGTCATTATAGGAATTCTGTTTTCATAGGATACATGCTATTTTCTATAAAATCGGGTTTTAATTAAGGAGTTATATTCCATATCAATCACTACCTTGATGGACGGTTGAGATTGAATTAAAGAAAACCCTAATTGGAATTTCGGTCCTCTCTCCACCTATAAATATAGGCTTTTGTCCATCACAAAAGCTAGTCACAATTTTCAACACATTAGGGTTTATAGGAGAGGAGAGAGAAACCAAAACTCTTCACTAAAGCTTTTCTTCAACCAAAGTTCAACACCAATCAGTAGCAGGATTCTGCAGCAGGATCAAGAATCTCCTCGTACCATGATGAACGGAGGTAATTCTTAATCCTTCTTAAATAGAAATCTTATTGTGATCATCATGCAGTTCAAGATCTTAGGGTTTATATTAAAAACGATTTAACATACATACCTCCATAGCCACAACATGCTACATGTGGAAGCTCAAATCCTACAACATGAAACGAAACCACATTAAATATGAATTAATTAAACAAGTGTGTGCGTGTGTACACACGTATTAATGAACTATTTAAAAAAAAAATATGAGTAAAATATAGGGTTTTACATACCATGTTTCTGGGGCTCACTGAATAAAGAATACTTCACATAATAGACATTGCGAACGTCTTCTTAGAAAAAAAACAAGGAATGAGACATTTCAGAAGCTGATCACTAACTATACAAATAAAATAAGACCTTATATATATATATATATATATATATATATATATATATATATATATATATATATATATATATATATATATATACAGCCTATAATTAATTTTATCTGCATAAATAGTCTCTTTGAAATGCAGATATGATTAATTCTAAGCTGTAATAACTTTTTCCTCGTCCTTCAGTATGGTGCTGTTGTCGTTGCTCATTAGATTTGTCGATGTTTATTCACATGGCCAGTAATAACTTATTTATTCTATGGTGGAACTAAAGGTGCGAGAATTACCGACGAAATCTATAATCAGCCTTCCATCGGAGAACCTCCCCGCCGGCATGTTAAAGAAAGTTTCTCCATAGGGAGAATTAAAAGGAGGGAAGGCAGCCATGAGTCCTCCGGTATCAGAATTTGAGTCACCAAAGTTAAAGATAGCTGGGAACTCACAACTTTTCAAAGCAAATATTGGCGGGTTCAAGATAGTAAATAAAGCGAAAAAAGCAAGGCAAAAGGAAGAGAGATTTTTCATGGATAAGCTAGTGGTAGAGAACTCCGGAAGAAATTATGAGACGAGAACTAGCGAGAGAGAGGATTAAATCTTTGGTTTATACGATGCCAACATTTCGTAGATATTTAGGGCCTTAAGCCTGGCTTGATGGTTTAAATTATATTGAGTTGATTTTGCATTTTAAATTACAAACATTTCTATATATTAGGAGGGATAATAGATAGAGGTTGTGGTTGCTGTGGATGATCATCAAAGATGGTTGGATAACGATAGAGTTTGTGTTTACTGGGAGTGATTATCAGAAGTGGTTGAACTGTTTTGGCTTATCTGTCTAACATCCCCTCGCAAACTAATAGGGATAGAACTTAGTGGAACATAAAGATAGAGTTTGTCACCAGAAGTTTGGATACTAGCACACAAAAACACATAGAACTTAGTCCTTTAGTAAACACATTAGTCAATTGATGAGATGAAGCAAGAAATTATAGTTTGAATTACAAACATTCCTATAAATAAAGTAAGCAGCCTAAACATGCAAAAGAGTTAATTTGCGAGTTTGACTTAGATATTGTTAGAAAAATTGCAAAAGATAATGTTTAGTTGACCTGTATGGATTTGCATTGACAAAAAAACAGTATATTTACTTGGTTATTTTGTAGACTTATTGTTAAAAAACTACTATAACAAATAAGCAGCCTACACATGCATGTAAGCGAATACAATATCTTAAATAAATCAATTATTATACTTATTGGAGTATTTCGTATGTGAAAAAAGATGCAAATATATTATTATATTGTTTCTAAAGGTTATATAATTTGTCATTTATATAGATTACATTGAGTCATGTCTATTACTTTATTTATATAGATTACAAAGTTGGTGGCACATGTAGTGTTGAGCGCGGCGGTTTGGCTCCCGCGTTGTTTTCTTTCTGCCATCTCTTTTTCACCGTATTTACCTTAAAAAAGGTGTTGGCCAACACTAAGAGGGGCTTAGTACAGAGGGCATTTTCTTCTGATAATTGCTGGATATGGAGGGTGGGGGGACATCAAACAAAAATTATTCCAGACCACAACGAGATTCCATAGATAGCCAATTAACCTGGGACTGGATGCGATTCATCACCGGCAATACTTGATGGAAGTAACCTTTGCTGCTTTTTGATCTTCCAAAAGGAAAAGCAAAGGCTGATCACTATAAATAGCGAAGTAACCGTAGTGAATAAAATTATGTCTTCATCTCACACTACCCTACTCTTGATCAATAGAATTTTGAAATTCTTATCTTCCAGGTTACTCATCAAACCGATCGAGTTCCTGAGCCATTCAAATCTCGTGAAGTAATTATGGCATAAACGAGATTCTACTCTCGTAAATAGGCTTTTTTTTTTTTTTTTGTCGATTCTCGATCCTTCGTAGAGATCCATTCGTTGATCGCTGAACATGAGAATATATAGCAGAGAATGGTATTTCTGATGCTATCATTCTCTTCTGGAACCGAACCCTTACATGCAGTTTCTGCGTCTCTGCATCCTATTCTCTTCCCACAATTTGTTAACGCCATCTATATATATTTCATAGCATCTTCAAAAGTCGCCTTTGGGTCTCCCTTTGTCTAAAGTGGTTCTCCCAAACTCCCTTGCCATTTTCACTATTTTGTGATGGTCATGCATTATGTTGTTTCGTGGTCTTCTTGACATTGTGTATTATCACCTGATGACTTAAGGTATTTATAAAACTTGGTCATTTAAAATTACATCGTGTAGCATGAAGTTGAAGACACCATATAAAGTAATAATAGAGAATAATTTTCTATAGCCATGTAGGCACCATACTATATGGTTAGGCACCATGATACTAGTGGGAAAGGTTGGTGTCTGTGGATGATTAACATAAATGTTAGCATTGTATCTACAAAATGTGTGCCATACTTACCATAAATGATAGTTATTGGATATAAAAATAGTTTCATACTAGAGTTTTAGAAATCATAACACTATATTGTCGAGTGTGCCAATGTTAGCCTTATTGATAATTTATATAGGATTAGTCAAGGCTTGTATATGGTTTGTTGTTAGGGCCTATAAATTAGCGAACACGATTGTCCATTTAGGCTTGGCCTATCAATTTTCCCACTAGCCTTTAAAATTACATGCAATTTAAATGAATAATAAATTTCTTCTGGTCAAATTTTAGGGCATATTACGGAGTGTTTTGTGACCATAAAGACTTTATAATAGTAAGAATTGTGCCAATAGAAATGGAGGACCATTGGAGAAATTATCATTATGTATATTTAAGGAGCTATCTAGAGGTAATGTTTTTTTATTAGAGATATGAATATTTTGTATGAACATTTCATTTGGAGATAGGGATATTTCATTGGAAATATAAAGATATTGTATAGAGATTTCATCTAAAGATATAAAAATTTCATTAGAGACATAAAGATCTTATTAGGATATTAAGTTTTTTGAGATATAAAGATAAGTAATATCATGGATATGAACACATATAAACTACTTACAAAGACAATATTTATTTTTCATTGAAAAGCTTAAAATATTCTCTTATGTAAGTGCTATATAATCCCTGCAAACTATTTGATGTCAGGTAATGCATTATGGGATATACCAATAATTTGTTTTGTTCAGGTTGCATTTCCTTTCTTACAAACTATTGAAAGTAACCCATGATGATCAATCTTTCTACCTCTTGATATAAGGAATATTAGTCCTTGATGTTATACCTATTATCATGATGATAAAAACAAAATTTATTAGTCACTGTGCTTGTTCTAGTTTTTATAAAAAAAAGATATTGCACAAATTATTTTTTCTTAATGAAAAACAATATCTTAGTACGATTGGTGGTCAAAGATGTGGTCATGATATTAGGGAACATCAATCATGAATAAATCCTTTTATGTTCATTATATATGCTGATACAGGAGCATCCCAAAAAGAAAGTCCATGAACCAGTCTGGAATATTTAATATGTTTTGTTTTCTAGAGTTTTTATTATGTTCTATTTTCTATGAGACTCTTTGGGTATTCTGCGGGTCTTTAATGTTTTGTCTAGGAAGTCTAAATTTGTATTCTTTAAATTCCTTTGTTTTCCAGATTCTCGGTAGAGAGTTTTTTCAGCAATTAAATCAAGCTTAGTCTTAGCCTTTTGAGAAGAAGGATTTCTTCTTGTCTTATACTCTGTATCCCTTTGGTGGACCTCCATTGGGTGGTGAGTTGTGTTACTGTGAGAGTTTACTTATTGCCTTCCCTGTTTCTCCACATTGTCCGGTATCAATTGGTATCAGAGATTAGGTTGTGATGGCTGGACGTCGTCGACGTGTACCAAATGATAATGAGGCAGGGGACGCGAACATGATCTTCGTGACATTGAAATGGATGATTTGAGAAGACAGGTGCAGCAACTCCAGCAACGTCTTGAACGTTATGAAAATCAGGAACATGATGAGATTCATCATGAATCGCAGAATCAAGAGGAGATTAACCCCTTTCACCAAGCTCTTAGCGAGTCGTCTAGTGAAGATGCTACTCCCCGTTATCAACCTCGAAGGAGACAAGGTTTCCAACGAGATTATGATATTAAAGTTGACATCCCAGAGTTTGAGGGCAGAATCCAAGGAGATGAGTTCATCGATTGGCTTAACACTGTGGAACGAGTTTTTGATTACAAAGATATATCGGGTGGTCAAAAGGTGAAACTTGTGGCCATAAAGTTGAAGAAGCATGCTTCTATTTGGTGGGAACATCTCAAAAACCAGCGTGTTCGTGAAGGAAAGAGGAAGATTGTGACATGGGAAAAGATGAAGAAAGAACTGAGAAAGAAGTTCTTACTAGAGCACTATCGTCAATATGCATTTCTTAAATTCCATAATTTCAGACAAGAGGAGCTGACTGTGGAAGAGTATACCACTAAGTTTGAGCATCTTAAGATGCGCTGTGATGTGTCTGAACCGGAAGAACAAGACATTACTTGCTATCTTGGAGGAATTGATCAGAAATTGCTAATTTCATTTAGTTACAGCCGTATTAGACCTACAATGATGTCTTTAAGCTAGCAATCAAAGTGGAGCGCCAACTTAAATAATCACAGAGGAGTAGTTTTCGCTCTTCAACTTGGAAAGGCGTTTCCAACCAGGCGAGTGGTTCTACTTCTAAACCCTCACCAACATTTAAACCAGCCAGCGTCAAATTACTTCCCAAGAAGGACAATAGGGGTATTCCAAGTTGTCCCAATACTTCCAATCCCAATAATTGACAATGCTTCAAATGTCATGGGTTTGGACATATTGCATCTGAGTGCCCCAACCACAGGATTGTTTCTTTAGTAGAAGTGGACGTGGCCAATGATTCGGAACAAGAGTTACCTGTCAATGAAGAAATGGAGAACGAAGATGAAATCACCTTTGGGGATCAAGGAGAAGCTCTTGTCATTCGTCGTAACCTAAGTGCAGTCCACGTAGAGGAGGAGAATTGGCTTCGCAATAATATCTTTCATACCCGCTGCACATCTCATGGTAAGTGTGTGATGTTATCATTGATGGAGGGAGTTATGAAAACGTAGTAGCAACAAAAATGGCGGAGAAGTTGCAGCTGAAAATGGAGAATCATCCTCAACCTTACAAGCTTACATGGCTTCGCAAAGGAAATGAGGTAAAAGTAACAAAAAAGTGTTTAGTTCAATTTTCTATTGGGAAGAACTATAAAGATGAAGTTTTGTGTGATGTTGTCCTCATGGATGCGTGTCACTTGCTTCTTGGACGCCCATGGCAGTTTGATAGGAAAGTGTTTCATGATGGGTTCAAAAACACTTACACTTTATAAAGCATGGGGTTCGAATTACATTAGGTGCTTCCAAATTTGAAAGCTATCCTAAGCCGTATGAAAGGGAGGAAAATACTTTTTTCTCTAAAACAGAATTTGACAGAACCTTGGGTGGAATTGATGAGGTTTATGCTCTTGTTGTGATGGAAAGGAATGAAGAGAAAGAAGAAATACCACCGTTGATACAGTCTATTCTTCATGAATTTGGTGATCTCATTCCTGAAGAAATTCCAGTTGGCCTCCCACCAATGAGAGATATTCAACATTGTATTGATCTTACACCCGGTGCTATTTTACCCAATAAGCCAGCCTATAGGATGAATCCTAAGGAGCATGGAGAGTTTCAAAGGCAAGTTGATGATCTTTTGGCTAAGGGATTGATTCGAGAAAGCATGAGCCCATGTGTTGTCCCTGCTCTTCTTGTTCTAAAGAAAGATGGATCTTGGCGAATGTGTGTTGATAGTAGAGAGGTGAACAAGATAACTATCAAATACCGTTTTCCTATTCCTCGCCTTGATGACCTTCTCGACCAACTACATGGTGCCACTATATTCTCCAAGATAGATCTTCGAAGTGGCTATCATCAAATTCGAATGAGAGAAGGTGACGAATGGAAGACTGCTTTCAAAACAAGAGATGGACTCTTTGAATGGATGGTTATGCCCTTTGGTCTTTCAAATGCTCCTAGCACTTTTATGCGACTTATGAACCATGTGTTTAAACATTATATTGGTTACTTTGTTGTTGTTTATTTTAATGATATTCTTGTATTCAGCAAAAACCAGGAACAACATGTGGAGCATCTTCACCAAGTCTTCAAGGTATTAAGGGAGCAAAAACTGTATGTCAACTTGCAGAAGTGTCAATTCTTGACCAATAGCCTTGTCTTTCTAGGCTACGTTGTCTCAAGTGAAGGAATAAAGATGGATCCCAGCAAGATTGAAGCAATCACGAGCTGGCCTATTCCTAGCTCTCTTCATGACATCCGAAGCTTCCATGGTCTTGCCTCTTTCTACCGTCATTTTATCAAGGGGTTTAGCACTGTCATCGCTCCAATCACCGAATGTCTAAAGGGAAGAACCTTCACCTGGAATGCTGAAGCACAAGGAAGTTTTGAACTCATAAAGAAAAGGATGACCGAAGCTCTTATCCTTGCACTTCCAGACTTTGACAAGGTGTTTGAAGTGGATTGTGATGCCTCTAATGTGGGAATTGGTGCTGTACTCAGCCAAGAAGGTAAGCCTATCGCTTTTTTTAGTGAAAAGTTAAATGGTGCCTGCATAAAGTATTCAACATATGATAAAGAATTTTATGCTATTATCCGAGCTTTGAGCCATTGACGTCATTATCTTATATCCAAAGAGTTTTTGCTCTTTTCTGATCACGAAGCTCTGAAGTATATAAATGGCTAGCACAAGCTCAATAATAGGCATGCTAGATGGGTTGAATTTTTACAAGCTTACACTTTCCTCATCAAGCACAAGTCAGGGGTCCAGAATCAAGTGGCTGATGCTTTAAGCCGAAGGCATTCTTTGCTTGTCACTATACAGGTGAAGGTTTTGTGTTTTGAAGTCTTAAAGGGACTCTACCAAGATGATCCGTATTTCAACAAAATTTGGAAGGAATGTTCTAATGGTCCTTATTTGAATTTCATGCTGCATGATGGGTATCTGTTCAAAAACAACTGTTTGTGTATTCCTGAATGTTCTTTGAGGGAAGTCATTATTAATGAAGCACATGGTGGTGGACTTGGTGGGCACTTTGGACAAGATAAGACTCTTGCTCTTGTGCAGGAAAATTTTTATTGGCCAAAAATGGTGAAAGATATCACTCAGCATGTGGAGAGGTGTGGAACTTGTCATCATGCCAAGAGTCATGCTCAAAATACAGGGTTGTACACTCCATTGCCTGTACCAACAGCCCCTTGGGAAGATGTGAGCATGGATTTTATTGTTGGCTTGCCGCGAACTTAGAGAAACAAAGATTCTATTATGGTGGTGGTTGATCGTTTCTCAAAAATGGCTCATTTTGTTCCATGTAACAAGACCTTGGATGCATCACGTCTAGCTGATCTTTATTTTCAGGAAATTGTTAAGCTTCATGGCATTCCTAAAACTATCACTTCAGATCGCGATCCTAAATTTGTTAGTCATATTTGGCGTACTCTATGGCGGAAACTGGGTACTTCTCTTCAATTCAGCTCTTCTCATCATCCACGAACGGATGGGAAAACTGAGGTTGTGAATCGAAGTTTAGGGAATCTGTTAAGGAGCTTAATTGGAAGCAACATTCGTCAATGGGATCTTATCTTGGCTCAAGCTGAATTTGCCTATAATCGATCTACAAGTCAGACCACGGGTACTAGTCCTTTTGAGGTGGTGTATGGTCAGAATCCTCATGGCCCTTTAGACTTGGTTCCACTTCCTATCACACATCATTTTAGTGGGGATGCTGCAGATCAAGCCAAGTACATTCAGAAATTGCATGAACAAGTGCGTGCTCGAATCACTAAGCAGAATGAGAAATATCGCAACACTGCCAATAAACACAGGAAGCCTACTGCATTCAAGGAAGGAGTTTTGGTGTGGATTCACCTTCGAAAAGAAAGATTTCCTCCAGGACGATATGCTAATCTCAAACCCCGAGCTGATGGTCCGTTCAAAGTTCTCCAGCGAATTGGTGAAAATGCCTACAAGATCGAGCTTCTTGAAAACTATGGTGTTTCAACCACTTTCAATGTTGCTGACCTTTATCCATACTATGGTGATGCAGTTTCGAGGGAGAATCTTCTCCAACCCGGGGAGAATGATACAGGAGCATCCCAAGAAGAAAGTCCATGAACGAGTCTGGAATATTTAATATGTTCTGTTTTCTAGAGTTTTTATTATGTTCTATTTTCTATGAGACTCTTTGGGTATTCTGCGGGTCTTTAATGTTTTGTCTAGGAAGTCTAAATTTGTATTCTTTAAATTCCTTTGTTTTCCAGATTCTCGGCAGAGAGTTTTTTCAGCAATTAAATCAAGCTTAGTCTTGGCCTTTTGAGAAGAAGGATTTCTTCTTGTCTTATACTTTGTATCCCTTTGGTGGACCTCCATTGGGTGGTGAGTTGTGTTACTGTGAGAGTTTACTTATTGCCTTCCCTGTTTCTCCACATTGTCCGGTATCATATGCCTTAGGGTTGCTTGAAGATTTATGACTCTTAAGAGATTTTGCTTTAATTATTAGAAATAAAGTTCTTGTTTGATCACACTCATTTATTCTACTAGAATATAACTTTTCATTTTGTAAAAAGTTCGGTATAGAAAAGTGTGCATATATTCCTATAAATAATCCTTGTAAACTTCACTCATGAAGGTTTTAGTGAAAATCAGTTCTATTAGACCTTTCATATTGAAAATTTCTTTATT
This sequence comes from Salix purpurea, assembly GCA_027405865.1. NCBI lineage: Eukaryota > Viridiplantae > Streptophyta > Magnoliopsida > Malpighiales > Salicaceae > Salix > Salix purpurea. The sequence goes on from JAOWLH010000011.1 coordinate 16,107,512, forward strand.
AATCTTTGAAGATATGATGGAGAAGAGCTTAAATATACTTTTTGTTGTTGACATGCTTGTGATGAGGCGGGAGATGAGTTTGGTGCTAAGATTGTAAAAGTCAAGGATGAAACCAGACTTCAGGCTATGTTATCGTGCTTTAGCAAATCTATAAATTGTTGTTGAAAAGACTTTACACATAGTATTTCTATTTTATGCTACAAATTCCAAGTTGTTTTGTACATTCTTTTATTTTTAGGTCTATAAATTCATTATAGTTGTTTGATTTTTCTTTCATGGACATGGAATATTTAGAGAGACAATTATCAAACTCTCGATGTTTAAATGGAGGTACTCCCACTTAAAGGATGAAATTTTATTTCTTATAACCTTGTATTATTATTAATATCATCTTAGGTAGCCACTCATTTTGATTTGACTTGTTGAAGATCTCGGTAGAGGTTGGTCACTTAGATAACTTGTGGTTTTTAATAACCTGAAGATTTGAGAGACCATGCTATGATCACACAATCCTCTTGGAATGAAATGACTATAAGTTTATCGAAATATCCTGTCAGGAGTTGTATTCCATCCTGTCACAAAAACACAAATGTAATATGAAAATAATTCATAAATCTCATATTTTTATAGCAGAGAATAGTAGAATTCATAGCATATTGAATAATCCATCCTTTATTGAGATTGATCGACTTTATTGCATGATAATGAACTATAGTTCATCTGCTATTAATATCTTCTATCAGTACCTATAAATTAACCTAAAGTCCTGTGACAAGCCAAATTCAAAGGAATAGGAGGATCAGAAAAGGCTCCTGTAGATATTTGCTCAAAAATAAATTTGTTGGCGGCCTCGGTGTAATGAATTCCATCCCAGACGACTCGTACCGACGGATCATCACATGAGCCCACATTTATATTGGTGCCATTTACTGTAATTGTCTCTCCACATCCTGCGCTGCCGTTGTAGTTATACTCACCTCCATAGCCACAGCATGCTACAAGTGGAAGCTCAAATCCTACAATATGAAACGAAACCACATGTCAAATATGAATTAATTAAACAAGTTTGTGCGCGTGAACACATAGTATTTTGACAACAATAATGTTTTAAATAAATATGAGTAAAATATAGCTAGGGTTTTACATACCATGTTTCTGGGGCTCACTGAATAAAGAATACTTCACAGAATAGACATCTACATATGTGAATGCTGCTGAAGGAAAATCCTTCCTGAGCTGAAGAACAGTCTCTTTCAACTCATGATTAAAGTATTGAGCTACTTCATTGTAAGACTTGGCGCAACCAACACTGTCTTTTTCAGCAGAAGGGAAATTGGCTAAAATATAACCGAGACAACCAATCGGTCCTGTATTGTGAATCCAGAATGATCTTGCTCCCAAATTGTATATGCTCTGCATTAAAGTAACTCTGATTTTTCAGGTGCATATAATATTTCTACGCGACAAAATGACTGGAAAAGCGGCTATAAATTATGATCAAGAAAAGTAAACTTTGAAATTGAGTTTTACGTGCTAACTCTCAGAATAACAGATGTGGGGGAGGAAAAGGGAATAGAAAATTGTTACCTTAACGTCTGTTAAGAATGTATTGACAATGTCAGGAACAGATGCATTCACTTCCTCAACAGCCTTATTTCCGAAAAACCCAGCTCCAAGATCATTCTGACCGATATCGAATGTGTATAAAGCTTTCTGGAAATGTTCCTCCATGGGCATCAATTGTGCAAATACTCCTCCTACAAATAGACCAGGGCTTAACGAGAAAGTCGATTTATAGCCAACTATATCTTAATTACTTGAACAAAATCAGGATTCCAGATAGGAAGATTAATTAAATAATGCTCACCTTGTTTCCTTATCAACTGTGATCTGGCCTTTAACTGCACGAGTTGATTATATTGCACTAGAAGGTAGAATGGACTGAATCCACCGGCCGGTATAATCGTTGTTGGTAATCTGATGGTGGATGCTGCTGTGGCAAAATTTGCTCCGACAGTGAAGTTGGTCCCCAGAGAGTCGAGGTAAGCACTAAGAAATGAGAGATTAAAACTCTTTGCTGACACATCACAATATATATGTAGATTTAATTGTCAGTAAAGAGTTTTATAGTCGAAACTATTACAAGTTAAAATTATTTTTGACATCAGCACATGAAAATGATCTAAAAACATATATTTTTTTTAAATTTAAAATAAAAACAAAAACCTTTTAATTTTTTTTCAAAAACATTTTTAAGACGTAGTGCCAAACAACCCCTTAGTAAAAAGATTTAGTAATCCCTAGCATTACCCAAAATAAAATGCTTGTAAACTAACTTGTATGACATGGGGATGTGATACAATCAAGAAGAAATCTGTAAACGTTAAATGAATTTTCTATTATAATATTTAATTTTATTTTTGAATCATTAATCACTATATTTTAAAGGTTGGATTCTAAAATCAGGGTTATTTTCATGTTCAAATTTGCTTAAAAGGTCTTAGAATTTTCTTTATTTTCCTATATATTTTTTTTTTTTTACTTCTATTGTTATTTTAGGATTCTTTTTTCTTTTCAACTGATGTCAATTTAGCACCAATTTACAAGTTGTTTTTATAATAATTCTAAAAAAAATTGATTATATCAAACAAAATTTCTCTACATTTACAACTATAACCTTGAAAATTCCTTCTTATTTTTTGGCAATATGCTACGTGATGAAGTACAATCTACACGATCATTGATGAATATTACACTATCAAGTTTCAAATTACAGTATTTTGTAAATGGCAGTTGGGACTGCCCGGGAAAATTAAGTGTTCAGCACTATATATCAGAAAGAAAAATAATTTATAAACAATTTTTGGTATTAAATTTCATGTACATTAATGTGAAACGTGTAAGTGGTAAAGTGATTCTCATAAATTTTAAATAATTAAATTCTATAAAAAAAGAGAAATAATCGCATAAAATTAATTTTATCTGCATAAAAGTCACTTTGAAATGCAGATATGATTAATTGTAAGCTGTAATAACTTTTTCCTTGTCCTTCAGTATGGTGCTGTCTTATTCAGTGTCGTTTCTCATTAGATTTGTCAATGTTCATTCACATGGCCTCTAATAACTTAGTTACTGTAAGGTGGAACTAAAGGTGCGAAACTTACCGACGAAATCTATAATCAGTCTTCCATCGGAGAACCTCCCCGCCGGCATCTGAAAGAAAGTTTCTCCATAGGGAGAATTAAGAGGAGGGAAGGCAGCAACGAGACCTCCGGTATCAGAATTTGAGTCACCAAAGTTAAAGATAGCTGGGAACTCACAACTTTTCAAAGCAAATATTGGCGGGTTCAAGATAGTAAATAAAGCGAAAGAAACAAGGCAAAAAGAAGAGAGATTTGTCATGGATAAGCTAGTGGTAGAGACGAACTGCGTAAGGAATTTTGAGACGAGAACTAGCGAGAGAGGGGATTATATGATGCCACCATCCGCAGTCATGTAGGACTTTCCGAGACTGGCTTCATGGTCTATGGTCTATGGTCAATATCAACATGAACATCATGTCTGTCAGCATGACGTATTCAATGATGTGTGTAGTAAGAATATTATTCCTGCACCGACGCTCTGATCTTGCTGAGAATTTACGCTTGTAAATTACCCATTTTTTGTTTGTTTGTTTGTTATATATATATATATATATATATATATATATATATATATATATATATATATTACCTATAATATAAATCCCGTGGCCAATTCACTGTGCAATCCACTGTGCCTTCTCTCTAAATGCACTGTGGATTGCGGCAGTGCTCGCCCGAAATTCTCCTTCACCCGCGCGGCCAAATGAGCTGCTTTCATGGGGCCATTTTCGGTTTTTCATCTTTATTTCCTTTTTTTTTAAAAAAAAATAATCAGTTGTGAACAGTGTATTACCGATTCCGTCCCCAATAATAAGACAAAATAACTTTTGATTTTTATTTTATTTTCTTAAATGGCTAAAGATGTTTTTAGCCCCTAATAAGACAAAAACACTGAATTGGGTGCAGGGACGGGACGGTAATTTACCATATTTTTCGAATTTTTTAATCGTTGTCTGTCAGGGCGTGAGCCGCACGCGCCAAGCGGTTTTCCGCCTCACGCCCTGTTCAGGTGGCGCGTGCGGCCTCCTCCGGTGTCCGGAAATTCTCTACCGGAGGCTAATCCGATGCGCCGCCGCGTGGTTTTCCTCCCGCGGTGGTGCGTGTAACCACCACATGTCCGTGGACGCGGCGAAGGCCGGTTAAAGCCGGCGGCCACGTTTCTCTCTCTTCTGCACGTCAATGTGCAGGAGAGTCCCCCATATATTTTGACTTTGCACTTCGGTCACTCGACTTTTAATTTCATTTTTGGTCCTCATTTCTATTATATAAGTTTTGATTTTGTTCGATTGGGTCCTCCGATTTGAATTAATTGAATGTCAAAGTTTCACTTCGGTCCTGCTATGTTCAATTTCCTGATTGGCTGTATATAACTCAATCAATTCGGTACAAAAGTTCCGATTTTTGCAATTTTGTCATCTGATTTCAATTGAGAATAAATGTAATTTGCATTTCAGCCCTTTGACTTTTAATTTTTTCATTTAATCCCTTTATATTTGATTTTCATTTCAGCCCTTACACTTTTATTTTTTTAATCCCTACTTTTGTCCATTTATATATAAGTGTATTTAACACAACAACAACAACAACAACAACAACAACAACAACAACAACAATAATAATAATAATAATAATAATAATCATGATTTAATTATTTTTCATTCTTACTCTTTTGTTGTTATTTTCCCCTCCTGATAATTTGATAATTTTTTTGTTTTTTTTTTTGCCAGTAATAGCAATGATAATTTTTATTTTATTTTATTTTTATCTTTTGTTAAAGTTTCTGGGATATTTTTAGTCTTTCATTTATTTTTGTTTCTTTCATTATTAACATAATAATAATAATTATTATAAGAATAATAATAATAATAGTGATTATTATTAATATTATAATAATAGTGATTATTTATTCTTTCATAATAAGAATAATAATAATAATAATTTTTAATTGGTTTTTCTTGCTTGCGGTTTTGTTCATGCTTTTTATTTTTTTCCCTCGGTATAATTTAATAATTTTTTTTGTTTTTATTCTAGTGGCAATAATAATTTTAGATGTTAAGACTCCGATGTTGCTATTGTTATAATATTTTAAATTAATATTGCTTCATTTTCCCTTTTTTTTATTTGCTCTTTCTATTAATTGATTTTTATAATTTTATTATCTGCACAATAATGATTTCAGTAATATTTTTTTTTTCTTATTCAAATATATTGCTCTTTTTTCTAATGTTAGTGCGCGCTCTTTTGTGATCGTTGATGACGCAATACCTATATTCTAAAAGATGTAATCTATGCTTACGTGACAAACTCAACTCAAAATTTTCAAAATTTTATCTTTTAATCTATAATTTTTATTTACTTATATCATATAAATTTATCATTTTAGATTTAATTAATGTCAAATTATATACAAAAAAATACCCGCGGCAACGCGCGGGCAAGTAGCTAGTATATATATATATATATATATATATATAATTTCAGGCTGAGATAATTTTAGTTGAAATAGTTGAAATGAAACAGGAATGACTAAGAACATTGAACAATTGACTGAAAACTTGAAGTTTTCTTGTCGTACACGGTATGGACGAGTAACCTTTTCTTGCCAGGACTTTTCTCTCTTTAATCTAAAATCTACGCACATGGATAAATGGATTGCCTTCTAGTAATGTAGTAATGTCGTTGAGGCTGATTTGGTTTCTCACTCATGTCTATTTCTTACCTGGACATAATTTTTTATGAAAAAAATAATTTAGTCTCGCGACATAGCACAAACACATCCCTAATAAAAACTAAACCTAATATTCCTTACAAATAGGCCAAAATTCATAGCTTTTAGTTTCTTGGTTCATCTTGTATGCCTAACCAACTAATTTTAGAAATAAAGTGCAATTTTGAATTTTAATATAAGTTTATGACAAAATGCGCACACCTAAAACCATATCATTAAGTGTACTATTTAAAAAATTATGTCTAACTTCTAATCATTAATTTCAATTATTTCTTTAATGAAAATTATGAAATCGTAAAAAAATCATATATGATTTGTGCTTTCCATGGATACTTTTTGGCTGAGGTGTCCAAACTTAATCATTTCATGTTTTCTAGTTAAAACAAGTTTCTTATTAGGATAAAGGACCATTCAATGCTTAAGTTAGTAAAATATAGGAGAGATAAAAAAAAACCTATAACAACGAGAATAAGAATGCCAGAAATTGTATTTTGTGATGGTCATGCATTATGTTGTTTTGTGGTCTTTTTAACATTGTGTATTATCACCTAGTTACTCAAGGTATTTATAAAACTTGGTCATTTAAAATTACATCGTGTAACATGAAGTTACAGACACCATATAAAGTAATAATAGAGAATAATTATCTATACTATACAGGTAAAGCCATGTCGGCATCATACTATAAGGTTAGGCACCGTGATACTAATGGAAAAGGTTGGTGTTTGTAGATGATAGGTATAAATATTAATATTGTATTGACAAAGTGTGTGCCATACTTATCATTAATGGTAGTTATTAGAGATAAAAATAGGTGTCGTACTAATATTTTAGAGATCATGACACTATATTATTGAGGGTGCCAATGTTAGCCTTATTGAGAATTTATATGGGATTAGCCAAGGCTTATATATGGTTTGTTGTTGGGGCCTAAAACTTAGCGAAAGTGATTGTCCATTTAGGCTTGGCCTATCAATTTTCTCACTAATATTTAAGATTATATGCAATTTAAATGACTAATAAATTTCTTCTCATCAAATTGTAGGGCATAATACGAGGAGTGTTTTGTGACCATAAAGACTTTATAATGATAAGTATTGTGCCAATAAAAATGGAGGACCATTGGAGAAATTATCATTTTGTATATTTAGGGAGCTCATTATTTAGAGGTAATTTTTTTATTAGGGATATGAATATTTTGTTAGAACATTCCATTTGGAGATTTAGATATTTCATTGGAGATATAAAGATCTTGTATGGAGATTTATTCTAGAGATATAAAAATTTCATTAGAGTCCTTTAAGGACATGGAGTTTTTTGAGATATAAAGATAAGCAATATCATGGAGATGAATATATATAAACTACTTACAAAGACAATATTTATTTTTCATTGAAAAATCTTAAAATATTCTCTTATACAAGAGATATATAATCCCTGCAAACTATTTGATCTCAGGTAATGCATTATGGGATATACCAATAATTTTGTTTTGTTTAGATTGCATTTCCTTTCTTACAAACTTTTGAAAGTAACATGTGATGATCAATCTTTCTACCTCTTTTTATAAGGAATATTAGTCCTTGATGTTATGCCTATTATCATGATGATAAAAACAAAATTTATTAGTCATTGTGCTTGTTCCAGTCCTTGTAAAAAAAGATTGCACAAATTATTTTTTCTTAATGAAAACCAATACCTTAGTAAGAGTGGTGGTTAAAGATGTGGTCATGATCTTAAGAAACATCAGACAATCATGAATAAGTCATTTTGTATTCATTATATATGCCTTAGGGTTGCTTAAAGATCTATGACTTTGAAGAAGTTGTTGTTTGATCACACTCATTTATTCTACTAGAATATAATTTTTCATTTCTTCTTTCACTTTGGAAAAAGTTTAGTATAGAAGAGTGTGCATATATTCCTATAAATAATCCTTGTAAACTTCACTCATGAAGGTTTTAGTGAAAATCAGTTCTATTAGACCTTTCATATTGAAAATTTCTTTATTAATCTTTGAAGATATGCTTTAGTGCCCCAATCTTCTTATTATGTGACTGAGAAGAGCTTAAATATCCTTTTTGTAGTTGATTTACTTGCGATGAAGTGAAATATGACTTTGGTGCTAAGATTGTAAAAGTCAAGGATAAAACCAGACTTTAGGCTATGTTACCATGCTGTAGCAAATCTATAAAATGTTGTTGAAAAGACTTTACACATAGTATTTCTATTTTATGCTACAAATTCGAAGTTGTTTTGTACATTCTTTTATTTTTAGGTCTAAAATTCATTATAGTTGTTTGATTTTTCTTTCATGAACATGGAATCTTTAGAGAGACAAATATGAAACTCTTAATGTTTAAATGCAAGCACTCCCACTTAAAGGATGAAATATTATTTGTTATAACCTTGTATTAGTATTAATATCATCTCAAGTAGCCACTCATTTTGATTTGACTTGTTGAAGATCTCGTTAGAGGTCGGACACAGAGATAACTTGTGGCTTTCAACAACATAAAGATCCGAGGGACCATGCTATGAACGCACGATCCTCTTGAATGAAATGACTATAACTTCACAAAAATATCCATAACAACATGCTATGAAATATGTCAGGAGTTGTTTTCCATCCACTCACAAAAACACAAATGTAATATGAAAATAATTCATAAATCACATATTTTTATTGCATAGAATATTAGAATTCCTAGCATATTGAATAATTCATCCTTTATTGAGATTGATCGACTTTATTACATGATACTGAACTATATTTCACCTGCTATCAATACCTACTATCAATACCTATAAATTAACCTAAATTCCTGTGACAAGCCAAATTCAAAGGAACAGGAGGATCAAAAAAAGGCTCTTGTAGATATTCGCTCAAAAACAAATTTGTTGGCGGACTCGGTGTAATGAATTCCATCCCAGATGACTCGTACCAAGGGATCATCACATGAACCCACAGTTATCTGGGTTCCATTTACTGTAATCGTCGCTCCACATCCTGCGCTGCTACTGTAGTTGTTCAGACCTCCATAGCCACAACATTTTTTTTTTGGATACAGGGAAACCCCACCACCTGAAAAGCGCACCCATAGCCACAACATGCTACATGTGGAAGCTCAAATCCTACAACATGAAACGAAACCACATTAAATATGAATTAATTAAACAAGTGTGTGTGTACACACGTAGTAATGAACTATTTTTTTTTTTAAATATGAGTAAAATATAGGGTTTTATTCAGGTGCATATAATTTTTTTAGGAGACAAAACGACTGGAAAAGGTGTAAACATAGAGCACACAGTACTATAAATTATGATCAAGAAAAGTAAACTTTGAAATTGAGTTCTACGTGCTAACTCTCAGAAAAACAGATGCGGGGGAGGAAAAGGTAATAGAAACTTGTTACCTTAACGTTTGTCAAGAATGTATTGACAATGTTAGGAACAGATGCATTCACTTCCTCAAAAGACATATTTCCGAAAAACCCAGCTCCAAGATCATTATGACCAATATCGAAAGTGTATAAAGCTTTCTGGAAATATTCCTCCATGGGCATCAATTGTGCAAATGCTCCTCCTACAAATAGATCAGGGCTTAACGAGAAAGTCGATTTGTTGCCAGCTATATCTTAATTACTTGAACAAAATCAAGATTCCAGATAGGAAGATTAATTAAGTACGTAATGCTTACCTTGTTTCCTAATCAACTGTGATCTGCCCTTGAACTGCGTGAATTGCCTATATTGCACAAGAAAGAAGAATGGACTGAATCCATTATTGGCCGGTATAATCGTAGTTGGAAATGTAATTGTGGATGCTGCGGTGGCAAAATTTGCTCCGACAGTGAAGTTGGCCCCCAGAGTGACGCAGCAGAAAATCACAAAGGAATACGACCAACGTCAATATTCCGTAAAATTAAAGAAAACGAGATTAAATCTCAATCAAACTCAAAGTTTATTCAATAAAATGGAAGATAAGTTGGCTGCAGGGTTTACAAGGGATACTTAAAGATAAAACCCTAGCCTAATTCAATACAGAAAAGGAAAGGACATAAAACATTAAATTTGCCATAAATGACAAATTTGAGATAAATGCAGAATATGAAAGAGCTATGAATTCTAAGAGAGTACCAATTGACCAAAGTCAATTCGGACTCTTAAATCAAAAGTAATTGCGAAAACGAAACTTTCCTAAAATGGCAAACATGACGATTTCGGGGCCGAAACGATGGAATTTGGCCAAAATTGGGTCGAGGTCAGGAGCAAAGCTGCTGATTTCTTCCGCAAACGACGAAACACATTGACTGGGTGAGTTTCGCGTTATTCCGACTTCGATGACCCGGTTGCCGAAATTCAGTTGCCTTTGAATTTCGGATGATCCCTCTTCAGCATGTATGATTCCGCAACTTGTTCTACATCACAGAGTGTCGAGGTAAGCACTAAGAAATGAGAGATTAAAACTCTTTGTTGATACATCACAATATATATAGATTTAATTGTCAGTAAAACATTATTTTTCTAAATTATATAGTAAATTCTTATTGAGATGATTTTTTTAATATAATGTAAGAGTTTTATTTACCAAACAATTACAAGTTAAAATATGACCACTTCTATATTATTTGATAGAAATAAAAACAAAATTGAGATAGGCTTATATTAGTTTCAAGCTAAAAGAGTTTTACTTAAAAAACATATTATGAAATAATATTAATTTTATTTTGAGTCCTTCCTTAGCGCTTAAATATTTGAATTTAAATGGTTTTTCTACATTTCTATCAACTATTGAACAAAGAAATGATTTGTTTTTATAAATAAATCTAAAAATGCTAGTGATGATGTATAAAATACACACATCTAATTAATATAAATATTAGTGTAGCTGTTGTTCACGTGAATTAATTCACGTGAATAGTAGCGTCTGACCGACGATGACGAGAGGCTCAACAGCCGATGCCGATAGGTAGAGAAGGCCGAGGTGGTTCTTCCTATGGTGGTGGCGTAGTAAATGGTGGTATATGGTGGCCGGGAGGAGCGTCGAAAGCTTGCCACTGTGGAGAGAGAGAGCTGCCGCTGTGGAGATGTGGAGAAAGAGAGAATTGCCGCTGTGGAGAGAGAGACCGCTAGTGGTGTGCCCGGTTTGCTTGCGATTAGTGTTCTCTAGTGATGTTCTCCAGTGGTGTTTTCGATCGAAATTGGTTCCCGTGTTACTGTGCTCCCATTGAAACGCAGGAAAAACTTATGAATCCTGCTTCTTAAAAAAATAGTTTCGATTGATTTTTTGGTGGATCCCATAGCAATTTAAATTGCGTTTTCTCATTACCAAACACCACAAAAACTGTTTTTGCTCTAATCTCCGATCCAATCGAAATACTAAACAGCCACTTAATGTTCAAATTTGCTTAAAAAAAGTTTTAGAATTTTCTTTATTTTCCTAGTTATTTTTTACTTTTATTGTTATTTTAGGATCCCTTTTTCTTTTCAACTTATGTCAATTTAGCACCAATTTAAACAATTTATAAGTTGTTTTTTATAATAATTCTAAAAATTATTGAATTTTAGAATATATCAAAACAAAATTTCTCTACATTTACAACTATAACCTTGAAAATTCCTTTTTTTTTTTTTTTGCAATATGCTACGTGATGAAGTATAACTTTCACGATCATTGATGAATATTACACTTCCGATTTTCAAATTACAGTATTTTGTAAATGGCAATTGGAAAGAAAAATAATTTATAAACAAATTTCTTGGAAAGAAAAATAATTTATAAACAAATTTCTCGTATTAAATTTCATGTACATTAATGTGAAACGTGTAAGTGGTAAAGTGATTCTCATAAATTTTAAATAATTAAATTCTAAAAAAAAAGAGAAATAATTACCAGTCAACTAAACTCCATCAAAATCTTCAATATACAAACATGGCATGACATGTCGTGACCAGTGTTGCGAAGTTGACCAAGGTGAACAACTCCTTTTCCAATATAAAAAATATAAAAAAATAAATTTTAATGAACACTATTTGTAATGCAATGGCGAACGTCTTCTTAGAAAAAACAAGGAATGAGACATTTGAGAGGCTGATCACTAACTATACAAATAAAATAAGACCTTATGTGTGTGTGTGTGTATATATATATATATATATATATAGCCTATAATTAATTTTATCTACATAAATGGTCTCTTTGAAATGCAGATATGGTTAATTCTAAGCTGTAATAACTTTTTCCTCGTCCTCCAGTATGGTGCTGTTGTCGTTTCTCATTATATTTGTCGATGTTTATTAACATGGCCAGTAATAACTTATTTATTCTAAGGTGGAACTAAAGGTGCGAGACTTACCGACGAAATCTATAATCAGCCTTCCATCGGAGAACCTCCCCGCCGGCATGTGAAAGAAAGTTTCTCCATACGGAGAATTAAGAGGAGGGAAGGCAGCCATGAGTCCTCCGGTATCAGAATTTGAGTCACCAAACTTAAAGATAGCTGGGAACTCACAACTTTCAAAGCAAATATTGGCGGGTTCAAGATAGTAAAAAAAACGAAAAAAACAAGGCAAAAAGAAGAGAGATTTGTCATAGATAAGCTAGTGGTAGAGAACTCCGGAAGAAATTATGAGACGAGAACTAGCGAGAGAGAGGATTATATCTTTGGTTTATACGATGCCAACATTTCGTAGATATTTAGGGCCTTCAAGCCTGGCTTGATGGTTTATGGTCAACTTCCACATGATCATCATGTCTGTCACCATGACATATTCAATCATGTGTGTAGTTAGAATATTAATTCATGCACCGACGATCCGATCAAGACGGAACAGTGGACTTCAGGAATAGGAATGACTAAGAACATATAGTAATTGTGGAAAATCAAGCCATGTTCTTTGCTGAAATATTCCATTCCAGATTTAGCCTCCCAGTATCAGTGCAAGAATAAAGCCAAATCTGCATAATCTGCAGATTTCCTTAACTCTAGCAAAGGACTTAATTCCTTTCCTTGTAAATAGTAGTTATGTATGGTAGTAGTATTTCATTCCAGATTTATCACTGATTTTGTATCCTATTTATGTAGACCTCTGTCAAACATTGTAGGTGAGTAGAATGAATAAAAATCTTGTTCAATACTTTGTGTATTTCTTCATGGTATCAGAGCAGGTATAACACTGCATCACCATCTTCTTCAAATCCAGCCCTTAGAATGGCTACCAACTCATCCAATTCTTCAAATATCACCATCCCATCATCTTCATCCTCCCACCAAATGGAAACCTCTCATCTTCCAATCACTGCCCACAAATTGAATGGGCAAAATTATCTGCAATGGTCTCAATCCATACTAATGTTCATACGGGGGAAGGGAAACAAATGAATATATAACTGGAGCCTCGACGACACCAGATCCAGAAGCACCAACTCACAAAAAGTGGATAGCAGAGAATAACATGGTTATGTCTTGGCTAGTCAACTCCATGACCACCGATATTGGTGAAAACTTCCTATCATTTGACACTGCCCAAGAAATTTGGGACATGGCAAAGGAAACCTTTTCAGACAGAGAAAACACATCAGAGATCATTCAAATAGAAGGCACACTCCATGATCTACGCCAAGACAATCTCACGGTAACTGAATACTTCAATACCCTCACTCGTCTATGGCGTCAACTTGACACTTTTGAAATTCATAAATGGAGTTGTACTACTGATGGTTTATTATATAAAAAGGTAGTCGAAGGGAAACATGTGTTCAAATTTTTGTTAGGTTTAAACAAAAACCTTGATGAAGTCAGAGGGAGAATCATGGGAGTAAAACCCATACCCAGTCTCAGAGAAGCCTTCTCTGAGGTCCATCGTGAAAAGAGCCGGAAAAAGCTCATGATGGGAACTCACCAACAATTGAATATGTCAGAAAGCTCAGCCCTTAAGACCCAATTCAATTCACTGGAATATCGCCAAAAACCAAAAGGAAGGAGACCCTGGTGTGATCATTGCAGAAAATCAGGGCACTTGAAGGAAACTTGTTGGAAGATCCATGGAAAACCAGCAGATTGGAAGCCACGCCAGCCATATGAAGGACGAGGGAACCATGTGACTACTAATGGATAACCACCGTAAATTGAAACTTCATTCAGCAAGGAGCAAATGGAGATGCTTCAGAAATTATTATCTCCCCTTATGGCAGCTCAATCACAGAATGATTCATCATCTAACAGGTCATTGGTTCTGGAATATTGACTCACAAAGGTAAATTTTTGTGTGCATTTATTGTCGGGAAAAATCACAAAAACACATGGATTGTGGACTCGGGAGCGTCTAACCATATGACGGGAGATGTAACAATCCTTGACACCTATAAACCATGCCTGAATAATCTTTCAGTCAGAATAGCAGATGGGTCGTTAGCTAAAGTAATGGGTATAGGTTCAGTGGTGTTATCAAAGAACCTCATTCTCCACTCTGTTCTATTTGTTCCTAACCTGGATTGTAACCTACTGTCAATTAGTAAACTTACTAAAGACAATAGGTGTATCTCTAAATTCTCTTCTTCTCGTTGTATATTTCAGGATCTAGTTTCGGGGAAGACGATTGGCAATGCTGAGGAATGCTCTGGACTCTATCTTCTTAAAGAACCCCATAATTCCCGAGAGCAACTTATTCCCACTGTTGGTAATTCTTTTTCGGTATCATGTCAAAATAATGATAGTACAATCCTATTGTGGCACTATCGATTAGGGCATCCAAATGCTGCGTATCTTAAACATTTATTTCCTTCTCTATTTAATAAAATTCCAAAGCCTTTTGAGTGTGAAATATGCCAATTGTCCAAACAAGTTCGATGAAATTTTCCCATTCAACCCTATAAAGCATCCACTCCTTTCTCAATGATTCACAACGACATTTGGGGTCCGTCAAAAATAAAAAATATGACTGGTACTAGATGGTTTATCTCATTCATAGATGATCATACTAGATTAACCTGGGTATTTCTCATGAAGGAAAAATCTGAGACTAGTCAAATTTTCAAAAATTTCTCAAAAATGATCCAGACTCAATTCCAGTCCAAAATACAAATCCTCAAGTCTGATAATGCTAAGGATTACTTCAACCTCACTCTGGGAGAATTTCTATCACAAGAAGGGATAGTTCATATAAGTTCATGTGTTGATACCCCTCAACAAAACGGGATCGCTGAAAGAAAAAATAGGCATTTGTTGGAGGTGGCAAGATCCTTAATGTTCACCACAAATGTTCCAAAATTTTTCTGGGGGGAAACAGTTCTTACGGCAACCTACCTCATCAATAGGATGCCATCTAGAGTTCTGAGATTTCAAACACCGTGTCAAACACTCCTAAAATCATTTCCAACCACTCGTCTCATCTCCACCATACCTCCAAAAATTTTCGGGTGCACTGTGTTTGTTCATATCAGCCAACAATATAGAAGTAAACTTGATCCCCGGTCAATTAAATGCATTCTTCTCGGGTATTCTTCAAACCAAAAGGGGTACAAGCGTTACTCTCTAGTCACAAAGAAGATCTACAATTCAATGGATGTTACCTTCTTTGAAACTCAATCTTTCTATCCTAAAATTAATATTCAGGGGGAGACAACTGAGGAATATCAATTTTGGAATCCCAATGAGTTCCCTACCGAACCTACAAACTCGCCCATCTCAAATTCAAATCCAATTCCTGCAATCACAGACTCCATTCCACCTGAATCCACACCACCCGAATCACCTAATCAGCTTGAATTTATGGTTGACTTAAGGAATAAAGAGCACATTCAAGAGGATCCAGAAGAAGGAGCATTCCCTCAACAGACCCATGAGACTGAACCGAGTCCCGATTCAAGCCAAAATCCAGGTAACAACTCTCCTATCTTAGATAATACTGTTGAATCAACTATTAATTCTGAGTTTGAAAGGGAAATTCTTGATATGCCTATAGCTTGGAGAAAAGGGGTAAGAACATGTACTCAACGTCCCATTGGAAATTTCATTTCTTATGACAAGCTATCACCCACTTTCCGTGCCTTTACCTCTAGCATCACAGAGATACAAATTCCTCAAAATATTCAGGAAGCCTTCAAAAATCCCAAATGGAAGGCTGCAGTTGATGAAGAAATCCAAGCACTGGAAAAGAACCGCACCTGGGAAATTACAAACCTTCCAAGAAGTAAGAAACCAGTTGGGTGTAAGTGGATTTTTACGATGAAATACAAGGCCGATGGGAATGTGGACAGGTATAAGGCGAGGTTAGTTGCCAAAGGATTCACCCAATCCTATGGTATTGATTACGAAGAAACCTTCGCCCCAGTTGCCAGACTCAACACGGTCCGTGTACTGCTATCATTGGCAGCCAACCTTGACTGGCCACTTCACCAACTCGATGTGAAAAATACCTTCCTCAATGGCAACCTAGAGGAAGAAGTTTACATGGACATCCCTACTGGAATGAAGATGACATGGAATTCCAATCAAGTTTGCAGACTACGGAAATCATTGTATGGCCTCAAGCAATCTTCAAGGGCCTGGTTTGAACGATTTACTAAAGCAGTGAAAGGGTATGGATTCAGTCAATGCCAAGCCGATCATACATTGTTTGTGAAACACTCTCTAGAAGGCAAGTTGGCAATTATTATTGTATATGTTGACGATATTATTCTTACAGGGGATCATGAAGAAGAGATCGACTCACTAAAAGTATCATTGACAAAAGGAATTTGAGATCAAGGATCTTGGAAACCTCAAGTACTTTCTCGGGATGGAAATTGCCAGGTCAAAGAAAGGCATAGCAGTCTCTCAACGTAAGTATATTCTGAACTTATTGAATGAAACCGGGATGCTAGGATGCAGGCCAGTAGACACGCCTATGGATACAACTGTTAAATTGGAAGGCAATGATGGAAGTGCCCCTGTTGATAAAGGGAGATCCCAGCGTCTTGTGGGGAAACTAATTTATCTTTCCCACACACGGCCAGACATCAGCTTCTCTGTTAGCAAGGTAAGTCAGTTTATGAACAACCCAACAGAACAACACATGACCGTTGTCACCAGAATATTGAGATACTTTAAAATGACACCAGGAAAAGGTCTATTCTTTCAACGAACAGCAAATAGAGACATTGATATATATTCAGATGCAGACTGGGCAGGTTCAATAACTGATCGGAGATCAACTTCTGGTTATTGTTCATTTGTTTGGTGGAACTTGGTTACATGGCGAAGTAAGAAACAATCAGTGGTAGCTCGGAGTAGTGCTGAGGCAGAATTCAGAGCTATGGCAAAAGGTATTTGCGAGGGAATATGGTTGAAAAGATTATTAGAAGAATTACATATTCCTGTAAAATTTCCTATGACTTTACATTGTGACAACCAAGCTACAATCAATATTGCTAAAAACCCAGTTCATCATGATCGAACCAAGCATGTGGAGATAGATCGGCACTTCATCAAAGAGAAGATCGAACAAGGAATATTTGTAGTCAGTTACACTCCAACACATTGCCAAACTGCTGATATACTCACAAAGTCCCTTGCTCGAAGTAAGTATGAAGACCTGATAGGGAAACTTGGAATGATCAATATCTACAACACGGCTTGAGGGGGAGTGTGGAAAATCAAGCCATGTTCTCTGCTGAAATATTCCATTCCAGATTTAGCCTCCCAGTATCAGTGCAAGAATAAAGCCAAATCTGCATAATCTGCAGATTTCCTTAACTCTAGCAAAGGACTTAATTCCTTTCCTTGTAAATAGTAGTTATGTATGGTAGTAGTATTTCATTCCAGATTTATCACTGATTTTGTATCCTATTTATGTAGACCTCTGTCAAACATTGTAGGTGAGCAGAATGAATAAAAATCTTGTTCAATACTCTATGTATTTCTTCAGTAATTTGACAGAAACCTTCAAGTTTTGCTGTCGTACACGGTATCGACGAGTGACCTTTTCTTTCCAAGATATTTTTTTCTTCAAGTTGCATCCTTCTCCTTTCCTTTAATCTAGAATCTACGCACAGAGATAAATGGATTGGCTTCTAGTAATGCCGATGGAGCTGATTTTGTTCCCGAAGGTATTTAGAGAGAATAGAATACCTATCTTTCACTCATGTCTATTACTTTATTTATATAGATTACATTGAGTTGATTTTGCATTTTAAATTACAAACATTTCTATATATTAGGAGGGATAACAGATAGAGGTTGTGGTTGCCGTGGATGATCATCAAAGATGGTTGGATAAAGATAGAGTTTGTGTTTACTAGGAGTGATTATCAGAAGTGGTTGAACTGTTTTGGCTTATCTGTCTAACATCCCCTCGCAAACTAATAGGGATAGAACTTAGTGGAACATAAAGATAGAGTTTGTCACCAGAAGTTTGGATACTAGCACACAAAAACACATAGAACTTAGTCCTTTAG
Source organism: Salix purpurea (assembly GCA_027405865.1). Taxonomy (NCBI): domain Eukaryota; kingdom Viridiplantae; phylum Streptophyta; class Magnoliopsida; order Malpighiales; family Salicaceae; genus Salix; species Salix purpurea. The sequence goes on from JAOWLH010000011.1 coordinate 16,125,824, forward strand.
TAAACACATTAGTCAATTGATGAGATGAAGCAAGAAATTATAGTTTGAATTACAAACATTCCTATAAATAAAGTAAGCAGCCTACACATGCAAAAGAGTTAATTTGCGAGTTTGACTTAGATATTGTTAGAAAAATTGCAAAAGATAATGTTTAGTTGACCTGTATGGATTTGCATTGACAAAAAAACAGTATATTTACTTGGTTATTTTGTAGACTTATTGTTAAAAAACTACTATAACAAATAAGCAGCCTACACATGCATGTAAGCGAATACAATATCTTAAATAAATCAATTATTATACTTATTGGAGTATTTCGTATGTGAAAAAAGATGCAAATATATTATTATATTGTTTCTAAAGGTTATATAATTTGTCATTTATATAGATTACATTGAGTCATGTCTATTACTTTATTTATATAGATTACAAAGTTGGTGGCACATGTAGTGTTGAGCGCGGCGGTTTGGCTCCCGCGTTGTTTTCTTTCTGCCATCTCTTTTTCACCGTATTTGCCTTAAAAAAGGTGTTGGCCACCACTAAGAGGGGCTCAGTACAGAGGGCATTTTCTTCTGATCATTGCTGGATATGGAGGGTGGTGGGACATCAAACAGAAATTATTCCAGACCACAACGAGATTCCATAGATAGCCAATTAACCTGGGACTGGATGCTATTCATCACCGGCAATACTTGATGGAAGTAACCTTTGCTGCCTTTTGATTTTCCAAAAGGAAAAGCAAAGGCTGATCACTATAAATAGCGAAGTAACCGTTGTGAATAAAATTATGTCTTCATCTCACACTACCCTACTCTTGATCAATAGAATTTTGAAATTCTTATCTTCCAGGTTACTCATCAAACCGATCGAGTTCCTGAGCCATTCAAATCTCGTGAAGTAATTATGGCATAAACGAGATCCTACTCTCGTAAATAGGGTTTTTTTTTTTATTGTCGATTCTCGATCCTTCGTAGAGATCCATTCGTTGATCGCTGAACATGAGAATATATAGCAGAGAATGGTATTTCTGATGCTATCATTCTCTTCTGGCACCGAACCCTTACATGCAGTTTCTGCGTCTCTGCATCCTATTCTCTTCCCACAATTTGTTAACGCCATCTATATATATTTCATAGCATCTTCAAAAGTCGCCTTTGGGTCTCCCTTTGTCTAAAGTGGTTCTCCCAAACTCCCTTGCCATTTTCACTATTTTGTGATGGTCATGCATTATGTTGTTTCGTGGTCTTCTTGACATTGTGTATTATCACCTGATGACTTAAGGTATTTATAAAACTTGGTCATTTAAAATTACATCGTGTAGCATGAAGTTGAAGACACCATATAAAGTAATAATAGAGAATAATTTTCTATAGCCATGTAGGCACCATGATACTAGTGGGAAAGGTTGGTGTCTTTGGATGATTAAACATAAATGTTAGCATTGTATCTACAAAATGTGGGCCATACTTACCATAAATGATAGTTATTGGATATAAAAATAGTTTCATACTAGAGTTTTAGAAATCATAACACTATATTGTCGAGTGTGCCAATGTTAGCCTTATTGACAATTTATATAGGATTAGTCAAGGCTTGTATATGGTTTGTTGTTAGGGCCTATAAATTAGCGAACACGATTGTCCATTTAGGCTTGGTCTATCAATTTTCCCACTAGCCTTTAAAATTACATGCAATTTAAATGAATAATAAATTTCTTCTGGTCAAATTTTAGGGCATATTACGGAGTGTTTTGTGACCATAAAGACTTTATAATAGTAAGAATTGTGCCAATAGAAATGGAGGACCATTGGAGAAATTATCATTATGTATATTTAGGGAGCTATCTAGAGGTAATGTTTTTTTATTAGAGATATGAATATTTTGTATGAACATTTCATTTGGAGATAGGGATATTTCATTGGAAATATAAAGGTCTTGTATAGAGATTTCATCTAAAGATATAAAAATTTCATTAGAGACATAAAGATCTTATAAGGATATTAAGTTTTTTGAGATATAAAGATAAGCAATATCATGGATATGAACACATATAAACTACTTACAAATACAATATTTATTTTTCATTGAAAAGCTCAAAATATTCTCTTATGTAAGTGCTTTATAATCCCTGCAAACTATTTGATGTCAGGTAATGCATTATGGGATATACCAATAATTTGTTTTGTTCAGGTTGCATTTCCTTTCTTACAAACTATTGAAAGTAACCCATGATGATCAATCTTTCTACCTCTTGTTATAAGGAATATTAGTCCTTGATGTTATACCTATTATCATGATAATAAAAACAAAATTTATTAGTCATTGTGCTTGTTCTAGTTTTTATATAAAAAAAAGATATTGCACAAATTATTTTTTCTTAATGAAAAACAATATCTTAGTATGATTGGTGGTCAAAGATGTGGTCATGATATTAGGGAACATCAATCATGAATAAATCCTTTTATGTTCATTATTTATGCCTTAGGGTTGCTTGAAGATTTATGACTTTTAAGAGATTTTGCTTTAATTATTAGAAATAAAGTTCTTGTTTGATCACACTCATTTATTCTACTAGAATATAATTTTTCATTTCTTGTTTCACTTTGAAAAAAAATTGGTATAGAAAAGTGTGTATAGATTCCCATAAATAATCCTTGTAAACTTCACTCATGAAGGTTTTAGTGAAAATCAGTTCTATTAGACCTTTCATATTGAAAATCTCTTTATTAATCTTTGAAGATATGCTTTAGTGCTCCAATCTTCTTATTATGTGATGGAGAAGAGCTTAAATATACTTTTTGTTGTTGACATGCTTGTGATGAGGCGGGAGATGAGTTTGGTGCTAAGATTGTAAAAGTCAAGGATGAAACCAGACTTCACGCTATGTTATCATGCTTTAGCAAATCTATAAATTGTTGTTGAAAAGACTTTACACATAGTATTTCTATTTTATGCTACAAATTCCAAGTTGTTTTGTACATTCTTTTATTTTTAGGTCTATAAATTCATTGTAGTTGTTTGATTTTTCTTTCATGTATATGGAATATTTAGAGAGACAAATATGAAACTCTCTATGTTTAAATGGAGAAATGGAGGTACTCCCACTCATTTTGATTTGACTTGTTGAAGATCTCGTTAGAGGTCGGACACTTAGATAACTTGTGGTTTTTAATAACCTGAAGATTTGAGAGACCATGCTATGAACACACAATCTCTCTTGGAATGAAATGACTATAAGTATACCGAAATATCCTGTCAGGAGTTGTATTCCATCCTGTCACAAAAACACAAATGTAATATGAAAATAATTCATAAATCTCATATTTTTATAGCAGAGAATAGTAGAATTCATAGCATATTGAATAATCCATCCTTTATTGAGATTGATCGACTTTATTGCATGATAATGAACTATAGTTCATCTGCTATTAATATCTTCTATCAGTACCTATAAATTAACCTAAAGTCCTGTGACAAGCCAAATTCAAAGGAACAGGAGGATCAGAAAAGGCTCCTGTAGATATTTGCTCAAAAACAAATTTGTTGGCGGCCTCGGTGTAATGAATTCCATCCCAGACGACTCGTACCGAGGGATCATCACATGAGCCCACAGTTATCTGGGTGCCATTTACTGTAATTGTCGCTCCACATCCTGCGCTGCTGCTGTAGTTATACACACCTCCATAGCCACAACATGCTACAAGTGGAAGCTCAAATCCTACAATATGAAACGAAACCACGTCAAATATGATTAATTAAACAAGTTTGTACGCGTGAACACAATAATGTTTTAAATAAATATGAGTAAAATAGAGCTAGGGTTTTACATACCATGTTTCTGGGGCTCACTGAATAAAGAATACTTCACAGAATAGACATCCACATATGTGAATGCTGCTGAAGGAAAATCCTTCCTGAGCTGAAGAACAGTCTCTTTCAACTCATGATTAAAGTATTGAGCTACTTCATTGTAAGACTTGGCGCAACCAACACTGTCTTTTTCAGCAGAAGGGAAATTGGCTAAAATATAACCGAGACAACCAATCGGTCCTGTATTGTGAATCCAGAATGATCTTGCTCCCAAATTGTATATGCTCTGCATCAAAGTCACTCTGATTTTTCAGGTGCATATAATATTTCTACGCGATAGAATGACTGGAAAAGGGGTGCAAACGGTTAAGTCATATTCTGGTTTCATCCAATAGTTTAAGTTTTTAGATGAGATGGTTCTTTGACATGGTATCAGAGCTTTGTTGATCCAGCGGTCAGGAGTTCGAATCTCACCACTCTCATTCTATTTGATGAAAATCAAGCACAAGATAGTGCGAGTCTGTGTGCAAGTTCCAAGTCCAAAGAGCTTTCATTTGAGGAGGGGTGTTAGAGAATAATATAAATCATATTTTAAATCATCACTTATCAGCTTAAACTATTAGATGAGATGATTACTTAACATAAATATATAGCTATAAATTATGATCAAGAAAAGTAAACTTTGAAATTATGCTCTACGTGCATGCTAACTCTCAGAATAACAGATGTGGGGGAGGAAAAGGGAATAGAAAATTGTTACCTTAACGTCTGTCAAGAATGTATTGACAATGTCAGGAACAGATGCATTCACTTCCTCAAATGACTTATTTCCGAAAAACCCAGCTCCAAGATCATTCTGACCGATATCGAATGTGTACAAAGCTTTCTGGAAATATTCCTCCATGGGCATCAATTGTGCGAATACTCCTCCTACAAATAGATCAGGGCTTAACGAGAAAGTCGATTTATAGCCAACTATATCTTAATTACTTGAACAAAATCAGGATTCCAGATAGGAAGATTAATTAAGTAATGCTCACCTTGTTTCCTGATCAGCTGTGATCTGGCCTTTAACTGCACGAGTTGATTATATTGCACTAGAAAGTAGAATGGACTGAATCCATTATTGGCCGGTATAATCTTTGTTGGTAATCTGATGGTGGATGCTGCTGTGGCAAAATTTGCTCCAACAGTGAAGTTGGTCCCCAGAGAGTCGAGGTAAGCACTAAGAAATGAGAGATTTAAACTCTTTGCTGACACATCACAATTTATGTAGATTTAATTGTCAGTAAAACATATCAACATGATTTTTTAATATAATATCAGAGTTTTATAGACGAAACAATTACAAGTTAAAATTATTTTTGACATCAGCACATGAAAATGATCTAAGAACATATATTTTTTAAAAATTTAAAATAAAAACAAAAAAATTTCAATTTTTTTCAAAAACATTTTTAAAACAAAGTGTCAAACAACCCCTTAGTAAAAAGATTTAGTAATCCCTAGCATTACCCAAAATAAAATGCTTGTAACCTAACTTGTATGACATGGGGATGTGCATTAACAAATCCAAGACCAAGAAGAAATCTGTAAACGTTAAATGAATTTTCTATTATAATATTTAATTTTATTATTGAATCATTAATCACTATATTTTACAGGTTGGATTCTACAATCAAGGTTATTTTCATGTTCAAATTTGCTTAAAAGGTTTTAGAATTTTCTTTATTTTCCTAGTTAATTTTTTTTTTTTACTTTTATTGTTATTTTAGGATTCTTTTTTCTTTTCAACTTATGTCAATTTAGCACCAATTTACAAGTTGTTTTTATAATAATTCTAAAAAATATTGATTATATCAAACAAAATTTCTCTACATTTACAACTATAACCTTGAAAAATTCTTCTTCTTTTTTGGCAATATGCTACGTGACGAAGTACAACCTACACGATCATTGATGAATATTACACTACCAAGTTTCAAATTACAGTATTTTGTAAATGGCAGTTGGGATTGCCCGGGAAAATTAGGTGTTCAGCACTATATATCAGAAAGAAAAATAATTTATAAACAAACTTTTCGTATTAAATTTCATGTACATTAATGTGAAACGTGTAAGTGGTAAAGTGATTCTCATAAATTTTAAATAATTAAATTCTATAAAAAAAAGAGAAATAATCACCAGTCAACTAAACTCCATCAAAATCTTCAAAACTATATAAATAAAATAAGACTTTATATATATATGTATACACACACACACAGCCTAGAATTAATTTCATCTGCATAAAAGTCTTTTTGAAATGCATGTATGATTAATTGTAAGATGTAATAATTTTTCCTTGTCCTCCAATATGGTGCTGTCGTATTCAGTGTCTTTTCTCATTAGATTTGTCAATGTTTATTCACATGGCCACTAATAACTTATTTATTCTAAGGTGGAACTAAAGGTGGGAAACTTACCGACGAAATCTATAATCACTCTTCCATCGGAGAACCTCCCCACCGGCATGTGAAAGAAAGTTTCTCCATAGGGAGAATTAAGAGGAGGGAAGGCAGCAACGAGTCCTCCGGTATCAGAATTTGAGTCACCAAAGTTAAAGATAGCTGGGAACTCACAACTTTTCAAAGCAAATATGGGCGGGTTCAAGATAGTAAATAAAGCGAAAGAAACAAGGCAAAAAGAAGAGAGATTTGTCATGGATAAGCTAGTGGTAGAGACGAACTGCGTAAGGAATTTTGAGACGAGAACTAGCGAGAGAGGGGATTATATGATGCCACCATCCGCAGTCACGTAGGACTTTTCAAGCCTGGCTTTATGGTCTATGGTCAATATCAACCGACGCTCTGATCTTGCTGAGAATTTACGCTTGTAAATTACCCATTTTTTGTTTGTTTGTTTATATATATATATATATATATATATATAAAATTTCAGGCTTAGATAATTTTAGTTGAAATAGTTGAAATGAAACAGGAATGACTAAGAACAGTGAACAATTTGACAGAAAACTTGAAGTTTTCTTGTCGTACACGGTATCGACGAGTAACCTTTTCTTGCCAAGACTTTTCTTTCTTTAATCTAAAATCTACGCACATGGATAAATGGATTGCCTTCTAGTAATGTAGTAATGTCGCTGAGGCTGATTTTGTTTCTCACTCATGTCTATTACTTTATTTATATAGATTACATTGAGTTGGTTGATTTTGTATTTTGAATTACAAACTGTTGGTTATTGGGATTGATCCGGTTCGTCCATGAGGAATGAACCTGGTCTTTTTATCTAGAGGTGTGATTTGGCAATGGTTCACCCATGAGAGATGAACCAAGTCTATTTCACCCATGAGGGATGAACCAAGTCTATTTATCTAGGGATGTTACATATCGGTGACCGCTAAGTAACTTCTCCCCACTAGTATAAATAGGGACCTCCCTCGACTTAAAGGAATACTCTTAGGAAAGCGAGTTAATTCAGATCTAAATGATGTGAGTGTGAAAGAAAAAGTAATTTTAGTTCTAAACCTGTTGCTTGTATTCACCGGCCGGGATCATATCATTTAAATAAATTTGATATGATTTAGAATACATGCAATTGTCACGACGGATTGAGTACGAAATTCTTGAGGGATTGAATTGTACTTATTCGTGTGTAACTAAAAGTGCTCGGGGTATATGAGTACACTCTAAGGAATAATTAATCATAAGGTTGATGTCTCTTATATGGCCTATATTAGGTTTGTATAGATTGGAGCTCTTTTCTCTATGTGCTTCAGGTCGCACGGTCCGTTCGTCAAGTATGAAATTTCTATACAAGTTTTGTAAAATAATGTATTAGATAAATCTAGCCCTTCATGGGCGAGTGGGAGATGTTGGTTATTGGGATTGATCCGGTTTGTCCATGAGGGATAAACCCGGTCTATTTATCTAGAGGTGCGATTTAGCAATGGTTCACCCATAAGGGATAAACCAAGTCTATTTATCTAGAGGTGTGATTTGGCAATGGTTCACCCATGAGAGATGAACCAAGTCTATTTATCTAGAGGTGCGATTTGACAATGGTTCACCCATGAGGGATGAACCAAGTCTATTTATCTAGGGGTGTTACTTATCGGTGACCGCTAAGTAACTTCTCCCCACTAGTATAAATAGGGACCTCCCTCTACATAGTAAATACAAGTTATTCACATAAGTGAAGATAGTTATCTCTCTCATTACTCTACATTCAACTTGCTACGATTTGTTAAGACGTTCATGCCGTGAAACACAACTTTGGTTCTAGTAATCAAACTGGTCTTGAAGCAAAGATCTAGGAACAAGGAAACAGAATATCACAAGTAAGTTTTCCGTATTGAATCTTTATTGGTATCAGAGCCTTAGATCATAGATTTTTTATAATTAAATGACCATGCAATAAATGTATGCATATACATGAATATTATTAGAATAGTATGAGTTATGTATTTAATTCTATAAATTATTATTGTGCTTGTTCGATTAGTACAAATAAATAATAATGTTAGAAAAATACATGATGTTCGATTATTCATGTTAATATAAATTATTTAAACTATGATGTTAGTTTATTTATTGTTAAACTAAATTGCTTAATTTTTTTGGTAATTTTGTTTAAACAATGATGATACATGCCTTCGTAATATTAATGTGCTTTTGGATATTTTGTTGTAGTGGATAGGGAACAACAAATTGATCATTTATTGAGTTATGTGATTAATCATGTTCACAAAATCCGAGAGCACATTGACTATATGTATCATTGGATGATTAGACTGGCCATGAGTGGTGTTTATGAATTCTACATCGAACAACAAATGTTGATCATTCTCAATTCTTTGTTTGCGGAATGGTATCCGGTGCGACAATCATTGGAAAATAGGTTGAAATCCTTAGATTTCAATAATCTCACTGATGAAATGCTGTTTGAGAGGGAGCGTCTGTATGCCGAAAAGGGTATACGATGCACTGGAAGAAGCGCAAGTCATTTGGATGTTGCTGCTAAATTCATTCCATGTTTTGAGCAGGCTGAACTTGGAGAAGATGACTTTGATGAAATAGATGATGTAATTGGAGACCCCACTTATGTTCCTACAATATAAGATAATTCTAAGAAGTTTATTATTCTTAATATTGTATTTTTTTTAAAGACAATTGGTTGTTTATTTTGAACTGCATAAATTATATAATTTAAGTTTTTATTACATTGTATGCATGTGTAATAATATAAACAATGAATTGATAATAATTCATTGATAATATCTGTAACCAATTCAGTGGGAGTTGTTAGTTGAAACTAATAACTATAATGTTGCACTCATTTAAATGTTCAATAATAATTAGACCATACAAATGGGAATTGATTAAGTGTTTAACATTTTTTTATTTCCATAGTATGTGTTCAATTATTATTTGTTTAATTTAGAATGGAGTGACAATATATATGTCATTGAAATTGTACTATACTCTAATATTTGTTATTGGTATCAATAGCGCTTAATATGGTTGCATCTAAAAGCATTATTGCTGATTTGAACCATGGAGACAAACTAAAGGAAAAGAATTACGATGTTTGGCATCGTAAGATTGAATATCTCCTGGAAAAGCAAGAAATGTTGTAAACAATCACACAACCAATGGCTGAACCTGAGCAAGGAGACACTGCTCAGCATAGGCTTGATATGGAAGCATATCAAACCTATAAACGCAAAGATTGTAGCTCGCATTTTGATGTTGAGCAGCATGCGAAATGATATAATGTTGCGTTTTGAAAGGCACTGTTCAGCTCAATCTGTTTGGGACGCAGTAAAAATTCAGTATGGAGGAACCTCCACTACTAGACTTCGTTAGTTAACCCTGAAGTTCGATGGCTATAAGAAGCGCCAAAATCAGACGATGAGGCAGCATCTTACAATCATGTCTAATATGATCAGTGAATTACGGGATGCTGGGCATGAAATGATTGATGAACAACAAGTCCAAGCAGTTATCCGCTCTTTGCCAAGCAATTGGGAACACATGTGTGTTAACCTTACCCATAATGAAAACATCAAATGTTTTGATGATGTTGCTCGTCATGTCGAGCTTGAAGAAGATCGACTTCACGCTGAAAAGCCTGTAAATGAGGTTTTTATGTCTGAGACAAAAATGCATGGAGCATATGGCTCCAAGTATAAGATGGGTAAGGCTAAGGGCCTAAAATATGGCAAAAGAGGAAAAGAAGCAAGTAATAATGGATATAAACACAAGCGTGGAAAATGTGGTTGTAAGAAAGACAAGAAAATGAATTGTTTCAATTGTGGTAAACCTGGTCACTTTGCTCATGATTGCACTGAGCCAAAGGTATTATTTAACCACTATTATCACTCTAACTTGTATGTTAGTAGTTGTTTAATGCTTGTTAAATCTGTTCCTTTTTAGACTGTAGATTCAGGAGCAACCGACCACATAGCAAGGGATCAAACTGCCTTTATGGAATTTCGTCGAATTCCAAATGGAAGTAGATACATATACATGGGGAATAATGCTTCCGCTGCAGTGCATGGGATCAGTACCTGCAAATTGGATTTGCGGGGTGGTCGCACACTTTATCTTCATGATGTACTACTCTACGCTCCAGAAGTTCGACGGAACCTTGTATCTGTTCTTGCTTTACTTCAATTGGGATTTAAACTTACATTTGTTGGTTGTTGTGTAAAGATATATCTGGATAATGTTTTCTATGGTTCTGGCTTTGTATTAAATGGTTTTATGGTGTTGGACACCGTTAATATATCTATTAATAATGATGCTTCAATTTATGTTATTCAAAATTCCAGCACTATTAAAGATAGTAATATCATAACTTGGCATGCTAGATTAGGACACATTGGGCAAGATCGATTAAATAGATTAGCATGAGCTGGTCTTTTAGGATCACTTTCCAAAGAGGAATTGCCCGTGTGTGAGCATTGCCTTGCTGGAAAAGCAACTAGATTACCATTTGGCAAAGCTAAAAGAGCTAGTAGTCCATTACAGCTTATCCATTCGGACATTTGTGACCCAATGAATGTGAGGGCAAGACATGGAGGAAATTATTTCATCATATTTATAGATGATTTCACACGGTATGGCCATGTTTATTTAATCTCCCATAAGTCTGAAGCATTGGATTGCTTCATTCGATACACAAAAATGGTGGAGAATAAACTAAGCACTAAGATTAAAACTTTAAGAACAGATCGAGGACATGAATACTTGTCTGATCAGTTCAAAAGTTTTTGTGATGAAAAAGGTATAGCTAGACAACTAATTATTCCTTATATTTCACAACAAAATAGTGTGGTAGAAAGAAGGAATAGAACCTTGTTTGACATGGTTAGGTCAATGATGGCGCAAGCTAACTTATCAATTTCCTTTTGGGGAGATGCATTGTTAACTGCTGCTTACATACTTAATCGTGTGCCCTCTAAATCTGTCCCATCCACCCCATATGAATTATGTAATGGAATCAAACCTAATCTAGGTTATTTCCATCCATAGGGGTGTGCAGCTTATATTCACAATACTTCTCATGAATATGGGAAACTTGGTCCTAAGGGGAAGAAGTGTATTTTTATACGCTATTCTGAACATTCCAAAGGATTTGTATTTATTGGTGAAAAAGTTGATGGAAGAGTGACAGAGATTGAGTCACGTGATGTTGTATTCTTAGAAGAGGTTTTTCCGAAAACAAGTGAGGTTAAACAAGATTTTCAATTATATGAAATGGAAAATCTAGACTATGGCACAACAAGCCATTTAGTTGAGGATTTAAATGAAATAAGTAATCCTCCTAGTAATAGTGGGAGTGATATTTTGTCTATTCCTACTCTTATGGAGCAAGATCATGAGCAATCTCAACCTCGTCGAAGCATTCATGAACCAATTCCCCGTCATCAATTTGAGATTGAAGGGGTAACGTTCATGATTGCTTCACAAGATGATGAAGAGCCACAAACATTAAGTGATGCTTTATCTGGTCATAAAGCCAAAGAATGGATTCAAGCTATGGAAGAAGAAATAGAGTCGATGAAAACTAACCAAGTCTGGGACTTGGTTGATTTACCGTCAGGACGAAGATCCATTGGAAATAAATGGGTTCTTAAAATTAAACGTAAGGCGGATGAGTCAATAGAACGCTATAAGGCTCGACTAGTAGCGAAAGGCTATACTCAAAAAGAGGGAATTGACTATGAAGATACATTCTCACCAGTTGTGAGAATTACTTCAGTTCGTCTTATTTTAGCTATAGTCGCATATATGGACTTAGAGTTATACCAAATGGATGTTAGAACTGCGTTTCTCAATGGAGAACTAGAGAAGGAGATCTATATGGATCAACCTTTAGGATTCGAGACTAAAGGACAAGAGCGCAAAGTTTGCAAGCTTAATAGATCTATATATGGTCTTAAACAAGCCTCTAGACAATGGAACATCAAGTTTCATCAAGCTATCTTGAAGGATGGTTTTGCAATGATGGAAGAAGATCATTGTGTATATTTAAAGCATTCTGACAATAGTTTTGTAATATTATCCTTATATGTTGATGACATATTAATAGCTGGAAATAACAAAGAGATGATTGATACTACCAAAAAGTGGTTATCATCAAACTTTGACATGAAAGACATGGGCAAGGCCAGCTTTGTTCTTGGTGTGAAAATCATTAGAGATCGCACTAAAAGACTTTTAGGTTTAAGTCAAGAGACTTATATCAAAAAGATGTTAGAGCGCTATCACATGCAAGACAGTAAGCAGTGATATGTGTCCCAAGACTCTAGAAGAAAAAGAGAAAATGTCCAGAGTACTTTATGCCAGTGCTGTCGGTAGTTTGATGTATGCAATGATGTGCACACGTCCCGACATATGTTATGTTGTTGGATTGGTCAGCCGATATCAATCAAATCCTGGTCAAAAACACTGGATGGCAGTCAAAAGGATTCTACAATATCTAAAAGGAACTTCAAATTACATGCTATGTTACCAAGGAAAGAAAGATTTACGATTGATTGGATACTCCGATGCTGATTGGGGAGGAGATGTCGACCAATCTAAATGAACTTCAGGATGTGCTTTCTTGCTTAATAATAGTGCAATACTATGGAGGAGCAAGAAACAATCCTGCATAGCTTTATCTACCATGGAAGCTGAGTATGTAGCTTGTTCCGCAGCAACACAAGATGCTGTTTGGTAAAAAATTTCCTGGATCATTTGAAAATTGTCAAATCAGCATCAAATCCAGTGACAATTTATTGTGATAATAGTGATGCAATAACTGTGGCCAAAGATCCAAAATACCATGGAAAGACCAAACACATCAAGATGAGATATCACTACATTAAAGAAGTGATTAATGACCATGATGTGATCCTTAAACATATTTCTACAAATTCTATGGTTGCAGATCCACTCACAAAACCAATAGCAAGGGATGCATTTATTAGACATGTGATATCCCTTGGTCTGTGTAGAATGTAATTAAGTAATGAATAAATATTATTTGGATTTCATTTTATTCATTATTTGTTTATGGATATATTAAGTATTGTATAGTACATTTTGTTAAAGTATGTCAATAGACTAAAATTGGCTCACTCACATGAGCAATCGCCTCTAGCATTTGTGAGATGCGTAGAGATGAGACTATTTGAGTTTTAAATGCTCAAAAAGCGACTTGGGCTTAGAGGGAGCGATTTTAACTCAAAATGATTATTAAAGAGTCACCTTGGTTGGAACCAAGATGAGATTCTTAAATAAAAGAATCAACATGAATGAATTCCCACCATTCATGTGTCTGTTATGATTGAAGCCGAGTATGAAATTATTCATTTGTCATTAATGACGATGAGCAAATGAGAATTTCTAATTTGAAGTCTTTGTTTTTGGTGACAAGACTAAGACTTGTATAGTGTATTTCCCCTAACAAGGAGAGCATTGACATACACTCTTTGTCTTTGGAAAAGAAAAAGAGTACGCTCCACTATAACATGTATTTCATACTAAATGTGCTGACGACCATTACAGGAGTAAAGAATGGATCCCTGTTTCTTTATTATGTGAGTCCTGGAGATCATATCTAAGATCTCAAAATCTTACCCTTTGTGACTTTTGACTATATCATGAGGTGATAAATAAATGATCACTACTTTAGGAGTATATCCCATGGTCATGGAATGATTTGACTTAAAGGAATACTCTTAGAAAAGCGAGTTAATTCAGATCTAAATGATGTGAGTGTGAAAGAAAAAGTAATTTTAGTTCTAAACCTGTTGCTTGTATTCACCGGCTGGGATCATATCATTTAAATAAATTTGATATGATTTAGAATACATGCAATTGTCACGACAGATTGAGTACGAAATTCTTGAGGGATTGAATTGTACTTATTCGTGTGTAACTAAAAGTGCTCGGGATATATGAGTACACTCTAAGGAATAATTAATCATAAAGTTGATGTCTCTTATATGGCCTATATTAGGTTTGTATAGATTGGAGCTCTTTTCTCTGTGCTTCAGGTCGCACGGTCCGTTCGTCAAGTATGAAATTTCTATGCAAGTTTTGTAAAATAATGTATTAGATAAATCTAGCCCTTCATGGGCGAGTGGGAGATGTTGGTTATTGGGATTGATCTGGTTTGCCCATGAGGGATAAACCCGGTCTATTTATCTAGAGGTGCGATTTAGCAATGGTTCACCCATAAGGGATAAACCAAGTCTATTTATCTAGAGGTGCGATTTGACAATGGTTCACCCATGAGGGATGAACCAAGTCTATTTATCTAGAGGTGCGATTTGACAATGGTTCACCCATGAGGGATGAACCAAGTCTATTTATCTAGGGGTGTTACTTATTGGTGACCGCTAAGTAACTTCTCCCCACTAGTATAAATAGGGACCTCCCTCTACATAATAATTACAAGTTATTTACATAAGTGAAGATAGTTATCTCTCTCATTACTCTACATTCAACTTGCTACGATTTGTTAAGACGTTCGTGTCGTGAAACACAACTTTGGTTCTAGTAATCGAAGTGGTCTTGAAGCAAAGATCTAGGAACAAGAAAACGGAATATCACAAGTAAGTTTTTCGTATTGAATCTTTACAAACATTTCTATATATTAGGAGGGGTAATAAAGAGGTTGTGGTTGTTGTGGGTGATCATCAAAGATGGTTGAGATAACATATAGAGTTTGTGATTGCTGGGAGTGATTATCATATGTGGTTGAGTTGTTTTGGCTTATCTATCTATCATCTCCTCGCAAGCTAATGGGGATAGTTGTCACCAGAAGCTTGGATACTAGACAAAATTGCATGGAACTTGGTCCTTTAGTAAATACATTAGTTAATTGATTAGATGAAGTAAGAAATTGTAGTGATATATCTTTGTTTGCAATTTTCTCACAGATAAAGTAAAAGTCAACCTCAATATGCTTTGTTCAAGCATGAAAGATTGGATTGAAGGCAAGTGCAATGGCACCACTATTATCACACCATATAGGAGGAACAATTGGAATGGTAATGCAGAGATGATAGAGTAACATGCAAATCTAATAAAGTTCTACTATAACCATTGCCAAATTGTGATACTTGACTTCGGTACTAGACTTGGCAACTACTAATTGTTTCTTTGTAGAATAGGAAACGATTGAGGAACTATTAAAGATAGCATAGCCTGTAGTAGAGCGTTAATCATCAAGATCTCTAGCCTAGTCTGAGTCACAAAATGTTTGAAGATAACAATTACCTTTAGTGTTCCATAAACTATTATCGATGGTTCCCTTTAAATACTAAAGGACATGTTTGGTGACAATATAATGACAAAAGTTAGGATTATAGATTTGTTGACAAAATTGATTCACAGAAAATGCAATGTCAGGTTTGGTCAATGTACAATACTGGAGAACACCTACTATTTATCGATACTCTGTAATTTAGGAAGACAATAAGGGTTCACTTGTATGTGAAGATAACTTTTGGCATATGGTACAAGGAGATGGGGTAGGTTTGGCATCAACCATCTTAGTGCAATGAAGATATACTTTGATTGGTAAAGATGGAGACTGATAACATTTCATGTAGTTTGAATACCAAGAAAGTAACTAATAGGACCAAGATTACTCAATTTAAACTCAAGTTTGTAGATTGTATTTGAGTGATTGAATTAATAAAGATTCAATGTCTATTACAAAAATGTCATCAACATAAATAAGAATGAAAATGTGAGAGTTTCTAACATGATAAACAAACAATGATGTGTCAACAAGAGATGAAGTAAATCAAACTCAATAAGGGCAGTTGACAAACATAGAAACCATGTTTGTGATGCCTGTTTAAGGCTAGGTAATGCTTTATGGATTTAACACACATAGTTAGGGTGATTAGAATCAATAAATCCTTTAGGTTATTCCATAAACTCTATCTTATTAAGAATACCATGAAGAAATGTGCTAGAAACAACCAGTCGTGTCTAGTCAAACTGCACAACATGAGATAAAATGACTCTAACAATGACAAATTTGATTACTAGGCTAAAGGTTTTCATAAAATCAACCACTTTGAGCCCGTTTGGCACGACGTTTCAATCGCCGTGCTGCATAAATTCAATTTTTTTTCATTTTAAATGAATATGTTTTGGTGTTTTTAGATCATTTTGATGTGCTGATGTCAAAAATAATTTTTAAAAAATAAAAAAACATCATTTTGATGTATTTCGACACGAAAAGCACTTTGAAAAGCTACCACAACCGCCCTCCCAAACATGCCCTTTGTCTTGGTTATATCCCAATACAACTAATGGAGTCTTAAAGCACTTGACCTCACTTGTGGATATTTATTTGATCTTATCTACCCATTTATTGCCAATGATATTATGGTGTTGAGGCCTAGGACAAAATGTTCATGTATTGTTTGATATAAGGCATCATATTTTTCTTTTATAGAACCACACCAGTCTCGTAAGAGAGTAGCTTATTGGTAAGAGCGAGGTTCAAATAGAAAAGCAATACTATATGATGCATATAACAGGTGTTTGGTAAAGTAGAGATGGTAGTCTGATAAATTACAAGGTTGCAAAGGCCCTGTTTGAAAACGTGTAATCATATAATGAGATGGTAAAAATGTATTGCGAGAAAGAACATTTGGGGAAATAAAAGAATGATTAGAAGAAATAGCAAGCTAGAAGGAGCTACTGGTCTGAAACGAGTTTAACCTTGATTGGATGGAGGTGGCGGCATGTCAATAGAGGGTAGAGTTGCATAAGATGATGATAAATGGAATTATGGGTCTTAAGGAAAGGAAGTAGTGATGGGAAATAAAGGAAGAGTAAGAAGTATACCTGGAGAAGAGACCACTAATAGAGTTGTGGGTGGTTGCAATCCATCTTTAGTTGAGAGTTAGCTCTCATTAAACACAACATGCTTGGACATAAATCTTTTCTAAGTGATAGGATCTATACATTTATAACATAGGTGATTGCTTTATAACTTAAGAATATACAATGTTTAAAATGGAATATTAACTTGTGAGAGGTATAAGGGCAAAACAGAGGGAAACATGCACAGTTAAAAGTAGGAAGACAAATGAAATCTAATATTTTGCCATCAAGTTTGAGGTATGGACTTTGATGATCGAAAATTAGAGTAAGAAGACAATTACTGAGATAAGCGAACGTGAAAAAAACATCGACCTAAAATGTGGTTGGCAAGTGAGATTCGACTAAGAGAGATAACCCCTATTTCTATGATATGATGATGTTTATGATAATACATTCTATTTTATCAAGGTGTATAAGAACAACTTATATGATGTAAAATATCATTGTTTTTTAGATAAGATTTAAAATGACGTGAGGTATATTCCCCTTATTCATCGGATCAAATTTTTTTATTTTGCAAGATAATTGATTTTTAACTAGAGTTTTAAATCTAATAAAACATGAATACGCATCATATTTATATTGGATAGGATAAAAGTAAATGAACTACATATAGTAGTTGCAGCCACGACTAGATTTGGTTGAGTAGGACCATGCATCAAAGTGAATTAATTCTAAAGGAAAATGAAAGACATAACTTGATAGAGAGAAATGAAATTATTTCCTTTGTCGAGTTAACATGAATCATAAAATGACATTGTGTTAGTCAAAATACGTAAATTATATTTATTCTAAATATGAGATATAATAGAAATGGATGTATAACCTAGTCTAAATTGCTTTCACTCTTACAATACTAGTTAAGGCATGCGATTTATGAAAAGATATAAATTGTCTAGGAAATGCATAGAGACCCCTTTCATTCCTACCTGCGAGTAGTGTCTTCCCGTCAATGTGTCCTTTATAAAAAATAAAAGGTAGTTAGAATGAAGAAGTAGTTGCTATCAATGCAAGATTTATTAATATAAATAAGGTTAACATAGGCATATAGATAACATAAGACATGGTCGAGGTGGGATTTATTAGTAAGTGTATGAAACTTTATATTACCAATATGTGTAATATTTAAACCCTGACCATTATCAATTACTACATGCTCATGATCTGTGTGTGGTTGTGAAAGAATGAGTTTTTCAAGATTGCATGTGATATGTTGATTTTCTCCATTATCTGCAAACCATGTGTATGTATCATGTGCAATATTAAAGTGAGCCGCCATTGTTGTTGGTTGAGCAGGAGGTTGTAGTCCCTGATAAGTATGATCCATACGATGAAAACATTAAGTGCAAGGTGATTTGATCACCACAAATTTGGCAAGAGAGTGAGATGTTTGATGTCTAAAGAATTTACACTCAATGAATCTACTAGGGATATTTTATTTTCAAATAAAGAATTATTGATTTTGTATAAATATAAACATGACAAGGATGTTTGTATAAGGAAGTTGATTTGTATTGTGATTTTAGAAGTATTCATTAGATAATAATCAAAAGACAAGGGTTGGTCTTTGGTGGTGAGATACAGTGAAGTTAGGAAAGGTAAAAAGGAAAGGTCTAGACCATAAGAGACATAGGTGATCAGATCATAATAATTAATAATTTTCCTAGCAATACTCACCTAAGCTAATATTTCCTTGGCCTCATTAAGATAGACAAAGCAACTACAAAAACCTAGAGTTGGACCTTGGAGTTTGAGTTTAGATGACTAACACAAGATCAATATTTTAAGGCAAATCTCTTCTCCAAAGAATTCTAAGCAAATTTGGTAGAGGTGATGCCAAAAACCGAGGGAACCATTTTGTTAGACAAAGTGCATTAATCCATCCTAGTACAAGTTGGTCCTTTTTATGTCAAAGAGCATACTAAAGATTAAGTTTAGTAGTCAATCCCCCTTTGGCATCAAGAAGAAATTGTGATGGGAATGACTCTGAACCATCCTCAAAACACATCATATCTTTACTATTTAGTGTGGGAACCATTTAAGATAACCAAATTAAATAGTTTGATCAATGTAATTTTCCTAAAATTAATTGGTTGAGATTTGGAGTAACAAATACATCAACAGAGTTGGAGGAATTCATGGCTCTGATACTATGAAAGTATTTAGAAAAAATAGATTGACCTACCTTCCAGTCATGTCTATTACTTTATTTATGTAGATTACATTGAGTTAGTTTTGTATTTTGAGTTACTAACATTCCTATAAATTCAAAAGGATAATAGATAAAAGTTATGGTTGTCGGGAGTGATCATCTAAAATGATTGAGCTACTTTGATATATTTGTTTAACAGTTTCAACTCTGCTTTTTATAAACTAGTATAAAAAAAAGCCCCATAAAAATTGTAACCTTAAAATCAATTTTAAAAAAGCATTAAAATAATTTTCTTATTCATTGTATAGCTAAAAGTTAGGGGTAGTTTTGCAATTATATAAGGACTTATAGGTGTTGTCATGTTTATTGAGGTAAAAAATAATAATTTTAATTTCATGGTATAGCATGTATAACACCTCCAAAACCAAAATAAATATATCTTTATCTAAAGGGTAAATTCATTATTTTTGTTTCAAAATAAAGAGTCAATATAATTGGGCACCTCTTGAATCGTAATGTTTTAGACTTGAATCTTTAATGTGGTCACTTTATAATTATAGAATAAATATGGTAACAAATAGTGGTTATCATAGAATTTTTTTTTTTTAAATTTGGATCAAAACGTTTATTTCTCTTTTTAAATTTTCAATTTTTGTAATCATCAGGGATAGTAGCACACGTGCCAGCACTTAGGTCCCTCCACATGTTTAAAGCAGCTAGTGTAGCAGCGTTAGGAGATGAAAATTCTGCAATCACAACAGTGTTCGAAAGCTCACGACATCCTGTCCAAAGTTGGTGGCACATGGTGTTGAGCGCGGCGGTTTGGCTCCGGCGATGTTTTCTTTCTCCCATCTCTTTTTCACCCTATTCGCCTTACATAAGGTGTTGCCCACCACTAAAGAGGGACTCAGTGCAGAGGGCATTTTCTTCTGATCATTGCTCGTTATGGAGGGCGGTGGGACATCAAACAGAGATTATTGCAGAACGAGATTCCATAAATAGCCAATTAACCGAGGACTGGATGTGATTCATCACCGGCAACACTTGATGGAAGTACCCTTTGGTGCCTTTTGATTTTCCAAAAAGAAAAAGAAAGGCTCACTATAAAATAGCGATGCTGTTAAAGAATAATATAAATCATATTATGGGACCTCACTTACAAGCTTAAGCTTTTAGGTGAGATGGTTCATTAACATGGTATCAGAGCATTGTTGACCAAGCGGTCACGAGTTCGAATCTCACCACCTCATTCTATTTGATAAAAACAAAGCACAAGGTGATGTGGACCTGTGCAAGTTTCAAGCCCAAAGGGCTTTCACTTGAAGAGGTGTGTTAAAGAATAATATAAATCATATTATGAGACCTCACTTACAAGCTTAAGCTTTTAGGTGAGATGGTTCATTAACAGATGCTGCATTTTGAATAAAATAATGTTCATCATCTCACACTACCCTACTCGTGATCGAAATAATTTTGAAGTTCTTATCTTCCAGGTTACTCATCTGACCGAGTTCCTGAGCCATATGAATCTCGTAAAGAGGCTCTTTTTGTTTTTTTTCTGTCGATTCTCCTTCGTAGAGATCCATTTGTTGATCGCTGATCATGAGAATGTTGGAACACGTGTGAGATGCTGCCTTGAAGGAAGATTGAAGTCAAGATAATGTCCTGTTTTTGTGTTTTTCAATTTTAAATTCAAATAGCAGATTGTGTGCTATTATTTCGTAATTTCATTCCAATAATCTCTCATGGATGTTGAGAGTTTGTTTTTTATTTGAATTACATTACTTGTAAGTCTTTAAATACAAGTGAAATCAATAAAACAGTAATTGAGTTCTTCCGCAAATTCAAATTGTCTTTATTTCCAGATTTTGATCTGAACAGTAACTGTTCAAGAAACAACTACTGTTCAGATCACACATTTTAACAGTGGTATAAGAGCTAAAATTCCTACGGGACTGAGGGTGATTTTACTGAGTGAAACACGAGAGATTGTGAGTGTAAAACACTTGGGGGGTTGAGAGAAACACTGAGTTAATCTTCTAAGAAATCAATGGCTTCGTCATCCTCTACACATTCACACTCTTCGGTTCCAATCTTTGATGGTGAGCACTATCACATTTGGGCTGTGAAAATGAAGTTTTTCTTGCGATCACAAGGTTTATGGAACATTGTGGAGACGGATGCTGATCCATATCCACTACGTGCTAATCCAACTTTAGCGCAAATAAGGGCTCATGAAGAAGAAAAATTGAAGAAAGACAAGGCATTTACATGTTTGCATTCCGGAATTGCAAACCATATTTTCACCAAGATTATGAATCTTGAGACACCAAAACAGATTTGGGACAAACTTCAAGTTGAATTTGAAGGCAACAATAGAGTTAAAACAGTCAAACTTCTTGCATTAAAGAGAGAATTTGAGCTAATGAAGATGAAGGACAATGAAAATGTCAAGTCTTATTCCGACAGATTGATGAACACTGTCAACCAAATGAGACTCCTTGGGGTGACATTTGAAGATCATAAGATAGTGGAGAAGCTTATGATGTCAATTCCAGAAAGATTTGAGGCTAAAATCTCTGCAATAGAAGAGTCTTGTGTTTTGCAAACTCTATCTATAGCAGAGTTAATCAGCAAGCTTCAAATTCAGGAGCAACGGGTACAAATGCGAGATGATAAAGCTGTTGAAGGAGCATTTCAAGCAAGCTTTAAAGGGAAAAAATCTGGAATTTTTCCCAAGAAAAATTTCAGTACTGGTAAATCAAACCTGTCAAAAGGTAAAGCTATTGTCCCTGCCAGTAGACTTTTTTCCCCTTGTTCTTATTGTAAGAGAACAAATCACGCAGAGGCTGACTGCTGGTTCAAAGGCAAAACTCTCATTCACTGTGAATTTTGCAAAAGAAATGGCCATAGTGAAAAGTTTTGCAGGTTGAAGAATAAACAGCCACAACAAGGATTTCAGCAGCAAGCTAATGTATCCGAAGAAGACAAGGACCTTGAAGAAACTGAGGAGCAGTTATTCATGGCCTTGCAGACCAGTACCTTCTCCAAGAAGAACACTTGGCTTATTGACAGTGGCTGCACCAACCACATGACAAAGCATTTGTCAATTTTTTCCTCAATTGATCGATCAATAAAGCCAAGAATTAAATTGGGAAATGGTGACTTTGTGCAAGCTAAAGGAAGAGGCACTGTCACAGTCAGCACTTCAAGAGGTACAAAAACTATCAAAAATGTCCTCTTCATTCCTGAGTTAGATCAAAATTTGTTGAGTGTTCCTCAAATGCTTAGGAATGGTTATGAAGTAACCTTTAAAGATAATTGCTGCTTCATTGTTGACACAAAGGATTCTGCTGTAGCAAAGATAAAAATGGATGGAAATAGTTTTTATCTTGATTTAAATGTCATTGAAGGTCATGCATTAAGTGCAAATTCTGATATGAGTGTTGTTTGGCACAAGAGGTTTGGGCACTACAATTTCGATTCTTTGAAATTGTTGCATGACAGATGCATGATAGAGGGGTTGCCTGCCATTTCTGAATGTGAACATTTGTGTGAAGGGTGTGAATTGGGGAAGCACCATAGGGCTTCATTCCCTCGTGCAACAGCCAATAGAGCAAAATCAAGGCTGGAATTGGTCCATTCTGACATTTGTGGACCAATCCAGTTTCTGGAAAACAAGTCTCAAGCACTGTCAAAGTTCAAGAGTTTCAAAAGCATGGTTGAAACACAAAGTGGACAAAGACTTAAGGTGCTGAGAACCGACAATGGTGGAGAATATACTTCAAGGGATTTCCAGAATTTTTGCCTTGAAACTGGAATTGTGCACCAGTTGACAGTGCCCTATTCTCCTCAGCAGAATGGTGTCTCGGAGAGGAAGAATAGGACAATCATGGAGATGTCAAGGTGCATGATGTTTGAGAAGAGATTGCCTAAGTTTCTATGGGCAGAGGCAGTAAACACCTCAGTTTACTTGCTAAACAGGCTTCCCACAAAGTCTGTCAATGGAAAAACACCCATAGAAGCTTGGTCAGGAAGAAAGCCAATTGCCAACCATCTAAGGGTGTTTGGTTCTTTGTGTTATTTTCATGTGCCCACTGTCAAAAGAGGGAAGCTAGATGAAACAGCAATCAAGGGAGTTTTCGTGGGGTATTCAACTGAATCCAAAGGTTACAGGATTTACAATCTGAATGAGTCCAAAATTCAGATCAGTAGAGACGTGCACTTTGATGAAAATGCATGCTGGAATTGGGACTTGAAGGAGGTGGATCAGAAGAGCAAAATCCTTGATGCTGCAGCAGGGGAAACAAGCACTGAAACTAAGTTTGATGTTGATGGAACTTCAGATGCAGATGTTCTCAAAGTGAGGCCCCTAGCTAAGGTATATGAGAGGTGTAATTTGGTGCATGCCGAGCCAACTAGTTATGCTGAAGCAGCAAAGGATGCAGCTTGGATAGAAGCCATGAAATCAGAAATTGATTCCATTGAAAGGAATCAAACCTGGAGCTTGACAGTGCTGCCTCACAACAAGAAAGAGATTGGTGTTAAGTGGGTATTCAGGACTAAATTTAATCCTGATGGTTCTGTATTTAAACACAAAGCTAGATTGGTGGTAAAAGGATTTGCGCAAGTGGCTGGGGTTGATTATGGGGACACATTTGCCCCAATTGCTAGGCATGATACAATTCGGCTCCTTCTTGCAATTGCTGGTCAACTTGGATGGAAGGTATACCATTTAGATGTTAAATCATCTTTTTTAAATGGTATATTAGTTGAAGACATATATGTGCAGCAACCCGAAGGATTTAAAGTGGCAGGCCATGAGCATAAGGTGTATAAGCTACACAAAGCTCTTTATGGCTTGAAACAAGCCCCAAGGGCTTGGTATAGTTGGATTGATTCCTATTTAATTCAATTGGGGTTTAAAAGGAGTGAAAATGAAGCTACATTGTACTTAAAGAAAGAAGGAGATGAAGTGCAGTTAGTAATCTCACTTTATGTAGATGACATGTTGGTGACTGGAAGCAATACTTCATTGCTGGCAAAGTTCAAAAAAGAAATGGAGGATGTATTTGAAATGAGTGACTTGGGGATGATGAATTATTTCCTTGGAATGGAGATACTTCAAGACAACTCAGGAATTTTCTTGTCACAAAGGAAGTATGCTATTGATGTGCTTAAAAGGTTCAAACTGGAATCATGCAAAGAAGTAGCAACACCTTTGGCACAAAATGAAAGAATTTCGAAGAATGATGGTGAGAAGCTAGAAGATCCTTCTGGTTTTAGAAGCTTGGTGGGCAGTTTGCTATACTTGACAGCAACTAGACCAGACTTGATGTTTCCTGCTGGTTTGCTGTCAAGATTCATGAGTTCACCTAGTAGTGTTCACATGGGAGTGGCTAAAAGAGTACTGAAATACATCAAAGGCACAGCTGACTTAGGCCTAAGGTACTCAAAAACAGGAGGAGTATGTTTGATTGGCTATGCAGATAGTGATTGGGCTGGGAGTGTTGATGATATGAAGAGTACTTCTGGTTATGTTTTTAGCATTGGTTCAGGTGCAATTTGCTGGAATGCAAGGAAGCAAGATGTGGTTGCTCAATCGATAGCAGAGGCTGAGTACATCTCAATGGCAGCTGCTGCAAATCAAGCTATATAGTTGAGCAAAGTCTTGGCAGATTTGGGTCATAAGCAAAGCTCACCAACCGAGCTTTATTGTGACAACAAGTCAGCAATAGAAATTGCACAAAATACAGTCCAACATGGGAGAACAAAGCACATTAATGTCAAGTTTCATGCATTGAGGGAAGCTGAGAAGAATTTGTTCATTAAAATTCTTCACTGTCCAACTGAAGTCCAATTGGCAGATTAGATGACTAAAGGACTTCCAAGATCAAGGCTGGAGATGCTTAGGATGAAGCTTGGAATGTTCAAGGCAAATCTCAAGGAGGAGTGTTGGAACACGTGTGAGATGCTGCCTTGAAGGAAGATTGAAGTCAAGATAATGTCCTGTTTTTGTGTTTTTCAATTTTAAATTCAAATAGCAGATTGTGTGCTATTATTTCGTAATTTCATTCCAATAATCTCTCATGGATGTTGAGAGTTTGTTTTTGATTTGAATTACATTACTTGTAAGTCTTTAAATACAAGTGAAATCAATAAAACAGTAATTGAGTTCTTCCGCAAATTCAAATTGTCTTTATTTCCAGATTTTGATCTGAACAGTAACTGTTCAAGAAACAACTACTGTTCAGATCACACATTTTAACAGAGAATATATAGCAGAGAATGGTATTTTCTGGTGATCATCATGATCATGAAAATGACTATAATCCACTGTTATATGGTCAGCGTGCATGATCATCGGACATTGATGAGTACCCCGTCCAATATTTCCAGGAAGTTGACTTTCTCCTTTTAGACCAGGGATCATAGCTGCAAAAGTCTAGCATGTGCATGCATAGCTCTCTTTCTGCCTCGTCGTATCAAAGGTGTGTTAGGTACCATATGCGCCGCCTCCAACCTCCGTGCCATCTCCATCTCCTCTTAAGAAACCCTTCATCTCTTTTGCCTCTGCTGCGCCTCCTCCTCCAAGGGTTCCATTGACAACTGTCCTCCATATCTTCCCTCTTCCTCCTCTACCACCACCACCAACAACAACCTCGACTCCATTCCCAAACTTAACAATGGAGCCTTCCACTTGACATCTTCGCATCATCCCCATCCATTTCAACCTGAAATTCCAGCCCTAGATCAACCTAAAAGCCTAACCCTTTTCAGCCTTGAATCATAATGTATTTCCTCAACAAAATCGACCTACATCTCACCCTAAATCAACTCAAATCCTAGCCCCTTTTCAGCACCAAAACCAGCCTTAAGTTCGACAAGAAATGTTCTTTATCTGTGTTTTTTGAATTGCTTCAACTGTGGTTATCATTGTTGTTGTTGTGTTTTAAGAGCAAGTCCACAACGGTATAATTCCAACAGCTATATACATTTTGGCTTTGCAGTGAAAATGTGTAGGAATGGTTTCTCAATTAAAGAAAATGCATTTTACCTATCGGGAAGACTCTCCCGTTGTACAAAAATAGAACAAAAATAGCTAAAAGTTAAAAACAATTAGCTTTGCCAACGCAGATGCCTTATGTGTTGGACTTGCTCTTAGCCCTTGCTTGGGATTGCAGCTCAAATGAAGGACGATTAAAATTTATTTATTTATTTATTTTAAATGATTTTTTATATATATTTTTGAACTACTTTAATACATTGATAGCAAAAACAAATTTATTTTCAAGTGAAATTATTTTTATTTATATAAACATTTTTAATTTTAATAAAAATTTGTTTATCTTTAATATTCATTTAATAATTTATTAATGAATCTATAATAAAGATAAAGTTCTTGAGAAAAAAAATGTTTTGCAAAGTAAAATATAAAATTTTTATAATATGAGATTCTTATTATATCAAAATATCATTCCTAAATAATCCTAATTAATGCTTTATTAAGACTAAATATTAATTAGAGTTGCTGAAATAAAGTTAAGGTACGAGGGATATGTAGAGCTAATATGTAAGTATTTGTCATATGACATGTACATTAAATTTATTTGCATGAGAATCCTATATATAAAGAGATCGCATGTGTCTATATAAAGGCTCACATTAGGATTGTGTAAACAATTTTTAAATTTAAAATCACTAAATTATCTTATATATAAATTGTTATGCTTAAATCACATGCTACATGTTCTAATTAAAGTTAACAAATAAGCAGGTATTGAGTATAACATGAACTCTATGAAGATGTTTAAACAACCAAGAAAGAATTAATCGCCCTAGTAAATTAAAAAAAAAAATCTTTTACTTGTTCTTAAATAGTAGTGCTTGTAATCCTTGCGCAAGATACAATGAGATTTAAAAATAAATAAATTTTATTCAAAAAGTCAATGATTATAGTATTGAAAACAAACTTAATTTGATAGACTACATACACTTCATGCAATGATGTCTACATCATAATATTATTGATGAAGTGATAATAGTTGCATTGATAAATTGATCACTAAAAAGTTAAATCAAATTACTTATAAGTTTTTAATATTAAGAGGATTATAACAAGTTGTTAGACATTGTACTTAATCTTTAAATATAAATTAATAAATTATTGAATTGATTATAAATTACTTTATATAATCTTATTTTATTTATAATTGTGATTTATATTTGAACTAACTTATTAGAAATCACTGGATCACACAGTAATAATTATTGGTTAAAAAATAAAATGAAATGATTAATCAAGTAACTATTAATTGATTATAAATAAATTTTTAAAATTAAGATATAAAACATATTTTATACAAGGAATTAAATCTAGACAACTGTGTATCTAGACAAGTATAATTTACTTGAATTATTAATTATATTTTTTATTATGATTATTAAATCTATAATATTTAAAAAATAATATATATGTGTATGTGTGTTATTTAAAGTAATTTCACAAGTTGATAGCAATATGAAAAACATAGTAACTAAACACACCAAAATATTTTTCATTAAACCTCAAACTTATCCATAATTTTAACCAAACACTTTAATTTTAATTATGAATCTCAACTAAAAATCATGTAAAGGTTACAGTTTCTAGCTCTAGTCCTTAAAGACAAGGACTTACCCAGGGGGAAAGGAATGATGAACATCTAAGCAAGGCCATTTTACAACCGGGCTAGGAGACTTGAGATGAAGAAGGGGTAATCTACGAGTTCAAGCAAGGAAGTCCAGGCTCAACCCAGTTCATTATCATCAGCACCAGCTAATCCAGAATTATCGCAGAACCAGCTAATGTTGCGGGTCAAATGAAGAAGATCCAAGGAGTATGACGGGGAGCTGAAATTAAGGAGCAATGATTGCACTAATTAGTTAATAAGGGATTAGAAATCCTGATAGTTATTATGTGAATACTATTTATGAAGTTCTTACTTTAAGCCAGCGGGCAACTATTATGATTTGAATACAAACGAGAATTTACTCTCATCTCTCTGGGTTTGCTTCTTCAATTTGAAGTGGTTAGCTCAAGAATAGGTTCAAGAATTCATCACTTACTCCTGACGCAAATTCAAGACCTAGATTCATAGATATTATCAATTAGGCTACTAATTATTAGATAACAATATAAATTATATTTTGGAATCTTATCTAATAATTTAAGTTTTTAGATGTGATAATTTTTTAACATGGTATCAGAGCCTTGTTGACCCAGCGGTCATGAGTTCGAATCTCACCTCTCCTATTCTATTTGATAAAAATCAGGCACAAGGTAATGTAAGCTTATGCAAGTTTCAAACCCAAAAGTCTTTTACTTAAGAAAATATATTAAAAAATAATATAAAATATATTTTAGAGTCTTATCTAATTGCTTAAATTTTTAGGTGAGATAATTCTTTAACACTATATGATATTAATAGAATAATTTGATTTATTTTTTTGAACTCTCTTCGTAAAGTTACACTTGATGGTGGTTGTCATATGAGAGAAGCTGAAAGTATAATTTCTCGTCTTTAAGAACTCCAATTGGGCTCTGCTTTAAGCGAGCAGAAGAAAATTCTTTTTCGAATGAAGAGGGCAATTGTTGTTCGTGAATGCAAGAAACAGAGATACAGAGAAGGCGTTAGTTTCTTAAATAAAAACCAAGGTGGAATCTTACAAACACAACTAGCTCATCTACTCTTCCTCCTCGTCGGTCACAAACTTTCCAGTCCCAGGATTCAATGCGGCAATGAAGAAGAAGATAACGTTGAACAGCACAAGTGGTTCGATTTCATTGACGGGAATTCCAGTCTCGATGTTGAGTTGTGCTAGAGCTCCCTTACCTGTTATGATCTCTCCAATTAGTGAGAAAGCAATACCAAGCTGAGCCAATCTCCCCACGAACAGTTCGTTGGATTTTGTAAATCCAAATAGAGGACCTTGCACAAAACAAAACATTTCAAATTTCTTTCAGAACACATGTTATGCCAAAGTAGATGTGCAAATGTGTCAATCGAGCCATAGAACACAAGCCATTCCTCTTTGGATCTGCCTGATCCGATGCTTTGGCGATTAGACATAACATTTACACTGGATAAAAGTGAAACAGAAAAGGTAAAAAGGGTTTTGGAATTGCAAATCACCTCCCTCCTTAAGACCCAGTGCTGCCCTCAAGCTTTTTCCAGGAGGGATCACAGCACCTTCAATGCCAGTTGATGGGTCATCAACGAAGCGGCCGCGATCACCGAGAGCACCAATGGCTCCGAGCAAGGTGAAAAGAATGAAGAAAAGAAGAAGTGGTTCAGCTTCGTAAATGGGAATTCCAGTCTCTAGATTCAACTGAGATAGAATTCCTTTTCCTGTTATTCCCTCACCCAACAGGGACGCCTGCAAAGGTTGCACGCAAGTAACTTGCATTAACACGAATGCTTCTTCAAACACATTTACTTGCAGCATATATAAAAAAAGTTTCACTTCATTCTCTGTTGTTTTCGTTCTCTCTATGAAATGCCTGAAACAAAACCTAGTACTTGCTAGACAACTCCACCCAGCAGCAGGAGAGAGGATACTTCCTCTCGAACAAATTTTAAGCTAGTAAATCGTGGTTATATGAGCCAATAAATCTTGAAGATAAAGACACCGGCCAATTTGGGAAACCAAATTGGACAGCAAAAACACAGTGAAAGCACATCAGGAACATAAAACATGGATTCTTCAGGAAATCTATTATGATATAATTGAAGAAGTGGATTTAATTACAATCCAACTACAAGAACCGTATTATTTGTAAGTCAAGATTCTAAGTTATTGCGCAACACAGTTTAACCAAAGGGTGTCCTCCCTGTGAGAATTTACTATACTCACACTTGACAGGTATATTTCTCTGAATTTTCATGGTGAAAATTTGAAGCCTGGCTAACCACACTGGCATTGCAATTTCGGTAATTGATTTTCTTGAAAAGAAGGCATGGACTTACTGCAAAGCCAATCATGGCAACACGTCCCACGAAGAGCTCATTCTGCTTTGTGAAACCGATCCCACCCGAGGTGCCAAAAATACCATCTTCAACTTTAGGCTTCTCCACTGGAGCAGCCTATCAAGAAACTTAAGAGAATAAAAACACACGGACACAATAAAGTCTCACTAAACTGCTTGAAAAATCTAATCTCTGACAGTAAATTACAGAGATGCAAACCTTTTTAGGAACCGCCTTGGTTCTGGGTTTGAAGAGAGCAATGGTTGTAGACGCAGTGGAAGAAGCAGCTTTGCTAGAAAATGGGTTGAAAGGTGTAGCAGGCCTGAGTCTTCGAACTTGGAATTGAAGGAAAGAGTCTCTCTTCAAATCCACCACTTGCCTCGTAGAGACACCAGACATGAGCAGCATGGTTTGAGCCATTGCGTTCTCTCTTCAAGGCAGGGAGGCTCAGTGAGTTATTTATTTATTTATTTCTCTCTCGATTTAATGCTTCATTTTTTGGAGTAAAATGAGTGCCCCTCAAATTTGGATAGTTAATGAAAGGCAACAAGAGTGACCACGTTTGTTAGATATGCACTTTCGTTTTCTCATCAGGCCAACGAGGCACGATTGCTGACTCGCAACTCAGTTTTGTGTCTGCTATACCATGTACACGATTGCTGACTCGCAACTCAGTTTTGTGTCTGCTATACCATGTACCTTAAAAATTATTTGGTTTTCCCTCTCTCGTATTGCAATGTAATTGATATTATATATTAGAGAATAGTATAATTATATTTTATGATTTTACCCAATAATTTAATTTTTCAAGTGAGCTGATTTCTTGAAATGGTATCAGGGTTTTGTTGAACTAGCGTTAGTAGATTCGAATCTCGCAATTCTTATTCTATTTGATAAAAATCAAACATAAAATAGTATGAACTTGTATAAGTTTCAAACTCAAATGACTTTTTTTTAAAGATGTGTTAAAAAATAATATAAAATATATTTAAAGAATAATATAAATAAATTATATTCTGGAAACTCATCTAACAATTTAAACTTTTAAATAAGATGATTTCTTAATATTATATAAAAGTATAATTTTTTTATTGATTTAGTGATAATAAATTCAAATCTTATTATTTTTATTTTATTGGATAAAAATCAAATATAAAACGATTCAAGTTTTAAAATAAAAAAAAAATTCATTAAAAAAATAATATATAACTCATAACGCTGAAGTTTTCGGTGGAAAAGATACAGATACGATGACAGTAGTTCGATCTGGCGCCGGCTCCTGGTTTGGCAACTAATCCTGGAGATTAGAAAATCTGTGATGAGGAACAAATAGAAGCCTAAGACAAACCTGTAATTTTCTCTCGGTCACTCTAGAAGCAGAGAAACGTCCACCGTGATGGTGGAGATGTGAGCAGCAGAGTCTCCCTGAAACATCATAGACTCCTCCCCGGCAAAACGACAACCTGGAACCAAGGAATCTAGAATAAACCTTTGATTTGACATCTTGCGTGATTGCACGTGCTTCAGTGCAGTATTCTTGCCGTCGCTGCCCATTAGATGAAACGAACCGGCCCACTGCAAACTTCCGCATTAGGAAAGCCCGGCCCAAGATTGCTGCTGCTGATCCTTTACATCCGGGTCAAATCATTTTTTTAACTATAAAGAATTAAAAATGTGAGGTATTTTTTAGTATTTTTATTATTATATCATTGTATAGCACAAGATCTTTTTGAATAAACAAAAATACATTTGGATTAAAAAACATAATAGAAATACAACTTACAAACTAGTTTTCTGTTTTGAAAGTACGATTTAAATTGTTTTTAAAATTTTTTCGTTCAGAAATGTATTAAAATAATTTTTTTATTTTCTTAAAAATTATTTTTAAAATATGAGAATTATTTGAAAATATTTAATTTAAAATAAAAATATTATTTTTTCATTTTTTCATAGATATTTTTAAAATACAATAACAAACCGGCCTAAATTGACAGTGAATCCGTTGTTGGCGCTGATGGGCGGGAATAAGCTGAAGCTCTCATTTTAAACTCATTAAATAAAAATAAATTAATTTCTAACTGTCTGTACCACAAACGCAAAGTTGGGTTTTCGAGGGTCTCATTCTCTCTCGCGCTTCACACTCTCACATGCACATGCACTTCTGCTTCCTTTTCTCTTCAATTATTTGAAGAAGAAAAAATAGAGAGAAAGAAATTAGAGCAACAAAACATGAAATGGAAGCCCGCATTTTATCCCCTAATTTGTTGTTGTTTAGTTGATGTGTAGTATCTCGATATTTATATCTTCTTACTGACATTCCACAGAGCTTTATTATTTGTTTTCTTTCTAATTTTATTTATTAATCCTTGCAAATCTTAAATCTTGAACCCACATCCACATTCATTACTCCGGCTTGCCTTCCCATCTCATCTCTGGATTTTGTTTCCGTCTCCTGTTAAGGGTATTTGATCTCCATCTTTGTTCCCTTTTAACTATACTATAATTATATACTGTTTTTTGTATCGTGATTTGGTTTTCAAGTCTTTGATTTTTTTCAACTGTGTTTCTGGGTCCTGAGAGTTGATGGGTCGGGGTCGGGATTTTTGGAACTTGTTTTTTTTTTTTTTCCCGGTAAATAGTTACTGTTTCATTGATACTGGTTCATGTTATTGTTTTGGGTTTTCTTTCTTTCTTTTTTTTTTGGGGGGGTGGGGGGATTCAAATTGGCCTTTTCAGGTGGGCTGTTCCCGTTTTGTGATTCAAGTATTGGGTCTCTGGTGATTTCATTTATTTGTTCTTACCAATTCCTCTTTCTTAACATCTCCATCCACGATTCTTGGTCAATTTGTCTGTGTGTGCCACTGGAGTCCTTAAAAGGTGTAATCTTTTAGTTTTGTTGATGGGGTTGGATGGTTATTGGGTGGATTCAAATCAAAGATGATAAAAGGAGAATACAAGTCATCTTTTTGTTTAGCGTTTGAGATTTGCAACTGAACCTGTTCATTTCTGCTTGTTAAAGTGATATTTCCTGCACTTTTATACTGTTATCCACAATTTGCAATAGAATTTGTGTTGTTTATCCATTTTTTGCTGTCTGTAAATTTCCTGCAATTCCTGTATGGACACCGATGCACATCTTTGGACAATTGAAGCGAAAGTGTACAGTTAAATGCAGATAAATAGATTTGACGGCCATATTTTGCGATGGAGAAGAGGATGTGGATGTGGAAGAGGAAGTCTTCTGAGAGGAGTTCCGGTGAAACTAACAGTTTGGGATCAATAACTTCACATTCTGAGAAATTCACTGATGATCAGGTAGTGCTCCATTTATAATATTAATATGTTATGTGGCTGAACAGCCCTCCATTTATAATACGAATATGTTCTGCTTGAGTATCTAACTGCATCACCATCACCATTCTTCACATCGGTTCACAAACACCATCGTTCATACCTTAGTTCACAAGAGAGTCGTCATTATTCTTAGCGAGTCATTTGACCCTCTCTCAAGGTTTCAGTTTCTTTGAAAGTCCATGAGGTTTTCAATCTATTTGCTGTGTCAATCTAATTTCAGTAGTAGATGAAATCTTGTTAGGACCCCCCTTCACATCACTAATTGGACAGTTCTAATGAGCAGAAAACTCGAAATGTTGCATCCTCTGTTTTCAAGTATCAAATCAAGGACTGTTGTATTTTTCACTCCAGTGGAAAATTGTTTTTGAGCTACTCAACTCTTCTCCATGAGTTGGCTCATCTATCATCTCATAGAATTCAAAATTTTCTTGTTTGCGTTGTTGGTTTCACCCACTTTCTCAACACTGAAGCAGGATTCCTCAAAGTCATCCACCACTGATAGTGCTCAATCACCTGAAGTGACATCAAAAACTGTAACTAGGGATGAAGATGTCAGTGATAAAATTAAGAGTTTGACGGAGAAGTTATCAGCCGCTCTTGTCAATGTTAGTGCAAAAGATGACTTAGTAAAGCAGCATGCGAAAGTTGCTGAAGAAGCTGTTGCAGGTATATTTAGACCTTAATGTCTAGGACACAATCTCTAAGAAAGGGTCCTGTACTAGTTGCAAGATCTGCGATATACATGTTCTTTTTCAATATAAAGTTGTTTTTTCCACTAGGAGCTCATTTAAAGTCAAATTTCCCAGATTTTTTTTTTTTTGGAACCAAGCATGGCTACTCTTGCTTTATCATCTGCTGATGTGCTTCCTCAATAAATTTATAGGCTGGGAAAAGGCTGAAAATGAAGTAATGGCTCTCAAGAAACAAATTGAAGTTGCAATTCAGCAGAAATCTGCGTTGGAAGATCGGGTGAGCCACCTTGATGGGGCCCTTAAAGATTGTGAAAGGCAGCTGAGACAAGCAAGAGAAGAGCAGGAAGAAAAGCTCCATGAAGCTGTGGTACAGAAAAGTCTCGAGTGGGAATCCATTAAATCTGAACTTGAGAACCAGTTTATTGAGCTCAAGACAAAAGAAGCTGCTACCAAGTCTGATTCTTCTACTCTGATTGTTGACGAACTCTGCCAGAAGCTTGAATATTTGGAGCAAGAGAATGCTAGCCTGAAAGTCGAGCTCCTTTCCCAGACAGAAGAGTTAGAGGTCAGAGCAATTGAAAGGGACTTGAGTACCCAAGCAGCTGAAACAGCCAGCAAACAACATCTGGAGAGCATAAAGAAGGTGGCCAGACTTGAAACTGAATGCCGGAGGCTAAAAGCCATGGCTTGTAAATCATCCTCTGTTAATGATCACAGGACTTCTGCTGCACCCTCAGTTTATGCTGAGTCTTTCACTGACAGTCAATCAGACAGTCGGGAGAAACTTAATCCTGTGGAGCTGGATGCTCGCAAAGTTAGTTGCCCGGAGCCATACAAGTCTGACCAAATTTTCTCAGACTCATGGGCATCTGTACTAATTTCAGAGCTTGATCAGTTCAAGAACGAAAAATATATCAATCGAAATCTCCCAGCCTCACCCGTCGAAATTGATCTCATGGATGATTTTCTTGAAATGGAACGACTTGCTGCTTTGCCTGAGAATGAAACTGGAACTGATAATTCTAGAACAGAAGATGTTGCCGAACAATCAATTGATGCTGAAAGCTCGCTGAGAGCTGAGTTGGAAGAGAAGTTAGAGAAGATGGAAGAAGAAAAGTTTGTGTTGGAAAAGAAATTAAGGAAGATGGAAGGGGAAACGTTGGTATTGGAAGAGAAGTTAGAAGAGATTAAAGAAGAGAGGGATGAGCTGGAGATGGCTCTAACAGAAAGTCAGGACAAGAACGAAGCATCACAACTTCAGTTGAGGGAGGCCCAACAGAAGCTGGTGGAGTTGCAAGAGGAGCTATCAATGGCAGATGAATCAAAGCAGGAAATTGAATCTCAACTTGTTAGCATGGAAGTGGAGGCTCGGACCATGTGGGCAAGAGTCAACTCATTAGAAGGAGAGATTGAAAAGGAGAGGGCTTTGTCAACGGAAATTGCAGCCAAGTATCAGGAAATCGAGGAAGATCTCTCAAGAAAGAAACAGGAAGAAGAGCTCCAGCAAACTGCAAGCTCAAGTGTTGAACAAAAAATAAAGCAGGTCAAGAACCAATATCACCTGCATTACGTGTTTATATTTTCATCAACCTCTATAATGAAGCTATCAAAATTGCAGAAATACTCTGTTTTTGTCCCCAATATACTTACTGCGAGACTTGCCTGTAGCAGGACCTAGATGTAGCTGCTAAGAGACACGCTGAGTGCCAGAAAACAATAGCTTCTCTAGGGAAGCAGCTGAAATCTCTAGCAACTCTAGAGGACTTCTTGATAGACACTGCAAGCATACCGGAGTTCTCTGCTGGAGGATCAGCAATTCCTAAGGTGATGGAGAACATTGGAAGTGAAACTCCAATGAAACGTTTCCACCTAAGAGAGATTCCAGTTCTATGAGAATTGCCGGTGAGAGTTCCGGTCCTTCAGTAAATAAAAACGATGAAAACTCACCCCCATCTGTATCTTCTTCAGCTTCATCTGCCATGTCATTGAATCACGTCAGTCTCGAGAAGAAAGGAATGAAACTAGAAATTTAGCAAAAGGGTAAACTGATGATCTGTTATTTGTAAAATTGGGATTTGGCTTAACGTTGATTAAATGCTATTTGATCAAGCAGTGCTAAAAATGGTTATATAACTGATAAAAACAATTTCTTATAGTACTATTATATATAAATATAGATATAAACTGATTACACAAAGTTGACCGCGTAGGGTTCTATGGTGTAGTGGTTAGCACTCTGGACTTTGAATCCAGCGACCTGGGTTCGACTCCCGGTAGGACCTTTTCCTTTTCTCATATGAAATGAAGCTCCAGAGAGCGTAAGAATATGAATGATCACGACATTTGAGATTTTGCTTTTGATAGGAATATCTTTTTATCAAATCAAAGTATTTTGCATCAACATTACCATGGGGTTCGACCAATGGTGGAAAACAAATCACCATCACTTGTGATGCAGTGAGCTAACAACAATTCAACAAATTGAGAAAATTTCAAGGAGAAACAAAATGCAACCCAAGCATTCCCTCTTCCCTCCATTCTGCCAGTCATTCACCATGGTGATCGCTGTTTTTCTGAGGATTTCTTTCTCTTTTGAAGGCATTAAACAGATCAATGCCGAGACCAACATTGATAAAATTCATTCCAGCCATCCCAAATAGAGCAAGTGGCAACTCCACACCCTTTTCAAACTTGGGAGCATCAACTACCAGCTTGACGGTGATGAGTATGTGAGACAGGGATCTTGCAAAAATGAAAGTGAGCCAATTAAGAACCCATTCTACCCTCACAATTGTGCTCTTAGCGCTGCGAATGCCAGCCATCCGCCGCACTTTCCTCACATGAAGAAAGATTGAATGCAGCTGTATGACAAGAGAATTTCACTGTCAGCACTACATAACAACATCCCGCGATGAGCTTGCATGAACACCTAAGAAGTAAACAATTACATTAAGCAAAACGAGTTATCAGAATCGTAAAGTAACATACCTCACAAACCAGAGTGAGAATGAGGTAGTTGATTGTGACATTTCGATACAGAGCTAGAGTAAAGCAAACGAGAAGTATCATATGGTGAACCAGGATGGAGGGGATCGAACCACTGTATAATCGGTAAAACAGCATATCCAACTGATCATACGCAAAATAACCACATGAGAAGCACAAAGCAGCGTACGCCCACTCCCATGTACCACCAACGAGTTGTGAATGCTCAAACATCCCATCGGAACCGTTTTTTAAACACTGATTTACCAAAATGAAAACCACTACACAGCAAGCAGACAAGGATAGGAATCAATTATGACAAGGTAAGAAGGAAGGAAGCACATCACATGGAAAGAATGCAAGCATTCTACTGCAACATAAAGTTTAGAAGCATCAAATTAGTTGAGCATCTGAAGCGTAATCGCATTGTAAAATCTAGGTATACCCTTCTCCTCTTTCAATATTTTGTATCAGTAAAACTATAAAAATAATCCTGGTAGTAAGCAATTCATAAGCTTTACATCAAAAGAGCCACCCACTGAACAGACTTTCAAACATACCCCGACGATGATACTATCTATACTCCCAGCATCTTCTTCTTTTTCCCTTATGAATACCACACTTCTATGTTCTAACACAGTAATAGGCCATTTCGGCGGCACTAGTTTTCTTAGGCAAATAAATCAATGGCCATTCTCAATCTGTCAAAAAAAGAAAAATCAAAATTTCTCCTTATGGGTTCCTTTTACCATCTTGTTAGGACAATTGTTAGCAAAGGTCTTGATGACCCTTTTAACAGCAAAAGCAACCGTGACCATGCTGGTGCCTGGCCTGATAGTAATACTAATAATGTGAACATTTCTATATAAAGACACCCAAACGGCAGACAGTCAAAACCATTGCAATACCCAAACATCGAAAAAATAAATGACTCCCAGTGAAGTATCTATCAGAAACACCAATTGAGAGTAGAAATTTTAAGAACCTGAAACCGAGATGATGGTGGAGTGGAGGAGAGAAACGGAGGTGTTAACAAAGAGAGGGTCACGGGAGACAAAAGACCGAATGACCCAATTGGCTATCTGGAAAAGACAAGACCCAGCAACAATCCACAGTAGCTCCGTGCGCTTGTTGAAGAATATCTCGAACAAAACTGAGACGAACCACAGAATTAAAGTGGCTAAAAAGAAGGCGCCTACCTTGTTCTTTTCATTCTGATTCTGACTACTTGTTCTTGCCATAATTTCAAGACACTATCATAATTCGGTCTGCGTGGTGTGGCCGGCGAGAGAGAGAGAGAGAGAAGGGGAAAGACAAATATTTTCGGAGGTGCGTAACATTTACATCCTTACACATGGCAGCGAGGTGTTCATTTATTTCTGTTCGTCGGGAATTACGAGGGGAAGGCAAAAGGGAATGCTGAAGATTGCTTAAATGGTCCGCAATCTCTTTGGACCCTCGAGGAATTCTTTTTTCCTCAAAACCAATAACACAATCAGGAAAAACTTTTCCCAGTCGTTATTGCCTTTTCTTTTCTTTTCTTTACTCAGGTTTCACGTCTTGAGTTCCTGTTTTGGTTGTTTTTCTATTTTTTTCAAAAATTGTTACTGTAAAGATTTAAAAAAAAAATATTGTTCCTATTTTTACCAGTTCTCTCAGTTGGTTTTAAATTTATAAAATTAATTAATTAAAGTCGGGTTAATTCTCATACAATTTAATTAAAAACTTGAGTTAGACAAAGAGTTAGGATACGAGGTTTTAAGATTAATTTATTTGGTCAAATTTAATAATACTATCAAAAACCTCTTCACACCCTTAACATTTTTTTTATATTTTAAAAATAATATTTTGATTACGGTATATGTACTTAACAAGTTTTGGGGTTTCACTGTAGCAATGAAGAATGGAAGGTCAAGGCATTTTACAATTTGATCTTCAATAATAAAAAAAAAAATAGAGACTTTTTTCATAGATTTTAATTAATTTTATACTTTAATATTAGATTTATTGGATATTAGACTTTGTAATTTATTTTGATTTGCTTTTTATAGAGTAATTTTGGTCTTATGACCTCTGTCACGAGATTTTTTAATTAGCCTTGTTGACTCAATTTTTTTAAAAAAATTTCTTTTCAACTTAATCTTTCAACAACGAGTTGAGTAAGAATTAGATTTCATGATCATAATTATTTCTTGATTTGCTTTTTATAGGGTTGTCATGATCTGAAAAGTCAGGTCGAGAGTTTTGGGAGTTAGCCAAGTTGACTCATTTTTATCTATTTGTTTCAATTTCATCCTCCGATATTAAGTTGATTGAGAATTGGACTTTAGAGTTATTTCTCGATTTACTTTCTATGAAATCATATTAACCTAAGTTTCCTTGGGTCATTGTTTTTGTCCTTTTTATTTGAATTTATCTTTAACATTGGGTTCATTTAGATTTGATTGATTTTTTTTATTTGTTTTCTAAATGGTTATTAGGGTATCATGACCTTGGCAACGAATTTAATATGTTAATTCGAGTTTATTTGAGTAGATTTAATGTTTTTTGTTTCAATATTTTAAAAAAATATTTTGTCTTGGATTTTTTTTGTTAAATTATATTTTCTTATTCATTCAGGTTATTTTTGGAATGTAACTTGCAATGTAGCGCGGATAATTATCTAATAATTCATAAATTACCATAGTTTATCTTGTTTATATAGTGTAATTTGAGATGTTTAGATAATACATACACATATCATATGAAAAATTATTTTATTCAACGCATCTAGTACATACATTAACACATAAAATTCTATTTGTGTTTAACGTGTGTTACATGTGTCACAAAGTGAGGATGTCATTACCACAATGCATGTAAGTCACCTTTATCTCCAAAATTATCTTTTCTTAGTGTTTATGAATTTGTCTCATCAAGATCTTTTCAATGATATTAGATGTGTTGTCATTAAAGCTTTGAAGTGTTTGTGATATCTCATTCATTCATTCTTTCATTTGTTTTCTTTTATCTTTTCTACTTAGTTTATTATGCAAATTCATTTATTTCTCATCTTTTTACCTATTTCATTTGGTCCCTTAATTTTTATATTTAGTTAACTTTAGTTCCATTATTATAAACAAAAGAAATTTTGATAAAAAAGAATTGAGTAATCTTCTAAAAAAATAGAAAAAAATGTTTATTTTTTCCTATTTTAAATAAAAGTAAGTTTAATTATTTTTTGAAAAAAAATGGATGAAATGATAATAATAATAATGAAATTTAAGTTAACAAAATTTAAAAATTAAAGGAACTGGGTGCATTTTGAGTAGAGAAAAAAGAAAGATAAATGTGCAACTTTTAACAAAAGAGTTTTTTATATGAGACATGCATATGGTATCTTCACATTTCAAGTTGTCCTGATGAGACCTATGTTATTAGCTAAACTATGCTAGTTTGACTAAAAGAAATTTTGATGTGCTATTGTTGGAATAAAATTGACTCTTAAACTTGTGAGATCCAATCCCTATATGAGATTTTTATGGAGTTAGACCAACAAAAATCAATGTTATTAAGTCATATTAATTATGGCTAACAAAAAAAAATGTTGTTACCTATGAGATTTATTCTTTTCAAATAAGTGACATTAGAACTCTACAGCAAAAGAAAATGTTGTTACATGTGAGATTTATACTAATACATCAGATAAAATGACGAGTAAAATAGGGAAGGAAAATAATAGTGGTTGGAGGGATGAAATGATATTTCCATTTGAACATCAAGCACAATACCCACTATGCTTAGTAAAATGACAATGGTTAGGGCAAATGAGACAAGTTATCTATTTGAACATATATAGCTTTGCAAACTTCTCATCCTTATTAGATGGTTTTAATGTTTTAGTAATATTGTATCAACATATGCAAGCACTTTCAAAAACCCTTGGAAGATGATAAAAAGATGAGTTGATATGCCACTACTTACTCATAATTGGCCATTCTTCCACTAATCACTTTCAAAATCCTAAAAAAACCAAAACTATTTTTTGGTTTCTTAGTTAAGAAACCAAATGGAAACCAGTCGATTTAAACCAGGTCCGATTTGGTTTTTGATTTTTTTCTGGTTTGGTTTTTTTATTAACAAAAACCAAACCGAACTAAAAATATTCACCCCTACTTTTTATACTTCATCTCTCTTTTATCTCCCTCTTCCATGAGAGAGAGAGAGAGAGAGAGAGAGAGAGAGAGAGAGAGAGAGTTGTGAGGCTATTCATTATAAGTTTATAATACATTTTCAACTTATATGAGAAACAAGGTAGCTCCCTCTCCTCTCTCACTCTTTCCTTTCTTTCTCTTTTTTTGACTTAGTTTGACAAAGTTATCTTATCTCACTTTATTTTAATATTCCTGAATTTGATTTGCATGATACTATTCATCATTATTCATACTATTCATGAATAATATATTTTCTCTAGATATTTTCAAGATATTTATGAGATATTTTTCAAGTTATATATTTTTAGGTTTTGAGAGAGAGAAAAAAGGTTTAAACACTTACTCTATATTTTTCCATTATAGAGATAACACGAGACAAAGAACACACATCTATTATTCTCTTCATATAAAATCAACATTTTTTTATCTTCTTAGACTTTTAAATGTTTGTCGCTTGAAAAAAACTCAAATACTAGCTTAGGCATCAAAACATCCCTCTTTCCACGAGGAACTTGTTTTGCAGGTATGATTTAGACCTAGAACTCATAAGCCAAGGAAAATCAATATTGTTCTGTGAAGTTTTTCCATGACTTCATCATAATCCTTATGCAATTTGGATGGAATCTCTTACAATTAAAGTTCAAGTATTTAGATAATTTATACATATATTAATTGAAATTATTAATTTTTATTTTTCCAATCACCC
This sequence comes from Salix purpurea, assembly GCA_027405865.1. NCBI lineage: Eukaryota > Viridiplantae > Streptophyta > Magnoliopsida > Malpighiales > Salicaceae > Salix > Salix purpurea. Next base: position 16,168,132 of record JAOWLH010000011.1, read on the forward strand.
ATTTTAATTAAAAAACCTAAAAGGAGAAGGAAATGTATTGTAAACCAAGGAATAAAAAATCATTCATTGAAATAATGAAATGACAAAATTGTCTCTGAACAAAAAGAACGTTTGATCCAGGCATTGAGGGTAATATGGTCTTTTCATTATGATACAATTTGTTTAACAATTTATACAGGTTTAAGTTAGTTATTTTAATTTCTTTACATAATAAAACGACTTATTTAATCTTATAATAAAAAAATATAATGCCGTTACGTTGTAGCCTTTTCAATTTCCATTTAAATAGTAAAATGACTTTGTTATTCTTAAAGACAAAATCAACTCAACTCTTTATTAACGGTTTTTTTATCCTTTCATAAAGTGTTTTTCTATATATATATATATAATTTCAAGGTTACTCATAGATATTATGTAATTAAACATTTATTAAATATTAAAAAAACATGTTGGTGCATGCCACACAAGGGTTAGAGAGTGGACAACCTTTGTTTCACTTGGACGACCATGTTTGAAAGGTTTTGATGCTCACAACACGATGGGTGGCATGTGCCCTAAAAGAGCATTGAGGTTGATTATGAGAGTTGTTTTCTACCTTTTTTTCTCTCTCCACCTTGAATTCAGCTTCAACTCCTTTGAAAATCTAAATGAGCCTTTATAATTTATTTTTCCTTCACATTTAGTCCCTGACTTTTTGATTGTTTTTTCTAAAATTTTAAGTAATCTATAAAATCACAAATATTTTAAAAATTCACATCTGATGACTTTTTAAATTTTTAAATGTGGTCCCTATTATTTTGATTGTTATTTTCTTTATTTGGGATCATTTAATTTAACTTGTTTATTTTCCAATTTCATCATCGAATTCTTTTTCCTATCTAGTGTTATTTCTATTCTTTTTTGTTGCTATATTTCTTGCGTTTTCATGTCTTTTTTATTAATATTTATTTCATGATTTCATCATTCAAGATTATATTGGTAGAGAATTAATTTTTTTGATTAAATAGAAGTCCATGATTTCATGACTTACGAGTATCGGATATTAGATCAAGTTTAGAGGGTTTAGTCAAGTTTATCTTTTTTTTTTTTAAAGATGATTTATTTTTTTATCCTTTCTTTTTAGTTTTGAATTGTTATTTTTTTAGTTATTTTTTTTTTTTTTAATATGGTTAGCCCTGGGTTCATGATTACAATCATTGGTTTAAAGATTAACACATGTTGGATTTTGTTTTTTCTTTTTTTTAAAAAAAAAAACAATTTATTTCAATTTCATCATTGAAACCTTTTCTTTTGTTTTTCTTTCTGTGAGAATATCCTAATTACATGCTCATGGTCGTGAAGTTTGTGAGGTTATTCGGTTTAACATCTTTTTTTTTTTGAAATTATCTTTTATATTCTCATTCTTTTTGGATTGTTTAATAATCTATGGGTTCAAATCTATTTATCTTTTTTTTTTATTGTTAGTTTATTTATTATTATTATTATTATTTAAATTACTAATTGAACAAATGAATTGTCCATAAAAAAATATAGTTTACTTTTTATTAAATTAGTCACATATTTTTTACCCAATACGTTTTTTACATCATTATATTGCAGAGCATAAGAAGCAAAATAAAAAGATAAATTATAAAAACACTAACTCCGAAAACTTCAAAATCAACAAATGAAAATAAATAAATATAAAATAAATAAATAGTAAGCAGAATAAAAAGACAAAATATAAAAACACGAAGAGATAGAGAGAGTATCTAGAGAATCCTAGCTGGCAGAAAATGAAAGCAGAAAACCCCTCAATTGCAAGAACAAAAATCCACTTCTCTCAGACAAGAGGGAGCATGTGGAAGCAGGGGTTGCCACGTGGTAAACTGCATAGTCCACGTTTGTTCACATGGCAACCCATGGGAGGCCAGAGGAGATCGCGCGAAACACGAACCTCTTATCAACAAATAAATCTCTCCCACTAAACTTAGATTTTTCTTTTTTCTTTTTTTTTGATCTCTCTCTTACTTGCAGCTTTGTTCGCAAAGTTTCAAACGCCATGACCGCCTTTGCTACTGCTGCAGCTCTCTCTCTGCCCATTTCTCTATGTAGATCATCTAAGCTCAGCTGTAAAAAGGTAACCTGCTTGTACGCTTCTGCTAACTTTATTTGAAGATATACTTGTCATGAAATATTTGCTACGTCTTCCGTGTTCATTTCCTAAAATCTTATCATGATATCTTTCTCAACTTTATAGAAAATACGATTTCACTAGGATATAGGAATTTTTGGTAGGTTATATGTTATCGTTACTGGGGTTCTGGGCTACTACATTTAGAGGAAAATTGATTGAGTTAATTGAATTAGCAATGATACTGGTGCTTACTTTCAAAAGATGTGAATTTTGTTTTCTGGTTAAACTGATTCAAGTATATGGAAATCAGTTCTAGGTTCTACTTGGCTTGTTCAGTTCTAAGTTAGATAGCGATGATAGTCATCTCCGTACCCTCACAGTTTGTTGACCGATGCTACTCGTGTTTATTCTTTTAAATTTTATTGGTTTAGTTCTATGTTAGATAGTGATCATAGTTTCCAACTAAAATTATGGTAAACTTTGATGGCTTCAATTGTGATCAGTGTGTGGATTTTCAGGGCGTTAGAGGAGGGTTTAGGGTGTTTGCAGTTTTAGGGGAGGAAGGTGGGTTGGTAGATAAGAAGAGTACATGGGGTCCACTCTTTGATGTGGAGGATCCGAGGTCTAAGATGCCAAAGTTTAAAGGGAAGTTCTTGGATGCTTATCAAGCACTTGAAGTGGCAAGATATGATATTCAGTACTGTGATTGGCGAGCTCGGCAAGATCTACTTACTATCATGATCCTCCATGAAAAGGTCTGTTGAAATTCATTACTTTAATTTAAACCGAGAGTAATGTTTTAATAAGGTGACTTTCAAGTCTCATCTTGAGAAGTATGGTTGTAGGTTGTTGAAGTTCTAAATCCCTTAGCTCGTGAATTCAAGTCTATTGGCACCATGAAGAAGGAGCTCGCGGAGTTGCAAGATGAGCTATCCCAAGCTCACAGACAGGTTTGGAAAATTTTCCTCTATTAATGGAAAATGCATGCCTGTTGAGACGCAAATAAGCACTAATTTGTTGCATACATTTATTAGATCAAGATTCACTTCACAGATCAACTGATACTTGCATTCATCCAATGCTATTAAGCAAACTCTTCAATTTTTACCTTCAAATTCTTTTTAGATGCTCTAGAGGCTTACAATTCCATAAGCGTTGTGATGCCTGACCCATGAATAATAACAGGTTCATATATCTGAAGCAAGGGTTTCTACTGCCTTAGATAAACTAGCTTACATGGAAGAATTGGTTAATGACAGACTGTTCCAAGACAGGAGACCAGCAGAGTCTGACCAAGCATCCCCTTCTCCCAGCACTTCAACTCAATCTCTGGATACTGTAAAAAACAAGTCATCCCGGAAAAACTTGAAAGTGTCAGGTCCAGTTCAACCTTACCAACCTCACCTGAAGAATTTCTGGTATCCTGTTGCTTTCTCCACTGATCTGAAGGATGGCACCATGGTAAACTACTCTTTTCAATCGTGATTCATTATGTATATGTGAAATACCATCATGAAAAGAAACTCGACAGCCATTGTAAATAAAAGCATTTTTAGTGCTACAGTTCTGCTAACATTTTTCTTTGGAAGGGAAGGAGCCGCCCCTGTGAAGCGGTAGTGATTTCAATAGCTTGTGAATGTCTTCTTATGAGCCCCTTCACAACACTCTGTTTCAGATTCCAATCGACTGTTTCGAGGAACCATGGGTTCTCTTTCGTGGGAAGGATGGGAAACCAGGATGTGTCCAGAACACCTGTGCACACAGAGCATGTCCACTTCACCTTGGTTCAGTGAATGAGGGTCGAATCCAATGTCCTTACCATGGTTAGTGAGAATTATAGTAAATGGTTTGAATGTTAGCTTATAAATCATCAAGCCTGTGATTAAGCAGGGAAAGAAAGAATAGATCACTGATCTTTGAAAATTTGGTGATTAAAAAATATCAGGGTGGGAATACTCAACAGATGGAAAATGTGAGAAAATGCCTTCTACACTATTACTTAATGTGAAAATAAAATCATTGCCATGTTCTGAGCAAGAAGGTATGATCTGGGTTTGGCCTGGCAGTGACCCTCCTGCAGCAACCCTTCCTTCATTACAACCTCCTCCAGGTTTTCAAGTCCATGCTGAGGTATGATTTGGATTCATCTATATACTTTTACCTTCTGTAAAAACTGGAAGGTGTTGGATTATGCTTTCATGATTTATTAACCCGCATGTCATCTCACATATGTTATGCCTTGCATATGATAGATTGTGATGGAACTTCCCGTGGAACATGGCCTACTTCTGGATAACCTTTTAGATCTTGCGCATGCCCCTTTTACTCACACATCAACTTTTGCCAAGGGGTGGAGCGTTCCCAGGTATGTTCATATAACATTATACTGTTGAGCTGGAACATAACATCTTTGAATATGGTTGAATGATTTCACTATTAAGAGAGAAAAGTTTCAGTTTTTTCAATGATTCCACATGGTGTATCTGTTATTTCTTTCAAATGACATGAAAAACAATGTATGACTGAATGCACTCCCATCCAGATTACAAATTGCAAGTCAATTAACATGTGATCAGTCCACCCCATATCTCTGATTGGTGTTAGAAATCAATTTAATGGTGCCTGTGATGATAACCTTATGTCAGGATAAGGAAAGGTGACTTTAACCCTTTTTTTTGTTTGTTTGTGATCTAAACTCTCAGCTTGGTCAAATTTTTAACGCCTGCATCTGGCCTCCAAGGGTACTGGGACCCATATCCCATAGATATGGAATTTCGACCACCTTGCATGGTGCTATCGACCATTGGGATCTCAAAGCCTGGAAAACTAGAGGGGCAAAGCACCAGCGAGTGTGCAACCCACCTTCATCAACTTCATGTTTGCTTGCCTTCCTCGAGACAAAAGACCAGATTGTTATACAGAATGTCACTGGATTTTGCTCCTGTTCTGAAGCATGTTCCTTTCATGCATTACCTATGGAGACATTTTGCTGAACAGGTACGAAATTTTCCTTCTTTTAGGTCTTATATTATGTTTATTTTTACCATCTTGATCATTAGGTTGAGCTTTGAACTCAAAAGCCACCAGCATGGCACCGCCCGAAACTCTGAGCGGTCATATAGTTGGGAGTATTCTGACCTGCATGAAACAGGTGTTGAATGAGGATCTACGCCTTGTCCTGGGCCAGCAAGAGCGAATGATCAAAGGTGCCAACGTGTGGAATTTGCCAGTATCCTATGATAAACTAGGAGTAAGATACAGATTATGGAGAGATGCTGTTGAAAAAGGAGCAAAGCAATTACCCTTCGACAAATCAACGTAAAGATAAACAAACTCTTGAATGGATTTTAACTGCTCCGGTAACATCCCCTCGCGTTCATCTTAACAGTAAACCACTCACCAGAGGACTGTATTATGTGATTGGACTTCTAGTCTCTTACAGGAGTCATAAGAAACTCAGCGGAAACTGCTAAATGATCTGAGGCAGAGAAGAGATGATGGTGATCTGTTCAGCACAAAGAGCCCTTGTAAAATCGTGAGAAACTGTACACTCCCATTATTGATTTTTGTGTACAGTAAAATCCTTTTCGTTTTCCTTTTGGATTCCCTTCCAGCCAATGAAGTCATCATCAAGATTTTTTCCCACATCCTAGAAAAAACACCAGTGTTTGAAGATTTCTTACCTCTGCAAGATGTAAATCTCTGTTTGTATGTACCATATAACGGATGACAAATCAGTCCACATTGATGAATGTCCTTGAGGCTATAAGGACATTTAGGTTATTATTAAAGATTGAGCTGTTTTTTTTGGATTTGAAAGAGATGTTGAATCAATATTTAAATGGAATCTGGTTTCTGTTTTTGTTTTGGAAAAATTTAGTTATTATTGTTCATTTAGAAATAATTAATTTAATCTTTTTTGAGACTAATTAAAATAATAAATGATAATCACACTTCACTATAGCACAAAAGTTTGGATCATGTCTCTAAAAGAAGAATTGAAATACTTGTGTTTGATAAGATTTTTTATTCCTTTTTAAATTTCATAGACTTTGACATTTATGTTGATTGTACAAAGGAAAAACAAACATAAAAAGACTAGGTGTCGATAAAACTTTAAATGTCTTGGAACTAATTCATAAAGATATTTATAAATCATTCCTTAAAGCTTGATGAAATGGTCAACAATATTTGCTTTTGTTTATAGATGATTACTTGTGTTATAACCATCTATATATCATTCATGAAAAGTCTCAGTCACGGGATATGTTCAAAGCTAACAAAGCTGAAGTTGAGAACCAGCTCAAGAAAATAATAAAATGCATTAGATTTGACTATGATGGTGAATACTATGACAAACATGACATATTAGGTAGACAACATTTAGAGACTTTTGTTAAACTCTTAGAGAAATATATAATAGCCCCACGGTACACTATGTATTTTAGTATGAATGATTTTGTTGAGATTAAATAGGACACCTAAGAACATGATGAAAAATATGATTAGTCATTCCATTTTAATACAGTCTCTTTGGAGAGAAACACTAAATATAACATCTTATATTATCAACAAAATGTCAACTAACGTGAAAATTACAACCCCTTATAAGTTTTGGATGAGCAAGACGCCTAGTTTAAAATATCTTTATATTTAGGGATATATAACAAATGTAAGACCTTACAAGCGAATTGAAAAGAATATGGACTCGGTAATTCCTAATTGTTACTTTATTGATTATTGTGAATGATCAAAAGGTTTTAAGTTTTATGATCCCACTACCAAGTCAGTATTGGGTTTTAACATCCCAAGGTCATTTATTGAATAATAAGGCTTTATTAATTGGCCTTATTATCTGTTGATTAACATCCAAAATATATAACCCATTATTAGACCATTTCATCCTAGGTTATTTAACATATGATAAAATCATTTAATTTAAAAGATTAAACATTTATGGTCATGGTCCAATGACTAATACTAAAAATATCTAAATATCTAAAAATATTTAACATATTAGATCATACCAGAATGGGTTATTTAACATATGTTAGGAACATCTATGTATAAGACTTATTATGTCTGAAATATTCACATTATATACTAAGTAAAACCCTAAGAACATAACGTATTATCAAATCATTCCATCCTGGGCTACTTAATTAATAATAGGATCATCAAATTGATTTTGAGATTATGAAGTGGAATGGTTATATGAAGATCAACAACTATATTAACCAATGTCTTAGAGAAAATATGTTAATTGATCTTATTATCCACTTATCAGTATTTGAATAATAGGATCTAATGTTAGACCATATCATTCTGATAATAAAAACAATTAACTCAACAATCATTTATTAATTGATCCTATTATACGGTAATGAACATCTTAAAGATAGGGCCTAATATTAGACCATAACATTTTGGGTCAATTAACAATTAATACAAGAATCATATATTTTTTTCTTATCTTATTTCCATTAATCAACATCTAATAGACACGACTATTAATTCTTTGAGAATTTAGCCAACATATAAATAAATCGCGAAATTAATTCACGGAAATTATTGGTTTAAAATCAGATAATAAATGTTGGACCTACAAGTAGGCTAATATTTAAATATCTAAAACTAATAAAAAAATTCTCAAAGTTATTGAGTGGTGACCAATTTTCTTAAATCGGAATATTTTTTATGACACATAAATTGTGCAAAACTCATCCACTCTCCAGGATAGATGTTCCTTTTAAGACATCTACATGGATCTTTTTCCTGATATTTTATTTAGGTTCACGAGCCCATAATAAAATTTCAAAAGCTAGATTTATTCACATCAATAAATATTACCCATCAAACATTTTAATCACATAAAATACTCAATGTAGCTTATCTCAGGTAAAGTGTATTAATACCCTCCATTTACATAACCAGTCTCCTACCTTTGAATCTCTAATCAGACCGATGCTACCGGATTTTCTTAGCGACCCTCAACAACTAGGCGACGACTCTACTCTCCCAACAAGACCCCTCTCGGGACGCCACACGATGACGTGCGACAAGACACTTATGCCTTCCACTACCTAACATTTATCTGATTTGCACGCATGAGGTTCATGCAAAATCATTTCCCATTTCCATTCATTACTTTCTATCCAATCCTGAATGTCAATTCAAACATCCATTGTGTTGATCTATTTATTTTAGGTAATTTGTAATGTTTTGTTTTGGATGATATATATTTACATTGCATTATAGTTTTGATGTGTGGATGTATATTTGATATGTATTGTGTTTTAATGTGTGAATGATATATTCATTTAAATGTTTTTGGTTTGTTTGTATTTGCTCGAAATGGTTGATTTCCTATATCATAATGTTTTGAAATTCACGTCAAATATTTTTTTTTTGTTATGCATTGTTTTATTTTTATCAAAGAATCGATTAGAGGATGGTACATTCCTCATAAAGATCCCATCTTTAAAAAGTTAAAACTTTTTTGTTTTTAGAAAATGTAAATTAAATGTTATTTTATTTTTATATATAAAAAAGACATAAGAATAATATATTCCTTATAAGGATCCCATCCTTAAGAAGTCAAAACTTTACTTTTATAGAAACATAAATAAAAAGTCGTTTTGCTTTTATCAAAGAAATCATTTGTGGAAGTTACATTATTCATAAGTATTTTTTTTATCATATAGAAATAAAAAATATATTGTATTAAGAAGATATAAATATTTTTTTTATAAAAAGAATCGACCCGATAATGATATATTCCTTGTAAGAATCCTATCTTTGAGAAGTCAAAACCTTGTCATTTTTTTAAATATAATTAAAAGATTTTATTTTTATCAAATAATCAACCTATGATGACACTTTTTTTTATAAGGATATGTTTCATGAGAAGTAAGATTTTTATGGTTTTTGTATGAAGATTAAATGTCCTTTTTGAAAATACAAGTGATTAATCTTCTTTGACATGATATATATATATATATATATATATATATATATATATATAGTAAGCTTAGGATGGACTTATGTGACCTCACAAAAATCAATTAAATATAAGTGACATTAATTGAATCAATTTTTAGAACATAAATTGACCAAAGCCCAACTTATAATTCATAATCCATGGGGTACAACGTTCATATTTTAAAATTGAGGATTAAATTTTATAGTCAATTTATGTTTAAATCATTGTCTTAAGTCATTATAGTTTTTCATCCTTAAAATAAATATACATGTATTAGTTTACGCAAAACCTTTGGGATATAAGCACAATAAATATCTTTTATCATTAAATAAAATACGAAACAACTTATCTTAAATATAATGGTTTAAAATGATTTTTCTTTTTTTCTTTTACCTAATGAGTTATAACTTTTGAAAAACTTAAAATTTAGAGTGGGACTTTTTTTTTTCTATTTTACCCTTAGGGTGTGTTTGGTATTGTTTTTGCTTTTGTGGTTAAGGTTTTTTAAAAAAAAAATAGTTTCATAAAAAATACTTTAGCTGCAGTTTAAAATAAGTTTTGAAGTGTTTGGTTAAAACTGCTTTTGAGTTTGAGATTAATGAAAAACATTTTCATGTGTTTGGTTACCAAGCTTTTCATATTGCTTTCAACTTGTGATATTACTTTAAAGAGTATATACAAATATACTTCTTTTTATCAATTTTTATTTTTTTATTTTATCAATTAATTTTTATCCCGTTTTTTTCTCTCATTTTTTTTAATGTTAATTAAGAGATATATTTTTTTTTGTTTTTTAAGTTATTTATTAAAGATTCTTTTTTTTTAATAATTATTCTTGATCCCACTTTTTTCCGGTTTTTTCTTAAATATTTTCATATTTCCTGTTATCCTTCTTCATCCATTATTTTTGTTATTTTTTCCGTTTTATTCAAGTGAGAGGAGAAGAATAAAAGGAAAGCAAAGCAAAGAAAAATGCTCCCACCACTGGTACGCTCTCTGTCTTGGGAGAAACCATCAACAACCCTTCTCCTCTCCTTACCCACCATCATAATCACACCAGCAGGAGAGACATGGGCATGGATTTGTATCCAAGACCATCTCTTTCTCACATTATTTTCTCATACCCATCATCATGTACATCACCATAAACTCCTGCAGTGATTTTTTCATTCACTTGGATATGGCTGAGCATCTGGTCAGAAGGAGAATGGGAGAGCAGATGGGTTTGTTAGATGGGTTTTGTAGAGGATAGTGAGGACGAGAAGTGAGGGGCGTGAGGCGCAGAAGTGAATGGAGCAAAAATGTTGAGAGGATTTGATTAACATTTGTATCCACGGGATATCTAATATTTTTCTTCTTACGAGGGTTTGATTTAGAATTATAAATTTCAACGGTAATTTATGTTGTTTCTATGGTGGGTTTAATTTTCTGTTAATGAATAAAAGCAATTCAGGTCATATATGTGGTAAAGAAGCCATGAAAAGCATTAGAACTACTTTTCATGGAACATGGTTTTGCTGATTTTTTTAAATGGGGTTTACCAAAATATATCTATTTATTTGTTTTACCAAACATCAAAACATCCAGCTTTTTTCAAATCACAGATTCCACCATACTACCAAACACCTTCTTAATCATAATCATCTCCCGAAAATGTCTCCACAGTGATACTAATCATAATCCAATGGCCATGACTTACAGACCATTTCTGACCGTAAAATGGGGGAAAGAAATTTAAAAGAAATGTCTTGTTTAGCGATCGACTCCTTATGGGTGGGGTTTTGACTTGACCAGATGGCGCATTGATTGGCTAATAGGGTATCTTTCCAAATTCCAACCGAGTCCTGCAATCCAGAATCAATGAACCGCGCAGACGACTTGACCACAACCGCCATAAATACAGGCACATAAAGAGGACATAACGCAAGAAAGTAGACATTGATAAAGAAGAGAAGAGATGGCAGCGGCAGCGGCAGCGGCAGCGGCATCGGCATCGGCGGCAGCAGCTTCAGCAACTGAAGGGCCCAAAATTGTGTGGAACGAGAAGCAACGGAGGTTTGAAACCGAAGACAAGGAGGCATACATAGAATATGTGCTCGTAAATGATGGGAAAGTGATGGACATATTGCACACCTATGTGCCACATTCCAAGAGGGGATTAGGCATGGCTTCTCACCTCTGTGTTGCAGCCTTCGATCACGCCAAGTCCCACTCCATGTCTATCATCCCCACTTGTTCTTATGTCTCTGTAAGTTCAATTATCCTCCTATCCTATTAGTTTCGCGTTCTGGGTTTTCCTCATTTTTTTCTTAAGATACTTTTTTTTGGTCCATTTGCCTTTCGGGTCTTCTTATTGTGGTATGATCTGTATGTTTGGTGGGTTTATTAATCTTTAGATATGGATATATCATTTTTGTAATATCTTCTATATGCCTTTGTGTTTTTCATTGACGAACGTAGGATTAAATTGATATTAACTGCTTTGTATCCTCTGAATTTAAGGCTTGAGAATTGCTGCAATTCAATCCTTTCCGACTGGGATTCAACTTTAAAACTATTTCTTAATTACTGTTTTGCATCCTACTTGTCTGAATAGCTACAATTATTATTAAAACCACAAAAAAAGGAGGCTCTGTCGCTGTTTTGTGGAGGCATCCGACTTATAATGCTTTGTTTCTTGCCCCTTGCCTTGGCAGGACACTTTTCTTCCACGGAACCCATCATGGAATCCTCTTGTGTGTGAAGATCTCAAATCCAGCATGTAGCTTGCGGCCGTTTGCCAACGTTTATCGAACTGTTTATGTGCCCCCAGCAAGTGATATCCTAGGTAAAATGTTTTCACAAGGTGTTCTGTGTTATGTTCAGGAATCTCCCATCGGCACAATAAGAATCACTTCTTCGTTTCTGCTTCTGGTCATTTAATTATTCGCACTGCATTCTTCGTGTTCTCTACTGTAATTTCCACTGTCAAAAGTTAACTTGTCCCTGATTTGCAACTTGTTGTGCTCTATCAACTTGTGATCATCGTTGATTTTCGTTCAAGGTAACTGCCAAATATCAGACAATTTTAGTGTAAAGATTGGGAAATACTAAATTCCATTGTTTCCTCAATTCGCATGCCATTCAAGAATGCCAAAGTGCACTGTCTGTTCAAAATACTCAATTGTACAGCATCAATTAGGCCTTCGGTCCAATCCCTTGCAGACAGCATGATCATCAATTGCATTTTTTTTAGATTCGAGGAAACTTCACCTCCAGAAAGTGCACTTTGTAAGTCCCCGTTATCCCGGACTTTTACAAAAAATACACGTCCTAATTCAAACTCTAGACTTACTATGCAAATCTCAAACTCTTTGTCATCAGCATGCTGTAAATGCAAATAGAATTTTGGTCTAGCAACATAACCAAGTAACCAAATCACATAAATGAACGGCAATAGTACTCGAACACGCGATCTATTTTGCAGAATGTAGTTTGCAGACTGTGTGCACGCTTTGATCTAACCAATGTTGTGAGAAAAGCATACCAGGAATGTAACGAGCAGCTGCTGCAGAACAAGAGTCATCATCTACTTGAGAAATTATAAAGGTCCATTGATAGTGATCGAGGTTACAATATCCTCCATGCCATTAGGCCTCCTAGCCCAGAAATAATGACTAGTTCATGAATCCTGGAAAACACTCCTGAAAAAGATTGACTGCTACCCACTTGTTTTTCTTAACACGTTCACATCCCATTTTCCAACAATTTTCACCATCTCCCCATTTCCAAAGAAGCTGAAAAGAAATTAATTGTCAAACTTCTGTGCGCTGCTTCTAATCAGGACTCCATTGTCAGAAAAGATTACAACAACTGGTACGCTGCACGGCATTTTAGCTGATAAATACAATCTTAGTGCATCAAATGGACACAAAAGGCAAAAAAACATTACGTATTTATACATGAAAAAGATCCAGGTGCTACCCAGGTACATAATAATCCATCTTTTCCACAGGCAGGTTCAAGACTGATGTTTCCACCTGTGCAGCAGACAAGGTCAAATGTGATACAAAAAAAAAGCAGTCCAGCATAAAAACTACGAAAGAACTTGGCTGCTTGAACTCGCAATGCTCCATGCACAGGCTAACAGCAACATATTGAACACAGTGCATACCTCTTCAAATGGAACAAATGCGAAAGGAGCATGAAATATCATCCTCCCGCCACTCAACCCGTCCAAGAACGTCCTCCTCAGGGTTAATTACACCCTTACTGTTAACAATTATTCTAACAATAAGATGTATTCATGAGGCTTATTCCCCTCAATTAAGGCTAAGAATTGTAATCCAATTCCAAGAACCATCTCATGATTATTTTTCTAGGCTTAAAATTGAGCCCTGATTTTAATCTTTTCATCAACACAATAAAGGTTACTACAAAACAAATATTCCATTTATTATAACCTATTGCTAATGACAATATATATATATATATATATATATATATATATATATATATATATATATATATATATATGCAAGGTTCCACTAAAGCACCTAAACATGGTGAGCAAGTTATTGGAATAACAAACTCTTATCAATTTGACAATCTAAGAAATTAATAAAATAAAACCCAAATATGTTTATATTTCATGCGAGCAGCAATCTATCTTAATCATGATCATATCATGGGGGATGCAGAAAGAGTGAAAGAAAATAAATTTGTTTTCTAATTGAATACCTTCAGAACCTTGGTGCCTAAAAATGAGGTATAGTAACAAAAATCACAAAAAAATTCACATACATTCTCCTATAGTTTCAAACTTTAGTCTTTGTAAATCCTTATATGTGATTCCCTAGCAAAAAATTAAAAGAAAAAAATCAGTAGTTAGAATAAATTATTCTTAATTTTGTAAAAAAAGAATCACATACCTTATTTTCAATACTGTAAAACAAAAGAAACCTAGTTTCAGTAATCGCCAATTAATACCCTTCCCTCCTTTTCCTAAACAACCTTAGAGTTCCTTTTGGTTGAACCAGTCTAGTTCAATTGATTTCAGACTTTTGGATCTGAAAAATAATTAAAAAAAAAGGTTTTTTAATCAGATTGGTTTTTTTTTTTTTTTTTATTTGTCCTGATATTTTTTGTTGCTTTGTTATTTTGACAACCCTTATTGGAATAATGTATTTTATTGTGACAACCTTGGTCATCATATCACATTAACATGTTCATACCACTGTCATAGTCTTTTTTCTTTTCAATTTGGCCCCCCAACTTTATTTCTTTATAAGTTCATCATTAACGGCTGTATTGACATGGTATTATGCATTATGATTTGTTTTTATTTCCATGCTCTTACATATGCGAAATATATGATAATATTTCAACATTAAATCAAAGACTAATATTATAAAATAAAAAATTAGGTCATAGTTGAAAATTAAATGAACAAGGAACAAGATCAACCGATGAAACATCCATTTTAGTTTCTTTATTCAAAAGGTGCGAGAAACTTCAATTAGTCCATGAAGTTTTAATTTATGCATATTTGGTCCTTATAGTGTAAGAATTTTCTGTTTTAGCACTAAACTTCATTTTGGTCAAGTTTAAGTCCCTAAACGCTAAGAGAGAAGAAAGTCTTCGAAAAACGATAAATAAAAGATAATTAATGAAATGAAAAGAACAATGAAGTTACGATATCTACATGTACATTTATCATTTGTTTTTTACTAGGCAGATCAACATCTTGAAAGCAATATTTCAGCCACAACAGAAAGGAGTTAGGCCATGAACAGGGTGAGGTTCCTTTTGCCATCTCCTGTCACTACAAGCATAAACAGGAATTTATGTCCCTCCATTAGTGCATTGTATAGTGATATTTTTAAAATATTTAGAATTAAAAATTGTGATATTTTTTAAAACTATTAACCTTGTAATAACTATGTTGGTCATTGACTTTGTATATTTAGTAATGATGTTTATTTTTATTTTAAAAAAAAAAGTACTCTAGAATTGGTTTTTCTACACTCAATGAGAAAAAAATTATTTTAACAAATATAGAGAGAGAGACTAAACAAATTATGGATCCGGTCCAGCTCGCCGGTCTGCTTCTTATTTTATTATTTTTTGAAATTGGCTAAATACGGTTTTAGCCCCTAATAAGACAGAAACGGTGACTTGGGAACAGGGGTAGGACGGTAATTGACATAATTTTTTTATTTTTTCTTCCTGTTGCTGTCAAAGCGTGATGGGCACGCGCCATGCAGTTTTTCGCCCCACACCCTATTTAGGTGGCACGTGTGACCTCATACGGTGATCGGAGACGATCTTGAGGAGTATCTGTCGTTGCGCCTCCGTGTGGTCTTCCTCCACACGCAGCGCGTTTTACCCAAAACTAGCCATGGACGCCGCCACGGCCGGTTAAAGCGGCTGGCCATATTTCTCTCTCTCCTGCACGTACAAGTGCAGGAGAGTCCCCCTTATTTTCACCCATTTCACTTCAGTCCTTTCTTTTTCAATTTCATTTCTGGTCCTGATTTCTGATATATAAGTTTTGATTTAGTTCGATTGGGTCCTCTGATTGGAATTGATTCAATGTCCATTTTTCAATTCGGTCCTCCTTTTAATTTCCGGATTGGATTGAAAAAGATGAATTTAATAGGTACAATAGTTTTAATTTCTTCAGTTTTGTCATTTGATTAAAATTGATAATATAATTGATTTTCATTTCGGCCCTTATACTTTTAATTTTGGATTTTAATCCCTTTATATTTAATGTTTATTTCAACCGTATTACTTTTAATTTTTTTATTTTAATCCCTTTATTTCTTTTTATTTCAAGAATAATCCTTACTTTTGTCCATATATATATATATATATATATATATATATATATAAGTGTGCTTGGCTTTGATTTTTAATTTTTGTTATTTTCTTATTTGTTGGGGTGGTCTTTTTTTTTTCAAAAAAATTAGTTCTTAAATTTTATTTTATATCTATGATCATTTGGAAATTGATATTTGTATTTTTTTTCTCTATTTTTTATTTCTTTTAGTTTTTTATTCATTTTTTATTTTTATTTTTACATCATATGACTTTTTTTACCTGATAATTTTTATTTTATTTTTTTGTTTGATCTTTTGTTAAAGTTTTTATGATTTTTTAGTCTTTTATTTTTTCTCATTATTAGCATAATTATTATTATTATTATTATTATTATTATTATTATTATTATTATTATTATTTAATGTTTTTCTCTTACTTACTCTTTTGTTAATGTTTTTTAGGTTTTTTTTTCACGGGGTAAATTTGATAATTTTTATTCTTTTAACAGTTATACAAACTTTTTACTCAGCCCGCAACGTAGCGTGATATTTTTTTTTTATAAATTTTCAGGTCAAATAATTTTTTTTCCAGTCAATAATTTTTATTGTTTTTTTCATTTTATTTTTATTTTTTCATTTACTCTTTTGTTAATGTTTTTAGGTTTTTTTAAGCCTTTGATTTAATTTTATTTTCTTCCCGTTATTAAATTGTTTTTCTCTGAGATTTGTTGAATAATATTTATTATTTTGACAGTGATGGTAATGATAATTTAAGAAGTTAAGACTTTGATTTACTGTTATTATAATAAAGGATGTTGATCTTTTTCATTATATCAAATTTTACATACTGAAATATTATATTTTAATCTCAATAATTATAAAGATTATTTGTTCCGCCCGCACTACACCCACAACGTAGTGCGGGCAATCCAACTAGTGATTTCTATAACAAAATTTATTTTTAAATTAAAAAATAATAATTAAAATTATTAATTTAATTTAATTTCACATGTATTTCAAACAATATAATTGAGTTCAATGATTTAATATATTATTTCAAATATAAGAATTATTGTAGATTATTATTTGAACTCAAAATTTGTTTATGAATTGAATTAAATTGAATTCAAAAGGTAATTTGATTGTACCTAGGCTATTAAAAAATTCATCCGAAAAAGCAACTTACTTATAAAAAACAATGAACATAAAAATAAAAAAAAAGCTATAGTGAAATTTAATAAAGAATTAATAAATCATATTCTTCAACTCATGTTTTTGTCAAGATATTAAGAATCTTGTAGTATGTGTTTATATAATTGAGGCTTTTAACATGGAGGCACACACTTCATTGCCGAAGTTAAAGCTCTTGGAACTTGCAAGATCGATATCACATTCTTCAGGGGAAAAGGTACTGCCCCTGAAACTCATGGCACTGTCCTTCTAATTTAGAGGCTCTCTGTCAGCTCAGCCGGTCCTATCCCGGTTATGAGGGGCTCTACAAGCATGTGTGCTGTTCTTTTTTATAGGGATCTGATGCAAGTTCGAGTCAATGATATTTATCACTGCAGATTCCTTTTTATGTTGAATCACAGTACTGTTGAACAGGTTCTGTTGTTTCTAAAACTCCGTCATCCTCCGACGTCTCCCGTCGTCTTGCTGGTTGCTGAGCTGACCTGGAACTCCGTCATCCTCCGACGTCTCCCGTCGCCTTGCTGGTTGCTGAGCTGAACAGAATTTCTTGCTCCCGGAACTCCGTCATCCTCCGACGTCTCCCGTCGTCTTGCTGGTTGCTGAGCTGAAAAGAATTTCTTGCTCCTGGAACCCCGTCATCCTCCGACGTTTCCCCGCAACTCATGTTTTTCTGCTGGATTAAGAGCTCACGACGATCCAACTCACCGGCATATTAAAATCAGGCTTTTAGCCCATCATCCCATAGCTGTCGAGGGAGAAGAGAGATGTTGCTGATGCGATCAAGACATCATCATTACCTCCCCTCAAACGAAGAGATAGGTGTTTGGAAATGAGTTTAGAAAATTTTAAATTATTTTAATATATTATATTGAAAATATTTTTTAAAAAATATTATTTTAATAATTTTTTAAATAAAAAAATATTTTGAAAAACAATATCACTTGATCTAACGGTAACTTCTCATTGTGGACTTGAATCCTTTTTTTTTTTCTTGATGAAAGACAACTATTTCATCACAACTAAACGGCCCTACCAGTGATCACTTCCTTATTCAATTCGATAAAGACAATATCGACGATAATCTATTTGCCAAGATGTATTACCACAAATTGATTAAAAACTTTATGTCACACCATGGAAATAACAAATGTACTGAAAATCATGGGAGATTCAGTGTACCTCTCTTATAATTTTTTAATTTACATTACAGTATAATGATTTTTTTTTTTTGCACATGAAATATACTTGTAGTGGTAGTGGTATCACTATGAATAGTGATAATAATAGTAATGATATTAATAGTTGTGATAATAATATTGATGATAGTAATTATTGTGGTTGATAATAATAGCAATAAAACTATTAATAGTGATATCAATGATTATAATAGTGGTGATGATATTAATAGTTGTGATATTAATAATAGTGATGGTACTTATAATAATAATAATAATAGTTTGTTATAATAATAATAGTTTGTTATAATAATAATAATAATTATGGTTGTGGTTATGATAACAAAAGTTATGGTTATGACATTAATAGTAATGATAATGGTAGAATGATAACAACAATAACAATAACAATAGTAATAATAATAACAACAATATGATGGAGAAGAAGAAGAAGAAGAATAGTTTTGGTAATAATAGTGATAATGATAATAGTAATAACAACAACAACAATAGTAACGACGATAGTGGTAAGTGTTGTTAAGAAAATAATAATATTAATATGGCTGGTAATAATAATAATAATAATAATAATAATAATAATAATAATAATAATAATAATGTCATGTGGTTGCTTATATGATATCCACTGGAGGTTTACATGGTCGTTAACTCCAGGACTCGTGAGATTAGTCAAGGTACACGCAAGCTGACCCGAACACCCACGTTAATCAAAACAACAACAACAATAATTATGATGATGAGAAAAAGAAAAAGAAGTACAATAACAATAATAGTGATTTTAATAACAATAGTAATAATAATGAGAATATTACCTAATAATAATAATAATAATGATTTTCAAATTTATTTTTTGAATTTATATTTTAAAAATCTTTTTGTATGATTGATATTCTTTTTTTTTAATTGTATCATTTAATTTGTAATTTATTAAGAATTAAATTTCATAATTTTTCTATATTAGGTGCTTCAAGTCTAATGATTTGGGTCATGAATATAAAATATTAAAATATATTTTAAAATAAACTTTATAATATTTTGGATCGCGAGTTTGAACAAAGTGTATGTGTTAACTTAGCTCTAATTAATATTATTATATATTTATCTTGACCGGTTTTTAATATTCTTTTTTTATTTGATATTGAATATTATTTTTTGTACAGAAAATAATTTGGTCCTGCAACGACAAAATTTCACAGATACTTAGTTATTACTTTTGCATAATCAAACATTTAGTGACTGTTGGAGAGTGTAGTTGTGGTTGCTTTTGAAAGTATTTTTCATTTATAAATGCATCAAAATGATATTTTATTTTTTAAAAAAAATATTTTTGACATCAGTATATGAAAATGATCTATAAACACCAAATTTTTTTAATTTAAAATAAAATAAAATTCAAATTCAAATTTTTTGAACAACACTTTTGAAACGCAGTGATAAACCCCGTTGCAAGTCACATTAATTCGTTACTATCATTTTAGGTGCTTTTGTTTACAAACATAAAATCTCTTAATAACCAACGGGGGCGTGGGTGGACTGGTAGGGGGTCCTCCCAGCTTAATCAAGGTCTCGAGTTCGAGCCTTGGGTATGCAGCTGCTTTAAAACTCGCTTGGGAGAGCTTTGCCGCCCTTAAGGGTCCTACCCGGCTCGAATCCGGATTAGTCGGCAGTGGCCGGATTACCGGATGGTTTCTACCAAAAAAAAAATCTCTTAACCCCATTGGTTGATTCGAGCGAGTGTTGGCTGAAAATCAAAGTAAATAATATTGTCACACTCACTACTCTGCTGAACTTTATTTACTGCAAGTACATTGTCGTTCCAGATCATTGACGTAAAAAATCACCTGTAATTTAAATAAGAGTTCAATGGATCACCCTTAGTAAATTTGCTGGTGAAATATGGGTGAAAATTTGCCCAAAGGATGGGATATATATATATATATATATATATATATATATATATATATATATATATATAGTAAACAAGAGTAATTTCACTTTTATGTAATTTCAAAAGAACAAGTGAGATACTAATATTTGTGCCATTTAGTTTAGAAAAAAAGAGGGTTTTAGTCCTTTTGTAGCCAAACTAATGGCCGATTGACTCTAATTTGTTAAAAATAGGAAGAATTGAAAGATGAAATATAAAAATAAAGTAGAAAAAAAAAAAGTGGCTACTTCAAAGATGGTGTGAAAAGTTCACTTTGATCCTTAAACTTTCGAATTTTATTTTTTGGTCGGTTTGGTTTTTGAAATTTCAACTTCGGACCTAAAAACTCAATTTTAGCTACTTTGTTTGAGAGAGGAGAGCGAGAGAGTTGCTAGATTCTAGAGAGAGAGTTTTGATTAACACCGATTTAATTTAACCTACAAAAAAAGAGTTAATGGATTATCGTGGTGGAGAAAGAAAGTTTGATTTTTTTCTCGATTTCCGAGGACACGTCATCAATACCTAGCCATTTGCAGACAATGAAGGATAGGGACGGTGAAAGGTGATACGGCCCCGTTCACAAAAGATACAATTATTACTTAAACATCTTATTAGGCCGACAGCGTCTTCTTTTTTTCTTGTTTTGTGACTTCACGTCAAATGCGGGAGTTGGTTGAAGGAGATAATTATTGGGATTTATGTGGTTGTGATTTTTTTTATCTGTTTTTGCAATATATATATATATATATATACACACACATTTAATGTTATTCATATTTAATGTTATACATTGAATTCCTAAGAGTCCACTTGTATTTCATTTCTTCAAACTTAACCTTATCATCATCCATGACTTTCAATATCTTTAGAAGAATTATTAGAAATTATAATATCTTTCATGTCCTTGTTTGCAATGCTTCATAATCACTATAAGATAATAATTTAGGTGCTTTCATGATTTCTTTATTAATGATATTAGTAATAAAAGTAACAACAAAATGAACATCGATAATAATTATAATAATGATGATACTTATAATAACACTAGCAGTGATGATAATATTTATGATTATATTACTTGGTAATAATAGTAATTATGATACTTATTCTTTGAATTACTATTTCAAATTCTAATTGTTTTTTTTTTAATTTTATAACTTAATATTTAATTAATTGAGAATTGAACTTCATAATTTTTTATAACTAGTTAAGATATATATTTTTAAAGAAATTTACAAGTCATACATATTTTTTAATCAAGTTATTTTAGTCACATGATCTATATTGTAAGTTAAGATAAATATTTTATGTTAGTTTAGCTTTAGTTAATGTTGTTACATGTTTACAAAGATCAGTTTGTTTTTACTTTACGTAGTTTTAATACATGAAAATTATTTTATTTATTTTTATAATTTATTTTTATTAGTATTCTTTATATTATTTTTATGTACTATGTCAAAAATAATTTTAAATAATAATAAAAAATTATTTTAATATATTTCTAAAAAAAAAATATTTTAAAAAACAGTTTCAATCTCTGAATCAAACACTATATATAAATATATATTGTAAATGGAAGCGGTCAACTATCTAAAAAGTAGATTTTAAACATGATATCAATGGTTTTTTTTTTATGTTTGATAAAAAATAACCCGGATAAGAGTGATTGATTTACTTTACCATCGTAAAACTACCTTTTTGCTGACGATGTATAATTAGTTAATTAATTAATTTAAGAATAAAATCTATGGTTTTCAAAACTCGATAAATTAATTAATTAATTTATAAAATAAAAAGAACAAAGCTATAAATTCCATGATAAGTGACAACATCACAACGCAAGGGATGATCTAATAAAAATATGTTAAAACACATGGAAGTGGTGGGCCCCAACTGAGAACGATTTGACATCCTATTTTATGAAACATATTTTCTCACGTGTTCTCTGTCTTCTACCCTTTGACCCCACATGCTTCCATACCCTTTCAAATATCCACGTATCCTCTCAATTTCCCCTCCCTTCGATTCTATCCCTGCAACCGTCTCTCTTTCTCTTCTTTGAGAGAGAAAAAAAAAACATGAATTCTCTCAAAAATCTCTCAGCAGTCCTTCTCTCACTTTTAATCTCTGTTAACTCTATCATCTCATCGCAATCTTCTTCTCCTTCAACAATAAGCACAAATCCAAGCACATATAGTAATAACAGTAATGACGATGGCGATGGTTATAATTCTTTTTTGTCTTCTCGCAGTACCCTAAATAATGCTGTTTCCTTGAGTTTCAAGCCAAAAAACCAATCAGTACCCGCAGCAAGAAAACTGTCACCAACCAGCTGTGGGGTGTGGACGAAGACCTGCTCGGAGGCTGTCTTGGCCTTGGCACGGCGGCCGGAGATGGTTGCTTGGTTAAAAAGCGTGAGGAGAAAGATTCACGAGAATCCTGAGCTTGCTTTTGAAGAAGTGAAAACAAGTGAGCTAGTTAGAGATGAGTTGGATAAGATGAGGATTGAGTATAGATACCCTTTAGCTCAAACGGGTATTCGAGCTTGGATTGGCACGGGCGGGCCTCCCTTTGTGGCTGTCCGAGCTGATATGGATGCTCTGCCAATTCAAGTAGCCTAGTCTTATATATGTATATATGTATAATCATTTGCATGCATGTGTATTGTTCTTGAAGATTATGTTATTCTTCTTTTTTTATTTTTAACCATGAGTGTTCGGTTAGCATATCACGACTAATATTATGGATTTTGAAGTTAACAATCATATAAATCACCTCTAATATTTATCATATTAGCAATCATATGACACGAATCTGATGTCACAGTTATTGTTCTTGATAAGGATGCATGCGTACGTGTATACTCAGTTTTTGTGGGGTTTGATTTGTTGTTTTGAACTTCCAAGTTCTCTTTTTTTTTTTTTGAAAAAAAAAAACATGAATAAAGGAAATGAAATTAGATGGCTAGATTATTTATCATAATCTATTTTCTTTTGTAAGTGTATTAGATTTGAATCAGCTGCATAAAAATGTCTGATTTAAATTACTTGTTATAGAGATTTCTAGCTTGCTGCATGTTTTATACCAAGCCCTATTTCAAATCTATTGTTTTTCTAAAGAAAACTGAAGAGAGAAACAGGAGAAAGTGAGAGAAAAATTGTGCATGACCAGTGATTATTTGGTGCGACACCTGACATGAGATAATTTATAAAAAATACCTATAGCTTAATTTTATTATTTGTTGGTCGGTATATATTAAAATAAGTCAGATTCAATGAAATGGGACAAATTAAACGAACATTCATGCTGTAATGTGAGCACAGTGACAAAAAACTTGGAGTGGATTGGCATGGCAGCAGTTATTACATGGGCTAGCTCTTGGGATCTCAGTGGAGGTAGCCTAGCCTAACCTAGCTTGAAATCTAAATCCTGGGGTTGCTTGTTTCAGGAAGCCGTGGAATGGGAGCATAAAAGCAAAGTTGCGGGCAAAATGCATGCTTGTGGACATGATGCTCATGTCGCTATGCTGATGGGTGCTGCCAGAATTTTGAAGAGCCGCGAACATCTCTTGAAGGTTTGTTTTCTTGATTATCTTGTCTTGTAAACCCTAAAAGAAGTCCCATATTGAACATTAAGTTCTTAAATAAATCTCTCAAATTACCATTTACAGTAAGAAATTATTGTACTTTTTTTTTTATCTATTCAGAAATTTATAGAGTATATTTGGTGTGGACTAGGTGCCACATGATGCAATGGAATAGGCTAAAACAGTAGAATGCCTCGGCTCAGTTGTACTATTTCTGCTGGGCCTCAATTTTGAGTGGCTAACATTGGTCTACAAAAAAGTACAGGGGAGGGGGGTCGTGTAACTTTCTCATAGCCATTAATGGACGTACACTATCTAGGTTTTTTCACTTTTGCCTCCTTATTTTTGATCAACTGCTGTTGCCTTCGTCAGAGGTAGAAGACAAGATCCCCACAATTCCCTCTCAAATACGTCAGAGGTAGCTTCAATATCTGGGCATCTAGTTTGATCAAATGCCTGTTTTTTCTTTCTTTTTAAGGATTCCCGGCTCATGTTTTTGCCTATATAAGGAAAGCGACTGCCTTTAACGTTGCAAGTCACTCGCATCCTTGAGTGTATGACTTATGTATGAGCTTTTAGTAATTTCTTCTTTTCTCATGTGCATTTTTGTGTTCATTTTAGTATGTGCTGAAGCATGTTGCCACTTTCAAGTGGATATCACATTCTGTGTACAATATTTGCTTACAAAAGTGCTATTCTATTGACGGGCCTCTGTCATTATTTGATATGTTTAGATACGATCATTGTAAGCACAACATGATTAATAAGATTTGCATGGACAAGAGACATGAGATTTGGATCTGTATAGGAAGCAAGTCTCTTCATGCTTGTAGCCTTCAGTCTGTAAAGCATTACAAATATTCTCCTCAATCATTTTGTAATTAGTCTAACTGAAGACTTTTGTCATAGGTTAAGGCTATCTCACATGATTTTTTTTGGAAGGAGTTAAGGTAATCATCAAATAAATGATTGTAAAATAGATGGAAAACACCTGGAACTATTTCTTCTTCTTCTTCTTCTTGTTCTTCTTCTTCTTCTTTTTTCTGGGCCAACTATATAATATCTCAAATGCGTGCATGACCTTCATTCAGTTTGCATTAAGCCCTCTTCATAATGAATGTCAGTTATGTAGAAAATTCTTTGATCTGAACAGTAGCTGTTATTAACAAGCACTGTTGAGATCAAAATCTGGAAAAATGAAGAACATAAACTTTGCCCGAAGAACAACACAATAAGTTGCTGAAATTTTACTTAACCTTTATTGAATCAGAAAGTTCCTTATATAGGGATTACAAGGACATGAATTTGAACTAAACTAGGACTTCTCAACAACATGAGATTGAATTAAACTAAAGCTCTCAACAGGATTTGCATAATCCTGTTATGAATAGATAAGAAAACTGAAATTACGTAAACTACTAAAACACAAACTAAAAGACTACAGCTAATGATAAATCCTACAGCTAACTCTTCTTATCCAAAGCTAATCTCACTTTCGAATTCTAACACTCCTCCTTGAGATTTGCTTTGGGCAATCCCAACTTCATCTTCAGAAATTCCAGACTTGCTACTGGAATTGTCTTGGTCTTCAAGTCATGATGAACTGGACTTATATCAGCCCTGTTTTGGCTTAAATCACCATCAGGATTTCCTTCAGATGTTGCTCCTCCTGTCTTCATGTACCATTCTCTAACATAACTTTCCTCAGCATCAATTTCTTTCCCATTCAAACTCTTGACAGTTTCGGCAGCATCCTCAGATTTTTCAAAGTTCACAACTTCAAAGCATTTTGATTTTTCATCAGCAGCCCTCATCATCACAGCACCAGTAATTGCTCCATGTTCAGTAAAAACATCTTTCATGTCTTCATGTGTTGTAGATTCAGCTAAATTCTTCACATAAACATTGTTGGATTCCATGCTAAACAGATCACCATCACTGATTTTCCCATCTTTGTCACATATTTGCAGCCTTTTGCAAACTTGATCACTAGTATGAATTTCAGGCATACCCTTTATCATATCACCATCATGCAACATGTTCAAAGACTCAAGGTTGTAGTGCTCAGGTTTCTTGTTCCAATCAACACTTATTTCAGATTTCACACTCAAAGCATTTCCTTCTACTACATTCAAATCTAAGTAGAAGCTACTGCCTTCCATTTTAACTTTTGCTATTGCTGAATCATTTGCATCAGTAATAAAGCAGAAATTCTCCTTAAAGGCTACCTCATATCCATTCCTAAGCATTTGTGCAACACTCAATAAATTTTGATTCAATTCTGGAATGAACAGAACATCTTTGATAACTTTAGTACCTTTGGTTGTGCTGACTTTGACAGTACCTCTTCCCTTTGCTTGCACAATGTCTCCATTCCCCAACTTGATTTTTGGCCTAATGGTATGATCAATTGAAGAGAAAATCGACAAGTACTTTGTCATGTGGCTGGTGCAGCCACTGTCAATCAGCCATGAATTCTTTTGGGAGTTGTTGCTGGTCTGCAAGGCCATAAACAAATGCTCCTCAGCTTCCTCATGATCCTTACCTTCTTCAGAAAAGTTGGCTTGCTGTTGTAGCTGCGATTTGTTCTTCTTCAGCCTGCAAAAATTCTCATTGTGGCCAAGCTTCTTGCAATAATCACAATGACTAAGAGTCCTTTCTTTAAACCAGCACTCGCTCTCACCATGATTTGTTCTTTTGCAATAAGAACATGGTGGAAACATTTGATTGTTTGCAGGTACAATAGACTTATTTTCCGAGAAAAATTTCTTACCATTGTTGAAATCTTTCTTCTGAAAATTTCCAGCCTTTCTTCCTTTCCAGTTTGCTTGAAATGCATTTTCCATAACTTCATCATCCCTCATCTGCACTCTTTGCTCCTGGATATGCAGTTTGCTTATTAACTCAGCAATGGTGAGATGTTGCAGATCACAAGACTCCTCTATTGCTGAAATTTTTGCTTCGAATTTTTCAGGCACAGACATCATAAGTTTTTCAACAATCTTATGATCTTCAAATGTCTCCCCAAGGAGTCTCATTTGGTTTACTACATTCATCAATCTGCCAGAATAAGCTTTGACAGATTCAGCTTCTTTCATTTTCATCAATTCAAATTCTCTCTTGAATGCTAGTAGTTTGACAGTCTTGTCTCTACTACTGCCTTCGAATTCAACCTGGAGTTTGTCCCAAATTTGTTTGGGTGTTTCCAGGTTCATTATTTGAGTGAAAATATGATCAGCAAGCCCAGCATGAAGGCTGGTGATTGCCTTATCTTTTTTCAGCTTCTCTTCTTCATGAGCTTTAATCTGTGCCAATGTAGGATTCGCACGTAGTGGATATGGATCAGCATCCGTCACCACTATGTTCCATAGTCCTTGGGATCTCAAAAAAAACTTCATCTTGACAGCCCAGATGTGATAATTTTCTCCAGAAAAAACTGGAATTGCAGCAGCATTATTGTTGGAGGTTGACATGATTTTTGAAAGTAAAAAACTCACTTGTGTTTACACTCAATTAAACTCTAACTCTCTGTGTTTGTCTCTCAAAAAACCCCACAGATCCCGCAAGAAGATGTGCTCTGATACCAATTGTAGAAAATTCTTTGATCTGAACAGTAGCTGTTATTAACAAGCACTGTTGAGATCAAAATCTGGAAAAATGAAGAACATAAACTTTGCCCGAAGAACAACACAATAAGTTGCTGAAATTTTACTTAACCTTTATTGAATCAGAAAGTTCCTTATATAGGGATTACAAGGACATGAATTTGAACTAAACTAGGACTTCTCAACAACATGAGATTGAATTAAACTAAAGCTCTCAACAGGATTTGCATAATCCTGTTATGAATAGATAAGAAAACTGAAATTACGTAAACTACTAAAACACAAACTAAAAGACTACAGCTAATGATAAATCCTACAGCTAACTCTTCTTATCCAAAGCTAATCTCACTTTCGAATTCTAACAAGTTAGCCTCTATTACTCTTGACATAATAACTTTTGTGCTCTTAACGGTAGTGCAGCAGGACCATAGATTAGTTTCTTGCCTTGGTTATCTGGGAGTAGGGTTTAAACCCAGAATCTTTTGCTTAAAGAAAGGAATTGGCCAGGAATCTAGTTTTCTACAATGGCTTTGTTATATGACTGAAGTATAGCGAATTAAAGAGAGGATTAATGAATTAGTGCTCGCTGCTTTCGCAGGAACAAACTTCTGTCCATGGCTCACGCTTGAATTAAGGATTTAATCATATAATTCGAGTGAAGTGCTTAAAGATCAATGAATCAGATTTTGGTACTTCGTTAGTTATAAATGAATTTGGATAATTCAAACGCTCTTGAATTTGCAGACTCCCGAGTAACCTAAATGGGTCTTTGATGTTCCTAAGGAAACAGTGGTTTTATAAAACCAGGTCATAATTAAACAATGAAGTTCTACAGGTTGACATGGACGTGTATGCTGATTCTCCTCTTTATCACCTTGAGTTGACTGATGAAATCAAAATAGAAAATGACAACCATCTTCCATGTCTGTGAATCCACCCTAGCTCTATCTTGATGGGAAACTTCATCCAATTCTCTCTGAAAATCTTTATTCGTGTTTCGATGATACCGCGGTGGATTTCTAAACTTGTTAGTTTCACTGTTGCAATTACAGGGAACTGTAATACTGCTCTTTCAGCCGGCAGAGGAAGCGGGGAATGGAGCAAAACGGATGATACGAGATGGGGCTCTAGAGGATGTGGAAGCTATATTTGCAGTTCATGTATCCCATGAGCATCCCACTGCCATAATTGGCTCAAGGCCTGGTCCTTTGCTTGCTGGGTGCGGCTTCTTCAGAGCAGTAATTAATGGAAAGATGGGCCATGCTGGCAGCCCCCACCACTCTGTCGACCCCATTCTGGCTGCCTCTGCAGCTGTAATCAGCTTGCAGAACATTGTGTCTCGTGAAGCAAATCCGTTGGATTCTCAGGTCTCCATGCTAGAAAACTTAGCGTTCCGAAACTGTCTGCCTCCTTCAGAATTGTAATTTCGCTAACCTGGAATTACTCCTTTTTCACTAAACAGGTGGTGTCTGTCACCACAATGGATGGAGGCAATGATCTGGAAATGATTCCAGACACCGTTGTACTCGGTGGCACTTTCAGGGCTTTCTCCAACACAAGCTTTTATCAACTTCTTCAAAGAATCGAAGAGGTTTGCTCAAATTTCCCTTTTATTAATTCGATTCAACACCACTTCCACCGAGTATAGTTGGCACTGAGTTCAACCAGTAGATCCATAGGCTATCATGATTCAAATCATCGCGTGGTGGCTGCTTACCTGTGGGCTAGCTGCCAGCGAGACCTTCTGCACGGGAAATTAAGAAACCACTTTCCATGATCAAATTTGAATAATTGATCCAACAGTTTTTATGAAATCAGGTGATCGTCGAACAGGCTTCTGTTTTAAGATGCTCAGCAACAGTAGATTTCTTTGAGAAGCAGTCCACAATATATCCCCCGACCGTGAACGATGATCAGATGTATGAGCATGTGAGGAAGGTGGCGACTGATTTGCTGGGTCCAACGAGCTTCAGGGTGGTGCCGCCGATGATGGGCGCCGAGGACTTCTCGTTCTACACTCAAGTGGTCCCTGCAGCTTTCTATTACATAGGCGTGAGGAACGAGACACTGGGGTCAATCCACTCGGGTCATTCACCATATTTCATGATAGATGAAGATGTACTTCCCATAGGTGCTGCAATTCATGCGACTATTGCTGAAAGATATCTCATCGAGCAGGGTTAAATGAAGCAATAAGCCCTAGCTAGCTTATGCTGCTAGGCAAAAGTTACATCTCTCAGAGCAAGAATTATGCAGAAAGCTGCCCTGCTTTCGTATTTGTAGCATCCATGGGGTTGGGGAGGGGGGCGATAGAGGGAATCAACTCCCCTTTGCCAGTGTAAATGATAGCGGGAGAATCCGTACTTATGGAGGTAGCTCTGTTGAACACTTTCAAGCTATAGTAATTCGCTTTTATTTGTAAATGACAGCATTGGTTATTCCTCAAATGTTGGAAGAAATCTAAAATCATAAGTTTGAATGCACGCAAATAAAAAGAAGATACATAGCAAAAGTACTAACTAATCATAAGTCATGGATTAACCTGGGACTCGTATATGCATCAATTGAATCTGTATTCATCCATGGTAAAAATAAATGAATGTTGCAATGGATGTGACATAAAATTCAAATTTTGAATCTCAATACCTATTAACTAAGGTTACCTATTAACTTTCATTCATTAATAGGCAATTTTTAAGGGGGGTAATTATTAAACCATAAATTTTATGGGATATAGATGAAGTTAGAAGATAACTATGATAATGCCACTTTCTCATCTCCAATAATTTAGCAACTTAAAAACTGAAACGTTAAATTAATAAAATTAAAGATCTAAATGTAAAATCCTGGACAAAATAAGCAAATGAAGAAACTTAACAAGTCCTGTTTGTTAGTTTCTTTTAATTTTTTCATGAAATTACTTTTTAATTCAATTCTAAAATTTCATAAAATATTAATTATCAAGAAATTATGAGAAGATATCAAAATATCATAATCATCACATTACACACACACACCCCATAACATTTACCTATTAAGACCATACAGTCAATTCAACAGAGAACAAAATTCTCAGGCAATAACATTAGATGTTAAAGCTCATAAGTTTATTGGCAATGCCCATGCATTCCTGGAGTACAGCACTCCATACATAATAAACACATGAGCGGTTTCATCGATAAGCCTCGCTGAAGACACGCAGTTCCCCAGGAGTACAGAAAAATGATGTGCAAGACTCCTACATTTCTGCAGTGTATTATTCACCTAGCACGGTATACATTTTATTTAAACCGCATTTGGTCCAGCTTTTCGACAAGGATGACAGAGTGAAAGATGGTGTGCTAAGCACCTCAATTCAGATTCCAACTTTATCTAATGTCCCATGATTGCAGAAAAGGAAGTACAGCAAAGTTCTCTAAGGGTTTTCCACAACTAACAATGCCGAATTTATAGGATAAGTCTCACCTCTTCTCACCACACAAACATCTTGCGGCTTGCAGAGCGAAATATGTTAGAACAACATCAGCACCAGCCCGTCGAAGACACGTCAGGGATTCCATCATAACCCTTTCTTCATCAATCATTTTGAGAGCCCCACCAGCCTTAATCATTGAGTA
This sequence comes from Salix purpurea, assembly GCA_027405865.1. NCBI lineage: Eukaryota > Viridiplantae > Streptophyta > Magnoliopsida > Malpighiales > Salicaceae > Salix > Salix purpurea. Next base: position 16,199,155 of record JAOWLH010000011.1, read on the forward strand.
TTCACCAGAAACCTGTGCTCATAAATTTTAAAAATAAATCAAAACGAAGGGTAAAACAGTCAGAGAATGCTGCATATCGAGGTACTGTTTAAGAAATATCACAAGAAACAAAACTCTGTGAAGGACATTCGTATACATCTCTTGCTTTCAACTTACAATGGAAGAGTTTTCACTTTGCCTGTACAGAAACTTAATTTCCTTACAGCACAAGACAAGACAGCAAGAGGGATTTCAACATTGAATACATATATTTGGGAGGGGGGCAGTGGCTAAACCAAAGTTGTCAAGGTAGTGGCATACACATTCAGCAGCTGCTCAAATTTAGATTTTACACACAGGCAAGGGCAGATAGTAACATGGGCTTCATCATTTAAATTTGAGACCAGGAGGAAGACCTAATTTTATCTACGAAGGTAAAAATTTTACGGCTTAATATAGGTTATAGAGCAAAATATTTACTGTAAAACTGAAAATATTTGGACAAGGCATCTGGTGCAAGACAATACAGATAAAATAATTAGGACAGTACCTGATATGCAGCAATTGGCAGGGGCGATTTATCTCTGAGAAGCCTTATAATATCCAAATAAGGAAGACCAGGTTTCACCTGTGACCCAAGCAGAAGTAACTTCAGTATGACAGAAAGTTCCCCATTAATAGAATCCCTTTCAAAGTTCCAAAGAAAGTAATACCAACCAGAAGGATATCAGCTCCTTCAGACTCGTCTGCATAGGCCTCCACCAGAGCTTCTCTGTAATTTGCAGGGTTCATCTGATAACTTTTGTTCACAAAGACAAACAATATCCATAAGTGAGAATCAAAATTGCGTGATTAGAAAATTTTTCACTACTACCTTTTTCAAAAAAAAAAAACACATACGTCTTTTTGTCTCCAAAACGTGGGTTTGAGTCTAGTGCCTCTCGAAAAGGGCCATAAAATGAACTGGCATACCTGTTTAGAAAACAAGAGGGATTGACACATAAAAACACTAACATTTGATTGCACCAAGGTGGAAAGAAGAACCAACACCATTTGCATTTTATCACACAGACAAATGAAACAGGCCAGAAATAGACTTGGATCACAGGATAAAGCAACAGGAATGTCTCTGTGTGGTATGTGAAGAAAATATATAGTTGCATTCCATAAGGGTATGAAACATTTGAAAATTGGAAAGTGAGGAAAGTTCTCCCCATTTATCATTTTTTTCTATGTGATTCACACAACCTTTTTAAACATAAATGCAAACTCAGTTGGTCTCTAGCATAAATGCTTGCATAAGTAATTGGTGTTTGATTGATGAGATATAGCTATACTAATGCATGAGTTATATAGAAAAAACAAAATATAGCAGAAGCAAAAGATGCTGTGCGCGCCCGCATAAATTAAAAGATGAAATAAATCATCGAATTACTTTGCTGTATAGGACATGATTGAAACATGCTGAAATCCTTCACCATCAAGAGCTTCTCTTATAGCTCCTACACGACCATCCATCATGTCGCTTGGACTAACAACATCTGCCCCAGCCCGGGCCTGTTTGTAAAGTATCATCACAAACAGTATAAATGCATCAATTCATAAAAAGCATTTATCCAAGTGCAAGGATCAAATAAATGATACTGGAAATCAGAAACCTCCAATCAGTAGTGATATACACAGATCTAAGGTGCCATCATTAATAAAAACATGGCTATTTAAAGAGATGAAAGCATAATTTACAGACAGAAAAAATTAAAGTAATAAAAAAAAATCTAAGAATAAAAATTAAAAAAGTATGCAACTTTTATTTAATTCATAGAAACTATTTAACATTTAGAAAAATAGTTTATAAATACTAAAACCCTATCTAGAATAAACAATTGGGCTTACAGCCCACTATATAAAATATTCAACAAAACCAAATCAAACCTAATTAATAAACTTCAACTAAAAGTTCAAATAAATTAAACTAAAAATTATAAGTTAGTCCAATATCTCAATTATGTAGGCTATCTTTCATCGTCTATGATTATACAAGTGCGTAAATAGTATCTAGTGGTTGGAGAAACTTGACTTCGTCAAGTTCAGTTCAAGGTAGTTTCAATAGTGCTTTCAAAGATTGTAATCAAGCTATTATGATGTTTTTCTGATAATCTAAGTACAAATTTGATTGTCTAGCTCATGAATCAGGGTTCATTGAATCTCACCATCTTTAAAACTTGTGCATTCAAAGTAACATTAATATGGTTTTTTTTTTTTTTGCAACAAATAAGGATAATGGGGCAAGGGTTTTCAAGGGATCATCAAGAATAGACTATTTTTTTATATATAATACAAGATATTTCATGTCAAAATTAGGGTTAGTCTCAAAATTTAGTTGCAGTTTAATAACATAATTATTTTATTCAATCATTTGCAACACTTTGAATGATCTAGTACTACTCACTTGCAATTTATAATAGGTTTCCAAAAAACACCGTTTAGGTCTAATAAAAATCATGAAATAATCTAGCATTAAGTACATCATGATACTTATGTCAATCAATTTAAAATTTGTATTGTTCATCACTTGCTTAAATTTATTTTATAATCAACATTCAAATTATAAACTCCAACTGCAAATGACTATGCTCACTTAAACATTCTAGTGTGAGGAGACAAGGAAAACAATCTACAGGCTTTTTGGGTTTGTAACTATAACACTATATATAACTAGGGGTGTGAAATGAAACGAATGCTATTTGAAACCTAAGTAGTTATGGTTTCAATACAATCTAATAAATTAGAATTATCTTCATTTTCTTCATTACATTTATAGAGCAAAGGATCTGAGAGCTAAGCTCCATCTCTCAAGTATGTACAGAGTCTCGAGTTGGTTTCCCCACCAACTTGATATGAGCATTAAAATCAAAGTTAAAATAGTTTTGTGAGGACTGAAGTCACCCATTTCATGATTGGAAAGACATGCTTCAGAAATGATGGGGAACAGGACTAAATGAATTGTTTGAAACCTCAAGATTGGCATTCAAGCCTTAGAAACTCCAATATAAGTACTTCATATTGATTCAAATTGTGAATATGCACACATCCATTTAGAATTACCTGAGAAACAGCTTGTTTACATAATTGAAACACCGTCTCATCATTCATTATGACCCCTGCAGAGTATCGAGGCAGTTATCAGTAATCCATGCATGCTACTTCTTTCAAGTGGAGTACATCATATTATTAAATCTTTTCTTGATCAAACAGGTCATGTTATCATTAACAAAGGAAGTCATGTCTTTTGTGTGCCAAAAGTTTACCTAAATGCAATTCCAATACTCACATTGTAATAATTGAAATTTGATGGAGTATCTTTTCATGATTTATCCAATTTTTTGTTTGACATCTGAAAAATTTAGCTTCTTCACAAATAAAGGATCAGTTGCTCATCTAAGGAAGCTGACCCTATAATAAACAACTTAAATACCAACTAGATATTGGCTATAGGTAAATATCTTTAATGGTTTGAAATGAAAAGAATCTTAAAGCATTTAATTCAAAGCTTGGATTATCAACCATTCAGGAATATACACAAATATGCTACCCTGCAATTTGGTAGGTGTCTTAAGTCATCTATAGTCATAGACATCTCATAGAGAAAAGATCTTAGTAGTTACAGTTTTCTTTTCAATATAATAGCAACAGCTGAAATATCAATTGTGCCTCTTACCATCTTCTCTGACAATGCCATCATGCCCATCAGAGGAATATGGATCCAGAGCAACATCAGTATAGATAACCTAGGGAAACAGAATACAGTGAAAAAGGATACCATATTCAAAGCACAATTTCTTTAACTTGAAGAATTGAGTCTTCTGAGAGATGTAAAACCAGAGGGACTAGGTACTTTGACTTACAAGATCAGGGTACTTGTCCTTGAGCAACCGTATTGCTCTAGGAACTAGACCATTATCATTGTATGCTTCATCTCCTGTGGAAGTCTGGCATGCAAAAACCAATTAAATAATATTTATATAAACAATAGAGGAATCTAAGAGTTGTTGAATCACACACCAAAAAAACAAACAAACAAAGAAACCAGAAGAGAATATAAACCTTCAACGCATCTGGAACTTTGGGAAAGAGAACAATACTATTTACACCAACATCTCGAGCCTTGGCTACCTACATCAGACTGCTTCTGTTAAAAGTGCACTATAGTTGGGTATATAGATTAATCTTGTAATGTATGAACAAAAAAGATACCAACAGACTCGGCATGGATGTTCAGTTAAAGGAATTCGTGAGGGGATTTTTCCACAACAGTTTTAACTTCTTAGTACTGAATTTATAATTGGTTTGATAAAAATAATTAACAATTAAATAGAACCAATTCTAGTAGATTTCCACAGTATATATAGGAAATCTAAGTTAGTGCGATGCAATGGATTTTATACATGCAGAAAAGTGTGACTAAATAACACTACAAATATTCATTTCAGTCAATAATAAATAATGAAGTGGAGAATTAGGCAGGGCTAAATCACCTCTTCCACAAGTCCATGTCTCCATCCCAGCCTGTAACATCCAGGCATTGCTCCAATAGGCGTGTCTTCCTCGCCTGCAAATCTCAAACCATTATAATGTGAATTGAGAAACATAAAGTCTCTTAAGAAGAAAACGAGATTATAAATTATGCTTGAAAAAAACCCGGTACTTGATCATCACTTTTGTAGAAACCAACCTTCATGGATAAAAAGTGGATAGACAAAATTGGCAGGTGATATACTAGTTTCTTGGAATGATGCTCTAAAGGCAGGTGACTTGCGATTACGACGTGGACGCCGACTAAGTGGCTGACAAAGACCAGAATCGACAATCAATCAAATTAGGGAATAAAGCTTGCACAATGAGCACCATGATTATCCTTTTATTTTAAAAAAAAAAAAAAAAAAGAGATCTGATTATATGACATTAACAAACAGCCAGTTGAAAACAAGCAAATACAAGCAAAATGCCAAATGATTCGATTCAATTTGAATCAAGTTGAAGGACTCACAAGAGAAGGGACAACAGGAGTCCCAGCAGGTGCGGCAGGCTTAGGCCGCACGGGAGGGGCCTCAGGCACGTTCCCTGCCGCAACAGCAGCTTCGCACTCTGCATCACTTAACCCCAACTTCTTTACTGCACCATCCTTCTTTTCACTGGCTCTCACAATAAAAACACGTTTTGGACATCCTTCAATTGAGGGTTTTTTGGCGGCATTAAACCTCAAGTTACCATGAACAGCTGGTTTCAGACCATCATAGTTTTTTCCTTTCACTGACGGAGCCGTGCAAGGAGCATTGAAGATTGACGAAGCCATGACTGTATCGCATACACAAGTAAATAACGTAAATAATAGGAAAAGGAAACATAAAAATCCGCGAGAAAGTACCTTGAAAGCGAAAAAGGCGTGGAATTGGATAGAGAGAGAGAGAGCTTGAAGGCTTATCTTCTGATGGGGAAATAGAGGGGAGCCAATAGGGAACGAGATATGGGACAGAAGCTGGTGGGGGATTGCCCGTTGCCTATCTAAACTTTGGACAAGAAACAGTAGTTAGTAAAAACTGACAGTCAACAGTCAAATATGAGTTTGCGCAGCTGTAAAATACTTGTATTGATTATTGTTAAAATCATTAGTTTATAATTTAGTTTCTAGTATAACCTATGTTATTTTTTAAAATATTTTTTATTCAAATATATATTAAAATTTATTTTTTTATTTTTTAAAATCATTTTTTAACATGAAAATAATTTCTAAACACAAAAAAATAATTAATTTAGAGTAAAAAATCATTTTTTTTCAAAAATATCTTGAAATACATTGTCAAACACCCCCTTAATATTAGTTTAACATTTAAATTTAAAATCTAAGTAAAATTAGAGTTGATTAGTGCAAAATTGATAAACTCAATTAAAATAATACAAAATCATGAATTTGTATTCACTACCATTCTCTCTCAAATTAACTTATTTCTCTCATCACTACCATTCTCTCTCTCAAAACTATTAACTTAATTAATAAAAATTTATTTATCTTTAATATTCATCAAATATTTTATTAATAAAATTAATATTTGATTAATTAATCTAGGATAAAAATAATTTTTGAATAAAAATATTTTGCAAGAAAAATTATAAAGTTGTTATGATTATAAATTGTTTATTGCAACAATGTATTATTTCTAAGTTTTTATAATCATGTTCTATTAAAACTGGACATTAATTAGAGTATTAAGGACTAAAATATATTATATATTTTTTACAAAATTAAACAATTATTCTCATAAGCTATAAGATATACTTAAAACTAATATGCAGGGTTTTTTTTGGATGACATGTATACTAAACTAACGCACATTAAAATTTTATATGGAGAGCACGCATGTCTATGAAAAAAATCACGTAACTATTGTGAAAGTAATCTTTAGACTTAAAATCATCAAGTTATCTTATATAAAGTGTTATGTTTTGATCTTACTACATATTGTTCTAATCAATGGTAACAAATGAGCAAATATTATGTATAACATGAATTATATGGAAGTGTTTGATAGAGGATTTATCACCCTAGATGAATTACAAAAAATATTTTATATGTTCTCAAATAGTATTGATTATAAATCCTTGAGTAAGGTGGAATGAGATTTGAAAAAGTTTCAAATCTTATTAAAAAAATCAATAATTATGGTGTTGAGAATAAACATGATTTGATATAGTAGACACACTTCTTACTATAATAACTAAATCAAAATATTAATGATAAAAGAATAATAATTACATTAAGAAACTAGTCATTCAAAGGCTAAATCAAATCACTTATAACTTCCTAATATAAATCAATTGATTGTTGAATTAATCTTAATATATATATATATATATATATATATATATATATATATATATATATATAGCAACCCTAAACAATTCTAGATCTATCTAACATGATCCTTGGGACTACTAAAAAAATACAACTTATAGTTTTAGGTGTATTTATGTGTTTTGAAAAAACCAAAAAAAAAAAAAAAACTCATTTCTTTTACTTCGTCTAATTGTTTGTTTCTCCTTCCTCTTTATTTTGTCATCAATTTTAGAATAAGTGTAGTTTTCAGCTTAATGTTTCTTAGATTTCGTATTATATTGTAGATTGAAGCTTTTACTCTCTTTTTTTTCTCTTGTTTTGTTTAGATGTGTTAGAGAATAATATAAATCATATTATGGGGTCTCACCTAACAGTTTTAACCTTTTAGGTGATATGTTTTCTTGACATGGTATCAGAGTCTTGTTGACTTAGCGGTCATGAGTTCGAATCTCACCACTCCTATTCTATTTGATAAAAATCAAGCACATAGTAGTGTGGGTCTGTTTAAGTTTCAAGACTAAAGGGCTTTCACTTGAGGGAATGTATTAGAGAATAATATAAATCATATTATGGGGCCTCATCTAACAATTTAAGCTTTTAGATGAGATGAATATGAGTTTCTTTTGATTTAGTCTAATATATAGGGTTTTAATTGCATATATAATATAATGAGTATTTGATTTGGATTTGTATGCTAGAATTTTGATTAGGGTATCACTTTGTTTTTCTGAAACTTCCCTTGTACGTGGAGAGGAATGAAAGTTCATACTGTGAAAAATATCAAAAGGGCTAAAGAAGTAGTTCTTGACATTAATTCTTCTTGTTTTTTTATAGAATGTCACTTTAGCATTTCTAGTATTGTTACTGTCATTGGCTTATAGATATTAGTGTTTAGAGGATTATTAGATATGGAAATCTTTAGTAGGTATTTCTTAGCAAGTGTTTAAAGGCCTAAATTACAAGCTAGAGACTAGTTTTATAGTTACAATTATTGGTTAACAATTTTGTTAGGTCTAGTGCTTTATTCCGGGGAAGGAAACTACTCTATTTCTTGGATTTTGTGTGAAATTGTAGTTGTAAGAGTGATTAAACCACTTTCACCTAATCAACTATAATAGGTTGGCTTTGTATACTAATTTTGGTCATTAAAATTTGAGTTATGCATCTATTTGTGTTATATTAGACTAATATTTTAAGGAAATGCCTCATCAAATTATTGGTATAATTAAATACATGGAAGATTCAATCTTTTAGCTGACATTAATTTTACGTTCAACTAAGATATGAATATTATAGAGATGAATACCCGCAACCCATTATTGATGTGCTAATAAATGCAATAAAAAAGTGTAAGATATTTTCTATGATGGGTGAATATTTTGGTTATAATCAAATCCCCATTGTAGAAGAAGATATTCATAAGACTCATTTTGATGTCATGTCACAAATGAAGCTTACAAATGTGCAATAAAGCCTCTTGGATTGAAAAATGTATGATAACATATCAGAGGGTTATGAACATTGTGTTTACTAATTTAATTGGTCTTAAGTTAGAAGTTTACATTGATGATATAGTCATTAAATCAAATGAATTTAAAATGCATCTAGATGATTTGAAAGAAGCCTATGAGAGAATAAAAAAATGGGTTTGAAAATGAATCCATTTAAAATGCGTATTTAGAGTTTCAAATAGATTTTTCTTGGTTTTCTAATTCATAATAAAGGAATATAGATTGAGAAAAATAAAGCATATGCAATTCTAACGATAAGACCCTGCAAATAGAAAAGAATAATGAATTCTTATTACTCATTAAGTTATTTTAGGAGATTTATTGTTAATATTGTAGGAAAAACTAAGGTATTCATGCATTTATTGAAATTAAAATAAGAGAAACAATTATATGGAGAGAAGAGCATCAAAGTGAACTAGATAAAATCAAGAAGTATTAGACAAATCCACCATTTTTAATTCTTTTATTGCTTGGAAGACAATTAAAAATGGACATTATTGTAGTAGAAAATTCAATTGGAAGCCTACTTGCTCAAGATAATGAAATTGGACATAAATATGCTATATTTTACTTAGTGGAATTCTAAATGATGTAAAATATAGAAATTTTCTATTTGAAAAATTGTGTTTATCGTTGCATTATGTTGGAAAACTTTAAAGCACTTTATGATATGAGAGAAGTCGTGAAGTTTAGGGTAGAAGAAAAAAAGAACAAACATGGTTATAGAATGGACTTGACAAAATCAAGACTTGTAAAAACAACTTATTTTTTAATGCAACCAAGGTAATGAAATTAGAGAATTTTTAATTGTATACCTTTAAAATAAGAAAGGAATACAGAAGGTTGGTATTTAATATGTGATTGTCTATGAAAACAAGAAAAATAAAAAAAAGCAACGAATAACAATTGCTCTGAAATTAAATTAAGTTTTCAAGATCTTTTAAACATGTATATCAATAGGCTTGTAATCATGTATGCTAATAACTTATAAATCAATAGCTTGTAGGCAAATAACTTATAGATGATAACTTGAAGACGATAACTTATAGGCTTGTAATCTAGTAAACTTATAATTTCTATATAGTTCATAACCACCAAAAACCTAAAAATGTGTTCTTTTATCAAGAATGTATGGTTCAAAATTGTAATCAAATCGAAAATCGTTCCATAAATGTAAAATCTTTGTTTATGAATGTTTAGTTGTATTATTTTAATTCAAAGCATTCAAATTATTTGATTATTTCTCTAATTTATAATTGGTTTTTGTATATAAAAACAAAAGGTGCAAAAGTTTAAAATAGTATTTAAGTGTTATAACTATTAAGTCCGGTACGTAATCGCCTAAAACTAGAGTTTAAATATAAGATATCAGATTTAGTGCCTAGCTTTAGAACCAAAGTTCTCCTAGTTGAGCTAGATATAAAAATAACTTTTTTGACTAGAAAATTATTTCTATTTAAAATTTGACAAGAAAAATCTTATTTTGTTTATTTTAATTAATGTTTATATGAGGATAAACTATTGGTTCATCACCTTTATTTTTTCCTTTTGCTTTTGTCAATTGCTGAATTTCTGGATAATAGTCTCTCTATTTTAGTTTGATGTTAGTTGAATTTAATTGCCATATTCTTTAAACATTTTTTTATATATAATTACGTTATTTTTCAATGATTTTGATACATTTTAATCTTCCTTTTTTTGTCCAATATTAGATGAAGTATTTATATCCTAATTAATGCATTTATAAAAAAACAAATCTAATAAAAACAATTTTTTGAACTTGAACCTAAGTATATCGAGCACAACTAGAAAAGATATTTGTGTATTTTGTTAACGATATATTTGTTGCATATTTTTTTTGTGCTTACATTTTGGATGGATAATAATATTAGGTACAACATTTCTTTTTGTTAGAAATTAGTAGATTAATTAGCTTTGTGACCCACATTTTGCTATTGGTTGAATATTTTTTATATAAAAAAATAAATATACAAGCTTTTCTAACATCTTTTTTTTAGATATAAGGAATTCTTAATCATAAATTAATTAAACATTTATACACACATCTATTTAAATAAATTGATATTTAATCTAGCAACTTATGTCATGCACTTAGTTATGTCTAGTAACTTTGTTTCATACGATCATTTTTTTCCTATGAAACAATTATCCATGTCAATAAAAGATAAAAAGAAAAAAAAACAAACTCATCAACAAAATCAAATTGAATAAACCTATAAAGCCTAGCTATCAAGCAACACAATATTAAATTGTAAAAATAAAATGAAAACAACAAAAAACATATTTGGACAAACTAGTGAACTTGTTAAAACCATGACCATGGCACTAGATTAAGACAAGTCCGTGGAGAGAAAAGTCAAAACAAAATGAATATAAAAAAAATCTAAAGATGAAAATGAATTTAAAAAATCTAAAAAAACAAATCAAAATCAACCCGTGTAAACCTTGGAAATCAATGACTATAATCATGAGGCCAAGACCGACCATATAGATGGTTAACCCAAAAAACTATGAAGCAAAATTATTAATAAAAAAATGCTTAGCAATGAAACTAACACGATTAGTTTAAAAAAACTAAAAAAATAAATTTGAGTTAACTCGAGATTGGAATAATCTCAAATAAAAAAATGTCAAAAATAGTACAAAAACCATTAAAAATATTGAAGGAAAAAACTGAAAGCAAATTAATTTTATAAAAAAAACTTAAAAAAGACCCATGCTAACCTTTGAAATTTATGACCTTAACCATGAGGCTAGGACTAACATTTTAGAAGGGAAAAAACAACTAAAAAAATACTAAGGAATTAAATTGAAAAAAAAAACAAGAAAAACAAAACATTAAAAACAAAACAAAGAATAGAGACCAAATTCAACATAAAAACAAATTAAAATCAAATTCTCATGGATTAAATTGAAAACAATTCTAATTAGTAAAAGGGTAATAAGAAATCAAAAGAATGAGGATCAATTTTGATATGAAAATATTAAACTTAATGTCAAAGATGAGATTATAATTAAAAATCAATTTTAAAAATTATCTCAAACCAAGCAAATAGCAATCAAAATAATAAAAATCAAGTTTGAAAGATGAAAAAACTTAAAAGGGGATGAAATTGAAAAAAGATTTTTAGTTTTGAATTATTTCAAATAAAACAAATTATAACCAAAATAATAGGGACTAGATCCAAAGGTATTAAAAATTAAAAGGATATTTTTAAAATCATGAAGGCGTAGGCACGTAAATTAAGAAAAAGATAAAGAAAAAGGGAAGGACAAACATGGAAATAGACTAAAATAAATAAGAACTGCTCTCTCTCTCTCCATATATATATATCAATGATTTTCGAGGGTAATATAAATTTCTCCCCGGCATTCCCATAAAATTATATGTTTTATGATTATAAATCAGGTTCCAACCTGGAAAACTTTAAAATCTTGTCAATCTCTCCGTAAGCTATCTTTGGCTAAGAAACAAAATTCCTAACATTCTTTATTTTGGCCAAGAATTGTATGCATTAAATTCACTTTTATGAATTGTATATATCGTATTTAAAGTATATGGCTTGAAAAAAAAGTCTAAATAGAACATCCAATCTGGTTTATTTTGGTAATAAAGCATCTAATCTCATTGATTAATAAATAATTAACATTTACTAGTTTTAAAAACTCCATGAAATTTAAACACATTTAAAATTGTGTATATGCATATAGAATTTTACATTTAAATAAATACAATTTTAGACAGTTTCTTACATAGTGTTTCACTTAGGATGATGATTTTGAATCAATCATGGATTGTTCGTGAACTGAGTGAGATTCATAAGAATAGAATATACATTTTTTTTTGTTTTCTTTAAAATTATTTTTAAAATGCAATGTCAAACACCTTCTTAGTGTGTAACTATAGCAAACCTAAAACTTAGATCAATAATAATAAAAATCTTATTGAATAAAAGAGAATTGACTCATTGAAAAAGACAAAAAAAAAAATCTAGATAGATTTGAAGTAGTCCAAGTCCCTAATAATCCATTTGAAAATTGAAAAACAGAAATGAACACTGAAAATTAAAAAAACAAAAAGTAAGTTTAGAGATTTATTATAATACGCTTAAGCTGACTTGGACACTCCGTTTAAAAAAAAAAAACTCATTTCAATGAACAGTAAAAATCACTGTTCATTACTCAAAAATCACTTTGGTTCCTAAGATTCAAATTCGCGCACTTCGCCTCGCGTTGACGCTGCTGTAACCACTCGGCCAAGGGACTTCTTTGTTCAGTTCTAAGATACAAATAATAATAATATTATTATAAATTTAATTGTTTCAAAAAAATGTTGCTAGAGAGATTCGAACTCCCGCCTCCCGCTCCGCTTGGACGCACTTGAACCACTCGGCCAAGCGACTTGTTTGTTCATTTCCAATTAAATACAGTAAAAAAAAAAAAGGCAATAAATCACTATACTTAAATAACATTTGAAACATCAAATCACGTATCTCATTCCACAATGAATCTGAATATACATGAACAGTAATCTTGCGAGCTCTTTTAGCTTCTTTGTAATCCTTACAATTCCATCCCCTTCCTCTAAAGGTTAGGATAATTTCTCTTCGGCATCATTCTTTAATATTTTCTTCAATGGCATATTTGGAGGCATGTTGGCAGAATTTGGTGATGCCAGCAGCACCCCTGAAAACTTCAGTACATTGTGCACGAGATATCAAGTCAACATCACTAGAAACAAGTGACTTCTCCACTTTTTGACAATCTGGAGGTGCCCTTTTTTACTACTTTTGACACTCCATCAGAGCGATTAGTGGGAGACAAGTCACATCGGGGTGCAAAGACGCCATGTTCAAAGATTTATAAGCCTTTTATTCTCTTGAGATGCATTTAGACACGGCAAAGTTGATCTGGAACATGCTACTCCAGCCACAGAAGAGCAACATCCAAAGGTCCTTTACAAACAATCACTGCTTTGGCATCACACCAAATCCAAGGGTCGCCAGCATGATCGAAACGACCACGTATGTTTCTTTGGCTTTTGTAAGACAAACTCAGTTGGTATTCCTTCCGCTCATTGGTCACCAAAGAATCCGCAATGCTCAGTGTCTTTGGTGGCAGCCTCTGACTCGACCTGTAGCCACCAGCTTCATTGTATCTACTAAATTCTTCGGGTAAAAACTAAATTCCTCTGATTTGGTTCCATCTTCTCTACCACTTACAGTTGTTTCCCCGAATCTCCAAGGTTCTAACAAATGAGCATTTGGTCTTGATATGTCAGATGATCTATCGAGTGGATAGCTATCGGTAATGGATCCCACTGACAAGCTGTTAAAAAAGTGGACACCGAAAATAAAACATGTTAAGAAATCATTTTATCTAAAACTTTAAATTGTTAGGGCAAGTCCAAGGGAGGAGGCATCAGAGGAGGCAAAGGCAAAATTTGCCTCTTTTTGTTAAAATTGTCACTCCAACAGGGAGAGGCAAATGAAGAGGCAAAATGCCTCTTCCAATTTCGGGAGCCATCCCCACAGGTTTTGGCCGGGGAGCCAAAACCAAAATGTGACCGTTGCATGCAATTTTATTACCGTTGGAATTTTACAATAAAAACTGCTCTGAACAATGGCCACCAACACATCCAAGCAAATCAACACAGCAAACAACACAGCAAACCAAGTAATTGAAAAATTGCAAAAACACATATTTTACAGCAAATTCGAACAAGGAAAATCACAGCAACATACCACAAATCCAACAAGCTACATCTTCACTTCGTGTGAAATCTTCTGCCCACTGCAAATCGGTATGTTTTCTAACTTAATCTATTTGTATTTGTTCAAGTGGGTTTTATTTGAGAGGGAGCCGAGGGAGAGGAGGGAAAAGAGTTGGCCGAGAGGGAGAGGGATGGAGGCCAGATGGCCGAGAGGGAGAGGGACGATGGGTTTTTGGCCATGGGAGAGGGACGGAGGCGACATGGACGAGGGACGAGGGAGAGAGGGACGAGAGGGAGAGGGACGAGGGACGATGGGTTTTTTGGCCTTGCGCCTGGAAATGAAGCCGAGAGGGAGAGGGACGAGGGACGATGGGTTTTTTGGCCTTGCGCCTGGAAATGAAGCCGAGAGGTAGAGGGATAGGGACGATGGGTTTATTTATTTGGCGCCTGGAAATGAAGCCGAGAGGTAGAGGGACGAGGGACAGGGACGAATGGGTGTGCGGCACATGAAATGAATTGGGTAGATATAGGTAGGGTTTCGTGTGTGTGTGTGTGGGGGGGGTATATTAGGGAAAAGATGGGTAATAATATATAGTTAAAAAAATAATATTTTTGATTAATTATGAAATTAATAAATTATGAATTTTTTGATCAATTAGATTAATTACATGTTTTAAATGTATTGTTAGATTTAAATATTGTGTAAATTTTGTATTTAGAATTGTTGTGGAGGTAATTAATAATAATATTTAAGAAAATAAAAGGAGGTCATTAATAATAATATGTAGTAAAAAAATAATTATGCGAAATTGATAAATTACGAATTTGTGAATCAATTAGCTTTGTTACATGTTTTAAATTTACTGTTAGATGTTTAAACTGTGTAAAATTTGTGTTTAGAAATGGTGTGCATTTATTCGTAAATAGATATTTTTATTAGTTTTATTAATACTGTAATAAAATTTCAGTTAGACCGACAAGAGCAATAAGACAATGTATTTTTTATGCAGATGGACTCAAATGTGCGAAATTCATTCCCTAACTCTCCTATAAGTGCGTCTGAACAATTTGATTCTCAACAAAGTGATTTTAATGTTCATATAACTAGAAAATCACAAAGAAGTAAAAACTTCTCACCGGAAGAAGATTGTTTACTTGTATCTGCGTGGTTAAATACTAGCAAAGATCCAATCACGGGAGTTGATCAACAAACTAGACAATTCTGGGCTCGAGTACATGCGTGCTTTGTAGAGCATGGAGGGAACCTGAATAATCGTTCCCAAATAAGCATCTCAAATAGATGGCAAGAAATAAATAGAGAAGTTGCAAAATTTGTTGGGTTTGTTACCCAAATTGAAAACCGTCAACAAAGTGGAACGACTGAAGAATCAAGGGTGATGTTTTATTTTCAACATTTACATATTAAATAAGTTGTTTAACATATTTATTATGTAACATAGTTTCATTTATTGAATTTGTTTTTCCAGCTTAATGATGCTCGACAAATGTATGCTTCAGTCGTTGGCAAACGATTTCATCTGGAACATTGTTGGGTTATCTTGAAAAAAGAACCCAAATGGCAATTTGAACGTGCAAGTCTTCATTAGAAGTCAAACAAGAAACAAAAAAATCATGGAAACGCAAGTCCAGCTACTTCAACTCCATCAACCGCTGATTCTGTTTTTTTAGGAGAAGACAGTAATACATTTGTTTACCAAAATAGACCAATTGGTCAGAAAGCTGCAAAGGAACAACTTAGACGCAGACAAGGAAAAGAGAAAGTTGGGGAGACAAGTGTATCAACTAGGTTACAGCAATTGAATGAAACCTTTGTTGACATTGAGGAAAAAAAAAACAAAGACAGAAAAATCATGTTGGAGCAAAATGTTGTATTGCTTAAACAAAAGCAAGAGAAACAAGAAATGGAGATTCTGAAGATGGATACTTCTACAATGAATCCAATGGTTGCAGAATATTTTGAAGAAAAAATGATGGAAATTCTGGCAAAAAGGAGGTCCAGTTAATTATGTAGTTAATTTCATTTAATTATGTGTAATGGAATGTCTTTTAATTAATTATGTAAGAACTTATTGATTATTTGTTAATGTGTTAACTTTTATTTGTATTTTTTAATTATAATATTCTGGATCTTTTAATTATAATTAAATTCATTTTAAAACAAAAACAATAATTTTATTGTTAGCGGGTTTCTCAAAAATAATTATTTAATTATATAACTTACTCATATTAATTGTATAATGAATTGTATAATTACACTATATACAAAATAATTAAATTTCATTTAAAATAAATTTCAAAAAATGGCTCTTAAAAATGGCTCTTACCATTGGAGACCACATTACCTCAAGAGCCATTTATACACTATTCAAAGAGCAATTTCTATCATTTGCCTCTTAAAAATGCCTTCTACCCTTGGACTTGCTCTTAGGTGAGGTGGATAGCAGTCGGTAATGGATCCCACTGACAAGCTGTTAAAACAGTGGACACCGACAATAAAACATGTTAAGAAATTATCTTATCTAAAAATTTAAACTGTCAGGTGAGGTCCTAGAATATGATTTATATTATTTTCTAACACACTTTCTCAAGTGAAAGTTATTTGGACTTAAAACTTGTATACAGACCCCCTCTACCTTGTGCTTGATTTTTATTAAATAGAAAGGGAAGGTGAGATTCGAATTCGTGATCGCTAGGTCAATAAGACTCTGATATCATGTTAAGGAATCATCTCACCTAAAAGTTCAAGCTGTTAGATGAGACCAAAAATATGATTTATATTATTCTCTAATATAATTCACCGATAAAAAAAAAATGTAAGTTGATAAGTTAATACATCACCTCTTATATAGTTAGGCAAGCTACAGCAATTCATTGTTCTTGGTAGTCTAGAACTCGTATCATGCATAAGGGTCTCAAAAAACTCGATCACTTCTTCCATTTGCTTGTGATAGAACACCTCTACATATCCAAAAAATAAAACCAGAGTTCATATCATAAGCAGGAATACCCTGGCAAACAAACATGCAAATGTTGATTGTCCAGCATTTCCAGTAGGTCAGTCATCTCGCGAGGAAATCGATGGTTGTGGGTTTGTAATGCCATCGCCATCTCCAGTTCCCATGTTGTCAAGACCATTTGTAGTACTGTTGAGATAACTTGGTTGAGTTAACATGGGCCCAGGCATCCGCCTGGCCGTTGGATTAGGCTGATAGCGGGTAGCTTGAGGATTATCCAACGGCTGATTCTCCTAGACTCTTGAGTTTCAGAACCCTCTTTCAATGGAAGCAATAATAACAATATTATCGGATAAAAGCAATGCAGAACCTGATTGAAAAAGATGAAGAGATTTTTGGGCAGATTCACGGGACTCTAATGAAAATTTGAAGAAAGTTTTTTCATATCTTAGAATTCTACTGAGCTAATACTATTTTTTCCTGCTCCACAGGGACCTCCATCCACCAACCAGTCACATCCTATAGTTGATTAGTTGGGACAGATTGCCCTATCAATCCTATAATCCAACCAAAAACAGCATGCAAAGCAAGATTAGCTTTCAATCAATTACTAAAAAAGAAAGATATGTAATATAATTACACCGATTTCGAGATTCTCTTATCCTATCCAACTAAAATCAAACCTCTTTTTACAGTATAGCGTGGCCAGACGGGAATAAATTAAGATCTCATGGATTTTCCTAGCAACCAAACAAAACCCAAAGCAAGAAAGAAGAGAGATATGAGTGGTTGTACCAACACGCTGTAGAGAATCTAGAGAGATCATTGCTGGAAGAAAAAAAAAAAAAACACTCATGAAAACGTAAGCAGTACATTGTATTATTTCATTACAGTATAGACTAGCAGAAGACGTGATGCTTTAGCCGTCTCATATAATATTATTCAATTTTTATAGTTATTTTAAGAAAATTTATATTTTTTTTATCTAATTTCATACTTCAATATTTAATTTATTAAAAATTAAATTTTATAATTTATTATAATTTAATTTATATGCGATTATCATATAATCTATGTCACTGGTTTGGAACTTTAATTCGATCAACTCAAGGATTTTGCTTTTACTTGCTTTAATTGATTTTTTTCAATTTTATCTTTTAATATTGAATTAATTGGAAATTAGACTTTATGATTTATTTTGGTTTATTTTATGAGATTATCTCGATCTTGACTCAGATTGCAGATTTTACAAATTAACCTAATTGACTCGAGTCTTTTTTAATCTTTTCTCAATTGGTAATTTTTTTTTCAATTTTAACTTTTAACATTAGATTGATTATGAATTAGACTTCATAGTTTATTATGATTTACTTTCCATGAGGTTATCTCAGTCTTATAACTTGGATCACATGTTTTGTGGGTTAGCTCGGGTAAACTAAAGTCATTCTATTATGTTCTACCTTTAGATTAATTTTTTTTCTTCAATTTCAACCTCCAACAATGAGTTTATTGAAAATTGATCTTCATAATTTATTTTGATTTTCTTTTTATAGAGTTATTACAATCGTATAACCTTAGTCGCGGGTTAAATAGGTTAACTTGATTTGACTTAGGTAAAAACAAATTTATTTTGTATGAGTTTATCTTGATCTCATAATCTAATCACGAGTTTGGTGGGTTAAATCAGGTAAAAAATTGTTATTTTCTTATTATTTTTATCAATTTTATTTTTGAACATTGAGTTGACTGATAATTAAACTTTATACTTTCTTTTGATATGCTTTACATGAAGTTATGATGATCTCATGAAACAGGTCACAGATTTTAACAAGTTAACTCGGTTGGCCCAAATCAAATAAATATATTATTGTTTTAATATTATTTTTCAAAAAAAATAGTTTTAAAATCTTTATTAATCAAACTATATTTTTATCAATCGTATCATTAAGTCAATCAGGTTATATTCTATTGATATCTATGCAAGTTATTTTTTTATTAAAAAAATATTATCAATATCTAAATATTAAAAAAAAATGACGTGGTGCGGGCAAACGAATTCAGTAACATCAATACCTTATTCCTTCCCTGCAAATTAAAACGTGTACAGTTGCTCCCTGCTCAACAATAAAACCTACGTAGCACTCCTTCTCCCTCCCACCCCGCACGCGAAGAGTGGCCACCTCCATTTTTTTCATTTTGAAGATCAATGGAGATAATGGAATCAGGTGCTGCAGATACGCAGCAAAAGCACGAAGAGAAATATCAGCAACAAACGAAAGAGAAACATTTTCATGTCTTGGCAGTGGATGACAGTCTTATCGAGAGGAAGCTTTTAGAAAGGCTGCTTAAAGTATCTTCATACCAAGGTAAGCATCCATGGAATTAATAGACCTTCTCTCTCTCTCACGCTTTGGGGACAGCGAGAGTACGGGGCTTGTCATATAATTTACAGCACCGTTAACATGGCCGGTTCTGTGTTTTTAACCAAATATTTGGCTAATTAAGTAGTTTCATCTGTTTATCTCGAAAGATACCGTGGATTTATGCTAAGATTGTTGTTTCTGTTTGTTGCAGTGACTTTTGTTGACTCCGGGGATAAAGCTTTGGAGTATTTAGGTCTCCTTAATAGCATAGACAATGTCAAAGCAACCTCCTCCTCCTCCTCCTCCTCCTCTTCTTACCAATCACCACGACAAGATCAGGTGAGGCCGTCTTATTCAAGCCCCCCCATCTCTGATCTCTCTCCCTCCATTTCTGATTTCGAATAATCTGATTATCAACTTGGTATGCATTTTTGCCAACTTGAATTATCGCTTTGTGTGGAGTATACAGTAAAATATGATCAAGACTTGAGAGCGTGCGATATATATATATAGCAGTTGATTTTTGTTGGAACCAGTTCTACTTCACCTTTGAATGAAAATATGACCTCTTTCATCTGACTTTATTAAGCTAGTGGCTTGAAATGCTAGCTTTCCTTTGAGTTTTTCTCCATCATTTATCAAAATCTTAAGATGATTTCATTTATTTAAAGCACTGAAATATTTATGAACCTGTATTTGAGTCTTCAAACCATTAATTAGTCTTTTTATAGTAAATCCATCACTAGTACACCTGAAGAGAGATTCAGAAATTAGATTTGTTGGGATGCTAGTTGCGGAAGAGATAGGTGATTGCCGAAAATAATACATTTTTCTTGCAATTTTATATGTTAATCATGTTGTTAAACTTCAATTGTACATATTATCACGATTGTCTTTCAATAAAAGATGATGCATGCAAGCAAAGATCACTTGGACCACCCACGCAAGAGTACTTCACTAGAGCTCTGCATAGGCGTTTGATTGATATCCCGGAGAACTAACGCCGATAGTCGTATATATCATTTCTGAATAGTCTGTGCTAAGCACAAATGGCTCTACTCTTTATAAGGTGAAATTAGCCTCGTTTTGAGTTTCGAGCCATGCATTCTAAACTCGGTGGCATTGTTTTCTGCTTCTTCTTTTTAGCTCTAATGTTACAATAAATGTATATTCATACAGTGTTTTTTTTTCCCATTAAATCCAGGGAATGAAAGTAAATTTGATCATCACAGACTACAGCATGCCTGGAATGAGCGGTTATGATTTACTCAAACGAGTCAAGGTATATTAATGGTCATATCATCTCTAAACTCCTCGTCATCTTCTTAAGTGTGTGTCTTTATTTCATTTCTGGCAATTAATTATGCATGCGAAATGAAAGATGCTGCAAATCAACACTGGAACCGTACCATGCATGACTTGAAAGATCAATAGCAATTGCAGATCTATCATCTGCTACTAATGTTCTAGCAAAATATCTTATTGGCCACCCACAAGGGGCGTGATGTCAATAAATAGCTAGTGATCTGAATATTAGATCTCGAGTTCAAGTCAGTGCATACATTATTTGTAAGAGCCTGTGATAATCAGGGTTTTATTCACTCACCTGGACCCACAAAATATGTTTTCCAGGTGAGTTTCCTCACATAAAAAAAAAGTATTGATCGATTGAGTACGCTAATTAAGCATTTTGCTTACATCTGCAGGGATCTTATTGCAAAGATGTTCCAGTGGTGATCATGTCATCAGAGAATATACCTTCCAGAATTGGAATGTAATCGTAACTTTCTTGCAATCTCTTTCATATTCCTTTTTCTGATCACCAAGAAGTAAAATATGAAGCCTCTCGAAAACTTTATATATCCTTCCAGGTGCTTGGACGAAGGAGCAGAGGAGTTCTTATTGAAGCCACTTCAATTATCAGACATGGAAAAACTTCAGCATCACCTTCTAAACTCGCTTGAGCACTCTTGCGAGAGGATTGATAAGAGTTTGAATACTGACAGCAACTGCATTGCTGTTAGAAACAAGAGCAACAGCAATCATGGCAGTGTCTCCAAGGCTCGCAGACAGATGACCTAAAATAAAAGGATTAGCCGTAGTGTAGAAATTAGACTAATAATATTAAGAGACTGGAAACACGACCTCTTTTCTTATTTTTCTGAAGAAAAAAAAAACTAAAAGTGAATTAGTGTGTGCACTATGACTTATGAGACCATGCATTGTTAATTGCAATAGTGAAGTAACGATTTTTCAACTAGTCATTCGAGGCAAATTATCTTTTGGTTTATTTTATTTTTGTTATATTAATTTGAGACACATAGTCTTTTTATATTTTTTTATGCACATTGCAATGATTTAGGTACTTTTTAAGGGGGAAAAATGAAATAAAAATATAACTAAGATCCATGGGCCTTTAAGTCTTTTATGCTTTGATTGCATAGTGTAATGACAAAACATGGCTTAAAAGAAAGGAAAAAAAAAAAACATCCAAGAGCACTTTTGTATTTTTCTAATGTTTTTTTTAGTTATCATTGATTTAAATGATGGACAATTCACTCTTTTAAAAAATATAAAAATAATTAAAAATAAAAGTGGTTGATTCATGTGTAAGTGAGAGGCATGTAGTGTCTCATGCTCGTGCTTTTTAGATCATGCATGTAGGCCCCGTTTGTTTGCTGGAAAGTGGTTTCCTTTTGGAAAGTGAATTCCGGGGAAAGTGAATTCCTGGAAAGTAAATTCCGATGTTTGGCAGTGTTATGGAAAATGAACTGGAAAACACTTTCCAGTGTTTGTTTGTGTTATGGAAAATGAACTGGAAAATAATTTATTAATAAATTAATTTTTTTTACAAGTTTATCTAATATATATTAAATATTTAATATAAAATATTTAATCACTTAAAATAAAAAAAAATGAAATAAAAACGTATAATGATGATTTTTTTTATTATATCCTATATTCATACATAGCTTATTTTATAAAATATAATAATATATGTCATATCATATTATAGAGAAATAAGCTTGTGAAATATTTTGTAAGTAAAACTTATTCAATTTTAAAAGCTTAAAATATTTTTTTTTTCATATTAAGAAAGCCAAATTAGTTTATGTTAAGAGTTATATATTTGGGTTTTTTTTTTGGTATGAAGTATTTTTTAAAAGATAAATAGATACAAAAATATTTTGATGGGTATTTTGGATAAATATTTTTTTTTATGGGTAAAGGCAATTATCCCTTTAATATCGATCAAATAAACATCAAGAAATAAATATTTATACCTAACATCAAACATAGTCATGCATAAATATTACGTTTCGATATCATTGACATACATATTAGTTCAAATTACAAACATAAATATGCTAGACCGAATTAAACAAGTAAACATACTTGTCAAATAACAAACATAGTCTGAATCCAAATTTTGAACATATTCAAACCATCTTAGCAAAAAAATTTAGTATATGTTCTTGAGTTCTTTTTCTTTGTTTGTTTTTGGCCTCCATGCATTCTGATCAAATCATTTCCTTGATGTGCACTTACTCAGGCTGTTCAGCTGTTATGGCATTGGCGTACACCTACTGCAATCTGAAGACCCTGAAAACATGCCCAAGATTACCAAGATTAATCCCAAGGACAACCACTTCTCTTTCCAAGTATCTCTCTGTTGCTCTCTCCCTGCACGTACATACGTACATGAATACATGTATAAATACATACATAGTTAACTTGGATTTAGAATTAAGGTGGATTGCATGCCTTCTCCAATTGATATTTTCCTTTCTTCCACCAGATGAATCAATATTCAGTCAATATAGATTAGTTTTTGCACAATGATTTTACTATCGAGATTATGACCTCTTACATTGTGTTTGTTTAGAGGGGTTTCAAGGAGTACGGAAGGAAAAGTCTTGATGAAGGTTGTTTTCAAATTCTTTCAGGTTCAGATCATAATATATAAAAATATTTCGCATCAAGGATCAACGATACAGTACAAAAACCTACATTAATTCTGTACAGATTCAGCTTTTTAATACTCTAGAGTAATGCTAAATTAAACCTTTCAAGCAACTAGATTATCACCAAAACACAAACTTAAGTGACGTGCAACATTCCCACGAAATTCCCACAGATACAAAAACAATATACAATCAGAATCACAATTCTTATCTTCTTAAGGAGATCTAGCTAAGGGTAGGCTTTGGAAGATTCCTTAGTTGTAGGCATATTTGCACACAGTTAGCATCTCATTCTGCTAAAGAAGAATGTGAAAATCCCGTCTGATAATTTATGCACACCTTGATAGGCAACATTGGAGGTGCGCACTAGATGAAAACTGATAATTCTATTGTATCAGCGGCAGGGCAATATTATCCTAGTATTAAATAGATTACCCTTCAAGTAATTCCCAAATGAACCAAGGGAGAAGACTGTACATGGTAAAAACTATAAACATCTGTTAAAGCATCACAGAACCATGAGCATCAATATAGTTAAGGAAACCGAAGATGAATTGGCAGATTTTCAAGCATTGTTTAGCTACCTTTCTCCAAACTCAAAAGTATGTTTTGTTTCATTTTTTGGTTCTTAGGAACTTAAGTTTAAAAATCATCGTGGGATTTTAATTTATCAAAACAAAACTCCAACTCTTAATTTTCTGTTTGATATTTATCAGGCAAATTCTGAAGCAACTTCCAATGGAAAGGGAGGTAGGAGTTATGATTTGAAGTCTGGTGGTGCTAAAAAGTTGGAAGCCGAAGTGGAAAGGCTAAAGCTTGAAAATGAGAAGATTGTTCAGAAAACTAGGTTCTTACCCACGCCCATGAATTTCTCATCTTTGTTCAGAAAACTAGGTTCTTACCCACGCCCATGAATTTCTCATCTTTGTTCAGAAAACCACATTAAGAACTTCACTTCTCAAGGAAAGAGCAGGATGAATATCACGGTAAAAAGAAAAAAAAACATCGGCCAGCAGCCCAAACGAGTTGGCATACTTGAAGACAAAGAGGGTGTGGGCATACTTGAAATCAACACCTACGCACACGCCATGCTCTCAAAAACTCCAACTTCAAAACAAAACCCCAAAAAATCTAATCTACAAATACTCAACCAGATCGAAACTAAATCAAGAAAAAACCGAAGAAAAAATGAAAACCCACTTCAAAAATCACATAAGAAACAAGAAAATGAGGAAGGCTTACGAATTCTTTGACGATGCTGGTGGTCCTTTCTCTTCTTTGATTTTCGGACACAGAGAGGTGTTTCACAGAGGTGTTTTTCACAGAGAGGAATTCGGTGCAGAGAGATGAGGGAAAGAGATGAGGGACTGGAGAGGGAGGCAAGAGGCTAGGGTGCAGAGATGAGTGAAAGAGATGAGGGAAAGAGACGTGCTGTAGAGAGATGAGGGAAAGAGATGGGTCACGCGGAAAGTGTATTTCGCTCATTCAGAGCGGAATTCACTTTCCGCGTGTTAAGTGAAAATTTAAGTTGACAGGAAAAGTGGGGAAAAACAATTCCGTTGACTTCACTTTTCAAAAATTTTCCAAACACTGGAAAGTGAGGAAAGTGAATTCCTGGAATTCACTTTCCTTGAAACAAACAAGGCCGTAGTATCTCTTAGTAGTCATGGCTTGATAAAAACTTTTAAATATCAGTATACTAAATGGATGTTTGGTTATGTGGTAATTTTGTGGTTAAATTCAACCGCAACCGCAAAGTCAAAGTGTTTGGTTAGAGGCCAACTACAGTTAATACTTATGAGACCTATCAAAAACTTAGGTTTAACCTCAGTTTATGAAAAACATAAAATACATGTTAATAGAAGAAAATCACAAATTCCAGGCAAAATCTGTTATCATGTCATTATTTGTTTCAGTTATTTTCACTCCTCTTTAAAAATATTAACGCTAGTATATCCACTCACACACACAAACAAACAAAAAAACATTGACAAAGAGAACTTGAAGACAACCTAGGAACTTACAAGCTAGAATCAAAGAAGAGGATAAAGCTAAACATGTATCCTTGTATTCAAATGTTGGAGCTAGGATCCAGAAACAACTGCAACTTCTTTAGCAACACTTCAAGCTTCGTCTCCTATCTGTGGACCCAAGTGGAAGGAGTTACAAAGCCAAACAAGTAAAAAAAAAAAAAAACAGAGAGAAAATAGGAGATTTATTTCTCCTTTGGTGTACAAAAATGTTTGCTAGGAATACCGACAAGCAACCGACCTTTTTGCTTTTTAAGTATTTTTTTTATTTGAAAATATATAAATAATATTTTTTATTTAAAAAAATTATTTTTGAAATTAATATATTAAAATAATTCAAAAACAAATTAAAACATTTAAAAAAAAACATATGATCAAATAAGCTATTTGGCCTAAGAACATGGTGTTTAGAGATTTTCAAGAATATTATTGTTTATCTACCAATCGGCCCAAAATAAAAGCATTACATATTACATATTATTGTTTATATTATTTTGTTAACAAATTAGGCATGGATTCGTGAAAAAAATTGTGGCAATCAAATTGTAATGAAATTTATTTTTCTTAAGAAAAGTAAATACAAACAAAATAAAATAAAACAAGTAACTTATATTATATTACTAGTTATAGCTTGAGCACTATAAAATTCACATGATTGATTTTTCTTAAAAGGAAAGAGATGAAAGGATCGCAAGCCTTTACATATGAATTTTGTTCATGATAGAATTGCAAGTAGTTTGATGGGAGAACAAAAACAAATATCTAATTTACTTGAATTATTAATTATATTATGATTTTATAATTATTAAATCTAAAATATTTAAAAAACAATATATATATATATATATATATATATATATGTGTGTGTGTGTGTGCGCGCGCGCGCGCGTGCGTGTTTCTTTTAAAATAATTTTACAAGTTGACAGCAATATGAAAAACATAGTAACCAAACACACGAAACCGTTTTTCATTAAACCTCAAACTCATCCAAAATTTTAACCAAACACTTTAATTTCAGTTATGAACCTCAACTAAAAGTGTTTCTTATGAAACTAATTTTTTTTAACTTCAATAACAACAACAGCAGCAACTGCAATACCAAACATGTTCCAAGGAGAGATAAAACTAGCTAAATTCAATTATCCACTTCAATATTAGCAGATATAACCAAGGTTGTAAATTCCGTTCCGTTCCGGCCGGAACGTTCCATTCCACTACAAAATCCGGGACAAAACGACAACGTTTTTGTCCCAGTTTGAATTCCGGTCTGATCTGGAAATTTCGGCCAAATTCCGGCCGGAACGCCCCGGTTCCGTACCGGGTGTTCCGTTCCGGGTTCAAAATCTATTTTTTTTTATTTTTTAAAAATTATTTTTGATATCTATACATCAAAATAATTTAAAAACACCAAAATATTTTAAATAAAAAAGAATTCAAATTTTAATTATGCTTGTTAAATTAATATTTTATTATTTTCATATATATATAATTAATTATATATGAACAATACGACACCGAAACGGTACGCCGGAACGCTCCGAAACCGGAACGTTCCGTTCCAAACAAAAAACCGGAACGGATTTTACAACCCTGGGTATAACATAACATATAAAAAAAAAAAAAAAAAAAAGAGTGATCAAACAGTTAGGTTAAACACAATCTACAGAGAGACAATTTGATTTGAAAACTAACAAAAGTTACTTTGAGAAGCAAAATAGATCTATACGAATGTTAAAAATAGATCTCTACCATTCAGAACAATTAAAACCTCTAGGCGAACCTTCATGCAAAAAACAAAGTTGATCTAATTGTGAAACAAAACGAAACAAGATGGTGGCTATAGTTGCACTAAACATTGTTTTCCTGGAACACTTATGATGGTTATATCTCTCAAACGACACTAGATAAAATAAATCCGATCAATGGGCTTACAGAGTTGGAATAGATTGAACTCAGTAGGACAGGACAACAAACTCGCTTTCTTTTCCTTGACACTAACCAGGTCGATCATTCAAGACTCATAAGACTCTCTCTCTTTTTTTCAAAGCTCATCTTTTGCTGGCTCTTGCTGGGCAACTTCATCCCTGTTCTTCTCAATGAAATCGATGATGTCTTGTTTGGTCCTGTCTCCTTCATACTGCACCAACTTTCCGCTAGCTGACCTCAAGTAAACTGTGGGGAATCCTTCGACGTCGTATGTATCACTTGGGACATCATTTGCAGTGGCGTCCTGCAGGTGCAACAAGAAAATAGTAGCATCAATAATAAGTCAAAACCTTGCATCTAAATTATACCAGAACAAATAAAAATGTCAGATGAAGAACACAGTTTAAGAACCCTAATTTTCATATTGTGCCATCTTCCACTTCAAGAATTTAAAAAATAATATGCATGGCTTCTTCAGACAGGAGATGAACAGAACTTACAAGCTTCGCAATAAGAACATCAGCATCACTTTGATATGAGACAGCAATTTCCTCCAAGATTGGAGCCAGTTTTTGGCAGTGACCGCACCAAGGAGCATAAAACTCCAAAAGGACTGCAAAGATATATGAAAGTTATTTGGAACAAGAAAACATCCATTAAAAAATAAACAGAGATGAAATAAAATGGAGCAAGCAAACATGGCAATGCACACCAATCTAATAATATAGTGAAGAATGAACCTCTGAACCCTACAAAGCTGCATATCATACACACCATTTTTTCCAGATTTGGTAACCAAGTCATCAAGGCTGTCAGCGACAACAACTTTCACTGGCTCTTCGTTAGCTTCGGGGATAGGTTCAGATTTAATAAATGGTGGTACTCTGTCTTCCTGCATAGAGTGTTTCAATTAAGTTTTACACAGTCCAAGAAGGCTTTCCATAAATAAAGACAATGAAACATACAGGCAACATCATCAACCAACTCAAAAACAGTACAGCTTGTACTAGAATATGAATATTAAAACATTGGCATCACCTTGTATTCCTTCACCCAATGAGCAATATGATCAGACTCCAAGTTTGACTTCAAGTACTTCTTTCCACCAGTAGTTTCTATGAAGAGAAGAGGCGCTTGGTCCTCTTTGAGCCCATAATACTGTTCATCCAAGCAATCAATTTAAAGATAAAAAAGAAAATATTGAGTAAAATAATTACAAAATGTACACATAAAAGAAGACTTGCTAACCTGTAGAGCCCTTTGACTAGCATCAAGGTCTCCCAACAAAAAGATTAATCCATCCCCTTTGTTTTGCTCAGCAACTTCTTGATAGTTAGCCTTAATGGAATCAGCACTGTCACCGCTGAAGTTCAAAAACAACATTGCCTGCAACAGTCAATCAGCTTCTTAAAAGATCCATGGCATACAGAGTAAAAGAATACGCGAACCAAAAAGTCAGCAACAATCATAAGATGAACCGGCCAGTTTTGTTCAAAAAGGTGTTTCCGAGAAACTTATGCATGGAATAATAAGGAGAAGACCTTATTGTATTGGTTGGACATTGCAGATGCTCTGATATTTCATTGAAGTCTGGAATTAAGCACATTATAATGGAATGGACAAAAATAATCTGGAACCTTATGAGAAGAGTTTTTATTATTATTATTCTTCCAAGTTATTATTGTTCTACACGGTGAAGGAAAATCTCGAATTAAGTACATTATGGTTCGAGCTATCCATTTCTCTTCATAACCTTCCAGAAAGCAAAGGTGAAAGAAATTGAGTGGAAGGGGACTTCCTAAACAAACTATCCTAAAAGCATCAATGGTTAAAGAATAGTGTGATTTAGTAGTTTCAAGCAATCACTTTGCAATGTCTCCAAAAAAAAACACTGAGAGTTTGTATTTTTATACCTTATCAAGGGGGCTTCCAAAATATTTGACAATATAAGGGTGATTGCTTGGTTCATCATCGAAGACAGTCACTATGGGTGCACCAGACTCTTCAATAAACTTCTCAAGAGCATCCACGTCGAAGTCCTGCGAGCATGTGGTTTTATTAGAAGAAACTACTGATTCACAAGACACTGTTGAAAAATATTACACAGAAGAAACTTTTACACTCAAAAAGTGTAGAAAATTTAACGTGAAAGCCGCTGCTAATAAAGCAAATACCTTAGAATCAACAAAGAGTTCATCGAATGGCTTGAACAATCTAACTAGGGGTCCAGAAACAGATGATTCCCCGCGTGGAAGGTGCTTAGCATCCAAAGTGTGGGCAAATTCATAGTCAGAACGTAATTTATCTGCTAAGGCAAAAAAGTTCTCAAACTCCTCTCCAGAAAACTGTGGGAACACCCCAACCTGCAAAACCATAAAAAAAAAAACTATCAACGTTCGAATTTCTGCAGAATCACGTATGTAAAAGCGAACAAAAGGTGTACTTACAATTACTACTTTGTTGTCACCAATGAAACTAGTAGCATCATCTGCTGATTTCAATTCAGCAGAAGCAGGACCGGTTAGTTTCTTCAGATACTCAACGATGCCATCTGCGTCATGAGGGCCTTTGTATTCGCTAACAGATGTCCCTCCCTTTCTCAAAATTTTAATTGTGGGGAATCCCTGAACCTCAAATTTTTCAGAGATCGCTTGGTTAACATTTTCATCGGCATTAACTTTGGCAAGAACAATTTGATGATCGCTACTGCTCAATATAGATGCAGCTTTCTCATACTACAAAAGAAATCGACTTTATCAGCTCAAGATGCACGCCATCACATAACAACAATCCAAATCTTAAAAAGAAAAGGGTAGCTACATGTACTTGAAAAAAAAATCATTACCTCTGGTGCTAGATTCTGACAGTGGCCACACCTGTGATAAAACACAAAAGATGTTACAAGATTTTTCAAAATTAGATATGAGCATAGGTTTCTTAAAAACAAAAAAAAAAATTCAATAGCAATAAACTTAAGAAACTAATACCAGCTTTAGATCCAAGATTCATAAAAGAAAAATCAAACCAATCGATAAAGTCATCAACTCGTCGTCGAGACTAAAACAATCACCACATGCAGTTGCAGTTACAAGTTCAAAATTCAATGCCACTGATGATAAATCCAAAAACTGAATCGATAAACCAGTATATCAAGAATCACTTTATGAAGCATAAAAAATGACATCCACACGAGCAAACACAATGAACCATTTCTTTTCTTAAGAAAAGAAGTGAGAAAACGAAAAGAAAAGAACATTAAGAATTGAAGTGTAGTGTGTAAGGTACCAAGGAGCGTAGAATTCAACGACGATAAAATCGTGCTTGGTAACGGTCTCAGTGAAGTTGGAGTGGTCTAGTGTCAGAACGTACTCCTTATATCCATCTTCTCCGGTAGAAATCGCTACGGCTAGAGAGAAGACGAATACACAAGACCAAACCGAAACCTTAGAAGCCATCGTTTAGCGATTGAGAGAGATTTTCGCGTGGTGTCTGATTCTTGCCCAGGCTCGGTACAGGGTTTTATGGAGGCTTGGGAGTGGTGAGTGAACGAGGCAAACATGGAATAACACGTGGCATACTTCGCACTTTCCATGTGCTTTGTATCCACGTGGATGGATTTCATTGGGTCAATCTCATCACACGTAAACTTTTTTGCTAAGTTAAATATTTTAAGGCAAGCATATCTTCAGTTTCTTGATTTTAAATCCCGAGGTGAGTAATTTTACTCTGTTAGATCGATTTTTTTGATACGGTGGTGCCGTGGGTACATACGAAATTAGTGCGCCCAATTAGATAAGGAAACGTCATGGCAACTGAAGCGTAAGGGTTCAATTAGTGGTCCACGTGGTTGTTTTTACTTTTGCTACGTAGACGTGCACCATACGATTGCTTTGTTTCACTTAGAAGTCTCTTTTCGGTTTGATCGCCGTTCTAGGAATTTAATTTAATTCCGATTGCTGTATTATAATAGTATCGACTAGCCAAATGCCCGCACTACGTTGCGGGTGTAGTGCGGGTGATAAAAATAATTTTTACAGTTGTTAAGATTAAAATATAATATTTTCATATATAAAATTTGGTATACTAAAATGTATCAACATTGTCTATTATAATAACAATAATATCGAAGTCTCAACTTCTAAAATTATCATTATTATTATTGTCAAAAAATTATAATTATTACTATTGCCAAAAAAATCCTAAAAACCTCAACAGAAGATCAAGCAATTTTTTTTTTATCATTGCTATCACTGTTAAACCAATAAAAATTATCAAATTATCTTGAGAGAAAAAGACCTAAACACATTAACAAAGGAGCAAGGAAAAAAATTATTATTATTATTATTATTATTATTATTACTGTTACTATTATTATTATTATTATTATTATTATTATTATTATTATTATTATTATTATTACTATTATTATTATAATTATCATCATCATTATTTTTATTGAGAGAAAAAAACCTAAACACATTAACAAAAGAGTAAGGAAAAAAATATTATTATTGTTGTTGTTGTTATTATTATTATTATTATTATTATTATTTTTGTTGTTATTATTATTATCATTATTATTATTATTATTATCATCATCATGATCATTATTATTATTATTATTATTATCATTATCATTATTATTATTATTATTATCATTCTTATCATTATTATTATCATTATTATAATTATTATTATAATGGAAAATAAAACACAAATATCAATTTACCAAGGGATTAAAATCAAAAATTAAAACTATTATTATTATTATTATTATTGTAATTATATTTTTATTATTATTATTATTATTATTATTGTTATTATTATTATTATTATTATTATTATTATTATTATGGAAAATAAAACACAAATATGAATTTATCAAGGGATTAAAATAAAAAATTAAAACTATAAGGGCCAAAATGAAAATTCAATATATTATCAATTTCAATAAAAGGATCCAATTGAATAAATCAAAACTTCTATACTGTATTTATTGAATAATTTAAACCCAATCCAAAAATTAAAAGAAGGAGGACCGAAGTGAAACATTGACATTCAATCAATTCGAATTGGAGGACCCAATCGAACTAATTCAAAACTTATCGAACCAAAATTGAACCAAAATCAGGTCAAAACACAAAATCAAAAGTCAAGGGACCTAAGTGAAAAGTATCACAAAATGGGGGACTCTCCTGCACTTTTACGTGCAGGAGAGAGAGAGAAACGTGGTCGGCGCTTCAACCGGCCGCCGGCGCGTCCACGGGAAAATTTATGGTACACGCGCCACCGCGGGAGGAAGACCACGCGGAAACGCATCGATATACACGGCGGAATCTCGACTCCGGCCACCGGAGGACATCTCACGCGCCGCCTAAATAGGGCGTGGGGCGTGAAAAAGCCTGGCGCGTGCGTCACACGCACTGACAAAACCGAAAGAAATTAAAATAAAAAGAAGGTCAATTACCGTACTGCCCCTGGACCGAAATCAATGTTTTTGTCTTATATGGGGCTAGAAGGGTAATTAGCCATTTTTTAAATATATTAAAAAAAAAAGTGCGGCGGACCGGACCGGTCCGGTCCGGTCCGTACGCGTGCAATGACAGGAATAGCCCTCACCCCCAGCTCTTTTTACCGCCGGACCAAGCACTATTTTGTCTCATTACCGGGGCTAAAATCGTCAAAGAACTGTTCGAAATCGAAAAAAAAAAAAAAAAAAACAGGCGGACGAACTCGCGCGACGCACGGCCGAAATTGTTCAAGTCCACAGTGCTTTCTCTCTTGTGCTACAGGGTTTTTCCCAATTCTTTTAGCTTGTTTTACAATGACTGGGATATGATCGTAAACTTAATTTTAGCAGCCAAGTATATGAATTTCCATTATTTCCCATTTGAGTACACATAGTTTTCAAAACCTTTCATTCAAGTACTTTCTTTGAACTTCAGTCAATTGTTTCATTTTTACTATTTTTTGCCTTAACCCTAACTCCCTACTCGTAGTCGTACACATGAATCTTAAAAAAAAAAAATCGGTGCTCCAATTTTGTTTATTGTGTCACTTAAATGTTTTTTATATATGATTAATTAATTTTTCATTTTATAATATGATATTTTTTTCATGTGAAAAAATCTATCTTCGAAATAAAATTATATTTAATAAAACAAAAAAAATAATTAAAAAAATCCTTTAAAAAAAAGGAAAACTCTTTTGAAATTTATTTTTTTTACTATTTTATGATTCTCTGTTTTAGGTATCTTTGGATTAGTTTTCAAATATTTAAGCTCCATTATCTTCTTTGTTCCGCAACTGAAAATTTATTATAATTAATTAAAACTTCTATTATTTTATTCAAACAAATGTAGAACAAGTGATTCCATGTAAACAAAAAAAAAGATAAAATAATATACTCAAATGACTAAAAAAACAAAAAGTAAATTGTTGTTCCCGTAATGCTTTTTTTGTTCGTAGGAAAGTGCTTTGATCAATTTAATGTAAAGAAAATATCTAATTGTTTTTTAGTAGAAAGAATTTAAATTGTTAGAAGGTTAAGTCAATGTGATGCAATTGACTTGTCAATCAAAAGATAAGTCAAATAAGCAATAAATATATAGTTTGATTAAAAACAATTCACAACCATATATTTTTTATAAAAAAAAAAATTGAGACAATAACATATTAGATTAATAAAGATCAATCTTGGTAATCTAAGATCTAAATCATGAGAATCTCATATAAAATAAATTATGAGATTTAATTCTCAATTAACTCAATATTAAAGGATAAAATAAAAAATATATTAAAAAAGAAATCACCCGAGTTTACTAGCCAAACCAACAATTTAGGTCATGAGATCAAAGAAGATAGAACAAAACACATCTCATCAAAATTCTTTTTCACACATGAACTTGATAAGTGTTGTGACATTGATGTTCAACAAATTCGCTCAAAAGATAATCCAACAAATTTGTTCATTAAAGAATTATCAACCACAACATTTGAAAGATTATGACTCAATATTGGAATGCGACGGCTCAAAGACTTAAAAATATGCATTCATGAGGAAGAGTTAATATGCGCTCCACTATTTTTTCTTTAACCAAGGTTTTTTCTCATTGAATTTTCTTGGTGAGGTTTTTAATGAGGTAATTTACAATGCATTAGGTTGTACAATAAACACCAAGGAAGAAGTACTATGAAATCATATATTTTATATGTGAATGTCTACATATCATCTCACATTTCTCTTTTATTACTTTTATTATTATTAAGTATACTATATAACTCTACATATATAAGTTTATTATTGAATTCATCAAAATATATAAGTATATAATAAAATACACAGGAAAAAAAGAGAGGAGTGGTTCTATACTGTCTGCCATATCGATAACTCACATGGCAAAAAGAAAAGGAAAAAAAAATCCTCAATTTCACTATCAGGTACTTCAATAAAAAAATCTACGTTTTTTCCTACATCAAAAAGTCTACATACAGACACCATCTGAATCCTCCCCATCCATCCAGTCCAACTACACGAAGTACATCCACTATCAACCAATAAATGAATTACTGTACAAAATTTCCTACATATCTACTCAAGGGTTAGGGAAGAACCAATTGTCAAGGAACAACGTTTGACCTCACACCAATTTCTTCAACAAAAACCTTCAGCTTCTATAAGCAATTCTACAGTGCCCTTTCATTATATTATCAAAGTGGTTCTTCAACCTGTTGTGCCTAATCTCCATTGGTATATTTCTTCTATTTCCTACAGATCGATGACACCTGATCCAGGTAAAGCATGGTGACTTGCCTGAAGGACCTTCAAAACAGCAGCTGGTGCATTTCCTATGGGCGTCCAGCATATTGAAGCCTGACCTCTTCATGAGCTTTCAAAACTTCTGAAGTGAAGTTGCCCAGAGACTCAAAAATTGGGACCAAACCTGATTGTATACTACTAGAAGCTGCATCACGA
Source organism: Salix purpurea (assembly GCA_027405865.1). Classification (NCBI taxonomy): domain Eukaryota; kingdom Viridiplantae; phylum Streptophyta; class Magnoliopsida; order Malpighiales; family Salicaceae; genus Salix; species Salix purpurea. The sequence continues at coordinate 16,234,505 of JAOWLH010000011.1, forward strand.
ACTAATTTGGCCGCTTCCTTGTGCCTTGCTCTCTCTTCTTCCAATTTCTTCCTCATTGAATCCAAATCCACCTTCAGATCATCTAGCGGTGAGATTCCGCTTTCTGAAGGAACCTTTGACGTAGTTTTATCTGATGATGCTTCATGCTCTTGCTCAATCCTTTCCTTCTCCATGCGTAGGGTTTTAAGCCGTTTCTCAAAATCCTTTGTAAGGTACTCTGCTTTGACCCTCTGTCGTTGCTCCTCACCTTGCCGTTCCCACAACTGATGCAAACTTGAAGCAAAACCAAGCATCGCATTTTCAACTCCCTTCTCAGAAATCCTATCCATTGTATGGTACCAATCATTGCAAATTACAAAAATGCGCGGAGCACCAATCCTACCTGGGGAAAATGGTGCAATCCCATCAGGGGTTTCTTCAGGTTCCTGGTTAATATTACATGAAAGCCACCTATTTAATGACCCAACATAAGATTTTTGGGTATTAATCCAGTTTTTAAAGCAGGTGCACCAATTGATAAGCTCCATTTCAAGTTCAACTATGGCTTTCAAACCAGAATCTCTCTGTGCCTTAAGAGAGTGAACTTTGCTTTCCATGATAGCTTGGAACTGCTTCTGGTGACATTTGAGCATGGACTTCCACATCCTTATCAATCTGCAAATAAAAGTAACTGATCATATAAAAATGGAAGATTACAAAATACCTAAGAAAATAATTTAGAGCAAAAACAAGAGAGGATAAGCTAATGTGTTGGCCTTTTCTCCTATTTTCTTGTGATACTTTACCCACAACAATCAGGGCATGCCAAAATCTGCCAGCACTAGGATATATGAGCACCAGGAAGTCTTCAAGTATCACAATTTCCTCTAGACCCACAAGAAAGACTGTACAAGGATTATCAACACTCGAGTGAAATAACCCATTACTCCCTAAAAATGCACAAGATGATAACTAAATCAAGTAGCAGCTAGAAATGGAGTCTTAATGGGTCCAAGGAGCAGAAATGACCATCTACTTGTTCATATAACCAAATGATTCAGTGAACAGGGAGAAGCTAAAATTCAAACCAATATATTAAATTCCTTTTGGTAAAGACCAATGATTAAGATCACCTTACCAACTAACATGCCCACTTCTTTTCATCTCAATGCAGGATTAGAGCCAATGATGGTGTGTGAGATCACCATATTTCTTGGTCACAAATCAACCCTCGTTCGAGTAACCCAAAATACTACATCCGTGTATGGATAAATGGCAAGCAATAGCCCCCAAGGACCAACCATCCACACATTTGCCCTAAAAGACCTAAAATACATATTGTGCATATAACAAGAGCAAGTTATGAACTCCAAATTGCTTACTTAGCATTGAAAAGACCAAGGAGCATTGCTGTTGACTTACCCATGAATCAATTTAGTGATCTGAGGCTCCAATTTTTCGTCCCTCAACCCGTGAATCTTACTAGATATAGCATCAACAGCTCGGATAGAAACATTGATTTTTGTCAGCAATTTTCTTACTGAAGCCTGTGTAGCATCAATTCTAGTAGGCTCAGCTCCACGGTCATCCAATATTTTTAACCTTTTGCACTCCTTTTCATACATGACCCGTAGCCTCTCTTCATCCTAAACATTCACAGAAATAATTCACATGGTAAGAAATATTCAACAGCAACTAAAATAATAGCACAGCAATTAATACTACAACATCTTTCATAATATAAAGACAATTAATTTCTGAGAAATTTCCATTTTGTTTTCTCCAAGGATAATTTTCTTTCCTCGGATATCATTAGTAGGCATGTTTAAGACCAGTTGAAATCCCGAAACACTTGAACAAGATCCAATGTGAGGAAGAAACACATATAAGTCACATTTCCATGTATAATTTGTTGGTGGCGAGAGAAAAAAAAATCATGCATAAGCTTATTAACCGGAAGCTGTTTAGCAAGTATTGAACTCAAACTTCATGATTTGATGAGTATTCGAAAAAGAAAATCATGACAACCAAAGAAGAAAGCCGAAGCTTCAATGCCCCATACCTTCACTTCCTTGTATAATTTCTTCTCCCAAGCATAAATCTCCTGTAGAGTAGATGAAAGGTTTCTATGCCCTGTGTCAAAGTCATTTCCAGGTTCGGCAGCATAAGCTTTAGCCATTTTTATTGTCCTAGAAGAAATGCGTGTTGATGGCCTAGGAGGAGGGTGGGAAGACACCAAATACAGGATCCTGGAAAGAAACACTGAACCAAGGCATGTTAGCATTACTTGAGCGTCAAAAATAATGTATTTGTAGAGATCATACTTAAATCTGACATAACAAGGGAAGTAAGTTATCTCTAGTAGAACCCATCAAACGGAAGAAAATAAAAAGATGAGGCGTTAAATTAACGTTCAGGTTAATATCATTTCCATTATTTAAAATCCTACTCGCGTGTGATATCATAGAGCAGATTTTTCATGGGTATTCTTAAAGGAAACCTATCCATTCAGAGGATAATTTACTTCCATTCTAAACTATAACCTAGACTGTTGCTAGAGAAATAAAAATAAAAAATCAAGAAGATTAAGATTGTCTTTTATTGCTTAAAAATTTATTAAAATAATATTTTTTTAAAAACTAATATTTATTTCAACATTAAAACATCAAAGCAATACAAAATAAAATAAAAAAAAAATCATTTAAAAAAGAAGAAGAAAAGCATAACCTACACACAAACAGAAAAGAATCAAGAAACCCACTAACCACAGGAAAAAACAAAAAGTTTTTGAAAAAAATTATACATTTTTTGTTTTTTTTGTTTTAAATTAATTTTTTTATAGTTTTAAATTATTTGATATGATAATGTTTTTTTATATATTTCCAAACAAAAAAAAACAACCTTCAAAAAAACAACCTAAATCACATTAAACTCCAGAACTGCACTAAAACTAGCATAACAAGAAAACAAAACAAGTTCCTACCTTTAAGTCGGGTACTTCTTCGCTGGTATTGGTAAGGCAACTTGCTCACCTCGAGCATCAATGCAACCTCTTTCCCAGAATCAGAAGCAGCCGCAAACTCATCGCTGATTTCCTTGGCCACCTCTTGAAGATCCCTTGTACCATGAGCCGACAATGTAGTAGTAGTAGTGGCAACACTACTATGATTTGAAGATTCAACATCCATTGTTACATTAGATTCAACCTCAAAAGTGACCCCCTTTTTCCTCACAATCCCCTCTTCAGGACTCTTCGATACAACGCTGTCAGGACTCTGAATTGTATCCGGACTCGTATTGCTCTTAATTCCCTTACCCGTAATTGACTCTAAACTCTCACTGCTACTTTCAATATGCCCAGATTTTGAAGTACCCTCTCCATAATTCCTCTTCATTTCCTCATTAAATTTCATTTTCCCATTCAAATCCGTGTCTTCGCTCGCTTTCATCTTCTCTTTATGAACTTCTTTCATCACTTCTTGCTCCGCTTCATCTTCCAAATCAGGTATCCCTTCTCTCTCCCTCACCTCCTTCGAATCCAGGCTACTGGCACTCGACCCGTATCTCGCATTGGAGTAATAACCGGGGTACCCACCACTACCACCATTGTCGTATGCATCAAAGAAGTTGAAATAATCCCATGTCGACACTTGCGGTGGCGATGGTGGCACCGGTGGTGGCTTTTCAGGAGTTTGCTGTCTTGAGGGTGATCCCGTCATCGGGTAACCAAAATACCCACCTCCATAATAACTCGAAGACCCATTTACTGACGGATCCTCATACACCACCTTTTTTGCCGCGGTAGCAGTCCTTTTCATATAAAACGTATTAGAATACGAATTCTCATTCGAGTATGGATACGGGTACTGGTTATAATACGGATTATCTCCTGAATAATTAGGAAAACCCCAATTTCCTTGAGGTTGAGGATAATCGGTAAAATCATTGTAAGAAGTTGGAGGCACCTCTCTTACTGCTGCTGCTTCCTCTTCAGGGGTGTCATGAATGTGGATATGACCCGATGAGTCCGATTCGGTATCCGACCCGGAAGACAAATGCAAATGCGAATCTTCAATTTCATCGTCTTTACTTTTGCTGTGCGAAAGTGACGTTGAAGCAGAGAAATCCTTCGATCTGTGCCTCGATTTTCCTTCGCTAGACGGTAATGTTAGCACGGGAGAGGCAGGAGAAGTAGAGGAAGAGGCGATCACGAGTCCTTCATCGACAAATCGGCGAATCGCGTCGCCAACTTCTCTGAGTGAATGGAAATAAGCCACGTGTGCAGCCGCGAGAGCGTAGCGGTGGTCGGAAGCAGCTTTGATTACTTCTTTGCGCTCTCTGCAGAGAGTTACTAGCTTTAAATCGTCCACTTTAGATCCTCCACAGCCCATAACAATGAGAAAGGAAAGCAAGTTTGACCAAGAGATGAAACGGTATAGTTTTCATGGTGACTGTGTAAGAATTCTAGAAGGAGAGGGCATTGTTTTGTGGATCAGTGAGTTTTTTCAGTGCACCGAGAAGGTGATGGTTACCGATAAATTAGAAATGTACAAAATAGAAATCATGGTGAGTATTTGAATCTGACGGTTGATATTGGAGTGATTAAATCAGGATTCAGGTAAGGAGTTCTGATTTTGAAGTAGATGGATGGAAACTGGGATATGTTAGGGTTAGACTAATAATTATTTTATATATATATATATATATATAGAGAGAGAGAGAGAGAGAGAGAGAGAGAGATGGGAGATTGCAGTTAGGGCTGTGTCAGAGAGAGAGGGGCGGGGGAGGGGGGAAGCAGAAGAGGGGTGGGAGGTCCATGTCCTCTTCTTCTGTGCAGAATATGTTGCAGAGAAAAGGAGGGAGAGTTGAGAAGAGACGAAGACACGTGGAACCCGCCAGCCAATGGTAACGGACCTTGGTCATTACGATTGCTGCTCCCCTTTCCGGGTAGTTTTCTCTCGCCTTTTCTATTTTACTGACTTCTTGTTTCGTTGGTTGATGGGAGTAATAAAAGGCCGGTTTGTTTCTTGTTGCTAAAGTATTTTTAAAATATTTTTTTATGTTTTTACATCGATATAATAATAAAATAATATATTATTTAGTTTTTAAAATCAAGAAGTTAAAACTATTTAAAAATAAAAGAAAAAATAACTTGAAGGGGAGAGAGAGAGAGACAAGAATGTGCTAAAGAATACGGCTGCTTTTTGAAAGAAAGAAAAAAGAAATGAAAAAAGCGGAAAAAAAGTTGAATTTCGTTGTGCTTGAAAGTTAAAAAAACAACGTGTCAGGAGTCAACGGGGCGTACACACATGAAGCGCGTTATTTAAGAAGTAAAAAATCGAACTCTCTTGCAAGGAAAGTTCGATGTCGTTTTGGGTGAATGATCTGATAGAAAGAACATCTGAACGAGGTAAGGTTCCTCGCTTTCTGTACACGTGGATTGATTCCCGTGTTTCTCTACATCGTGCAGTCGGCACCTCACATTTCAATATTTCTTTCACAGCTAAATATGCTTTTGAAATCTATTTTAAAAATGTATCAAAATAATATTTTTTTTATTTTTTAAAAATTATTTTCAATATCAGCATATAAAAATAATCTTAAAACATTAAAAAAATTAATTTAAAATAAAAAAAATTCAAAAATACTTTTGAAATATAATATCGATGGAGATAGCGTTGTTCTCCAAAAAGACAGAAACAAAAACACACTCATATATGTAAAGGCGTTGATATTTTATTGTTTCTCTACACATAGATTATTGTAGATTTCAACAATAAAATTATCATTTTACCGCTCGGGCTGAAAAAATTTACTCTCGAAACCGGGGGCATTTTAGATATTTCCAGGGGATATGTGTGGTATTTTTTAGATTGTTTTGGGTTTTCTAGTATTTTTTTTGTTTTAAATTGCAAAATGAAACTACCATTTTTACCCGTACAAGTTGAGAAAAAAAAAAAAGACGAAGAACAGTGGAGGGTGTTTTTGGTTTTTCATATATGTGTGGTATTTTTTAGATTGTTTTGGGTTTTCTAGTATTTTTAGTTTTAAATTGCATAATGAAACTACCATTTTACCTGTACAAGTTGGGGGGGAAAAGACGAGGAACAGTGGAGGGTGTTTTTGATTTTTCACTATTTGTGCACAGTTAAACTACACAAATACTCTCAGGAGTCAAAAACAAATGCTTGGAGCTGGGGCATAATGGTACTTCCATGTCAGGTTTTTTTATGGTTATTTTTGGGTTTAGAGGTGTATAACTGATTTAGTATTTTTTATTATTTCATTTCGGAAACACTTCAGGCGCATCGATGCGCCAGCAGTGCTTCACGCGCATGCCTCTTTCAAGCGCTGCGTGCGACATCTATTTGGCGAGTAAACTATTTGGTTGTCGTGTCAATGGGTGCGCCATCAAGTCTTCTGCCTCTCGGTACATGGCGTGTCATGTGATGATGGCCTATGAATCGATGGCGAACGATTTTTAATTTTTTCTCCTTGTTCTATCTTTTGTCGTCAAAAAATACATTGCAGTCCTTCATGTTTGTGGTTGTTTTATTTTAGTTCATGTTCTTTTGATTTTGTTTTTGATTTTGATTTCTTCGATGAAAATTTTGATTGTTTTCAATTGTGCCCTTCAATTGAAATTAATTATATATGTTGATTTTTATTTCAGTCCTTATTCTTTTGATTTGTAGCTTGTTTTTTGTTCCTTATATTTTTTTGGTATGCAGGTTTTAATTTGCTTTAATTTTTGTCCTCCAAATGAAATTGGTCATATATGTTACTTTTCATTTCGTTCCTTATTCTTTTAATTTTTTAACAATATTATATTGCATTTTTAAAAAACAAAATCTCTTTATTTGTTTCAATCCCAAGATTTTTATTTGTTTAAATTTTTTCATTCGATTAGAATTAATTATATAATTTAATTTTAATTTTGCCCTTTCTCTTTTAATTTTTTATTTGGTATTAATTCCTTTGGTTTTGCGGTCCTTCTTGGACAATGCTTTTTTTACCCGTATTTATGCATCTATACTTTAAGTTTTTGTTTTTCATTTTTGTTATTTATTTTTTATTGGAGTTTTATTTTTATTCTGTTCATTCCTGAAATTTCAATTTATATTGGTGATCATTTTAAAATTAATATTTTTCCCTTTGTTTTTTTTTTGTTTTCTGTTATTTTTATCTGCTCTGTGAATCAAATGATTTTATGGTTTCATTATTTGCGCAATAATAATGATAATTTTAGTGATTATTTTTTGTATTTTTTTTTTGTAAAAATATTTTGCTTTTTTTTTTCTTTGGGGAAATTTAATGATTTTAATTGTATGAGCAATAATATTGATAATAATTTTAATCATTATAGTCATGATAATGAAGGTAACGTAGAGATAGATTTTCAATGAGAGAAAATTAACTATTTATTTTTTTATTTGATTTTTACAGGTGTTTTCACAATTTATATTTTGTTTGTTGTGTTTAATTTAAATTGGATTATAAAATAAATTAATCGTAATACAATGAATTTGATAATTCAGGTATCTGAATCTTCTTGTTTTTTAATAATGATAATAATTTAATGCTAGTGATTTCGTTGAAATCTACTAAACAGATAAATTTTGTATTGATTTAAAATTTGTATATTTTATAGAAAACTTGCACTTCATAGAAATTCTATATATATATATATATTATTTTGTCTAAAATTATATTATAATAAAAAAAATCATATAATTAATATTTTTTATGTTGAAATAAATATGGTTCCGATCATGACAATGCGTGCGTGTAAGGAGGTAGTGTATATATATAAAAGCTGAGCAGCTTATCGAAGATGCATTAATTATTCAAATGTTAAAATTGGGGTTACAATTTCATGACAATATGACTACATTCAATAAGTTTCGAGCTTAAAGATTTTCAAGGCTGTCGATGTCATTATTGAAGCCGTGCTGTTTTTATTTTTTGACCTGCTACTTTTTCTTATTATTTTTTTGGTCCATGAATTATTTTATTTCATAGAAAATAGTGTTTAATGATACTAATATGTTTTTTTTACAAACAATTGTCGATCGGGATATAAACATAATTGTGTTAGATAAGTTGATTTTATTTTAATCAAATAATAAAAATTAGACAGCAATAGTAAATTGATTAATTAAAAAAATCACAATAAATTAAAAAAAAATGCAGCTAAATTGTTAGCCAATTAAATATGTAAGGATGAGATTGGATACAAAACAATAAAAAAATAATCAATCGAAGTCAATCCTCATTAGAATAAGAAATTTGTAACTACGGTAATAAAAAACAAGTCAATTTGGATTAACATGTTAAACTTGTGACCTAGTCATAAGATTGTAATAACCTGATGGGCAAGAAACAAGTTCTTTTTCTCTAAAAAAAATATTGCATGATAAAATCAATAATAACAATAAGTTGTTTTCTATAAAAAAAAACATATTGGTACACATTAACTTTTCAAACTCGACCCAAGCTCCATATCTAAAAAAACTCAATCAATCAAATATTGAATGATGAGAACAATAGAGAAAAATTACAAAAATATTCAAAATCAAATATAGCAATTAAAAAAGAGGGGACAAAAAACAAGAGTGTCATGAAGATTTTTAGGGAAAGAGAGAGAAAAGAGTGGATAAAAAACGAGAGTATCTTGAAGATACAATAGGTTTGCAAAAATAGAGTTTTTAACTTTAAATACTTTGATTTTAAAGGTAATTGGGTCATTTTACTATGCTTTTAAAAAATAAAAAGATAATTATACTCCTAATCAATCCAATAATGGCCAATGAGCTTTGTAAAAATAACAAAAAAGAATAAAATATCTCCATCATCAAGGTTGTTGATTCATTTATAAAGAGAAAAATGGTAATTATACTATAACATTTAATAATCATAATCATAATATATGTGTACAATGATTTTTCCTTTCCCTTTATTTGTTCATCAAACACCTTTGAACCTTAAATTTGTTTTAAATTTCTCTTAAAATTTTATGCATTTCATTTCAAGACCTCTTTTATTTGATCAATTCTTATTGTTTTTAATTAATCTAGATTCATAACATAGAATTGGACCTGCATGATTTTTTATTTATTATTATAGTATAAACTAAAAAAGGTGTTTTTATTATGCATTACATCACAAAATAATATTCACTTCAATAATTTTTTTTTTTGTTTTTTTATAAATCTATATTTATTTTCCTAATTTCATGCTTTCATGTTCAATTTATTGAAAATTAGGTTTTTATAATTTATTTTGGTTTGGTTTATACATTGTTATCCTAGTTTCATAACTCGTGTCATGAGTTTGGTGGGTTGACTTGAGTTTTTTTTTTTGATATTTTTTTCATTTAAACATTAAGTTGATTATGAATTACACTTCATAATTTATTCTGATATATTTTCTATGAGATTATATTAATCTTATACTCAAGTCATGTATTTTGTTGGTTAAGTCAAGTAGAGTCAAGTTATTTTATTTTGTCATATTTGAAGTTTGATTTTTTTTTTTTCATTTTCAATCTGTAATAATGAGTTTATTGAAAACATGACTTCATAATTTATTTTCTTTTATGGGTTATAACAATATCATGATCTTGGTTGTGGTGATGATAGATTAATCTAAATTAACTCAAGTTATGTTTTTATTTATTTTCCATGAAGTTATCCTAATTTCATAACTCGGGTCAAGAACTTGGCAGGTTGCAAAATAATTTAATTAATAGTTAGCATTAACGATAACTTTTTAATATTTATTAGCTCATATAACTCTCAATCCATTTTATTAAATCCACATGTTGAATCTTGAATTAATATTTATTAGATTTTACTATCATTAAAAAATACATTGAACCATAATGCATGGAAAGTTGATTATCCACTGACAATCTAATCAAGTGGGGATTTGTTTTTACAATTTTAGTTAAACAAATAGCAATTAATATCTAATTTTATTTTTATAGATATGATAATAATATTAAAATAAAATAATATAATCAACCACGTGCAGGCGACGATCTCGATCAACTAATTTCATATTTGACTGTGGCATTTGACGCGTCAAAGGGGGAGGTTCAGGAAGGAAGGAGGGGGGGCAGGTTCTTAAACTGGGAGGTGAAATGATGAATAGCTGCTGCTGTAGTTGCTAAATAGAAGTTTGGTGGGAACATTTCAAGAATTTTTATTTATTTATTTTCTGATAAATGGGAAAACAGAATATTTCTTGGTGGACGGAGTTTGATTGGTTGGAATAGTTATTGATCCCGTCCCGGTCCCGGTTCCGGATTTGTGTTTGGAACGGGACGTCCCGGTTTCGGTACCGTTCCGGGTACCGTTCCGGTTTTGTACTGTTCATTTTTATTTAATTATATATATGAAAAAAAAAATATTAATTTAACAAGTATAATTTAAATTCAAGATAAATGAAATTTAAATTATACAATACAAACATAATCTCAAAATTAGAAACATCTTTGAAATTCCAAAATATTATGAAAGTAAAATGTTCTAAAATAAAAGAAAAATATATCAAACATCCTCTACTTCATCATTAATATAAAAGTAAGGATCTTGATTTGGTTGTGGAACATAAGGAAAGTCGTCAACAAGACATTCCAATAGCTGGTCATCTCCACCAAGCTCATTCTCCTCATTTACACATGTCTCTTCATCATCTAAATTTAAAGTAGCGAAAGGTGCTTCGATACTCTCCCAACTTATGTCATCTCCATCAAGAAGACCGGGTTCTTCACAAATCCATTCATTCAATAGATCAATGTTGTCAAGGCTAATGGGATCTAAAGCATCTCTTGTTCTGCTCATATTCCTACAAAGAATAAACACGAAAGAAATTAAAAAATTAATAGCAATGTAATAGAAAATAATTACTAATATAATAATATTGATATTTTACTTACCTCTGTTTAATCTTTAGATTATAGCGAACAAATACTAAATCGTTTAATCTCTTGTGCTCAAGCCTATTTCGCTTTTTTGAATGAATGAATTCAAATACACTCCAATTTCTTTCGCACCCAGTTGCACTACAGCATTGACTAAGAACTCGAACTGCAAACTTTTGAATTTCTGGAGTATCAATGCCGAATTGCTCCCACCATGAAACTAGATAACAAATTTTGAATAAATCAAATATTATAGATAAAAAAAAAGACATTGTATTGTAAAAAATAAAAGTTATTACCTGGATTTAACTTTTCTCTATTACGAATAGCCATGGTTACACCAAAAAGACCAGTTGCTCTCTTATACTCCTCAATTTGGGCAATGATGTTATCTTGAGTATCACAATCAGGAACCAATCTCATAATTGTGGTAAGCAAACCTCGAGTTACCTCCCTTTGTTTTGAAAAAGAAGGCCTAAAATATATTCCAGGATTAAGAAAACATCCTGCTGCATGTAATGGACTATGAAGTTGCTTATCCCATCTAGCATCAATTACCCGAATATATGGTCCATATTGAGACATTCTATTTTTCAACCTTATTTTGATGGCTTCTTTTGCTTTATCCATTGCCTCATATAAATAGCCCATTGATGGTTTTTCTTCACTGTCTGCTAACCTTAGAACTCGTACTAAAGGCTCGCTGACGTTGACAATATGTGGACATCTCGGCCAAAAGTCGTTATCTTGTAAAATTATAGCAGCAATTTCGTTTCCAACCCGACTTTTGCCATGACTTGATTCAACCCATTTTGTGCAAGTAAACATCTGTCGAAGCTCCTTCTTAAACTTCAGTAAACATTGGAGGCTTAAGAAATGGGTTGCAAACCTTGTTATGCCAGGACGACATAAATCATGTCCATTTGTGAATTCTTTCCTCATCAAAGCTAGAACCCATGCATGATTATATATAAACTTGGTTATATTTCTTGCCTTTTTAATGGTTTCATCAATCATTGGAAAATATCTCGGATCACATATATTTTCTAGCATTAAATCAATGCAATGGGCAGCACAAGGAGACCAAAAAAAGGTGCCATACCTTTGCTGCAAAGCTTTCCCAGCAGCCTTAAATGAAGCCTCATTATCACTAACAAATTGGACAATATTCTCTTGTCCAACTTCTTTGACAACTTCATCAAACATCTCCAGCAATGTCTCTTTATCTTTTCGAAGTCCTGAAGTGTCAACAGACTTCAAGAATACGGTGCCTCTCGGAGAATAGGCAAGGAAATTCACAATTGGTGCATTCTTCCTATTTGTCCACCCGTCAGCCATAATTGAACATCCATAAACTCTCCAATCAGCCTTGATACTTAAAATGTATTCATGGACATTATGAACTACATCCTTCAAAAGTGGTCCTCTTAAATCATGAAATGATGGGCCTTTAAACCCAGGTCCTATGGATGCTACGGCATCTAGCATTGGCTGATAATAATACGAATTAGCACTGTTAAACGCTATATTAGCATCATACCACCATGTTGCTACGGCTATTCTTGCATTGTGTTCCATCTCTTTAGTAGCCATTGCACTTCTAATACTAGGCTGGGAACCCGGGGTAGTTCGTGGAGCAAATAAAGGAATCCTTCTTCCAGATGTACTTGTTCCTTGCACTGTCGTTCTTCTACTTGTTTGTGAACGTATATCACCCTCTGCTATTTCTTCATCATTGGAAGCTGATTGAGAATTTCCAATATCGGTTCTAATTCTTTTTCTTCTCTCTTTCTCCGTTGTCATCTCATCTACCATTTGTTTCATTTGCCACTTAACCTCCGGAGGGACCTTTTTACAAGCTTCAACTTCACCTTTAATACCAGCAAGGTGGTACTTCAACCGAGTAACACCACCACCATTGATCCGTTTATTACAATAAATGCATATACTTGCGGCCTTTACACCAGGAACCACCTGTCCATGAGCCCATGCTGGATCATCTGATCTTGTTGGAGCTGAATACATGGAAGTCCCACCACTAGATGAGTTTTCAGCCATGTAATTTAATCTGTTGTAAAAAGATAACACAAGTTAGGCATGTAAAAAGATAACACCATGCACGAAAACGATAAGCATTTCCATTATCAAGCATCAACAACATCAAGCATTCATTATAATTTTTCATGAATTTGTTCATGAACTTTATCTAATCATCCTGAACATTTAATATTTGTAATCCTATATTCCAACACTATTTAAGATCTCACCCACCAAAGCAATATTTAACAAACATGAATTCTCTTGCCCCCAGGTTTTAGCTCAACAACATGCCGTTTACCAAATAACTCTTCAGTAACTGTGAAGTCTAGGGAGAGGTCCCTAACATCACCATCATAATGCTGCAGTTACAACATGTTAAGAGACTATTATATGGACAGACCTCTTGGATGCTGAGTATAAAACATCACAATTTGTGAATTCATGTCCAGTGGTGCAAATGCACCTACGCACATGCAAGAAATTTATTGTGCACCCGAAAGCACATACTAATAATCAAGGAAATTCATACAAACAATCAATGTGACTAAACCCAGCAGTCAGTTCTCAACAATACCTTATTTCCAACAATATAGTTCACTATGCAACAAGTTCGAGTGTTCACAAATTCTAAAATATGAAGTGGAAGCCACTCTCAAATAAGACGGCATAGTATTCTTAGGTTAGTTGCACTAGTATTGTTTAGATTAACTTTTAAGAATAATGAAATAATCTTCACTAAACATTTCACAAAGATCTCAGGATGGCAATTTGAGTTTAAGAATGCTACCATGTCAGAAGCTTGTAAATAGAACTAACTTAAGAATACTATAAGTTGTCTGCTGCCCTACCTCCCATCCCCCAACTATTGCACTAGCATTCATTTCCTACTCCTTTCCATCAAGAGTCGGCCCCAAATGAATTTTCACCTTCTTTATTTTTGGATTCTTATAATCCGACCCGCACAAAAACTAAGGTAACATGCACAGCACTTAATATGGAAACAAGGATTTTAACCGAAGCTAATGGTGGGGGGACTGAAAGTTAAAATCATGATAGGTTGGGCATGTCATATGGAACGCAACAAACTCTGCGAACCGAACCCAACCCAACCCAACTGAAATCATCACAGCTTCCAACTGAATTGCACGACCCGTTTTGAAAAAAATATATGATATTTCCACTCAATATTGTTTTGAAAATTTTTCAATAAATTAAAGGATTTGGTTCCTCAAATGTGTACCTTTAACTGGAGATTTGGGGAAGAAGAACTACTGAAGATTTTGTGCCGCCGTGTAGAAGAAATTGCGCCGCCGTGTGGAAGAAATTGTGCCGCCGAGATTTTGATTTTTGATTTAGGGTTTCAGAAATTGAGCTGATTTTGGGGTTGAGGATTACAAATTGAGCTTTTCAAGTGAGGGATTTCTGGTTTATGAATCGAAAACAAGGGATTTCTGGATTAATTTGAGATTGGGAGAAATCGGGAATAGATTGGGGGAAAAAATCGTGAGTCTGGGACTGGGAGCGGGAAGAAGAAAGGGTGATTTGTTTGCCCGTGTATTGGCTAAACGACGTCGTTTGTTGCTTATCAAAACGACGTCGTTTTAGTCCGTACCGGAACGGAACGCCCGGTACGGAACCGGTGCGTTCCGGCCGGAATTCGCCCGGTTTTTCCGGGACAGGCCGGGATTCTACCCGGGACAAAAACGTCGCCGTTTTGTCCCGGAATTTGCAACGGGACGGGGCGTCCCGCCCGTTCCGGCCGGAACGGGACGGGATCAATAACTCTGTTGGATAGCCAATGGGTGGGCTAATTCTAACCAACCACTTTTGCAGGCCCGGTCTACGGTTGCCAAGGCAAGTCACCTCACGTGATCACTTCCCCCATCGCGATGTCTCCAACGAAAAAGGACAAAAAATGAAATTGAAAAGAGGCTAACACGTGCAAGACCATACTCAATTTTTTATTTACAAAAAACAAAAACGGAATTAAAAATTTCACTTTTTTTTTATTATTATTATTATAACTTGGAATTATAAATACGGTGTCAGATTACAATTGGATATTATTATAACTTGGAATTAAAAATATAGTGTCAGGTTACAAGTGGATAAGAATTTAATTTACAATTTGTCAGAAAATCACGCAGGCATGCAATTTGAGCCTTGAGGTTTAATTGAAAACAATTGGATAGAGGGATGAAATTGGCAATGTTTGCACAAATTAAAAGATCAAGGGTCAAAATAAAAAAGATGACAAAATTTGAAAGTCCAGTCAATTCTTTTAACGACCTAATTAAGGGGAAATTGGCTAGACTTGCAAGCCAATGACCAAAAAAAGATTGCAAAAATTTAGAATTTCAATTAATACAATTAAAAAAAACAAAATTAAAAAATATTTATCACATTGCATATTTTCATTTTAAGTTTTATAACTTGTTAAGATTTGGCTCATATTAAAAGGTTTTTACGAGTCAACATTTCAAACCCTTTAAAAATTCTAAGGTGATTTTAATCTAGTGTTTTAGGATAGGCTCATTTATTGTCAAAATCTTTTTGAAAGAAACCAAAGCTTTTTTTTTTTTTTTTAATAATCTATGAAATCTTCTATTTTAGGGATTAACATCAATTGTTTTGTTAAAACTTTTGCTTCAATGAAACTCTTATTCTTAATAAAATCTCTATTTTGATGAAATTTTCTATTTTTAGGGATTAACGATAGAATTTCCATAAACTTTTCATGTCGATGAAATCTCCTATTTTTAAGAATAAACATAAAAAATTTCATTGAGATTCTCACGACCAATGAAGGGGGTGTTTGGGAAGCACTTCAAAATGCTTTGTGAAAAAAATTGAATTGTTTTTTATTTTGCTTTAAATAAAAATTCTTTTAGTGTTTTTAGATCATTTTAATGTGTTGATATTAAAATAATTTTTTAAAAATAATAATAAAATATTAATTTATTGCATGTTTAAATAAAAAGTACTTTGAAAAGTAATCGTAATCACACCACAAAACACCCTTGAAATCTCCCTTCCATGGATTTGTTTTTATTTTTGGTGCGACAACTATTATTATTGTTAGATTAAATTTATTATTGTAACAAGCTTTCGAAAGTGTAACATTCGCCTTGTTAATAAAACAATTAGTATATCATATTATAATATATCTCTTTTAAGTGATATAAGAAATATCAATACACAATTTCAGGTTTTTTTATTTTTTTAAATGACATAATTATATTTGAATAGCCACCTTAGTTAATTATACACAGTTTCGGGGTTTACTGTTCATATATATATGTGTGTGTGTGTGTGTGAAAATTAAAATATTAATTTAACAAGTATAATTAAAATTAAAGATAAATTAACTTTAAATTATACAATATAAACACAAAATCAAACAAATATAATCTCAAAATTAGAAACACAATCACAAGTTAATCAAAATAGAAAGGATTTTAAGGCCGGAAAGGCACACCCGGAACAGTACCGAGACGTTCTGGCTGGAATTTGGCCGGTATTTCTGGATCGGGCCGGAATTAAACCCGAGACAAAAACGACGCCGTTTTGTCTCGGTTTTTTTAATGGCACAGAGCATTCCGGCCGAAAAGAAATGGTATTGACAACCCTGTTTTAAAGTGCTTTTAATTTAAAAATATATCAAAAAAATATATTTTTATTTTTAAAATTTTATTTTTAATATTAATATATAAAATATTAATTTAAAATAAATAAAAAACAATCTTTTTTAAAAATATTTTAAAAACATAATATCTGCGTCGAAAAAGGACCAAGTCAAGGGAGGCATGCATGCCTCAGTAATGTACGGTATTAGAACGCGCTCGTGGGTACTTTTCTCGTGACTGCAGTGGTATTGGATGGGACCCACTTTGACTTTGAAATTTGAATACCTGTTCTTGTGATCCATATTCCATCCAGCCACATATGGTTGTGCCCTAGGTGGAGGAGGCCGGGATTCTCTTGTTCTTGTTTTGTAGGCCTCCAGAACATTTGACTTTTCTGACAGTGCAGCCGGTTTACATAAAATCCTTTTCCAAGCGTCTGCTAAACGAACATTTTACTGCCCTTTTTTATTTTCCTCTTTTACATCGAAAATACTGTGACAAAATGTTTTGACTCCTGACACGTGTCTTCCTTTCCGTAGCAAGGCGAGAGATTTGAGCACAAAGGATAGAGTCTCTTCGTTACAGTTTTTTCAAGAAAAGCTGGATAAAATCATTTACACCATAAATAAAGTTTTTTCAGCAAGACTTTTTTTAAAAATCCATACAGAATATGATGGGAAGTGTTTAAATATGAAGACAACCTTTCTTATATTGTTTTGACAGCATCAATCACCAGCATAATTCAAAACCAATTGACACCATTTATAATACAAAATGCTTTCAAATTTAAAATATTCCTGTTAACATCTCAAATGTAACAGTTATTGTTGTGTAAAATTCATAAATAAATTTATTTATAAGCTTGCAAGTATATTTGACACTGTTTCTATAAACAAATTATCAAAGAATCAAGGATGTTTAATATTTTTTTTAATTATTTCATAAAATATTTTGTTCTATAGCTCAATTGGTTAGTATTAGTTGAGTGTTCAAATTATATGGGGAACAATATTTTCATGTTATAGACAATATATACTTGTTTTTTTATGTATTTTTTTTTTAAATAGAAGAAGAAAAGGAAGGGTGAATGACAAGTCATCCACTTCTTATAAAGAGAAAAGAATGGGTCAAGCGCATGGGCATTTCTTAGGTCCACACGCTTGAGCCTTGTTGTAACAAGTCATTTTTATTTAATTTTATTATTTAATATGAGATTTTTTTATGTTTTATTATTTAATATTGAGTTGATAATAAAATAATTTTAAAGTTTTTTATTATATAATAAAAAGTAAGAAATTAATTTGAACCAATGAAGCTATAACTCAAGTCATGGGTTTACCTAACTCAACCTGCTAAAATCGAAAAACATTGGATATTATAGACCCCCCCCGCCACCCCAAAAAAAAAAAAATCATTGTTCAAGTGGCAGGTCAAAAATTTAAAACCCAATCAACTTAACCAAATCTCTTTACCATATACTATTTTTGTCTTTATATTTTATAGTTTACTAAAGAGAAGGAAGGTAAGTATAATTTAATGGTAATGTAATATATGAAAATTAGACATAATATTAGAGTTGCCATGACACCTATAATCCATTTTATAGGTCTTCATTTAAATGTAAATCTATAAAAAATAGAAACTAAACTTAGCTAGTAGATATATGTAATATCTACAAAATATGCATCTCAACTCGATATATCTAACTTGTTTCAGTATAAAAAAATATTCAATGAGTCGAACTTATAATTTATAAAATATCATAAGTTAGGTTAGATACAATTATAGGCTCAAACTCAATCTAACTATATAATAAATGAATTCTCATGGGACTTGCCCAATCAAGAAGGTCACATTAGGGCAACTTTAGAAGTTTTCAAATTTTAACAATTTTAACAAGTTTAATAACAATGTTAAAAAAACCTCATTTGGTTTAGAAATTATTCTTTTTCTTTTAAAAAAAATTACTTTTTTTTTTAAAAAAAAATAGGATAGACGATATGTTGTTCACCCTATTAAACAAAAGAAGAAGAAAGAAGGTTAGGCACATATTGCTAGCCTCGCATGCTCCGTGTAGGTGTTTCATTTCATTAGGCTAGTATATGCACGCACTACAATCTAAGTCTTAGTCTAACCTCTTTTTATTTAACTCTTTGTTTTTTTAAAAGAAAGATTATAGAGTTCAATCAAAAATTCATCATATATACAATAATGAAAATTTATATTTATAATATTATTTTATTAAATACCATTCAATTGTTTTTCATTTAAGATTGTAACTTTCTTTTATATATATAATATTAGCAATAATTTCATTGATTATTATATATGAATCAAAAACATATTTTTTGAAGAAAAAAACATTGTGATCATGAGTATTTAAGAAAAACAATTTTATTTTATTTTTTTATTATTGTACTATAATTTTATTTTACAAAACAAACATTCTACTAATAAAAAATATTACCTTCCATTATCATGCAAGTATATAACTAGCATATCAACTAAAAGAGTAATGTGTTTCATCATTTCTAACACTTAGCTACAATGTTGTTAAATCTAGTCCCTTGTTTTATGGTTCTCAAACAATTATCCATTTTAGTCATTGAACTTTATTTTTAATTTTAGCCTTACATGCTATGTTCACATGGTTTTAAGTTTGAAAATTTATTTCTTTTTTTCATGCTATTTTGTATTCGTGATTTTTTTTTTTAAAAAAAAACATCAAATTATTGTTTGGTTTTGCAAAATAAAATTTTATTTGATTGATTAAAAAAATCAAAACAATAAAGACCAAATTTAACATTGAAACAAAACAACCTTTTTTATTTTTTTATTTTAATAAGGGAAAGGAATACTATAGTTTGGTCCCTATAGTTTTCACTCTCCTTCTCTCTTTGGTTTTAAAAGTCATATTTCTATCCCATTTTTTTTAAGTTTCAATCCTTAAAATTTAAAATGAGAGATAGTCATTGAAAAATGAAAAAAGATATAGAGTTATCAGTATACCACATTTCAACTACAAAAATAAAAATGATCTTGGTATTCATAAGTTCTTAAAAAGAGGAGTTTAATACAGGTAGGGTTTTTCTTTGAACATGTTGTAAAAAATATATTAGTAACCATATATGTTTTTTATTCAGTTGAATTTTTGTTTTTTAGAGTGATTATAAGATCTTTTTGTTGGGTTTCCTCAATATCATACACGCAACAAAAACTATGAAACAAAATTATCTGAGAGTCCATAGGATTCTGTTAGACAAATCTAGAGTTGTTTGCTTAATTTATGTTATTAAGAGTCAATTCAACAATTAAGTTTCTAATATGTTTGCTAAAATATAAAATATAATTATAATTAAATAGACTTAAATAAATTAAAATTTTAATTTATTATCAATTCAACAATTGATTAATTTATATTTAAAGATCAGGTTCATCGTCTAATAACATGCCATGATCCCTCTAAATAATATTTAGTGGTTTGACTTAACTTTTTAGTGACCAGTTTCTCAGTGTAATTAATATTCTTTCATTAATAATATTCTAATTTCACATTAAAGCATGAAGTATGTCTATCATGCTAAATTATGTGTTTTTTTAATAAGAATTTAAACTCTTTTCAAATCTCATTCCAACTTGACCACATATTTCTTAGTCAATACTATTTGAGAACAAATAGAGTATTTTCTCTAATTTATCTAAGATGATGAATCCTCTTTTAATAACTCAAGTACTTTTATATAATTCATGTTATACCCAATATTTTTTTTTTTACCTCAATTGAGATAACATGTAACAAGATCAAAACACAACATTCTCTTAATAAAATAACTTAATGATTTCAAGTCTAAATATCATTTACACAACCATCATATAGAATTCTTATATGAATAAGTTCAGCGTACATATCTTATGATAAACACTTGCATATTATTTCTAGACATCCCTTATACCTCAGCTTATAAGAATAACTATTTTTTTTCATAAAAAAAACATATCTCATAATTATAACAATTTTATAATTCCCTAATGCAAAAGGATTTTGTCAAATAAACTTTATCTTTACTATATATTCATTAATCTAATATTATATGAATATTAAAAATAAATTAAAATATTTTAATAATAAATATTTATTAACATGAATATAATAGTATTGTGTAATCAATCCATTGACTATAAAAACATATTAATTTATAATCTATCTTTATTATTTTTGAAAAAAAAAATTTCAATCAAATTTGTTAAAATAACATTTAAATGATTATCTAATTATGCTACTATTCTTAAAAACCATGTAAAATAATTTGTTCGTTGATATTTAATGATAATGATTTTTTATTGTAAAATTATTATATAAAATCTCAAATTTATTGTTCTTAAATGTTTTTTATACAAGTGTAAAAACTATCAATTCATGATTGGTTTTTATTTTTTATTGGAACTTGATTCCATGTTCATAGTATTTTTTATACATAAAAAAAAACCAAGAATAAAAAATTAGGTTTTCCAAATCGTTATAATTTTTGTGAATATGTTTTTCTCGTTGTTGCCTTTTATTAAATGACTTATGTTATAAAAAAAATCATTTTTTTGTCAAAAATATACATAAATAAGAAGAAAAAAACATTTTTGAAAAACATTTTTTTACAATTTTATGTTATATTTTTTATGGGTTAATGTGTTTTATACATATTTGTTTGCCTAAAATCCATGTTAAAAAATAAATTAAAAGCAGGGTGATAACCCAACATCATTGAGCTTTATCAAACGCTAAACCAATTCATGTTAGAAAAAGAAACCTGAAGCAGAGTGATAAACCAATATCCTGTACTCTTAAAACTTTCAGTTCCCTAAATATAGATTACCAATGTTTGACAAACATACCTCCCCACCCCTTGCCCTCGCTTCCTTTCCCTTCTTTATGCTCACCAGTTGAACACCTAAAGGAATTTGTTACGACATACACATGTGTGTGTGTGGGTGTGGGTGTGGGTGTGGGTGTTCCAGAGGCAGATGATTTTATGGTTTTCGATGCATGCAGAAGTCATCATTCACCTCAGGAAACGCCGCAATTAAAGAAAAGTGGATACAAACCAACTCAAATCTTATAGTGATCCTCATAAACGAGCTCAATTTCCAAGAAGAGATGTTAAAAGTGCCAAAACTGCAATCACAATTATGATATTTAGAAAATAGTTAGACTGGAGAGGCTTATCTGGTGTTCCACCAACTGCTTCATACTCTGCTCTGATCTTCTGTTTCATAGTCTCTGATAACTCTCTCTGCAATTCAAAAGGCAAAACTAATTGAATTTATTCCATTCTACTTCATTTAGATTTCCAGGTTTTATATGTGATTTTGCAGAAATAGCAAATAGTTTCACCCTGTCTGTAATTTTAAAAGAAACGGCAGTGGAAAACAAGATGCTTGTTTGTTAGTCCTGCAGTGACTCGTGAAAAGTGAAAAAAAAATAACATTTTGCATACGTATATTTCTGCCATATAAATCATCCATGCAACCCAAAAAGGCAAGGAATTTTTATGATTAATAATTAACAGAACGTTTTGCAACAACTTGCTTGTAATTACAACCTTCCCTGAGGAGTACTTGGCTGCCACAAACTTCTCTCCTGCAACACCATCTAGCACAATTCCCTGATCACCAAATAGTTTTTCAGGTTACAAACTTTCTTGTAACCATTGCACTTTACAACTGAATCTAATCACAGGAGTTCAACTTAATCAAACATAGAAAAAGACTTTAAAAAACGATCTGTATAGGTAAGCATGCATGGACAGGTTAGCAGAGGATTAGTTAGATTTAACCCCAAAGTTTATAGAAAGAATGTGTGCATGCACAGTTGTGAGTGAATGCACATTCCCGTGACATGTCATCAATCAGGCTTGGAAATCATAAATATCATCCATAATAAATCTCACTTTTTTTTATCTGAAAACATTAGTTGCATACATAGATGAACATTTTTTCAAGACATTTCAAATATTTTCGAGGGGAGTTACAGTAATCATTAGAACATGGGTAAAGGAAAAAGACATTAATTGAGCATCTAGGGACAACACTTGGCCAACAAACCTCTGGAGGATCAAATTTTGCCCCGAGATTACTGAGCTTGGCATGGGCTTCAGCATAATCCTTGAAGAATGCCTCCTTATCTTCAGCATATTTCTCTGCATACACCTGCAGTTTATGCAATGATTAGCTAATTAAAAAGATTGCTATGTGCTTCTTGACCATCTTACTCTCAGACATCAATCCATTTTACCTTGAATGAAGGATCTTCAAAAAGAGCAGCATCAGTTGGCAATACAAGTAGATCTCCATCCTTTCTTTCTTTAATATCCTGTTCAGGTATATCATATTCAGCAAAGAAGCATTGTAAGACTCCCACCCCCAACCCAAATTTTTATATCTTTCTTATGGTACAAGTAGCACGTTCTGATAGTAAAACCTTGAAGTAGGAATTGTCAAACTTCAGCCATTCTGCTGTCCAGGATTGCCCTCCTGGTGCCCCAGGCCCATTTTTCTGCCAAGCAGCAGATAAAATGTAAATATTCAGCTGTTGTTTATGCTTTCTATAGCTACTACTGTTTCTATCACTACCTTCTATTCATGCTGCAAGATGAGACAAAAGGATCCTGATGGTGATATCAAAGATAAACCATCAATTGCATATGTTTGTAAACTAGAAAACATGCAACAATAATCTTATGTAAAATGCTCAACTGTACGTTTTATCAAGGGCAAGAAGAACACAGAGGAAACAATCTTAGTTAATAAGGAGCTTGTAATAGAGATCTAACATCTCAACTGCATGTTTTAGCTTTAAGAATTGCCTGGCAGCTATAATCATATATCACTAGTTGCAATTCTCCAGAAAATAGAGGATATAGAGAGATGGAATAGTTTGACCAATAGTCAGTTTCTAGCATCTCATTCGAACAGTTATTTGCCCATGACAAAAAGATAGGCTCCCAGTTCAAAGTGATGTCAAATGAGAAGGAAGATGTATAGAAATCAAAGTTACTGGTAGAGCAATCAGGATTACTGGGTATTGAGAATTACATAATATATGTAAAGCTATATCTACTGTAGCATATGGAATCGATTAGTTAATAGCAATTTAACTTTACTGAGACATAAAAGTCTATGAAATCTCCATATTGAAATGACACATTAATAACAGTAATAAATGATAATCAGGCAGTCTACAATTAAGTAACTCTAGAAATACTTGTATTCTAAAAAAATAAGAAGATGCCGCTTTAATACCGTATACTTCGTCTCTGGTTTGCCCCAACCACTGCGTTCTGGTCTAGACCTTCCTAGTGTGTGTGCACCAGATAATGCAACTATTTCCTGCAGTTTAAAGACTTAAACAGCAAACATAAAATACACATTGAGATAGCATCAAGCAAAGCATGATATGCAATTAAGATTACCTTATCATTTAATCCCATTCTATAGAAAACTTCTCGTAAATGATCAGCAGGTTTAGGGGGGCCAGCATCTATGCACCAATTAGATTTTAGATATCAATACTAAACTATAGTTAACAAGCATTAAGTTGAAAAAAGTTATTACAAGAAAGGATTCAAACCGGAAATACTCACCGGGAAGCCTCCCCTCTTCAGGGCATTCATCAGGCGCTGAGACATCCACCCTGCCATACTTCATAGGAATTTTGGAGCCTCCGGCTTCCTAAAACCTCAACACATTTATCAATAAAATGTTTAGACAATGATTTCAAACAAATCACGTTAAGTCCAAAGAAGAGCAAGCAAGACCTCTATAGCAGTCGCGCTGGCCATTTGGAACAAATCCGCATATGTCACACCAGAATACTTGTCTTTGATAGGCTGAATCAGTTTCAATGCATCAACAAGCCCTAAGATTCCAGTATATTAGGCAACAACTATTAAGAAACCAAGCTAATTATTAGTTAAAATAATCAAAATGTGAAATAATTACCTGCATTGGCTGCATGCTTAAGTTCAATTTCAAATCTAAGACTTCCATTGGCTCCACCCCTTTTTGGCCACTCCTCTATGCTCTTGTTATATGTGCCTGCGTCATGCCACCCCAACCGAACCTATTTAAGAAAACAAGAACATTATATCAACATAGAAACTAGAAGGCGAATTTTTTACTTGGCTACCTATAATAATAATTAAGCAATTTATTGTGAGTTGATCATTGAAGTTTAAAGAGAAAAGAATGTTTATATCAAGTAAATTAAAATAAATAATAAAACAGTATTACCAGAATAGGATGGCAAAATTTAGATTTAAGAAGCTCCTTAATATCTTCTCTCGCACTCTTCAACTGAGCAGCATCCGACGCCGCAGCAACGGTGCTCATTGACGATCGCTTCTACACTCGGAAAAAAAATAAAAACACGGGAAAAAAACAGCCAGAACAATATAATTTATTTACATATAGAGAGAGAGAGAGAGAGAGGTGAGACCTGATCCTTACAAATGAGAGGTGAGAGGGGAGAGAGTCGGAGGCATTTGAGAGAGGAAGGAGAGTAAGAGGAAGAGGAGGAAAGAGAGAGCGAGGAGCAAGCTGAAGAAATAGGGAGACGGACGCGAGAGGCGGAGGGGAGGAGGCGGGGAGTGGTGGCGGCACCACTACTGAGAGAAGCCATTGGTTGCGATTTTGGTGGAGAGATTGTTCGGTGGGAGAGGTACTGTACCATCTGGGATTGTGCTACAGTTTTATCTGTAGGTTGGCTGGCTGGCCCTCCTCGTGTTCTGGATGAAGTGAATGTGGTGCGCACACGTGCATTTATACAAGCTGTTTGGCAATAGATTTTGGTGTCGCTTCATTATACGGTATAATACATTGTATATTATACATTATATTATACCAAAAAAAAAAACTTTCATTTTCATTGTTCATGAAACACTATTTACACTCACATTATAATTTTATGTTATATTAAAAAAATTAAAACAGCGTGCATTTTCATAATTAATAGCTTGTTTACACTCACATTTTACTAACTATTCACACTTATATTTTGCTATTCATTCAATGTATATTTTTTTTGTCAATTTTTACCTTTTGATCCTTGTTGTTTGCATAGTTTACACTTCAGTCTATGAAAAATCTTTCAATGCATCCTTTGAAGTTATATTTCCATAATTTTATGAGTTGAGATTTGTTTTAATTTGTTTTTTTGTCGCTTATAAATAATCTAATATTAAATTAACAATTACTTTATGTATGATTAAAAGTTCCTGTATTTAATTGGCACACGTTAAATGAAGTAAAGTTTTAATTTTTTTTACTCACAAATAAATTAAGAGATGAATAACAGGAAGAAGAAAAAAACATAACACTTTTCCAAAAACAAAATGCAAAAGTCCTACCTCAAGTTTATTTTTTTTCATATTTGATTCTTTTTCTTTTAAGTTACTATTTTTCTATCATAAACTGTAATGTTTTCATGATTCTTGAAGAGTAAGAAATTTGAGGAAAAAAAAAACTTTTGAGCAGTTAAATTATGACCACCAATAAATTTGATTATGAAGCCTATAGATTTGATTTTTAGAGATAAATTTAATAGTGGTTTATACTTTCTCTAATAGTGGGAAAGACATGTTGAGTTTTTAAAAAAACAATGTTTGATTTTGAATTCATAAATCTATTAGAAACACTGATTTTTTAGTCAAAAGAAACAAATTTAGTGAGTAGAAAACATTAATATCCTTGTTTTGTCATTACGTTTCAAAAGTATTTTTAAATTTGAAAAAATAATAATTTTAAATTTAATTTTCGGTGTTTTTAGATTATTTTCATGTGCTGATGTTAAAAATAATTATTAAAAAATAAAAAATATTTTAATATATTTATGAATTAAAAATATTTTTAAAAACAACTTCAACCACATTTCCAAATAGTCACATTATAGGCAAACAAGACATTGTCTGCTCTCCTTGGTTTGATTCTCTAAGCTTTTATTTTCTTTTTCTTTTTTAATTTTTATATCTTGTGAGAAAATATATTTTGATAATAAATTATAGTTACATTTCAAAATCGTTTAACTAGTCCATGTCTTCTTAATAATATTTCATTTGTAATACTTGCTTCTTTTATAATTGTATATGAAATTTATATGCACATGTTTTGTAAAACAATCATGTGCAAATATTCAATGATAATAAAATATATATTTTAACATTTTATTTATTGTTAATTTTGATGATATTTTCTTCAATTATTTTTTCTTTTATTTTTTTATATAGTCAGATAAAAATAATCAAAACATTGTTTTTTTTCTTTTTTTATTCATAATTACTTTACAAAGTTGTATATTATATTCAAATATATAATCACATGACAAGTTTTTTGAACAGCAAAAAAAAGTGTTTCCTAAAAAAATAATAAAAATTAATTCTTGAAAAACCAAATGTTTCTTACTTAATTAAAGATTATTTAAGTTTTGATATATATTGCTTTAATATTTTGTTTAAATAATCAGGTTGGTAATAAGAGCATAATTGTTTTGCCAAAATTGTTTTTTGAAAAAATCATAAATAAGAAAGAGTAATTTTAACAAGAGAAATTATGTTTTCCTCATAAATTAAATCACTATAATTTTTATAATATTTATTTTAGTTATTGCAAAAAAGAAAATTAAAAAAAATTATTCCTCGTAAATATTAAATAGATGAGTGGTTTTTGCATGATATATTTATAACAACAGAAATCATATGTACTTAGCGTAAGAAATAACAGCTCATCAACCTGCACATAACAAACTCATGTTGTATTCTCCAACAACCAACACAAGAATATCTCTGCATCATAACGTCTCACAGTCTTCTATAACAAACTCAGGAATATTATTCTTGTATGTTAGAATATTGTTTTAGTGAATGCTCTCTTTTTAATGTCTATATATACATATTGTAATACACTGTAAAACCAACTTTCATCAATTCCATTATGGTATTAGAGCCATTACGCTCCAACGAGTATTTCAATTCCTCTCACATGGCAGAAAACACTCAAGCAACTTCAGTTTCCATTGTGTCTAACCCTGCTATTGCAGCACCAAACTCATTGATAACAATCAATGTCGCAGCACAGCTGCCTCTCAAACTCACTCCAGCAAACTACCTAACTTAGTGTGCTCAGTTCATTGCTCTTCTTATTGGCTATGATCTCATGCAATATGTCAATGGCACCTATCCAGGACCATCTAAAACTGTAAACGACGTCGTTAACCCAGCTCACACACTTTGGCTTCGACAAGATTAGCTACTGCTACACTCAATCATTGCTTCAATTTCAGAACAACTTATGCCACTCATTGCTTCCACAACAACTTCCCACATTGCATGGGAGAAACTTAAAACTCTCTACGCAAATTGATCAAGATCCAGAGTTATGAGTCTTAAAGAACGACTCACAACTACCACTTGTGGGTCCAATTCTGTGCATGAGTTTCTGAATACCATGAGAAGTATCTCTGATTAACTTTTCATCATCGGTGAGCCACCTAGTGACAATGATTTAGTTATCCACATCCTCAATGGCCTTGGTCCTGTATTCAAAGAAATTGCTGCAACAATTTGAGCTCGGGACAACCCTATAAGCTTTGAAGACTTACATGACAAACTTATTGAGTATGAAAACTTCCTTAACCGTGAGGAGATGCGTGTTGTGTCTCCAACAATCACAACTCATACCACTTATCGAACTGGACACTATCACGCCAAGTAGTATCATCACAACAAGTCATCTACAAACAATCGTGGCCACCAAAAGTTCTCCAGCTTCAACAATGGTTATCAAGGATCGAATTAGCTCCACAGAAACGTCAAGGTCTGGGATACAAAGGCTCATGTCAATTGTGTGATCAACAGGGTCATAGTGCCAAACGTTGCCTCTAAGTTCACCCTGACTTCTCTTCATTTCCAACTGCAAACTATAATGTCACTACTACCTCACAGCCTAAAAATTGGCTCGTTGATTCAACTACCTCTAACTATGTAACAAATGATCTCAACAGTCTCTCTCACCTCAATATATGAAGGTTCGGATGCTATTCTTATAGGTGACGGCACAGGTTTGAACATCACCCATACTGGTAATACCACTCTCTCTATTCACTCCAATAACTTCACCTTCTCTGATGTTCTGTGTGTCCCCTCTTTCAAGAAAAATTTAATTTCAACCTTCTTTTTGGTGATGGATCTTCGCACGGGGGGTGCCTCTCGTTCACGGACGGAATAGACATGGTGTGTATGAATGACCTCTATCTTTGCCTCCCTTCATCCCCTTTCATGCCCTAGTTGGTGTTAAAACTCCTCTGCTAAATTGGCACAGAAGACTTGGTCATCCTTCCTCAAGCATTCTTAGTCATCTAGTTACTTCATATGCTCTTCCCTTCTCCAAGGTTTCCAGTAACACCTATTGTGATTCATGTCTCTATAATAAAAGTCAACAACTCCCTTTTCATGTATCCTCTTTAAAGAGTTGTAGTCCCTTAGACTTAATTTACACTGATGTGTGGGGACCTGCTCCCATTACTTCCACCAAAAGTTTTTGATTTTATATTATATTTGTCAACCATTTCACCAAATACATTTGATTTTATCCTATGTGCCACAAATCTAATGTTCTTACTATCTTTCCCAAATTTAAAGCAATAGTTGAAACCTACTTTAAAAAACCAATTGTATCTCTCTACTCTGATAATGAGGGCGAGTATATTGCCATGAAAGATTATCTTGCAACTCATCACATATCTCACCTCACTACCCCACCTCATACTCCTCAACATAATGGCTTTGCTGAACGCTTTCGTCGGCACATAACAAATACGGGCCTCATTATGCTACAACAAGCCTCACTTCCCCTCTCCTTCTGGCTTTATGTTTTTTAGACTACCACGTACCTCATTAATCGTCAACCCACCCTCATTCTACAACTCAAATTGCCTTTTGAAACTCTCTTTGGTGACATACCCAATTATCTTAAACTTCATGTCTTTGGATGCTTATGCTACCCATGGTTGCGTCCATATGTTAAACACAAACTTGTCTCTCATTCCCATCCCTGTGTCTTCCTAGGCTACTCCCTCACTCAAAGTGTTTATCACTGCCTTGATCTCACTACTCATCATTTGTTTGTGTTTCGTCATGTTCGTTTTGTTGAATCTCATTTCCTCTATTCTTCTCACTCTCCTCTTACTCAACCATTCTCCCACTCTCTTCTCAATCTCTTACTCTCGCTTGACATCCTGTCACCATCACCAGTTTTATCTCCAGTTCTCTTATCAGAACCCTAGCAAGCCATCATACACACATGTCGGCCACCACCTCTGTGCAACGATGCCTCCTATGCTCCCAATTAACCTCCCCTGTCTCCACAACCCCCACCATCTCCTGTCTTAACCCACCCTGTGATCACCCGTGCAAAAAAAAACATCTTCAAACCTTGTCGGCTGCATGTAACCAATAAACACCACCTACCTGTCCCTCTTACTCCATCATGTGTATCACAAACACTTCAACATCCTAAATGGTGAGCTACCATGTCTGAGGAATTCAATGTCTTAACCTGTAATGGCACCTGGATCTTGGTTCCTCCTTCTCAGCACCAAAACTTGGTGGGATGTAAATAGGTCTTTCGAATAAAAAGACACCCTGATGGCTCCATTGACAGGTATAAGGCTTGCCTCGTGGCCAGGGGTTTTTACCAACACCCTGGTCTTGATTACACTGAGACTTTCAGTCCCGTAATCAAGCCAACCACCATTCGCATCATCCTCAACTTAGCCATACAGCACAGATGGCTTGTCCAATAGCTTGACGTAAATAATGCTTTTCTTCAGGGCTCTTTGTCTGAAATTGTCTACATGGCTCAACCTCAAGGCTTCATTGATGAACAACTGCCTCACCATGTTTGTCATCTTCGCAAGGCCATTTCTGGCCTCAAACATGCTCCACGAGCCTGGTATATTGAGTTGGCTATGTTCCTTATCTCCAAAAAGTTTGTCAGCTCCAAAACTGACACATCTCTATTCATTTATAATTCTGGTGGCATCATTGCTTATTTTTTGGTCTATGTTGACGATCTTCTCCTCACTGAGAATAACATGTTTCTTGGCCTCCTTTAGAGCTGTTTTGTCCTCCCGATTCTCTGTTAAAAACATGGGTGCTCTCCACTACTATCTTAGCATTGAAGTTATCTCTAACTCTGTTGTTTTTTTCTTGTCTCGGCAGAAGTATATTCGTGATATACTAATTCGAATGAACATGACAGAAGCTAAGGCCGCTGCTACACCACTTTCCACCACTACTAGCCTGGCCCTTCATGATGGGTCTGCTTCAATAGATGCCAGTAAACTTCTCAGTGTTGTTTGTTCATTATTTTATCTTTCCCTAACTCGACCAGATATTGCCTTTACAGTCAATAAACTGTCTCAATTCATGCACAAGCTAACCCAACTCCACTGGCAAGCCATCAAACGCCTCCTGCGATACCTCAAGGGAATAATTATACATGACATGTTTCTTACCCGCAATGTCTTTGCTTCTTTATCAGCATTTTATAGATTCTGATTGGGTTGACAACCCTGATGACCGCACCTCCATAACAGCATACATCATATTTTTAGGTGACAATGCTATCGCCTGGGCCTCTCGGAAGCAGCGATCAGGTGCTCGCTCTTCTATTGAGGCAGAATATCGAGCCATTGTTGTCACTACTGCAGAATTAGCTTGGGTCCAAAACTTATTGTTTTAGTTGGGTACATCTTTGTCCATATCCCTAACCATCTATTGTGATAATGTGGGTGCAACTTATCTCTCTGCAAATCCAGTGTTCCATTCTCGCATGGAGCATATTGTTATTGACTTCCACTTTGTAAGAGATTATGTTAATAAAGGCCTGCTCAGAGTTTCTCATGTATCTACAACTGATCAGTTGGCTGACACTCTCACCAAACCCCTCTCACGACAGTGTTTTGAACTTCTACAAACCAAGATGGGTGTCTCAGATGGACCCACCATCTTGCGAGGGTGTGTAAGAAATAACAACTCATCAGCCTGCACATAACAAAATCACGTTGTATTCTCTAACAACCAACACTGGAATATCCTTGCACCATAACATCTCACAGTCTACTATATCAAACTCAGGAATATTATTCCTTTCTATTAGAATACTGTTTTAGAGAATACTCTCTTTGAAATGTCTATACATACACACACTGTAATACACTGTAAAATCAACTTTCATCAATTCCTTTACTTAGCAACTAAAATCAATCTTGAAGATAAATAAAATAAAAATGATAGTCAAGGTGTGTGTGAGAGTGTGTGTGTGTGTGTATCTTTTGTTTCCTACGAGAAAAAAAATACCTTTCTACTTTAGTTTTTAACATTAATAATTATTTTTATGATTTATCTATTTATATATTTTTCAATTCATTCTATCATACAAACACATTGACTTCCATCACTTAATTAAAGACTTTTATTATACTTCGAAACTCCTTCTCTTACATTATAAATTAACTTGAATTTTTACCCAAATTGTAGTATAATCTTTTGTTAAAGAAGTGGCACATGTACCTGGCCTTCTTGTGCCCAAAAGCACTTGACCTTTCAATTTTATTTTATTACTTTAGAATAAAATGGTTTTTAATTGAGATTACTACAGTGAAATTTAAAAGTCATCCAATTATTTCTTAATTTTCAAACAAAGTTTGAGCTTGTATGGTAATATTGTGAATTAATTTATAAAAAGAACTTTATATAAATCTAATATGTATAAATTTCTTAAGAAATTGTCCAAGGATATTCAATGAGAGTAATTTTATTTATTATGTTAATTCTTTTAAATAAATCTGTTTTTTTAAAAACAAATGCATTGATAAAAAAATGCAGTTTTAACTATTTTTTCTATAATTTAAATCATTAAATTTTAAAATTATGTACTTCTATTATTGTATAATAAAATAAAAAGAGGTTTGATAAATAACCATGTAACCATATAATTAATTTTTCTCTAATATCGTCGTCATGGAAGGGCTGTCAACAGTCCAAACAGCAAAGTGTTTTTTTTTTTTTTTTATCAACTTATGCTCGTAACTCTTAAATTTGCATCGATCGCAATTCGCCTAAGACTTTTTTTTTTTTAGAGTTACTCAAAACTTCTTTCTAAATTATACGGAATATCTTTTTTTTCTATCCTATCGTTAAAGCAAATTTGGAGCCAAGGTTTTGGTGGCCAGTGCAATTCTTGATTATAAATACTAACACTTTTTATATTTTTCAGTGCATAAGATACAAGAAAGAGAAATTAAAAGCATGTTTGTTTTTATATTTAAAAGTGTTTTTGAAAAAAAATATATTATTTTTTAGAATTAATATCTTTTGGTATTTTTATATGATTTTGATGTTGTAATATCAAAATAATTATTTTTTAATATATATATTTTTTTAATTTATTTTTGATAAAACAGAACACTATAAAAAATAATCATTATCACAATACTAAACAACTACCAAAAACAACATGAGCACAAAAATAGAATGATTGCAAGTAATTTCATGCAAATAAGCCTAATGTTTTTTTGGTTGAAATTAAAAAAAAAAAAAAAAAAACAAAGAATAAAAAATATGTCCAAGGTAAATGTGCCTAGATAGTCTAGGATATTTGGTTCTTTAGTGTCAAACATGTAAACTATCAACTAAGCAAACATGGAATATATTCATGAGTTTTATGAAGTTTAATAACATAATCTTTTTAATATAATTTTTTGACCATATGAAAAATATATAGACAATAACAAAGTCAAGTTCAATAATAATAATAATAATAAATAAATAAATAAATAAAAGCTTCACCAAACCTTTAAACCAAAGCATCTTAGATTATTTTGGAAAACTTCCAAATCATTTTAACCTTAAAAAAAAGCATAATAAAAATAAATTAATTAGAAAATCTAATTTTTAATTATCTCAATATTAAAAATGATTAAAAAAACAAATTAAAAGAAAACAATAACAAAAATTAATTGACTGTCTCACTTGTATTAATTTAGACCAGCCCAGCACATGTGCCCAAAATTAATAGTACAGACCCAACTACTAGGAGTTGAGGAGCCCAACCTAAAGAAATAGGGCCGCAAATTGATCTCGATCGATAAAGCTTTGTTCTGGCTGAAATGCTACATCGGCTAGCTTATTTAATGTGTTTCCAATAAAATAAATATTAAATTATTATTTTTAAAATACAATTGGATGATTTTAATGTACTAGTATTACACACACACACACTAAAAATATTATTTACCATACTAATAAATATGATAATATTTGTCTATAAACCCTAGTTTATTTATTTTAACAAGCTTTACAACTTTTTCAGCAACGCTCACTAATAAAAATGTATTCGATATTGTAATATAAAGTGTTTTGTAAAAGTATTTTTAGTTAAAAATATTTTTTTAAAATAATCATCTTAAAATTATTAAAAAAATACTTAAAATCATTATTCAATTATAAAAATAAATAAATAAATAATTTTAAAAACATTTTAAAATCACATTAGCAAATTAGAAGAAAAGCTAAAACAACTTGGTGTTTCACTGTATACACAGGCTAAAATTACTGTGGATTGAAAAATTGAAATGATGAATTTACCCCTCAGTGCGTCTCAGTTTTAGCCTTAGAATCAGGGGTAATTTTGATTTTTCATATTTTTATGCATTGTAAAATTGCTATTTTACACCATAATAAGACAAAAATCATGTTTTGCCTGGCAGGGGGTGTAATGGTCCTTACATGTTTTTCGTGAACAGTAATATAAAGGAGTAGCTACTGATCTGCCTCTATAAAAGACAAAAATGATGAATTGGCAGTAGGGGTTATTCGGTAATTGACACTTTCTTTGATAATATTTTAATTTGGGGTGCACAGTGTTGATGGTGTGTTAATACTGATTTAGCCTCATAATAGATAAAATTAAAGAATTAGGTGCAGGGGCTATTCGGTAATTGACCACTTTTAAAAAACTATTTTCTATCGATAACAGTAAGCGCGTCTGGGGGAGGTGCTACCAGATTTTAGACTTACACCCCTTCGAGAAGCATGTGATGTCTAATCCGACGATGAAAAATTTGCATCTGGCATATCTTCGAATCCGCCTCCATGTCTTAGAGCTTATGGAGGAGCGCATTGCCTCAAAAGATGGATGGAAATGCTCTTGTTGGCGATCGAACGTTTATGCCTTCTTTTCTCTCTCCTGCTAGAGATCATGCATGGGAGTCCCTGATATTGTTGACATTTATATTCCAGCCCCTCATCTTTTGTTTGGGTTTTGTGGTCCTGATTTCTGTTATATAAATTTTGATTTGTTTCAATTTTGTCTTTTAATGAAAATTGATTAGATATTGTAGCTTCATTTCGGTGATCGGACTTTTAATTTTCGGATTTGTGTGAAATGCTTAATATACTAGGTATCAAAGTTCTGATTTCTTTCAATGTTATCCTTCAATGAAAATTCATTATACATTTTAATTTCATTTCGGTCCTCAAACTTTTAATTTTTGATTTGGTTTGAAATTCTTTAATTTTTTCAGTATCAAAGTTTATATTTGATTCAATTTTGTCCTTCAAAAGAAATTTAATATAAATTTATTTTTTATTTCAGCCTTTATACTTTTAATCTTTAGTTTTATTTTAATTCCTTTATATATATATATATATATATATATATATATATATATATATATATATCTAAAATGGTTGTTATTTTTGTCTATGTTTATATGTACATGCTCTTGGTTTTTGTTTTTAATTTTTATGATTTCCTCTGTTATTAAGGTTGTTTTTTTTTTTAAATTTAATGTTTAAATTTGAATTTGTATTGATAATCATTTGAAAATTGATATTTAGTATTGTTTCTATTTATAAAAATTTATATTTATTCTTCATGTCAAATAATATTTTTAAATGTAAAAAAAAATCATTTTTTTTTGGGTAATTGATTTTTTGTTAATATTTTTAGGTGTTAAAATTTGTAATTATTATAGACAAGGCATCAAAATAATGATAATGATTATTTGTAAGTTTTTTTTTCCTTATAAATATATGAGACTAATTATATATTTTGATATTTGTTTAATATTAACGCCTTAATATATATATATATATATATATATATATATATATATATATATATATATATATATATATATATATATATATATATTTAAAATAAAATCATAATTTACTATTAGAGTAATAAAATATTTTTAATATAATAATATGATGAATAAATCTTATAAAATAAAAAAATATATATATTTTTTAACAATAATTATGGTGTCATTGATAATATAACCAATAATAATTAGAATATTAATTATGTATATAATATTTATAATGACAACTTTAATAATTGTGATTGGTCAATGTTATCTCTGTAAAAAATAACTTCTTCTTTTTTTCTTGGTATGATATTTCATGTTTCATATCACATTAAAAAAATATATAAAACCACACGTTGACAAGACAAATAAAAAAAATTATGCCAAATTATCTACAATGATAAAAACAAAATTGTTTTGCATTTCCCCTCAACCAACACCAAAATATTTTACATGTCATAAAATTATTAATGATCCTAATGTTTTTTACAATTGCTATAGATCTAATCTAAATAATCAACTTAAAAATTTTAAGCTTATGTAGTGTTTATATGTATTTATTTTACCATGAATAGGATATTTAGAATAATGATAATTATTAATTTTAGGACTTTTTCCTTAAAACATTTATTGCAAATGCTATACATCTAAGTTAAATAATCAACTTAAAAATTTTAAGATTATTTAGTTTTTATATGTATTAATTTTACTATGGATAAGATATTTAGAATAATGATAATAATTATTTTTAGGATTTTTTCTTAAAAAAATAGGTAAGACTAATTATATATTGTGATATATTTTTTTATGTAAATGTCTTAAAATATATGATATAATTTTTATAGTTCTTTTGGAATACTGATATAATTTTTTTATTCAAAAAATCCTAGGTCATGTTTTCTTCTCCCTATATATATTCCTAGGCGATAATATTCAATAAATATTAAAACATATAATTAATGAAAGACTAAAAATATTCCAGAAACTTTAACAAAAGATAAAATAAGAAAAATAAAAATTATCATTGCTATTACTGTCAAAACAATAAAAATTATTAAATTATCCGGAGGAAAAAAAATATTAACAAAAGAGTAAGTAAGAAAAACAATTAAATTATTATTATTATTATTATTATTATTATTATTATTATTATTATTATTATTATTATTATTATTATTATTGTGTTGAGTACAAAATTAAAATTCGAAGACAAATATTTTTTATGTTATCCGATTTATTCATTATATTATTATATTAAATGTATTTAAGAATACTGATATTAATTTTTTTTATTCAAAAAATCCTAGGTCATGTTTTCTTCTCCCTATATATATTTCTATGCGATAATATTCAATAAATATTAGAACATATAATTAATGAAAGACTAAAAATATCCCAGAAACTTTAACAAAAGAAAAAAAAACAAATATCATTGCTATTACTGTCAAAACAATAAAAAATATTAAATTATCCAGAGAAAAAAACATTAACAAAAGAGTAAGCAAGAAAAACAATTAAACTATTATTATTATTATTATTATTATTATTATTATTATTATTATTATTATTATTATTATTATTATTATTATTGTGTTAAGTACACTTATATATACATGGACAAAAGTAGGGATTATTCTAGAAATATAAAAAAATAAAAGTATAAGGGCTGAAATGAAAATCACATTTATTATCAATTTAAATTAAAGGACAAAGTTGAAAAAATCGAAACTTGTGAAACGAATTTATTGAGCTTTTACAGTCAATCTGGAAATTAAAAGTAGGAGGACCGAAGTGAAACTTTCACATTCAATCAATTAAAATCGGAGGACCCACTCGAACTAAATCAAAACTTATATAATGAAATCAGGACCAAAAACAAAATTAAAAGTAGAAGGACCGAAGTGAAAAGTAACAAAAAATGGGGGACTCTTCTGCACTTTTACGTGCAGGAGAGAGAGAAACATGGCCAGCGGCTTTAACCGCCCGCCGACGCGTCCACGAACATTTTTAGGTTACACGCCCCACGGCGGGAGGAAGTACACGCGGAGGCGCATCGAGAGCAACTCCGGAAGACCATTTCCGGTCACCGTATGACGCTGCACGCCCCACCTAAACAGGACGTGAGGTGGGAAATCGACTGGCGCGTGCGCCTTACGCCCTAACAGCCACAGAATTAAAAAAAATTGTCAATTACTGGCCTGTCCCTGTACTCAAGTCAACATTTTCGTCTTATTATGGGCTATAACCGTATTTAGCCATTTTAAAAATATTAAAAAATAAAAAAGTTACGACAGACCGGACCGAACCGGACCAGTCCGGACCCGCGCAATGACACCCGTGCCCCTCAG
The DNA here is from genome assembly GCA_027405865.1 of Salix purpurea. Lineage (NCBI taxonomy): Eukaryota > Viridiplantae > Streptophyta > Magnoliopsida > Malpighiales > Salicaceae > Salix > Salix purpurea. The sequence continues at coordinate 16,272,626 of JAOWLH010000011.1, forward strand.
CCGAAACGTTTTTTATCTTATTAGCTGGGGCAAAACCGTTAAAACACTGTTCACAATAGAAAAAGAAAAAAAAGAGTGGATGTGCACCTGCGAAGAACGAAGACAAATATCAAGTTCACAGTGTTAATGAGTGTATGTGCACAGTGTTTGAACAGTAAAATCCGTTTTATTTTAGTGTATTTGTTAATTGCTGTATTTTTTTTATTAACAAATATCAACTGTATAATTCCAACATATATATACATATATATAGATAGATAGATAGATAGATAGATAGATAGATATTCTATCTTTTGGTTTTGCTCTAGAAATGTATGGGAATAGTTGTTTCATAAATAGAAAGTTATTTTTGATTCAGAACTATATTAAAATAATTTTTATTTTATTTTTAAAATTATTTTTAAATAATTTAAAAATATTAAAAAATTAAATTAAAACAAAAATAAAAAAATATTTTTAAAACAAGGTGAAAAACATGGTGTATGTGAGCTTTATACGTCCTGGTTAATCATTTGTTCGAATCGAGTTATTATCGTCTTCCTTTTTCTCGCGTCCCTTTTCCTTTCGATTAGACCAGAAATGGCTTTGCTTTCGTACAGCGTGGCGTGTAAGATAACTCCCGGGTTTGTTGGACCTGCTAGGCCAATGTCTCAGCAGAAATACCTAATTTCATCTCTGCAGATAGGCCACCGTCAATTGAAGCATATTTCTCTGGTCACCCATACAGCTCAAAAGTCAGACCATACTCTGTCAAAACGTGACATGATGTTGCATCCGCCCCTTGAAATTTAAAGCATTAATGTAATTAAAATTAGTTTTTAAAATATTTTTTATTTCAAAATATATTAAAATAATACTTTTGTAAAAAAATATTTTTAACAACAGCCAAGTAATTTAAAAAACACTAAAAAAATATATAATTTAAATAAAAATAAAAATAAATTAATTATTTTAAAATATTTTTGAAACAAAATAACAAATAAACACACTTATTCAGATAAGAGTCGTTCAACCAGAAATTCTAAAATCTAAAGTCAACCTTCACCTATGGCTCTTGATTTGGTGATGTGTTCACAACACAGCACCTTATTTCACCAAGGTATCTAACAAACCTAAAATGAATTTCGTTGACTAGTTTTCACAATGTAAACATATATGAAAAAGTCAGCAAAATATTTTAAAATTTAATTACTCTTTTTTTGTATATATAAGCAAAAATGTAGTAATAAAATATTTTAAAATATAATGTTTTCAGAAGATAATAATTTACTAATATATATAGGAACTAATTTATTAGGATATATTGATATACTAAATAAAGTATATTAGTTTGATATATTAGAGAGCATAATATTTTAATTTATATAATATTGTTATAAAATGCATTTGAATACAAAACATGTTATATTATACAATAATCATACATTTTAAATCATATAATAGTTTTATAAAATTAGAATATCATAGAAAATAAATTATTTTCATTATTCTAAAAAAACCAAAAAAAGTATTTGATAAAACTAAAAACTTTACTGTTTAAGGAAAGTTAATAACACAAAATGTATTATTTCCCATCTTATTTTAATATGTTTGAGGCGTAGAAAATGATATTCAACTTATTTTTCATTACACGACTAAACATATTAATATATTCTACTTAAGAAATATTTAACAAGGTTTTAAAAATGAAAAACAAATTAATAGATTTTACCTAAAAATATTTAATAATGTTGTGCGTCTTTAGTATTGCATTTAAAATATTTATACTATATGTATAGTTACATTTTATAAAATAAGGTCTATGTAAATATATGATACAATAAATTCTTTTTCACCATTATAATTTTTATTTCTATTTTTTTTTATAAGTGGCTAAATAGTTACATTTAATGTTCTATATGGGTTAGATAAAGCTGAAAACAAAAATCAAAGTATTAATAAGTGATTATACAACTTATTTTTTCATGGCATAATGAAAAAATAATTTCCAACCTATTTTTCATGATATTATCAACTTAAAATAATAATCATTTTCTAAAAAGAAACTATTTTTCAGAAATCAAACAAGGCCTTGGTGGATTGTAAATCTATTCTTGATAGTTCATTAGCATTAATTACAAAACCACCAAGCAATAGTTAATTAGTGTTGTTACATAATAGGTATCAAATCATAATTACAAAAGACTTGCAAATTTGGAGACTGAGTCATCCATAGTTAAGAGACTCAGTTGGTCTATGACCTGTACAAAGATTTGAGTAATGAGTCAGGTGGGTTGATACATTATTAGCAATTAAGTCAGTCCAATTTAAAAGCAAAACTATTTTGTATTATTTTTTAATTAAACTATTTTATTTTATTTAAAAAAAACATATTATTTTGAAACAAGATTTGCTTAAAAAAAAACTCAATTGCCATCTTTTTTACATTGAAAAAGCAATTACATCATTTTTTAATGTTTCTTAATATGAAACCATGTAGATTAAATCACTTCTGTTTTTTTCTTGGTCAATAATATCGCTGGTCCAGAAGAAACCTAACCGGGTCTAATATTGGCTCACGGATTAATCAACTGGGTGGAGACCACCTGTGAATCATTCATCCAATTAAAACGATGGACTGGCAATAATTAAATTGGTGAAGATGGGTGGGCAGGTCCCTTGGAAAACCCGAAAACTCAATAAATCCAAGAGTATGGGATGGGTTGCGTGTGGGAGCCTTCCACGATTTGCTAGTGAGGTAGGAAGACACGCAAACGATCCAGAGTTCTTCGAGTCGACGGCTTTGATAAAATGGTATCCTAATTAAATTGCTTGTAACTAGCATTTAATTTGCTTGTCAATAAATCGAAAAATATATTTTATGGGTTCAAATGACATGTAAAGCGTGTGGATGTTTTCCTGTTCATTGTACTGTGACTTTAGAGATGTTTTATTGTGAATTGTGGCAGTGGGCTGCCAATTCTATCCTTAATGAGTTAAGGCTTGAGTGTGGTTGGATGAGGGTTGTATTGATTTTTCATTACTTTGTTTTTTTCGGGACAGGAAAGCATGGGGGGACGTTTTTTCTTCTGTAAATTAGGTTTCCTATGAACATGCGTGCTGATGAACATGTTGGTGAACATGTTACTGTCTTTTCAAGTCTTTTCGTCTCCTTCACTTATGAACATGTTGTTATAAAAATTCACCGTTAGATTACTTAAAAGCTTAGATGGCAAGAACAGGCACAATCAACCCAGGAGACTTAGCTATCCTTTTGTCTAAATCTTCAATTTTGAAATAAAACTAATCTACAGAGGAAAAGGAGACTTAGCTCTCATCGTCCACAGAACATGAGTGTACGGTAACTCACAGTCACAATCAACACTCATGCTTCTGTGAGTTACCGTCCACCAGGAGATTTAGGGCCTATTTGGTATTGTGGTTGCAGTTGTGATTGAGATTGAAAAAAAACAGTTTAAAAAAAAACATTTTTTACTGTGATTCAAAATAAACAGTTAAGTGTTTGGTTAAAACTGTGGTTAAGTTGGAGGTTGAAAAAAAAACAGTTTTGGATGTTTGGTTTCCAAACTTTACAAACTGCTTTTAACTTGTGAAATTACTTTAAATGGTATATATATATATATATATATATATATATATATATATATAATTTTTTAAAATATTGTAAATTTAATAGTTATAATAATATAATATAATTAATAATTCATGAAAAAACAAATATTATTTTTTATTCTCCCATCAAACTAATAATATAATTATCAATTACTAAAATTAACACACTAAATAATATATTTCAAGTAACTAATAAGTTTAAACGTAATTAATTAAAATACATTTCATTATAAATAATTCAATCAAATTAATTACAAATTAAAACCTCTATTTTTTTATGCTAACTATTATTATAATAATAATTATTATATAATTATTATTATAATACAATAATTAATTATTATAATTAACAATAAAAATTAATTATTATTATATAATAATTATTATTATTATAATAAACCCCCCCGTCCGTTCCCCATTTAAAGCTAAAAAACCCCATTCCCCATTCCATTCTTCTCCATCTTCTCCACTTTGCTGCCGCCTCCCTCCTCCCGTCCAGTCCTCTCAATCTCACAACAATCTTCCTCTTATCTTCCGCTTCTTCTTGCTGGTTCATCAGGTGCCATTAGCTAGTGGAAAGGAAGTGAAAGAAGAAGTTATTGGTTATGGGTACAAAGTTTCAACAAAAAGGAAAGGAAGAGTTAGAGCACTGGACCCAATTCTCACCGTAACCAAGAGCAAGGAACAATTATGGATAGCATTGCGTCAATTGAAAAATAGAAGAGTAAGGAAAACTTTTGAGGCTCTTTTGCTTCGCTTGCTTGCCTGCAATTCCAGCCTTTGTTTTGTATAAAATTTGCAGATCTGTTGGGTTTGAGGACGAGAGGGTGAGGGATGGAGGCAGAGTGAGTAACGAGAGGTAGATGGTGAGGACATTTTAGGGTATTTTATTTTCAACGGTAATAAAACGATTGTTCGAAGGTTTGAATGTGTATCACAGCTTATTCAACTGGAATCGCCACAAAAAAAGCAGAAATCGGCAACGCAATAAGCATCAAAATCCAGCTTATTTCAAGACACCGTTTAGAAGAAAAATTGCCGTGGGACCCGCCATTTTGTACCGGTGTTTGGTACTAACCAAACAATCAAACTGCGTCCCGTTTGGCAAACGTGAAACGCACCACATTGCCAAACGGGTGCTTAGTCTCACAGGCACAATCAACACTTAGAGCTTCAATTTCAAGCTTCTTGTTTTGCCTGAATCTTGAACAAAATCCTTTCAAATTCATAGAGGTTGCTTTTCTTACCTTACATTTTTTTTCTCTTGCATCATCTTTGAACTTTATTTAAAAATTTTCTTTCAATTATTTATTTATTCTTTCATAATAATAATAATAATAATAATGTTTTTATTGTTTTTCTTGCTTACTATTTTGTTTATGCTTTTTAATTTCTTTTCCTCGGTCTAATTTGATAATTTTTATTGTTTTGATAGTAATAACAATAATAATTTTAGATGTTAAGACTCCGATGTTGCTATTGTTATAGTATTTTGAATTAATATTGCTTTCTTTTTCCCTCTATTTTTTTCCTGTTTCCTGTTTTTTTTCCCTCTTTGGATTAAATGATTTTTATTGTTTTATTATTTGCACAATAATAACGATAATTTTAGTGATTAATTTTTTATTATTTCCTTATAAAAATATTATGCTTTTTTAAAATGATTGTTCAGGTCAATTTTATTGTTTTGATTTTTTGGCAGTAATGTTGATGATAATTTTAATTGTTATAACAATGATAACAACAATAACATAATGATGGATTTTTAATGTATGTTTTCGTTTTTTAATTGATATAAAATTAACTATTTATATTTTCTATTTGATTATTGTAGGTTTTTATTTGGTCTTAATTCATATAGTTTTTTTTTTAATTCTTGGATAATGTTTATTCTTTATTCGTCTCTATGCATTTGTGCTTTTGGTTTTTATTTTCTTATTGCGGTTTTATTTTTAATCGGTTCAGGCCTGAAATTTTAATTTATGTTGGTAATTATTTTAAAATTCATATTACTCCCTTTTTCCCTTTATTCTTTTTTTTTTTGTTAATGCTAGTTATTTCCTTGAAAGCTGCTAAACAGATAAATTTATAGCAATTTAAAATTCATATATTTTATAGATAACTTGCATTTAACAAGATTTCTACACAAATTTAATATTTTTGTTATATTTATAATATTATATATAAAATACACATCATTAATATTTTTTATATTGAAAAAAATATGGTATCGCCCGCGACGAGGTGCGGGGGCATTTAGCTAGTGTATATATATATATATATATATATATATATATATATATATAAACAACAATTATTGTATATGAACAGACATTTAGAGTAGCATACTCTTGGAAACAGTGCGGTGGGAAGCACTCTCCCATGCACAATGAGGTTAAAGTCAAGTCAATGTTCGGAGTTGGGGGATTTGATTAATCTGTAAGTGATTAAGGAAATATAAAAAAAAAATGGTGCGTGGCTTCCTAAAAGGATTGAGAGTGACTCGTTATGATATCTATAAATATTCTTGTTGAGATTTTTTTCACATTATGACATCATTGGAGTTGCAATGTGTGTTCTTAGCATCTCTTTTCTCTCTGTCTCTCTCACATGCTTTTGTTATCAACCTATTCTTCTTCTTTCATCTCTCATTTGGTCCTCAAACTCTATATTCAATTCATTTTAGTTTTATTATTATGACTCATTCATCAATTAACTATTTTTTAGCATTCTTGTCCGAAAATAAATATTTTTTTTCTCACAAAATCAAGGGATAAAATTGAAGTTAATTAAATAGGAAATCAAGTGACTAAATGAAGAAAAGAACTAGAAAAAAAACCCCACGTAAGTTGCGCTGATGATACCCGCCTGTCTCAACTTGCACAAATCTCACCTAAGCAAATAAAAGTCAAATTGGGTTAACGTAGAAATGTATTTTTTTTTTAAATATATATTCTTTCAACCTTGGTAGTTTGAAAGCTACTTGTTATTCTGATTCGTGCTGTGCAATACCGCCTGCTTTTCGTGACTGTACTGTTGATTGTTGATTGTGTTTAAGGTTTTTTTATTTAAAAATATATTAATATATTAAAATTTTTAATTTAAAATAAAAATATATATTTTTTTAAATACTTTCCAAATACATTCCCAGTCATTATTATGTACAACACAGAAAGCGTATCCCAGAAATAAGTCTTGCGGCAGATCCCACTCGCCCTCAATCTAGAATTCCTGTTTACAAACCCATAAACAAACCCATCCGACGCGCTTTAAAATGCAGTGAAAACACGGCCCTTGTAAATATTGATTTGCACACGGCCCCCCAATCTCCCGTGCTATTAAATTATTATTCTTCTCCCGATGATACGCCGTGCTAGCGACAGCAACACGTCTATATAATTATTCCTCTCCCATTTAATGCCAAGTAAATTCGCCTTTTCCAATCCAAACAGAAATAAAGACTTTTCTTTATTTATTAGCAAACACACATTACATTGGCACACCATCGATACAAGAACCATTAAGCAAAACTCTTATCTTTTTTTCCATCGTGTGGTGAAATGGCGACGACAGAGGAGGGGAAGACGGTGTTTGACGTGGAGGCAGCGAATGTGTTAAGCAAGGAGCTGAGAGACGTTTTTGCTTCTGGCAAAACAAGAAGTTACGAATGGAGAATATCTCAGTTGAAGAGTATAGTTAAGATGTGCGATGAACACGAGGAAGACATAGCTGATGCTCTCCGTCAAGATCTCTCCAAGCCTCAACTTGAGTCCATCGTTTACGAGGTCTTAAAAATTTCAGGCATAACCTTTTTATTTTTAGAAAACTCTGTTCAGTTATTGTTTTCTCTCTCTCGGGAATACATTATATTCTCAAACGTGATGTGATGCCGTTTTTTACTTATTTTTATGCGTGAGCAACTGCTTTTTAAATGGAACGATTCATGACGCAGAATCATGAACTGTTGTATTTCAGTGTCCATCTAATCTATTATTGAATTTCAGTGAGAGTTTAGGGAGGAACCAGTAATTGACGACTCTTTAGTATTTGTTTTTTTTTTACTGTAGTTACAGGACACTGAAATCACAACTACCGCCTTGTGGTTTTTGATTTTTGATTTGACAAGTAATCTGCTATGATGTGGATTCCCTACTGCTCTCTAGCTTTTGATGATGGATATTCTTAGGTTTGATTTGATCCCGTCTCTTCATGTCTTACTTTCTACGAACATTAATGATTGTCCTACCAAAAGTTGGGCAGGAGTGGTCCTTCATTTAGGAGAGAAGCATTAATGACATGCCACTTTTTTCTTTTTAATGTTCTCTGTATCAAATCCGATACGCAGGTGATGTGTGGCATTGAAGGAAACTTACAGGACTCAGGCATTTATAGATAGATAGGATGTTTATTGCAGCGCTACACTTTAGGAATATGACTGATACCTAGGATTCCAGATGTTCCTGATGGAAGGAAATTTTTTAAATAAAGAAACAAAGAAATTTGTTTGAATAAATATGATGTTGATTTCTAAATAAACCCGAGTCAATTTCCTCACCAGATGTTTATTGTATTTGACTCTGATTGTGGATTTGGTGCTTTAGATTGTTTAACCTGCGGAAACCCTGTTTGGTTCAGTTCTGTTTGGCCGGGTACAGTTGCAATCAGATTGTAAGTGGAGTTTGGGATGGGATTTTAACACAACTAGGTTCGAATTTACCAATGAAGAAACAAGGAACAGGACAGTATTTCCTAGAAACCATTTTCTTGGTAATAGCAACTTTTTCCAAAAGAAATCCAACATCATATCACCATGACTCCAAAGCACGACCAACTGTATTTATTATGGATTTAACTGTTTTACCAGGGAATTGTTACAATTTCATATTAATTTGCGACAGCTTAATTGCTAATTACGTACATCATCTTTTAGTCTTGTAAGATGAACTTTAGTGATAGGATGTGAGGTGTGTATGCATGTGCAAGCATTTGCTTCTTTGTGCATCTGAAAGAGAATAAAGGAAGCTGCTACGTTTTATATAACTTCAAAAAATCTAGCTACCTAAATATTCTCATGAAATATCTTATATTATACGAGTTCTATGTCAGATTTCATGTCAGTTTCCTCATTGATGATTTGTTATGCAGTTAACTATGGTAAAAAACTCGTGTACATTGGCTATTAAGGAACTGAAACATTGGATGATGCCAGAGAAGGTAGCTGCTCTGAATATTGCTCCACTATTTGTAGTTTGTTTACAGTTTTGATGTTTTTAGTAATTGAGTTGATTGCAATCAATATATCTTTTCATTGCAGGCAAAAACTTCTTTGACAACTTTTCCTTCATCAGCTGAAATAATGTCAGAACCACTGGGTGCTGTGTTGATTATTTCAGCATGGAATTACCCTTTCTGTATGTTCATAGAAAAGTCCTGTATTTCTTTGCATTTATCGTTCATGCTATAACAACCAGTCTTATTTCTCTCTTTCTAGTGTTGTCTATGGATCCACTCGTTGCAGCTATTGCAGCCGGCAATGCTATGGTTTTAAAACCATCAGAACTCGCACCAGCTTCATCCTCACTCCTTGCAAAGCTACTTCCAAAGTATTTGGATTGCTGTTCGATAAAGGTTGTTGAGGGGGCTGTTTCTGAAACTTGTGCATTACTGGAGCAAAAGTGGGACAAAATATTTTATACAGGTTCTTTTTCATTCCTCGGTTTGTATATGCATGTGATGTCTTGTTGTAAAACTCTTCTATACACAGAAATATATGGCGGTAAATAAACACAAAAGAAAATAGTGTACTTACTTTCTTACAATTCTCCGAAGTGATATAACCAACATCTTGCTAGATGTTGAACAAGTCACAAATTCTTTTTCCAGATGTATTTGGAAAGGTTTCAACTCAGCCGCTTAGTTAAAGTCTTAGAGATCCTTTCTGCATTTCTGTGATTGACATGGTTGGAAAATAGTAATTTTATTAAAAGGAAAACAAGGGGAGCAACCATAAGCATATTGAGCACACACTGTAATATGACATGATGAAGGGAGAAGGCAAGGCAGAATAGAGCAGGAAAATCCATCCCGCTTTATACTAATCTCAAACAAAATCATGTGTAAGAGGTGATTGGTTTTGTCTGGTTGACATTGTTTTCATAGAACATTCTATAATTTTTGGTGGTCCTTAATGTCTCATGTCAATCACCATCATACCACTTCAATTGCTGGTTGTAATCTATGAGAACGTGAAAATTCTTTTCCTGACAAGATTGGTAGTATGGTCTTACTATCTGAGGGCTGTATCTTCTGTATTCCTCTAATAGAAGTAATTTTGGCTCCTGGATTGTCAGTTGTAAACTGAAATTTGGTTGAAGGGCATTGTAGAATCCAGATTTTCTATACATTAGCTCCTTTACAGGAGGCAGTTGGAATTTGGGAGTATGTGGGACTTGGTGGTCAGTACTTTTCTGAAGAGTGAAAGCTTCTCGTGGTCGTGGAGTTAAATGGAATATAAAGAGATTGCAATGTTTTCTGCTGGACCTGCTATTATAATGGTAGATCATGTAATACATCTTTTGCCAAGGGATGGCATGTATCTCTTTAGATTCGAGAGTGATAAAATGCATTACTTTGGTATGTTGCTGACGTGGAGTGATGCTACTATTGTCTCAGGACAGTGCTGCTCAGATAATTCTGCTCTGCCAGTTTGTTCGATATGATATTCAAAACGTGCTCTTTTGAACTACTTCTATATTAAGTGTTTGTCTCATTTGAAGGGCATGATTTTATGTCTCAAGTAATTAGTCTAAAAAGAGGAAAAAATAAGAAACAATTCAACTGTTGCCCAGTTGACAGAACTTTCAGTTATTCTTTTGAAGTAAAAGAGGAAACTAAAATGATGCTTTAAGCACAAATTAAATGGTGTTTTCTTCAATACAAACTTGAACCCTAAAACATGCCGTCCTTGATTTTACAGGCAATGGAAGAGTAGGACGAATTGTGATGGCTGCTGCAGCAAAATACCTGACACCGGTTGTTTTGGAGCTTGGAGGAAAATCTCCAGTTGTTGTCGATTCAGATATCGATATACAGGTAAAAAGCTCCTTGCATCCCTTTACGTGTGCGTGTTATGGGTGTCATTTTCTCCATGTTCATTGCTACATTTTATTGGTTAAGGCACCATAAGTTTCTTCTTTCTGTCATTTCTTGACACATATCTACCTGCTTGTCCAAGGTTGCAACCAGGCGGATAATTGTAGGCAAGTGGGGGTGTAATAATGGACAAGCATGCATCTCTCCAGATTACATTATAACAACAAAAGATTGTGCTGAGAAGCTGGTAATGCTGATTCCTAGCATGCATTTCTTTTTCCTTGCTTTTCCATTTAATTTTTCAGCCATTCATAAATTCCTTCTGTGATACAGGTGGACTCTCTGAAAAAAGAACTGGAGGCATTTTATGGAAAGAATCCATTGGAATCAAAAGACTTGTCTCGAATTGTTAATTCCGACCATTATGCTCGTTTGACAAATCTACTGGATGAGGATAAGGTTTCTGGAAAGATTGTTTATGGAGGTGAAAGAAATGAAGCCAACCTGTGAGTATCTGCCTGCCATTTTCCTGGTTCATTGATTTAGTTTATCATCTTGGTGCTATTTTCTTTTCATTGACAAATCTTTTCTTCAATGTCAGGAGAATTGCTCCCACCATATTATTGGGCGTCCCACAAAACTCTCTAATAATGAAAGAAGAAATATTTGGTCCATTGCTTCCCATTCTCACTGTAAGCATCAAGAGATCTTCGGCTTATAGCTGTATTATTGTACGAGCAGTATACGAAGCAGGACATAAAACTGAATCTAAAATTGCTTCTACAACATTAAAGGAGGAGCTTCTCTTTACATTGGCGTAGAAGTAGTAGCTCTGATATTATACATGGAGAGTAATTATTATATTACAAATAGCAAAAAACATCATGGTTTTCTATATATGCTCTCTGTGTGTCCTGGTTGATCAAAATGACTAATATTTTTTTGAAGAGTAGAAAGTTCAATAGGCTGTCACAGAATTCTTGCTATAAAATGCGGGGTGCCTATTCTGATTTCTTTTGTTCTTTTTGTTCAAACAGGTCAGCAAAATCGAGGATAGCTTTGATATAATAAACTCAGGAACAAAGCCACTTGCTGCTTACTTATTTACCAATAACAAGAAGCTGAAGCAGCAGTTTTTGATGTCTGTTTCTGCTGGGGGCGTGGTCATCAATGACACTGCTCTGCATGTAATTATATTCTTCTCTCAGCTTCGCAAGAACCTAGTGCATAAAATATCTTGCTCGTGAAATTTGTGGATTTAATTTCATTAACTGAACAGCCATCAAATATCTGCACCTAATATGTTCTTGACGGTGCAGCTCACGGTTCATAGTTTACCATTTGGGGGTGTGGGCGAGAGTGGAATGGGTTCCTACCATGGCAAATTTTCCTTCGACGCTTTTACCCACAAGAAGGCAGTTGTGTATCGAAGTTTTGTAGGCGATGCATCTGTGAGATATCCGCCATACACACGGGGAAAGCTAAGGTTGATGAGGGCTTTAATCACTGGTAATGTATGGACAATACTTCGCGCCCTGCTTGGATGGTCTTGAGTCCACGAATATAATTTGACCGTCTTCAGTGTAAGCTATATCTCTGTATCTGTTTTTTTAATTAATCTGAGCCGGATCATTGATTGATTACAAGAATGAAAGTGGAATGCAATGTCATTTATACATACCCTTTGATGAAATATAATATGTTTAGCTATTGTGATATAATGGGCCTGTGGCTTAATAAAAATGAGCATTCAGCTTTTTTAGTGCGATGCTCTGGAATTAGCTTGAAACAATGTGGTGAAATTGGAGAGATGTTCAGGCCTATATTGGCTAACACATGTATTATTAAGCACGTGGTTTTATGGATTTTTAATATTTAGCAGCGAAGACCTGATCTAACTGCAAATCATATTATTAAGGAGAATAACAATAAAAATTCATAAGAAAAAAACCGAAGCAATTCACGATGAACTTTGGACCTAGGAACAAACCCTCTACTTGAAACGATGGCGTCTCTTGTTAGGCTTCCACTTCTTGACAGAGGAGAAGATGTATTATTACGAAAGCAGCCATCCGTGCTTTCATGTTTGAAGAATCCTCTTGGACTCGAAGGATTGTCACCTAGCATACTGTTAGCATTGTATTTAAAACTGTGGATTCCATCCATCGTCTTCTCCTCTTCCGTACCGCAACCGAGTTCCTGGAAATTCCACCTACGTGAGGATATGCAATATTCGTGACGGATGTGAATTTTGTTAGTTGAGGGAAGAATTTAAAAACAAATGGTCGTATATAAGTTGAGGGAAGAATTTAAAAACAAATGGTCGTATATAAATTGAGGGAAGAACTTGATTCGCTCGCCACATGATACATGAGATCAGTATTAAAAAAATAGATCTTAAATAAGGGGGCTAACAAAGGTTAAATAAATAAAAAAACATTGTGAATGAAAATGCAAGTTGACCCGGGTGCTCTTAAAATAATGACATGTGATTAGGTTAAAATAATATACTCATTTATTTAACTAAATTGAAGTTTCTCAAGAAATAAAGATTTAGCTAAGTTGACCTTAGTCATCCACTAAATAATTCTAAGCAAAGGACCTACCATGGTCAACTTGATCATAAACAATGATGCAACTGAAAATAAAAAATATATTTATTTACATGTGAAACAACTTTTTTTTTTTGCTTGCCAAGTTAAAGAAAAGTAAGGGACCTATTTTAAATATAACATTATTTAACAATATAAAATAATGTTAGAAATACTTCATTTTTGTTTGTTTACTAAAATCATTTCTTAAGTGACATGCCATTATGTAATTGGTGTTGAGTTTTTTTTTATATAAAAAATATAATAATTCCTATATTTGATTTTTATTTACAATCCTGTCTTTATTTGATTTTGATTTTATTTTATTTTATAAAAGGTTACAATTCAATTATCTCATGATATTTTTTTTTATAATAAGGTGCTTTAAATTATATAATGACTCATTTTTTAGTTTTTATCTTTATACTATTTTTAATATTAATCATCACAACTATAAGGATATATTATATTATAATTTTTTAAATTATATAAATAAATATAAACATATAATGATTCATGATTAATTAACTAATACTAAGCTGCATGACAAAAATATTGTAGTAACTTTACCACTCATCATCTTATAAATCACCATGGATTGAATTTTTTTGATTTTTAAAAGTTTAATTTGATTCTTGAACTTTTTTTTTTTTTACATAAATGAGCTATTTTGAGCTTAAATTTTCACTAAATTGCATTTTGTTTAGAAGAAAGGGTTGGATTGAAAGTGAGAGGACAAAAATGAAAAGAAAAAACTAGTAACACAAATGGTGACTTTAAACTCCATATAAAAAAATTATTTTAGTCCCTCATATTTTTTGGTTTATAGGTAATTATTTCTTTTTAATTCTTAGAAATTTAATTTTGACAATAATGCAATTTTGAAAAAAATTAATTTGATTCTCAAACTTTATTTTGCACAATGAAGCCCCTTCAAAACCAAATTAAAGCCAATTGCATGCTTTTGTGGAATGAAAAGAAAAGGTACTAAAGGGAAAAAATTACACGTAACATAAGTTGCAAATTGATTTTTTTTGTTGTCAAACATTCATTGCAATCCTTCATCTCTTTTATCTATTAACTTACTAGTCCCTTGTATTTTATAAAATTCAATCTCAGTACCATTTATTTTTCTAATTTTTTAGTTCTTTTGGTTTGAGGAGAGAGAAGTTGTTAGATTTTAACTTAGAGAGGAAAAATATATGTTGGTGAAAAATCTAGCCACCAAAACAATTGTTTTTTTTTTTGTGTCAAATATGATTAAATAGTTAAGATTATGTATTTTTTTATATTAAAAACACTTAAAAATATCATATTTGATCTCAAGAAGGTTTTTTTTTTTAAAAAAAATTCAAGTGGATTTCAAGTTTTGGGGCAATTGTTTGTGTTTTTCATGGTTATATATTAGTTTAACAAGGTCTCCAGTGTGCTACCTATATGTTTCTAACCAAAAGTGGGTTAAAAATAACTTTTTGGGTAAAAAAATAAAGAATCTTATTATTTCATCCACCACAATGACCGAATTTTAGGAATGAATAAACGACACGTCATCTGCTAATGTAGGTGAAACATCATTTTTCTTTCTAATGCATGAGTAAAACAATATTTTCTCCATTAAACATAAAAAAAATATAGGTCCACACGTTTGAGCATGGCCTTGCAGGGCCATGCACGAGCTGTTGCTTGATTGGGCTGGACGTGAGGTTTAACTTTATTTTTTAAAACAATGCATTAATTGGTATTTTTTTCCAAATAAATTTTGGGGTTATGTTCTAATTACTTTGTGATGTTTTTTTTAATGATATTGTGTGTGTTTAGTTTTTAAAGAAATATGTATGATTCATTTGTGATTTTGTGTTGATTTTATATAAATTAATTTTATTATTATTTTTTAATTTTGTTCTATATAAGATTTTTCATATGTGCAATCTTGTATTATTTTGGTTTTACTCAATAAATTTTACATGTGTCGGTTTTTGTTATGAATTTTATGCTTTTCTATTACAAATTTATTATGATAGAGATAATCATTAAACAAAAGGTAAATTACCCGTGTTGCTTATCACATCTCAATATTAGATATATATATATATATATATATATATATATATATATTATTTTCTATTAGAATTTATATTTATCATAGAATTTATATTTAACATATATGAAAATAACAATTCTACTAGAATTTATAACTTAGTTCACAAGTTTGACGTGTTAGCAAGGGTACCTGATTCATATGTGATATCACCTACTAGCTAAATATGTTTTTTTTTGGTTTTTAGTCTGTAAACTGTTTTTAATAGTTTTTTTAAGTTTTATCATTTAATATTGGAATGGTGAAAAATAGATTTTTCCTCTTATTTTAGACTTATCACTATCTTAAATAAGTTTTTAATTTTTAGGTTGATACTCAATTTTATGATCATATATTTTTATCATGTAATTAAAAAATATTTTATAAAAATAAATTATTAAACTCAATGGAGTCCATGACAAAATTTGCTTGAGAATTAAGATCAATCTAATATGTTTTTTTTTTTTTATCAATTATTAAAAATATATTTTTATCCATAAATTAATTAATTTAATTCAAGCTACGTACCATGTGATTTAATTTAAACAAGCTATCATATTTCAAAAACTGACCTATTAAGCAAAAGTTTAACAATGCGATCAATTTTTTTTGCAGTGTTAATATTTTTTTTTGACATTAAGGCCCATTTGTTTGCTGGAAAGTGGTTTCCTTTTGGAAAGTGAATTCTTGGAAAGTGAATTTCGATGTTTGGCAGTGTTATGGAAAATGAACTGGAAAATATTTTCCAGTGTTTGTTTGTGTTATGGAAAATGAACTGGAAAATAATTTATTAATAAATTAATTTTTTTTCAAGTTTATTAAAATAATGAGGAACAAATCTTACAAATTAAAAAGTTGAATGAGAATGAAATTGAAAAAAAAAATATAATTTCATAAATTATCTAAAATAAAATAAATAATAATCAAAATAATAGAGATCAAATCTAAAAATTTTAAAAAAATAAAAGGTGAATAAATTAAAATAATAATAATTAACATTTCATAAATTATTTCAAATAAAATAAGTAACAATAAAAAAAATGAGGACCAACTTTGATAGATAAAAAATTTCAATAAAAAAATGATAAGAAAAAAGCAAATAGCAATTATAAAAATAAGGACCAAAATTAATATAAAAATTAAATTTTAAGAGATAGAATTGAAAAATAAATATTCAAAACAAATTATATATAACAATCAAAAGTTTGAGGATCAAATTTGATATAATCAGCAAATAATGACATTTCTAAATTTTTCAGAACTTCCGGAAAGTGTTTTCCGCCCAAATTTTCCGGAAAACACTTTCCTGAAAACCAAGCCAAATTTTTCTTTGATTGAAAAGTGTTTTCCGTTGACCAACTTTCCGGAAGACAAATAAACACAAAAAAGTTTGGAAAATAAATTCCCGGAAAGTGAATTCTGGGAAACAAACACAGCCTAATTGTTTTTTCCCGACACGTAACAAGCGCGTGCTAATAAACCAGTAAATTCAGTAAAGCATGTCCGTGAGAGTACAGTTGAGAAACAAGATTCGACGATAAAAAAAAAAAAAGGAGCGTTGGCGGGTAAGAAATTGGTTCCCGCCACTAATGCGACAAGCCTGATCCACAAACTCCTAACCGGAGGCTTGGAGCCAAAAGCCCCCCTGAATCCCCCTGACATGACCTCACACAGACCACACTTCGGCTCACCACCTTCGCTCCTCCAAAGTAAATTAAAATATTACCGCTCTCACTTGTAACAAAAAAAATAAAACAAAATCAAAGCGCCCCCCCTCCCCTAGAAAAAAGAAAAAAAAGAAAAAAAGAGAAAACCCACTGCTATACACAAATAAAAATAAATCTTGTAGTAATAATTGAAAAGTGGGTGTTTGTCTCTCTCTCTCTCTCTCTATCCAGTATCCACACTTTGGGTTTCAGGTACAGAAAACACTGTTAATTTCACCCTGATTTATTTTTCCGTCATCTTTAATTGCGACTGCTCATTATCGTTCTTGACGTCCTAATTTGTTCCTATTTACTCTAATTACCAGTCCTCGTAGCAATCCCTTGTTCTCGATCATTTTTCTTGATGCTTAGTTGACGAGGTATTGCCTGTACTAAGATAATTTTTAGGGTTTTTTACCCCTCTCTCGTATTTACTCTCTACTTTCTTGCTGTAATTGTTTCTTAAAATGATGTTTAGTCATGGAAAAACCAATTTTCTTTTATCTCCATCCGTGCTTTGCTTTTTTTTTTTTTTTTATTGTTCATCTCAGGAAAAATATGCTATCTTCCAGAATAGTTGGGAATTGGAGGGAGGCATTGTTATAGCTGATGCCTTTTGCTTGCTAGTAGAAGTTGTGTATTGAATTTCTACTATTAATATTGGATTAATGCGTATACGTGCACATAATATTCTTTCAAAACGCTCGATGTTTTGGGGTGAAACTGTATTTTTTCTTATCTTCGCTGATACATTGTCTGATTTTTGTTGTTCGTATGCTTATGCTGTGTTATGGACACATAATTATTTGGATACTTTCGATTACTTAAATATTTGATGAGATTTTTATTTTTACTCGTGAAATAATTGATTTTTTTTTTTAATCTGTGATAACTATCGTTGCTCATTAGCAGAGTAGGCTAATGGTAAAATGACTCCACCAGCTACGCGAGGTAAAAATAAAAGGAATAGACCGGGTGATAATGCTAATATCACTTCTGAAATATTAAGGTACAGCATTTTATTACTTATGGAGATAGTCTGTTATGTGTATTATTTTGATTTTGAATTTTATTGTTTCTTTGCGTAGGAAAATTCATGCAAATGGTAAAGTAAGTGATGGTGATGTGAACCAGCTGTACATGATATGGAAGCCAGTTTGTCAAGGCTGCCGTGTGAATACTAAAGACAACCCTAACTGCTTTTGTGGATTGATTCCACCACCCAATGGAAGTCGTAAATTTGGCTTATGGCAGAAAATGTCTGATATTCTTCACGCGCTTGGTTCAGACCCATTCAAAGATCTTCGTAGTACTGATGAAACTCCTTCTGGTCTAACAAATCTGGGAGCAACATGCTATGCTAACAGTGTACTTCAGTGTCTGCACATGAATGCCTCGTTTCGAGAAGGTGTTTTCTCTGTTGAGCCAGATGTGTTGATCGAACAGCCTGTGTTATATCAGCTTGTCCGGCTTTTTGCACAGTTGCATGCTAGTAAATTAGCTTGTATTGATCCAGCTCCATTTATAACGACCCTGGAGCTAGATAATGCAGTTCAGCAGGATGGCCATGAGTTCTTGACCTTGCTTCTTTCACTGCTTGAACGTTGTTTGAGCCACTCTAAAGTTTCCAAGGCAAAAACAATTGTTCAAGATCTTTTTCGAGGAAGTGTATCACAAGTAACAACGTGAGACAAAGACCAATTTTGATTGTGTTTTCTTTTTATTATTGGATTTTTGTTTGTTTATCTGGTGTTCCGATGATTATCCTTCTATGTTTGTGTTAGCTGTATATTATCTTCTTTTGATTTGCCTTTTTGTTTGAGTGGTCATTTTTGAGTTATAGCACTTTTAAGTGTCTGCTATGCCTAATAGTCATTGATATGGATTTTACTTTTTCTTTTTGTGTTTCTTTGTTCTGTATGCAGGTGCTCAAATTGTGGAAGAGATTCTGAAGCATCTTCCAAAACTGAAGACTTCTACGAGCTGCAGATGAATGTCAAAGGCTTGAAAAGCTTAGATGAGAGTTTGGATCAGTACCTTAGTGTGGAACAGCTTCATGGAGAGAATCAATACAATTGTGAATTGTGTAAAAGCAGAGTCGATGCTACTCACCGCATCAGGCTACGAACTCTACCTGATGTCCTTAATTTTCAGCTTAAGCGTTATGAGTTCCTTCCAAAGGTACTTTGTGATGAAATCTTATAACTATAAGTGCATTTATCTCTCTTCCCATCTCTGAATTTCAGTTGTTATATACTTCAATTTTCACCTTGGTTGTGTCATGATTGCAGTAGCCTTTTCTTAAATGATGCATTGCAATAGACAAATGAGAACTTAAGCTCTGTTCTTATAGTGAAGATAATTACTTGCACGTGATGAGATTTGAAGTAGCTTTATTGAAATATTATGCATGGGTTTCTTGATGGAAAAAGGTTAATGCATGGCTTGTGGTGAATTCAGAGAACAATTACTACTGATGGATTTTGTGACAACGGCGTGAAGTGGGAGTTTGATCACAGGCACATAAACAGTGACTATTCTAAAATCTGTTGTGATATCCAATTTTTCAGTTGCTAAATGGAACCTGTTGCTCTTTTTTTTTCCTTTCATGAATGACATTCCTTTTTGCGCGGTCATAATTTTTAATTTTAATTTTTTAGCTTGAGGCTGGCTCTTGCCCCCCCCGCGCGTGCTTATGATTCTTGGTTCTTTTATACTATATTGTTCAAGGGAACCAATCACAAGAAAGTGAAGTAGCTCTTTGGCATAGGCAATCATGTATTTAAGCATTTTGTGCATTGATTTTTGTCAACAGACTACTACAAGGAAGAAAATCACATCTGCCTTTGGTTTCCCTGGAGAACTGGATATGGGGTGTAGGCTGTCTGAACCTTCTCAGCTGGAATGGATATATGACTTGTCAGCTGTGTTGATTCACAAGGGAACTGCTGTAAATAGTGGACATTACATTGCTCATATCAAGGATGAGAATACAGGGCAGTGGTGGGAATTTGATGATGAGCGTGTCTCAAACCTAGGTCTTCGCCCATTTGGAGAAGGCTTTTCAAGTTCTACTGCTAAAGGTGTTCATAATGACAAAGTCTCACCATCTTGTGCTGGATTAACACATGCTGATACCAGCAGAAGTGTGGATGCTGTTCAGCCACAATCTTTAGAATCTAACATTCATAGTTGTAAAGAGAGTTTTTCATCCACTGATGCATACAGGCTGATGTATAATCTTAGGCGTACTAGAAAGAATGATGGTAAAAGAGATCATTTTGCCAACAATATTCAATTAGAAGGTCACAAGGGTTTACACAATGGCTTTCCTCCAGCATCTCAACTCTTTGAGGATATAAATGAGATGAATGCATCATATATTGCTGCTTGTGAGGAGTACAAATTAAAGAAGGAAAAAGAGGTGCATCATATCACAGAACGGAGAGAAGAGGTGCGGTCAGTTCTTTCAGAAGCTCCTGTTAGATTGCTTCAAGAACCATTTTATTGGGTTTCTACAGACTGGCTTCGCCAGTGGGCTGACAACATCACTCCAGGGTAAGTGCATATTCGTGGTTCTAAATTATGCATGCATAACTGCTGCTTCTGGGAATAAAAGTATTGACTAGGCGTTGCCTAACATTGTTGTGATTCATATTTGCTAATTGTCATAGAGACTCCGAAATGTGATCATCCTAATTGTTACCTCTGTATGGTTTGCATATCAATTGTCAACTGCTTTGCAACTGTCCTCTTAATGCTTCCTATGATTTATTCCATATTGTCCTGCAGTGGTATAGACAACAAGCCTATCCAATGCTTACATGGAAAGGTTCCAGTGTCTAAAGTTGGGTCCATGAAGCGGTTGTCTGCTAAAGCTTGGGGAATCTTGTTTTCTAAGGTATCTTGGTTGTAGTAAAACACTTCATGATGCATTAATATCCTTCCCCTAGCTAATCTTATTTTCAACTTTTGTGCATGCATACATGTGTATCTGTTACTTCCCTCTGTATTGCTTATAACTTTATTTTTTAAGTATAAAGGAAAGGCTTCCCAGTACTTATAGTTCACTAGCACACTTACTTCTTTTCATCTCCACACACACATGCAAGCACAATTTATCTGTGTTCTTGTTTGTCTAATTCACGCTTCATCTAGCTTTTCCTATGTATCATATATTACTAGGTTGTTCCATCATTATTGATGCTCTTCTGTTAAATGCCTGGCAACTGCAGTATGATGGAGGGCCAGCTCTGACCAATAGTGACTGCTGCATGGCTTGCCTTATTGATGGTGCTAAATCTGTGGTCTTTGCTGATAGCTATAGGGATCAAAGAACATTAATGAGAGATCTTGCAAATGATGTAATTGCTGGGAAGTGCTTGGACGGAGCATATTTTGTGTCTAAGACATGGTATGCTTGAAACCTTTTTGTTCTTTTTGCCTTTTCTATTTAATTTATTACTGCTTTTGTTAATGATTATTAGGCATGGCTTACCAAAGGGCTTTTTTAATTTAAAAAATAACTTATACTGGCAACAGCATGTTAATTTTAATCATCTTATTTATTCTCCTGTGCAAGAACAAAATTAACTCCTGTGCTTGTATTGCCAAAAACTACTGCATTTCTTCACCATCTCTTTTGAACTCGACTTAGTCTGCTTGGATTGGTGTGTTTCTGGAAGGTATTCAGTAATTCTGTTTTTTTTTATGATTTTAGGCTGCAACAGTGGGTGAGAAGAAAAAATATTGATGCTCCAAGTGAAGCTGATGCAGGACCAACAGCTTCAATTGTGTGCCGACATGGGCAACTAAGGCCTGAACAAACTGGTGCCAAGCGATTGCTGGTTCCTGAGAAACTGTGGCACTTTTTGTATGAGGACGCTGTTGCTGTAAAGTCTGATGATCCCTTAGGATGCACAACTTTTCCTTCAGATTCTGCACAGTGTTCTGAATGCAGTGATGAACTTTCTGAAGTTGCCTGCTTCGAGGATTCTATAAGGTTATTTACATGTCTTATTAATAGCATGAATCAATCCAATTTCTCTTTTCTTGAATTGTGCCATGCTGCAGGGAGATGAAGCTCAAACAGCGCCAAAATCATGAGAAGCTTGCTACTGGAAAGAGTATTTCCCTGTCTTTGAACTGCACGTATTACTTGATGCCTTCTTCATGGCTCACAAAATGGAGAAACTACATAAATTCAAGTGGAAAGAATATTTCTACATCAGTGGAACCTGAAGTTCTTGATCCTGTTATTGATGCACTGAAATGTGAATGGGTAACTTGCAATGCCCTGGATATTTCCTTGTCACTTTTCAAACAAGTTCTTTCTTTTGTAAGATCCAATATGGTTGAAGTTACTTTATAACACGAGGAGTGAACAAAGGGTGGTTATTCTCCTGGAATTAGAATCAGTTTGTACATCAGCCTACTCTTTTTCCTAGCCTATATTTTCAAATGTAAGGAGACTTATTTATTGTTCAACTCCTGCCCCCCTCCCCCTTCTTCCTTTACAGCATTCACGACTCCTAGAAAGGCCTCCAGACCTGGTGAACAAACGTGGCGGGCTTGTACAGAAGAGTTCTACTGTAAGGATTATAAGTACATAACTCATTATTTGTGTATTTGTGCCAGTAATTGCAAGAAACATGCTCATGTGCAAAACTTAATTGTATTGATTAAAATGGGGCTCAAAATGTACAACTTGCTGTATTTTAAGAAAGTGTATTAGGAAGCCACTTTACACTTCATTTCAATCCTCCTTAAAAACCTAGAAAAGACAAGTAAAATAGAAAGATGCTATTAGTTCAAATGCACTAATTTCAGGTTTTTTTCCCTCTCTTTTCCCTTGTTTTTTTGGGTTCTAGACAGATGCTTTTACAATAATTACAGAGAATGACTGGAACAGCTTCTGTGAAGAGTGGGGCGGCAACAAGGAGAAAGGCATAATGGCAACAATTGAGTCCAGTGATGTTGCAGAAAATAATTTGGGTGGGTCCCAGGAAGATGTGTTTATATCCAAAGACAATCCAAGTTCTCAAGACGAAGTAAACAATGACCCAGAGATCAGACAGCCTTTGATTAGGATTTCTCCAGAGGTAATAAAAATCCTACCTAATTCATGTTTTGAACTGTGTTAACCACGGTTCTACTCTAGCTAACAAAAGCCCTTCATTTCTGTCTCTTATTCTTTTTTATTCTTTGGAGGCTTCTGCATAGTCATACACTCTTTCCCCTACATGACCCTGTTCCAATTGCAGAGCCACAGCCTCCTTATCAGGAGGGGCTATGGCTACTGGGATTTGGCTTCCCTTGTCTCTTATGCTGATATGGAGTTTGGTTATTCTGCTAGATTTGTGAGGATTGCATTGGTGAAAGAAAAAGTCGTGAGTTGGCGAAGAAGCTGAATTACTTCAATGAGGACATAAGTGTATCTCTTGTACGCGGTAAGGAAGCTCCAAGATCGATTTTAGAAGCTTCTTCAGCCACTCCTGAGACGGATCGACGCGCCTCCAAGCGATCTCGAAAGACCAGTTATGGGACATCAGTAAATCTGAAAGTTTCTGGTTCCACATCATTATACCAGTTAAAAATGATGATATGGGAATCACTTGGGGTAAGCTACAGTGAACATTTAACTTGATGAATATCTAGAATTTGATCATCAATGCATATTGGATTCCATGTGCCTATACTGTTCCTCCTGTTTGAATCTCATCTGTACATCATGCATCAGTATCAGAGATCTAAGAAGGGAGGATTGAGAATTTTAAAAATTATATTTTCACTTCCTTGGAATTCATAAATGTATTCACTAAAGTTATATTCTTTCTATAACTGACAAATGATGGGCTGTAACTATTTTTTAATGCAGAAGATATCTTTTGGCTTTGGGTAAATATTGAAATATTAGAAGTCAGATATTTGTTGAAAGAAGTGTAAAGGTTGCATAAAATGAAATGATTGCTATCACAGAATTCTGGATAATTATGGTACCCAAATCATTTTGCAAGTCCTCACAATTTGTGATATCAGACTTGTATATGGATTCTCATTTGCTATTATTAGTTTTCCTAGACAAATATGTCCCATCTTTTGTCTCTCCAACATAAATATTTTTATTTCCTTTGCCTAACTTCTTTTAAGTCACGGCTCTAGAAACTTGTGGATATGATGTCCATGCCTATGTGCATCAGTTAACTAAGTAAATACCTGCAGGTAGTTAAGGAGAACCAGATACTTCACAAAGGTTCAATGATAATTGATCAGGAAAGTGCTACGCTTGCAGACTTGAATATATTTCCTGGTGATAAGTTATGGGTTCAAGATTCTGAAATCCATGAGCATAGAGATATTGCTGGTAATATGAGTCACTATGCTGCTTTATGATAAAATTAATGGTTATTTTATTTGAATAACGGTTGCCTCCTATAAGCAAAGCTTATTTCCTGATGCAACTTGTATGCTTGAGAAGTAATGCTATTTATCATATAATGATAGACATGATGATAACAGGATGAAGTTCAAAATAGTTTACTGATTTCGTGGCCTTTATTGGAAGGTTGTGTTTCACATTATCAATGTGATTTTCGATATAACATGATTGACCAAAATTTTTGATGGAATAATAACCATGTTTAAAATACCTGTTTATGTATGATTTTGGCTGGCTTAATTGTATCAGTGTCATCACCTTAAGATATTCTAAATCAGGTATATTTTTTTCTTGGTGTCAATATTCTACAGATGAGATTACTGACCAGAAAGCAAGCTCAAAGCATCCTGAAAAAGGGTTTCAGGGAACACTTTTGACTACAACGACTTCATCCCAAGTTGCTTAAGATGCATGCTTTGAATTGCTGTATCAATGACACGTCTAAATTCTTTAGATAAATACCCTGGAAGGAAGACCTGTATTTTGGAGGTGAGTCATCATTCACAGACATGTATGCACCCCCACGATATATTCTTCCTGCAACCCTGGCTTCTGATAGCTGGCCATCTTTATTTTCTTTTCACTGTGTAGGACCAGTGGCTGGCCTTGGTTGGTTTTGGCCCCCAGCATTTTGGCTTTTGAAAGACTGGTTCAGTACATAATTTTAGAACTCTCCGGACACTGATGTTTGTACCCAGAGATGAACTGACCCTGTTTTATACTGTTGGCTGATGTCTGGAAAGGCAATGAACTTGTCGACCGACCTTTTTTTATTTTTATCATTTCCCTCTTGGGAAGACGAGTGGCTGAACTTGGTGGATTTTGGCAATTGCAGATCCAATGAAAATGTTGTACCTTTTTGTACCTAGAGATGAAAGAAACCGTGCGGCGCTGTTGGTCAACACTTGAAAGTAAATGGAACCATTGTTGTTGTAGATTTGCCGTGCGAAATGTCTGAAAGCTTTCTCCTTTGAATGCTGGATATCAGCTATGTTATGGATGTCATTGTTCTGTGGTTAGAAAACGCCTGGTAATCGTGCTGTCATGCTTGCTCATCAAATGTTGGGCACTAGCCATACATTCGATGCACTGAAATACTGCATGGCATGTGAGTCGATAACAACCCAGCCTTTATGCGAGTGCTTCATGAATCATTGAGCACCAAAGCCATAAGGTAACATGCGGAAACTTTCTGGTAACTAGGGTTTTGTCTTGGGGGTTGTTAATTACACTTTTTTCGTCTCCTGATCCTTGAACCGGCTTATGGTGTTTACATGCTGGTTTTTGAGATGTCTGATGAACCAGAACCTGGTTCGAACTGGGTTGGGCACATTTATGAATGGGTTGACGGGGTCGTCTAATAATACATCCGAAAGAATGATCAGATCCAAAACTGAGCGAGCTAGAGTCGTCCCGAAAATTACCACCACCACTTTGAATTCGAGGGCGACGGTGAATCGGTTACCGACTTGCTTGATATTAAAAGCATCTTGCAAGAAGGCTGACCTGCTATTTTATAGTCGAAGATCAATAAAAGTGGATGCAGCATAAACTACATTGCATAGCTACAGTTTTGGGGGGGGGGGGGGGGGGGGGGGGGGAATTCCCCAACATTTTCTCTAGAAAATTAAAGGTTGCATTCCGTCAAATCAAATACTTTTTCTGCATTTATTGGGTACGCTACATATTTGAAATGGTAGGCGTAGTGGTGGTGATACATGGAAAGATGTCGTTCAAAGAGAATCTCCTTAGATGGGGGGGGGGGGGGGGGGGGGCATCCCCAACATTTTCTCTAGAAAATTAAAGGTTGCATTCCGTCAAATCAAATACTTTTTCTGCATTTATTGGGTACGCTACATATTTGAAATGGTAGGCGTAGTGGTGGTGATACATGGAAAGATGTCGTTCAAAGAGAATCTCCTTAGATCCACCGTCTTCGCGAGTTCTGGTTCCCTTTGAACCACCGATCCCAGCTAGCGTTTACCGGACCTTGAGTCCTATTATGAAAAATAAATCAGTTATTTCACACCAGCAAAATTATCATTGATGATGGATGGATGGATCATACACAGAGGGCAGTAGCAAGTAATACTAACGACGAAATTCTTACGATGGAAGTAGTGGGTCAGGAATTGATTCAACCTTTGATAGGAGTCTGCAGAATATGAAAAAAACCAGTGGACGAAACTCAAAAAGAGGATTAGGAAGGCAGAGGGGGTTTGAAAAGGGAAATATGGATTCATTACTAATTGTTCCTTACTCTTCGCAAACGATTGATGATTCACCGAATGTATCAAGTTGGTCCAGCTCCTCCTACATGGTTTAATAACACTACAAAATGTTACTGCAATACATGCTCGGAGATTCATTTACTGCCTGCAAAACATATGAGATGAGAGCTAACCTGTATGAAATTGATTTGATTTTGAAGTAGGGTTATTGCCGCTACCATTCGATGCTTACTCAGGAATTTGTTGGGCCCTGTTCTTGGAATAGAGCATGATGTTTCTCCTGCTGCAGGCTCATCCCCTTTTGGTTCTTCAAGCGATGACACTGAATGTTGCCCTTCCATTTCTACTGAATCTGGCTCCGTGGTTGCCGAGACCAGAAAGTGTTTATGGCAGGCAAACACGGAAAGAAAGGAGATGCGAAAAGAGGAGAGAAGTGGAATACGTAGTTGGCAGACGATTGGACCAGGTCTATAGAAAATAACTTGGAGGATAAGAGTTTCTGTAGAACATATATTATTAAATTTTTGGGAATATATTTTTAAAAATATTTTTCAAGAATATATTAAAATGATTTTTTTTAAATATTATTTATATCATCACATTAAAATATTTAAAAACACTAAAAATATTTAATTTAAAATAAAAATTAATTTTTTTTTGTCAATTTTCTTTTTAAAAATTTCAATTTTGTTTTTTTTTTTAAATAACAAACACCTACTAAACAGCCAGCAGTTGAGTCAAAAAGTTGAATGGAAATCGTGCGACGCAGACACTGAACACGGCCCACCAGCACAGGACGTAGAACAGCAAGTGTCAAAACCAGACCCAAACCCACTTTTATCCATAGAGGAAACACTTTTACCTTTGACTTCCTTTTTTTTTCTGTCCCTTTTCATCACCAGATGTTGGCTGAGGTGGCCTATAGATTTTGAAAATATTAAAACTAAATTAATCTAAAGTAAAACATAAAAATAACTTCTTCTTTTTTTTTTTTAAAAAAAAAAACTCTATTGAAATGAAAAGTCATGGGCCATGTCCTAATGGACCTGTTCAGCGTCCGTGTAGGCCTTCAAACATTACAAAATGTCCCGAGGTTTTAGGGCTCCAGCTCCCAGTTCTAATCTTTCGAAAACACTACTCGCAGCGATTCAGAGGTTGGGTGGGATGGTGATGTAGGTGGGTTTAGCAGGCAGAAATGGCGAAGCAAATGATGTATTGCTGGCTGTCAATCCCATTATCAACGGCCAAACAACGCTTCAATATCAAAACAGCCCCCTTATCCTCCAGACCAGTTCTTGCTTCTGCTAGAGCCGAAAGAAGTATTTCCACTGCAAGTAAGAAAAAGAAGAAAAAAGAGAGAAACAAATCCGTAGAGGAACTTGTTGTGGTGAAAAATGACAAGGAAAAGAGAAGAACGCGCTCGGAGAAAGAATATGAGGAACTCCATTCTTTCCATCAGACTGAAAGTCACGTCCCTGTAATGCTAGGTGAAGTGGTTGATGTTTTCTCTTCCTTAACTCTTCGCTCTTTCATCGATTGCACTCTTGGCGCCGCTGGTCATTCCTCTGCTGTCAGTGCTTTCTTCCCTTTCCTTCACTTTTAATATTGTTTGTTTGATAATAAATTAATAATTGTGAATGTTTTTTTTGTTAATTTTATTACTTCATTTGACAGATTATAAAGGGACATCCTGAATTAGAATGTTACGTAGGAATGGATGTGGATCCAGTTGCACATGCCAAGGCACGTGCTCATATTGATGCTCTCTTGCATTCAACTCATTCTAGTTTGAAACCACACCTGCTTTTCAAGAATTTTAAGTATATAAAATCTGTGGTTGGTGAGATTGATGATGATTACAATCTATTGAGCTCTGGGGTCGATGGCATCTTAATGGACCTTGGAATGTCATCCATGCAGGTTTATTTAACTCACCCCATTTCTTACTCTCTCTTTTTTTCACCACTTAAAAACATTTTGTTTACTCCTTTGTTGACAATTGCTTGCTTATTTTAACTTATAGGTGAACAATCCTCAAAGAGGGTTCAGTGTTCTTGCTAATGGACCTCTTGATATGCGCATGGATCCTCGGGTATTAACTCTCATTAACCTACCCTTTAAGGACATATTATCATGCTTGTTGTCAACAACAATGCCTTGTTTATTTCTAAATTGCAAATAGATTATCTATTGTTTTACTGGTATGGTTTGTCTGAAGGGTATCTAAATTTATTTAAACTGAAGGTGGCAAATATTAACTGGTATCATCCTCTATAAAAATGAACATGGAAAGACACGAATCGATAAGAGACATATGAAATGGTGCAAATGTCAAGTATGACCGACCACATTCGTAGTTTGCTTCAAATTATCTTTCTTGAGCCAATCAAGTTTGGATCTAGACTTAGAGTTGAGTTGATTATTTATGGTTGAGGGGAAATCTTTGGGAAGTAGGCCAAAACTGAATTGATGAGAAAATCGCATGACATGTTATCTAACTTTATTTTCTTGTAGTCCTCTAGTGTTCAATGTTTTCCTCCCAAGTATCACAGTGGATGTAACTAAGTACTCTGTTATATTTGTTGTTCATCAACATGTCAACGTTCCATCTTATAGGCACTTCCTTGCTGTTTATTTTATGTTTTATATCATCCTGCCCAGAGCCCAATTGAGATTTTACAATTTTTGTTTGAATTATAAGATCAATTTGAGGCTTTTACATGTGACATAGACATAGCTAGATGCAATGACTAGGACATGCCTTTTAAATCATGGCTCATTTTCCCTTGTGTAGGGATAAACTTGCTGGCTGCATTTTGTGGATGAAATTGTGTGAACCTTTCCAATCATTATTTTTTAACATATGCTGCTAACAGGGGAGGGTATCATTTCTCATTTAAACACTAAAATGTCTTCTCCAAGTGATTTTCAATCAAATTTAGTGTGGAATGCCTTTATGGCTCAATGGCACCCATACTCTCCTCCCTGAAAGAGGTTTTGGTCTTGAGCCTTGGTTGAGGAACAGAAACTACTGTGGTATATTGGTTTTTGAGATCTCTGCATCACTTTTAAATAGAAGATTTTGAAGATGCTGCTTGTACCTCTCAAAATCAATAAAATTTATGTTCATCTAACTGACTGGAACAGGCATGTGACAGGCAAGTGTGAAAGCAAAAGACATATTAAATTATTGGCCAGATGATGAAGTGGGTCGAATCCTGCGCGAGTATGGAGAAGAAAGCAACTGGCGCTGGCTTCAGAAAAAGATTGTTCAGGCTCGTCAACAAGGTGGTTTGCATTCTACTGGTGAGCTAAGAGATCTTATTCAGGGTGCAACTCATGGAACAAAAGGTGAGCCTTTACTCAATACAGTCCATCAGTGTATTGCTTTATTTTGCCTTTTCTATTCCTTTTAAATTTAAGGTATCCTTTGCCAGCATTGTTCAGCAAGTTACATGCCTAAATCTTTGCTGATGCTTGGCGTTACTCCACCCACTGACTTGGATTGTCTCCACAGAAAAAAAGAGGGGAGCACGTGCGTGCGCGTGTGTGGGGGGTTATTTAATGGATTGTTGAAACTTGATGCATGATATAGTTTCTCTAAATGATTAAATTGTTATTACATTGCTACAGGAGGGAGGCAAGGGTGGATAAAGACAGCAACACGGGTGTTTCAAGCTCTTAGGATAGCTGTCAATGATGAACTCAATACCCTGGAGAAGTCTCTTCACGCCTGTTTTGAGTGCCTTGTCCCTGGAGGAAGGCTTGCTGTCATCTCTTTCCACAGTTTGGAGGACAGAATTGTAAAACAAACATTTCTAAAAATTATTGAAGGCAACGAGGGAGATGGAGATGTGGTTGAAGAAGAGGCTGGTAAAAGAGATTTAAGAAAGATGAGAAATGAAGTTAATGAAAAAGAAACATGGATTCGACAGATGGTACAAGGCCAGAGTGGAACAATCCTTACCAAGAGACCGATAACACCATCTGAAGAGGAGGAAAGACTGAATCGCAGGTGTAGGAGTGCCAAACTCCGTGTGATAGAGAAAATTCGTTGAGATATGCATTACAGCTGCTGGCTTGCAGCCCCAAATCATTTAGGGAAAAATCCATGTATAATATTATATGATATGCCTGATTGCTGTGCCTTCAATATTCATTATTTTTATAGATTAGTCAGTTCATAGCATGGTATTTTGATTTGATTTGGTAGCTATGAACAGCAATAATACATCTCTTCACCCTCCAGGTCTACAAATTTTTTTAATCATAAATGAAAAAAATTCCAAATTTCTTTCCCCCGTCTGTGATCTGAGTGATAATTTAGCTCTTTATCCCTCGTTGGGCCAATTGGGCTTTTGTTGAACTCTATTAATCTTGATTAAAGTTGAAGAACCTTTATTTTTTGAGATTTAAGTTTAATGAACATGAAAATAAAATAAAATAAAATAACAATTAAATAAGTTGGAAAGTTAACAGGCTCGAGTTTAACCAACTGTTAACTGCCAAAACATGTATTGATAACGTTAACTAGAAACTTTTGTTTCAGTGGTCCTGACAGTGACAGTGGTCCATAACTGAACAACCAAACCAACCAATAACACCCAATAATCTCTCCTCCCTTGCAAGAGGGGCACTGGATTTTCCTCTCGGAAGTCGAACTAGAGATAAACAGGTGAATACAAGTAAAACTCTCTGCTGAGTTCTTATACCTTTTTTCTTTTTTGTCTGAATTTGGAGCTACAATCCTTCACTTTCACGGTCCATTTGGGCTATGCACCGTTTGCTGAGAAGTTATAGAGAAATATGCAGTATTATTTCCTAATTTTCTAGTGTACAAGCTAAATTTTGGTTTGCTATGATGGGTTTTGACTTTCATGTCGATTATATGGGTCATTCAAGGGAAGCAGCGGGCGAGGAACCGAGGATGATGGTACCGAGTGGTAACAAATGGAAAGCAACAGGGAAAGAAGGCTTGACACCATTCACATCTTTTGCTTTCCCATACCTCACCAATTCCAGGTTTTATCTAGTGTCTTTGTAACTCACTTTTAGTTCAGTAAGGATAATTTTTCTATGGAATTTGAATTTTATCATGTAGATTTCTCTTCTTTGCATCTGTTTTTGTCTTATAATGTGAAGATTATTCAGGAAAAGAAAAGAAACTGTCAATGTACGTAGAGCCAATATGACAGTGTATAACTCAAAGAAAGCAAATTTAACTGCTGCAAGAAAGGAAAGGATGAAGTTGCCGATTACTGATAGCGGTTATCGTTTCAATGAATTTCTAAGTCACCCGTTTGGAATTCAAGCTATTTTGAACACGGGTAGTTTGCAAAGTTTTCAATCACTTGATGCCAACACATATAGGTGCATTTTGCCGAAAGTTGAACTTCTTAACTTTGAAGCAGCGCCTGTGCTAGACTTGCGAGTTACCCCAGCAGACGAAGATTGCACTGTTGAG
Source organism: Salix purpurea (assembly GCA_027405865.1). Lineage (NCBI taxonomy): Eukaryota > Viridiplantae > Streptophyta > Magnoliopsida > Malpighiales > Salicaceae > Salix > Salix purpurea. Next base: position 16,304,837 of record JAOWLH010000011.1, read on the forward strand.
ATGATTTCTTGCAAGGTAGAACCAACCACGCACTTTATGTAATGAAGGAAAAAAGATACAAAGAGGGATTCTTATTTATGAACTATGCTATTGTTTTAGCATATCCTTACCTTGATTGTACCAAAGGACGTATAAGATAATGACTAGCAGATAAAATTTGGAGGAGAATCCGCCTCTCCTTTTCCACCGTAGATGTATTACTTCCATCCAATTTTCTTTAAATTAAATTTTTTTGCAGATCTCTTCCATATGTATGGCCATGTCGATGGAGTCTAATTTGATTTATGTGGGTTGCTGATTTACTATGCAGTTCCAAGGCTCAGAGCTTGTGGAACGCCAAAATGACCATTTTTCAGGTACATGAAGATCTTTTAAGTTCTGCAAGATAATAGTTTACGAGAAAATAGTTTTTTAAAACATTAATAACAGCAAGCATACCAGGTCATGTTCAAATTTAGAATATCAAACACTTTCAGGTTTCTCATGTAGGGATGCGTTGTTGAAATCCATTTAGGTATAATAATTACCATCACAGCTCTTATACAATTTGCTAAATGTGCAGGTGTCATGTAATTATAATACACATAATGGAGCTACCTTTTATCGAAAAGATAAGACCTTATTAAGAATTCAACTTTATTTGACCAGATTGTTTTGTAGACTCAGTACTATTACTCTGCTAGTACAGAAGTTTATCATGAATGTTATGAGACTGTTGCATATTCTTGCAATCAATATGTTTCAATATCTTGACATATCTTTTGAACCTTGCTATCTTCAGCTTTCATGGTGAACTACATGACATGGAACACAAATATCTCTGAACCATTTTTGGAGGTAGATGTGAAGTTGAATCTCATGCTTGAGGTAACATTCATTTTTAGATCATCATAATGGCTAAGTATTTGTATGGTTCATTGTCATAGTTACTGAAAGCTGACTTCTTTCAATTGGTTTCCTGACAACTAAATTTTAGACCCTGGGCTCCTGCAATTGTTAGAGTCCCTCGGCCATATGTAACTGCTTGGTCAGTTAACAGATGACACTTCTTGTGAAAATGGTGAAGATTATTTTTAGTGATTCAGCATGACCATAGCCTGGCAACCGCTCTCTGGCTGTCTGTTAAAGATAGATCACTTCAATATTAGTCACTGGGCATTGAAGTAACTGTGACCTATAATGTCATCATGTATTTGCTTGTTACCTATTGTCAATTTTTAACCTGTAAATGGAGTAATTTAACCTTAGGACTTTTTAAATGAATGTCATACGGACTTTCATGTCAATATTCAATGTTTCCTCTTCACACTTACATCAGTCGAAGACTTGCTCTGCTCTCTTTTACCGCTCGTCAACTGTCAATCTGACACTGAAGTTTGATTCAAACTTCTTGCTTCGTGGCAATATTGGTTGTCATTTCTGTTTCTTGAAGTTGAGTCTCGTGGAATTTCAAAATGAGTTGTTTGTTCAAGTTCTTAGATATTGTGATTAAATATTCTCTTACAAAAATAAAATAAAATATATGGCTAAATTTCTGAGTCTTGTTTCAAAAATATCATGAGCTTGTAATTCAATCTTATCCCAGAAGCTCAGGTTTTCTGTTTAATGGACTTAATGTTATGACCAGCTTGCCTTTCCTTACCACTCATAACTGAGCTATTCCTGTTTTTTTGTTTATTACATGTCTTGTCTGCTTCAGTGAGTAATTTGTTGCATTTTGCTCTCGTCTTTTCTTTATATGGATGTTGAGCATTTAATATCATACTCTTAAGGGTCTTCATTCTTTGAATACAGATTTACACGCAGCCCTTTACTTTGCTGCCAACATCTGCTGTTGAGAGTGCCGGAAATTTGTAAGTGATCTTACAATGAAATTCAAAATTACAGTATATGCAGTTGTGGGATTTACTGTCTTAATGAATAATTCATTTCGCACATTGGTATATTTGCTGATTGATACATGATCCTGGAATTAGGAAGCCCTTGTAAGTATATTGGCCTTATTTTTACCAGTGAAACTGGATCTTGGATGAAGAAAGTATCACGCCCTCAATGTGGCATCACAATAAATGCTACCGTGCTTTGATTATACTAAAATAATTTTTAATCAGCCAAGGATTGACTTTTTAACATCCATTGAGTGAGCTTTCTCAAAACCATTGTTTAATCAGTGCCCTACAACATGCTATCAGTACCAAAGTGAGTAGATTGGAGCCATTGCATCTGGCTATTCCTAATATGAGGGTTGAAAACGGAAACATATAAAATTTAAGTTCATCCAAATGATGGAAGACTTCTGTTTCCAGTAAAAGAAATTATAGCTTTCATCAACTACATCCTGATACTACAATAAATAAACGCATCCTGAGAGTCGCAACATGTTTGCAATTTCAAGAAGACATCAAGAGTTGCAAGAAGTTTGTTCCTGCTAAATATCTAATAATGTTTCATTTTAGTGCTGATTAATTGGCAAATGTCACCATGTAACTTTAAAAAAGCCAGTAATTCTATCCTATTTTGCTAGAGGCTCTAGTATTTCTGTAATTTTGGGAACAGAACTATTGTATAATCGAGAAACTATTCAAACAGTTGAACTTTGCTGACGTACAGAGTAATGCAAGCTCTTCTGGATAGGCTTGTACCATTACTTCTGGAGCAACTGCTGCAGGACTATAACAAGTGGACAAATCAACACATTGCAATTATTCCATGAACATGCATCTTGCTTGTGGTTTTCACGGCCAGGTAATTCCTTTGCACTTGCGGTTGTTTTTCATTAATCTTATTCTCATAAAAATTGATGACAATTGTTGATTCTTTGTTTGGAGCCGAAGTAAGCCAATTGTCCAAATAATATAGAACATCTCGTTTGTGTTCTGGATCTAAGAGTCCAGCAAATTGGTTTTCTTGTCTAACTGCGGATGAGGTTCGGCTCGATTGATTTTGTTATCTGTGCGGGTCTCAAGAAGTAATCTGCAATAATAGATCGCTAAAGAACTCTTAAAATGCTTGTTTTGCAAGTTTTTGCAGTGCTATATGATCAATGGTGACAGAGGTAGACCTAGTGATCAAGACTTGAAAGCAAATGAGAAATAGATATTCACATTCATATCTTATATTATTATGAGCTTGGGGGAACAACCAACCTAGTCCTTGGATGTTCCTCAAAAAAAGGTTCTCAAGAAGAGAAAAATAAGGATGTCCGTGAAAGGATCAGGAAATTAAGAATGCCATGTCATGGGAGGTTTATTCTTGAAGTTTAGTTGATTCAAACAGTAAAACGGTTTCGCCATCGAAATCTTTTGATAACATACATATCTTACTGCAGTTCATCAAGTAGACTTCAGGTAAAATATTGCAAGATGAGAATTTGCATGTTAACTCATCGATCGCAACATTCCTGGTTGGTTTGTATGAAACGAAACTATGTTTGGAGTTGTGCAGGGCCTCATCTCATATGACAGGCTAATAGCAACATGATAAAACAAAACAAAGTAAAACGTAGGAATCTACAAGAAGAGAACTAACAAGTGAATGAATGTTTTTAATTGTATAGATCTCGTGATGCAAAGTGGGCGGTGATGCCAATTAGCTAAAAAAAGGGTTTCAGGATTCATAGTCGACAGCTCTTTCTCTGCGCTCAAGCTCTGACCGTGCGCGCCAAGGCTTCCCCTGGTGTAGAGAACGCGAAGGTGCCACATGAAGTTAACTCTAAATTTCACTTTCACTACTCTTAGGTTAAGCTGGAATCTTCTCCTAGATATTTTTTTGAGCCCTCCTTCAGGCTTGTTCTGGATGATGGAATTAGGATTGGTGCATTTGAGGTTGTTGCTGTTTAAAAAAATAAAAACAATACTCACCTTTTTTAAAATCATACTCGAACAAAATAAAATTCAAGTTTCTTGATTAAACATGATCAATACTCTTAGGAAATTTGATGCTGGAACGAACTTCCTACCTTTTTTTTTGTTTCTACTGTAGCTAAGGCACACTTGTAACATTTTTTATTCCTAGTTTCTTATTTTTCATTTTTAATCTCTATTTTATGATGTTTTTATATTTTGATATAAAGTTTTATTTGTTTACAGTTAAGTCCTAAATTAGAGGGGGGGAAAGAGAGGGAGTCACTAAAACGTGAAAAATGAGCGAGAAAATCATCAGTTGACCACAATCCTTCAATCAAAAATATCATTCTTGGTATTAGTGGGTTCAATTTCATGAGAGGATTTTTATTGAGGAATTTCTTCCCCCCTTATCTTGCTAGAGAAAATAAATTGGGGTTGAGAAAAAAAAAAAAAAAAAGGCTTAATTTTGCATCTTGTGTCCAATTTAAGACAGCTGATTCAAATATCTGTAAATATCCTGACAGGGTGTGGCCACATAACAATGCAACAAGATCACAATTCATAAGTGAATGGAGATTTCTAGCTCTGGATTAATGATTTTGCCAAATGGTATGTTGCCAAGAGCAGCAGACTATCAAAATCCTATGCCTAAATCCTATGATTTTATCAATAAAGAGCATAAAACACGAAAAGAGGCATGAAAATGGCATCCTGATATAATCGGATTTCTTTTAAAAGGGTTTGAACTCCTTTTTAGTTTTAGTTAATTTCTTATGAATTTGATTTTTTGATGTCAAAAATACATTTTTAAAAATAAAAAATATATTATTTTAATATATTTATAATCAAAAACATCTACCATACTCTCAAACAAGCATTATAAAAGCATTAGTAGTGTGTTTAAGATCAAAGTGTTGTGAAGTGTAATTAATTTTTTTTTTATCGTGAACCCACAAGAAAAACAAACAAAAAAAAAGATTATACCTATAACAAAAAATCCAGCCCACCTTGTCACACCGCATCGCAGTCCCATATACGGCAACACAGACAACAGCAGCACTCTATCCAGAGAGCCCAAATCGAATCTCGTGGTTTCCACAATTCATTCGTTAGAAGGGGAGGGGAGGGGAATAAAAAATGAAAGGGTTAATCTATCCAAAAATTCACATATCTTCAACTGAAAAGCTTGATTTAATTATTTTCTCCACGCTATTTTTTCTATTGTGCGTTTTAATTGCTGGTGCCTATAAAGTGGCCTGTACAACAACTATTAAACGACTTTGATATTTTCCCTACGCCATGGGAACTACTACCCTTCTCTCGCCTCTGCAGATAAAATAAACAGTTTACACTTACATGCGACGCAGTGTGTGATCTTTGTTGCTGCAAAACTGGATCTTCAAATTATGAAGCTACTTCTTACAAGCACATCACCCTTCTTCTGCATCCTGTCGTGGTGAAAATGACGTTAACGATTCTTCTCCCCTCAACTTCTGAGCAGCTCAATGTAGTCGCTTGTACAAATAACCCTATTTCCCTGTATGTGCGTGCTATCATTCCGATGTCCTGTTGGTCCAGACAATCTCAATTTCGAGCGTTCTAGACGAACCATCCTTGTTGCTATCATGATTGAGGCTGAATAACCCGCTGTATACTCCCTCTGACACAACTTTATCAATTTGGATCGTCACTCTTCCCAGAGTGTTCTGGAAAAATAAATTATCTCCCAATCAGAAATTTTATGTGTCAAAACATAGCATGTGCTGTTGACAATCAGCTAATCTAGAAACAGATCAGAGATTCATGTGTAATGAATGGTTTTCCTACAATCAAATGTTTATGCATCTCTTCCAAGATGAGCATATCTAATTCGACGAGGAGCAATGAGTTGATGACTGTTCCAACCTCATGCTAAAAAATCTGCTTTCAGAAAAATGCACCGGAATGCATATAGTTGAAAAACCAGTTGCGTTACCAAAAGTAATTCTAAGAAGAAAAAACACAAATACCTTGCCAAAAGTATTTTTGCTCTTGCAAATGATGTGAAGTTTTTGGCCCTTCGGTGGTACATCAAAAGCCCATGTGAATCCTTCTTTCCATTCTGGAGATATGCTGTGGCTCACAACCTGACAAGAATAGATCATTTCAACATGAGATTTAGCACACTACCTGACAATTAGAAATAAGCGTATAGTCACCAGTTTGCTTAGGATCCGATGTTGCATTTTTGGCACAATATTAAAATTATGGTTAAATATACGCTATTTTTTCGAAAGTATGAATAATCTTAGTAGACCCATTAGGTGCTGACTTCCTCAGTTTTTGAAAAGGAGAAACTCCAAACTGTTAGGGGGGCACTTCATCTGGTTGAAACCGCTATATAATATAAGACTGAAAGACAAGGTTCTGTTTATTTCTTTAGAGAAACAATGGTATTCCAAAAGTTCACTCATCCCACCAAACTTGTAGGCAGTCATGTTTACCCCGAGAAATGCTGCCAATTCCACACCACGAATTCTCTCAAGTAAACACCAATCTATGTCAACTTCAAACTGAATGGTTTGTCTATGAACATGTTACTATAGAAAAACTCTCACCTTGGTCTGGCGAGGAGGACCATTGCCTATTGTCAAGCGACAAAAAGCATTTGTGGTTCCCATTGCCTGCTTTAAGTTATTCCCACGATTAATTGTAACAGTCAAACATCCTGGCAAACAGTGCAACAGGAGGTCTGCTCTTTCATGAAAACTTGGTGGGCACGTTTTCATCAACATTTGTAGAATAGGTATAGCTTCAGCTGCAATCATGGCCTGGGACCTTACAACATCTATTGGCATGGTTGACCAAGAGTGTTTTAACAAACATAAGGTGTCCAACACAGATTCCTGAGCTGCCTCACTACCAGATTTGAGTGCATTTACCAAGTGGGGAATGCACAGGGTGGCTGCTTCAGAAACATGGAGCTTAGGAAAGTTGGCGAATATGACATTCAAGGTTCTCAAGAACTGTACATTGATAGTTGCTGTGGACCACAATTCTCTTTCAAGAGCAGCTGCAAAACAAAGTTACAGTTGGTTCCATAATTAGAAGGAGAGCAAGGAATAGCATAATTGTCCAAATAATAAACCAGTGGAGACAAGTACTCATATAAGAAAATTTCCTCTAAAATGAAAACATGACATTATAAACTATACAAAATTCTGGTCCTTTACTTCATACACGCCTGTAATAGGATGACAGTACACATGATGATACACCTTCAACCCATCAACAAAAGGGTCAGATATGTAACAAAATGTAAATTAAATTACCTGTCAAAGATCTGATGAGCTCATTCGATACATATTCTTGGAGAGTGTGATTAGAAAATAGCAATTCGATCAGCATGGATGCCTGCCCAGCCACATCAGCACTAGGAGACAGTAGTAGTTCTTGCACTACTAATATGCCACCTGCTTCTGCAACAGCTCGCCTATTAGTCCTACTGTGCATGACAAAGTTCTGCAATGCACACACTGCTACCGTTGTCATTGCTTCTGACGGTTGATCTTCAAGCAAACTTACCAGAGCACGACAAGCTGAAACAGAATCACTGGCCCTTGCAAGTCCTTCCTGCTGGGAGAGGTCCCCAAGAGCTAGAGCTGCAAGAAACCTGCAAGTCTCTGATCTGGTTTGTGGGTCTAACAGATACTGTGATAAAGGTGCTATTGCATACTTAGAAGCCTTCTTCTCTCGTACTCTGATGTGGTTAAACAAAGCTTCTAGAAGTGTTCCCGATAACTCCTCACATTGATGAGATCTTAACAGATTCAACAAAGAATCTATAACACCAGCTTCAGTCATCTGCTCTGCACTAGAAGCATCAGTCCTTTCATGAACAATTAAGCCATTAAGAGCCACTTTAATAGTGCTCTCACAAGTAGAGAGCAACATTTTCACAAGAACAACCATAGGAACTTTGAAGTAGTACTCTGCATTGACATGCAGAACATTTGAGAGAACCAGAGCAGCCGTTTCCCAAAGCTCAACAGGTGGTTGAGGATCATCTTGAATAATAACCTTTGCTAGCTCAAAAATTCCTCCAGCATCAGCAACCACCTTTGGCCAGCTAATGGAGATCTTTTCCAGTGCCTTTATTGCTGTCTGTTGAAGGTTCAATATTCCAATTCCTGCAAGCTGCACAAGTGGAACCACTGCATTTTTTGTCGTTATATCTTGCTGAAAATGTTCTTGTGCAAGAAGATGAGATAGCAGTTCAGTGCCAAGTTGCTGTATGGCTTGAGATGGGGACTCCAGAAATGAAATTAAAGGCTCAATGACCTGGCTGGGAGTAAGTTTCAATGTTGCAAGGCTCTGTGGCTTCTCCAAAATATTTACAAGTGCTTGTAAGGCACTGTGCTGTCCCCACAAACCAAAATCTGGCCGAAGCAGAACCATAAAAAGAGGTTCTACCACTTTTGCAGCATCAGAACTTCTAGCAATTGCACCACTGTTTGTCAAAATGCGGAACAGTTCAGCAATTGCAGAGCATAATGAACTGGGCACAATTGGGAGTAGCACAAGACATTTATCTATAATACCTGCTTTGACCATATCCAATTTGCGTGGGGCCCGATCTTTCCCCAACTTTATTAGAGCAGAGATACTACCCTCAATAAGTCGGAGATTTGTTCCAGAAACCAAGCCAACAAGAAGATCCACTATGTTAACATAGGCTGCTGCAAGCTCCACCTTTAGTTCATCATCCAACAATCTCTCAAAAGCACAAACCACAGATTCCACAACTGCTGTGTTATCAGACTGGATGAGAGATATAAGGGGCTGTATGCATTCAGAGGCAATTGGATTTGATCTGAATTTTGCATTGCTAAACAGAATTAGGCAAAGTTCTGCAGCATTTCTCTTCAGTTCCAAGGACGAAGCAGAAGACAATATTTTGCATAGGCTCTCAAGTGGATTACCTTCAACATCAACAAATAAAGTTCTTCTTGAATTATGTCCTGAGGTCAGCTTGATCAAGGCAACAAGAGCAGCCTCTTGCTCACTCTCTGATGCTGCATTGAGCATGTCAATCAATGGCTGAACAGCCTGCCAAGCTAATTCAGAGTCTCTAATGCTTTCAGCATCAAAAAGTTCATGGAGAGCCCTTGCAGCACTAAATCGAGCATCTCTTGATCCAAGACGCAAAACAGCTATAAGTTGATTCAAAGAACTAAATGATGCTTCATATCGAATAAGATCAGGATTGCTAAACAGGATTCTTAATAATTCAGATATAGAGGCTTCTGTGGAGTCTTGAGGACTCAATGACAGGTATTTTGTTAAAGCATCGAGAGCTCCTGCTTCAGCCATGATTAATTTATTTGCATCACTTCCTTCTGCAAGACGGCTTAATAGTTGAACAGCAATTGGAGGAGCACCCGGTCTATCTGGAATCGGTCTCAAGAGATCCACCAACAAAGGAATAGATTTGCGTGCAGTGGAACCAAGCCTTACATCTTCTATTTCAAAAAGATGTTCCAGAATAACTTGATCAGGACTACGTGCCAACGAAAATTCTTCTGATAAAGCAACAAGGTTTGGCATATCCAATTCTATGAAACCGATTAATGTTATTAAGCCAGCAACAGCACCAGAGTTTGCAATAGTAAGGCTTATTCCCCTACTTCCATTGCAAACAAGACTGGCCATTGCCTGTGCAGCAAAATATTTATCAATCACTTCATCAGATTTCATCAAATGAGCAAGAGAAGGTATGATGTGCATTGTTGTAGGAGACAGGACAATATTTGGGTCTTGGAATAAGAAAGCCAGAAGCAACGCGCTGATCCATATGCCCTCTGTATCCTCAAATTCTGCCTGGAATGAAGAAAAGTTTTTGAGGCTCAGCCACCATAACTTAGGCAAAATGGTCTGGAATTCGTTTTTATATCATCAATTATAAAATCACAACAAACAGCAGAAACTAACATTCTTGTTTATAGAGAATTCTAAGAAAAACAACATTACATGCAAACTCCTCATCTGAACAGCACAATCCATTCAAATATTTTTTTTTTCATCCTCACTGATCCCAGGCTCTCTTCTTTTCTTCACTGTTCTTATCTCCTCTACTCATTTCCCCACTCACTCTAGTTCATTATTCCATGGTAAAAGTGCTTCAGGGGTCATAATGACACATTATAAAAGCCATATATTATCATAAGCAATTCCTCACTTTATTTCATGCACAGTGAATACAAATCATCTCCTTTTTTAGGGAAACGAAGAGGAGGGTGCTAAGAATGAAAGCTTACCTTTTTTTGTGAAATCCCCTTACAGTCTATATATGTATGCAGACAGATCACATACTCAGTGTAACATCTCGGTCACATAGGCTATAGATTACTTATATATCCACTAGCAAACATCAAATAAGAAAGTAATTCACCACAGAAGAAAGGAAAAAACAAATGATCGTGGCACAGCTGCATTGGAAACAGATAGCCCCCCCTATTCAAGAGGCTAAATAAGGGCATACCTGTGGAGAGGAAGTATAACTGAAAAGCTTATCTGAGAGAGCCTCAAGTCCACCAGCTTCCATCACGATGAGCTTGCTTTTTGCATAGAAGGAAGAAATTATTGATAGCAACCACAAGGCAACAGTTCCGCCTAAAACAATGACTGGATCAAGGACATCAAATTCATCTCCTTCCTGGAATGCTGATCTTTCAAAAAAACCTCTTGGAGTTCTGACTTGCATTTCTAAAGACGAGAAGCAAGAGTTCTGCCTCGTCATATTCACCAGGGCATATATAAGGGGTTTCAAGTATCCTGAAACATCAAGTGCTTCCACTGACTGCTGTATGTGTTCTTTAGCAGCACATATGAGTAATGTAATCCCTCCAATTTTCACTTCTAAACTGGAGGAATTTATTATTCTATTCGCTAGAGAATCAATCGAGCTTGATCTTGCAATCAACAGATCACCCAACACACCTGGCTGATCACCACAGAGCTGAGACAAAATTTCTATTGCCTTATCTTGCAGTAAAGGTGGTCCCTCGGCCAGTAAGCTTGCTAAAGGATCTAAGCTTGAGGTCAATTCTGAGAGGACAGCCCGAGGAAGGTAAGCGAAGTTCACACCATGTTTCATCTTCACCAAGAGTGCAACTACTTCTAAAGCATCTGTGATATCAGTGCCGTCCATACTCATTGAGTTCAAGGAATTAAGTATTGCAAGAACAGAAAAACGGCACTGAGCATTTCCACCAAGCACATCACCTACCGGAAAATGGTTCAGCAACTGATGAAGAGCTCTTGATGCATTCTTTTTTCCTTCTGAAGTTCCTTCTCCCAGGACCCTTGTCAAAGCACCAACAACATCTTCTGCCAGGGCTTCAGCAGCAATCTGGGGATCAGAGAGGAGATTGGCAAGTGCAGCAATTGCTGTTTCAGCAGCATCAATGGAAGTTTTCGCCAACTTAATTAGAGGCTTGACGTCTCCTTCAGAAATATAAGGCATTTTCATAGTGTTTTTAGTCTTAGTTGGGCGGGACAAAGCACCCAATGCTCGAGCTAACTGTGTTGCAACAACTTGAGTATTATTACTGGTCAATAGCTTCATGCAGGGATGCACAATCTCATCTGTTGCAAGACTATCACAGATATCTTGCCTCGTTGTGAATAGATCAGCGAGAACAGAAGCTGCAGATTCTTGGGTTTCTTCGTTGGAGGAGTTCAGAATCTTGATAAGAGATCTTAGAGCTTGATTAGCTGCAGATCCCCTTTGCACAAGATCTTTATGTGATGCCATCGTTAGTACATGACCCAAAACTCTTATTGTGTGGGCTTTTGAGCCAGAAGAGTCACCAAGAAGCAGTGCTAATAACTGATTGATAGTGGTAGAATCAGCTGTTTGGACAAGCCTGGTAAGTGCCATAGCTGAGGCTTCTTGACCTTTAGGTCCACCACTCTTTAAAAGCCATAAAAAGGCAGGGACAGCTCCTGCACTTTCAACACAGGCACGGATATCTTCACTATGACAGCACAGATTCCACAGAATATGTGCTGCATCCTCCCTTGCCTTCTGAGACCCTGCCTCTAACAGCTGCACAAGAGGGGGAATCCCACCAGCGGCAGTGATAGCCCACTTACTGTCATCAACCTGATCAGTTAAGATTGCTAGAAAACGAACTCCAAATTCTTGATGCTGCTCACTGGATAATCCCAACAATGATATCAGTAACTGAATACCTTCTCTCTTACCGATGGCATCCCAGATGCCTACCCCGTCACAACATAGGCTGGTTAAAGAAAGTATTAGGTACTCCTGGGGATCCCCAACAGCCATTGTTATGAGCCCAATAAGAACCTTCTTTGCTTCTGCATGATCAAGACATATTGAGAGGTAGAAATTGCCATACAGACTTGCCATAGCTTCAAGGACACGTTCCTGAACCAGCTTATTATCCCGAGGCTTCAGCAGCTTTACTAGTATATCCTCTATCTTGGTTGCATCAAAAGTTTCCTCAGCAGTAGCAGCATTTTGCTCAAAGACCATCAAAGCATAGGCAAGTGCTCCGATTATATCAGCAACTGGTGCAGCAAGACGAGGAGACTGTGATAGTTCTCCAAGATATAGTATCAAGGCAGACATCCCACTACAGATATTTGCCAGAGCTCGTGTTGCATGCCCCTGCAGAGCCTGGCCGAACTCCCCTTGCATACACTCTTTAGAAGGAGCAACTATGGCCCCAATGAGAATGGGAATCCCATCAGCATCTACGATAGCTTTCTTGGCCTTCGTTGACTTTGAGGAAAGGGCTTCCAAAGCGTCAGCAGCACTAGCACGAACAGAAATATCATTATTCTGACCCACAAGCTGAAGCAAAGCTTGCACAGCTCCAGAATCAATTACTTTCGGTATACTATCACCAAATGCCAACATTAAACGGGCCAATAGAGAAGCTGCATTGGACTGGGCAGCAGCATTGTCAGAAGACAGAAGACCCACAATGATATTCACTCCTCCAGCCTCAAGCATTGCTCTCCAATAATTATCCTTGTCCCCACAAAGATTTCTCAGTGCCCCAGTAACAAACCCTTGAACCACTTTGTCCTGCTTGTTCTTTGGATTGAGTTGTTCCCATAAGGTCGGTGTCACACCTTCTGTAGCAAATATCTTGATTCCAACTTGATCATCTGAAACTGAGCCAGAGGAAACTTCATATATAGCCTCTGCTGCTGCCTTCCTAGCCTCAATTGATTCAGACTTCAGAAGTGAGAGTAAAGGTGGTATACACCCACCAAGAAGTACCTTCACTCGTAAATCATCATCTTTGCACAAAGCACTGAGAGTCGCAGCAACATTGACTTTTGCCCCGGAAGTACCACTCCTGAGAATGGATATGAATAGCGGCATGGCTTGGGCATGGGAACCAATGACTGTCCTTGCCTCCTTTCTTGCTTGGGCAAGACAAAGCAGACGAGCTGTTACAAGCTCTTTTTCAGGTGGTGAAGATAGCCTGGAATGTAGCTTCTCAATGAAGCGAGCAACTGCAGCCATCGTATCTTCATGGTCATCCATTTCTATCGTTCCATTTTGTTCCCTGTATACAATCAGCCAATCCATTAGCTCATAATTAATTAGTATTAATTCTCAAGAATTAAACCAGTAAAGATGATGATATATTCTCTGGCTTGGATTGTCTTCATATTCATTTCACTAGCCTTAACACAGTTATGGCAGTCTGTTTCTTGTAGCAGGAAGAGAATAAAAAGTTTAAGTCATTGCTATATTCATCGGAATGGGCTAATTTTATTTGAGAGAAGAATACTAACTTGGACTCAGAAGCAGATGAGGATGTAGGTTCTTGCAGTTTAGAGGAGGGAAACTTTGACATTTGCACCAACACTCCACTAGCTTTCTTCTAGGCCACCTGCAATAAAGGAAAAAATATCCCAACTAATGAACTTCTGCAATTTCATTTACAATCAGCACACCAAGCACTAAATCCTTGGAACTAAAATCCCCAAAATTATAAGCGAAACAAAGCCAAAAATAAACACTGAAAATCCCAATTTGATGCAAATTCCCACAATCATTTTTTACCTAGAAAACCAGGACCTACTATTATTTTCCTACGTCATCAAATTTGTGCACCCTCAGCTCTCCAATCACTATAAACCAGTTTATAGATTACGCGTACAAATACACGTATGACTGAAAATAATTCTTTTCACAAAATGAAAGGGAAAACAAACAAACAAGCAAACAAAAAAGGAGTTAACAAAACCACAATCAAAATGCTTGAAATCAAACACATCACAAGACCTCGCCACGCCAATGCAAATGCCAGAGTTAACTCCCTCACTTCTTACTATCCAAAAACCAGGCTTCTTGCTCCGATCATCACCTTCCAATCCAAAATTTTGAATGTCACACTGCAATGGAAGCTCCTTAGGCAGCAGAACAAACCTAATTCACTGTACCAAAATAGCGAATTGGAGGTAAATAATTGATATCGCAATTGGATCTTTTAGCATTAGGGAGAATGACTGATACCACATCTCAATTTTATTAAAAAAAAAGTAGTAGTAAGAAAATAAATAATAATAATAATAATAGAAAAATAAAAATAAAAAAACGGAGATCGGATCAGAAGTGCATGTCAAAGAATCTAGGGCAAGAGAAACGTCATTATCACGCCTCTCATCACAATCCTCATAATTTAATTATTTAGCCTCTCTCTCTCCCTCCCCCCCCCCCCCCCCCCCCCCTCTCTCTCTATATATATATATAAAGTATTGATTAGTATGTTTTAATTAACTACAAATTGTATTTTATAGAGAAACAACTAACAATTGAAGATAGAAAATGTTACCTGAAAAGTTAAAGTGTGAGAAAGAAGTAATTGGCGTCAATGGAAGTTGAGAGAGAGAGGGTCGGGGTGGTCTTTTTCGTATCTTCTCTCAGACTGAGAGTGTGTTTTGCTAATCAGTCTCTTTGTTTTTCCTGATTTTGGGATTATTTTTGTTGGCTTTTCTTTAAACCTTAACCGTTACTGGCTGGCAGACAGATAAGTTATATATATATTAATTGGTTCTGGTGGGCCTGTCTCTGTTTATTGCTGCTAAAATTTTGTATTATGAGACACGGTGATTCCGTTAGGTAAAAGGGTTAGAGCAGAGAAGTACTTTTTTATTATTATTATTATTATTATTATTATGATAGCTACCTAATTGTTGTCATTTGTCAATATTTTATTTTTAATTTCAGATTTTAGAGTTAATAATCATGAAATGTTATTATATTTATATGTTATTATATTAATAATCATGAAATGTTATTATATGAGTAATTTAAACCAATATATACTTAAAATCATTAAAAAAAATTAATTTCAATTAATGTACAAATTAATCCAAATGCATTATTAAAGTAGAATTTAAATAAATAATAATAATAATCCCCACCAGACCATTCAGAAATATAAATGGTGATGGTTTCATGAAAATTAAAAAAAAAATGACTATTGACATAAAATAGCGAGGACGAGTCAATAGGCGCTCTGCCGCAGTTAGAATGCGTGAGGATTTTTATAATGCTAAAAATAATAAATTTGTACAGAATATTTGTAAAGTGTTAGCTTTGAATGAAATATATAAATTTTAAATTAATATGAATAATTTTTTTTAATAAGTTTAAATGAAACTTGAATGTTTTTTTAAAACAAAACTAGCATTAAGCAATCCAATTTAAAAAATATAAGACAAAAACATAAAACATAACATTGATCCATAATTTTTTTCTAAATAATTAATCTGGGATATTAAATTAGATATATTATACATAGAGAAGTTGCAAAACTCAATTCTTAACAAATACAACATCGAATTATAAATTATTTTAATTATTATTGTTATTATTATAATTATTAAATTATGACAATGATTATAGCTACTATTATTACCATTACTATAAATAATTAATATTTTAATTATTATTCGCATTACTATCATTGTCACCATCATTATTGTTAGTCTCGTCATCGTCATTACCACAGTAATGATATTTAAAAAAATAGTTTTTATATTTATTTTTTTATTCCTCTACATTTAGTATTTTTTTTAGATTCTTGCAATGTTATTTGTTTTTATCTTTTATGGGATAATCTTGTTTTGATGACCTAGACCACTAGTTTGCATAATTATTTTGAGTTAGCCTTGTTATTTTCTTAAACTGTTTTTTTAATTGTTTTATTTTAGTTTCATTCTTTAATATTTGATTAATTCTTAATCATACTTTATTATTATTATTATTATTATTATTATTATTATTATTATTATTATTTATTTTTTATATATAGTTATCCTGATATTAAATCTTGAATTTAATAGGTTAATCTAATTTGACATAAGTGTTTTTTAAATAGTTTCATATAATTTTAGCAATTGTCTATTTTCCCAATTTCCTTTCAAATGTTGCCCTTTTTTTTATCAAATACAATTGATCAAATGATCCAAATCACAAAAAAAAAAATAACTTTTATAAATCAACCACTTTTTTTAACCGATCAACTCAATAATTCTAATTTTAGATTTAAAAACTTTTTTAAAAATAATTACTTTGCTTGGAAAAAACAATTTGGTAAGGTAGCATGGGTAAAACTAGTAAGGAAAAAGCTAAATGGTGTATAACAATTTATAAAAACAATTTCATTGTGGATTGAAATATTATAATTATTATTGTGACTATTTCTTCATAAAATATAATTATTGTGTGGGGGGGCATTTATGTTCTTTTCTTTTAAGCATTAAAATCATGGTTTTGTTGTTGGTTTTAGTCAAAAACATTAATAGTTAAGGGTGTTATAGACATTTCATTTTTTGGTGAGCAGTAAATAGCTCTTTTGTCATTGGATGAGACAAAATTAAAGTTGCTGACAAAGGTATTTTTAGTTTTTCCAATTTTATGAATAGTGAAAGACATTAGTTTGCCCTCGAAAAAGACAAAAATAAAGAGTTGGCCAAAAGGGTATTTTTGTGTGCATTTTTTTTCATTATTGAGACAAGCTCTTGGGAGTGTTTTGATAATTTCATATTTTTTAATATTATTTTTAAAAAAGTTGTAGGTGCGTCTACCCAACGCACCAATAATTCTCTTTCATCCACGTCATACAGGCGGCATGTGCGATGTCATGCGGTGGCTAAAGTGTCCAACAACCATATCACCGCATGTGTTGTCATGTAGTGTGTGTGTCGACTTAAATTGATCGAAGACTTATCGATGGTCTTTTTTTACTGATTTTCTCTCTCTAGCAACTGAAAATACATGCAAGTCCTTTTTGTTTATGATTTTTCTCTCCTTTTTGATTTATTTTGTCCTAATTTTTTCTATATAATTTTTAATTTATTTCAATGCCGTCCTTTAATTGAACTTAATAATATATTTTGTTTTCATTTCGGTTCTTATTCTTTTAATTTTTGGTTTGATTTTAATTTTTTCGGTATATAATTTTTTTTCTTTCAATTTTGTCATTTAACTGAAATTGATCATATATTTTATTTTTCATTTCAAATCTTATTCTTTTAATTATCTTTTTTTTTTTAATTCCTTTAATTTTTTTTTCCTTCTGAGGGAGTCCCTGTTTTTTATTCATATTTATATGTTTATACTATTAGTTTTGGTTTTAATTTTTATAATTTTATTTTTTTTTGTTAAAGTTTTAGTTTTATTCAATTTAATCTTGAAAATTTAAATTGTGTTGTTGATCATTTTAAAATTGATATGTTTTTTTTGTTTGTTCTTCTTTTGTTTTGTTCTTTTTATTATTTTTATTTGTTTTTCAAACTAAATGATTTTTTATGCTAATAATATTTATTTTGGTTTTGTCATTTTTATTTGTCTTTTATTAAATTTTTCAAGATTGTTTAACTCATCATGATAATTTAATGATTTTCATTGTTTATGCAATAATAATAATTATTTTAATGATTATTTTATTATTATTATTTTCTTGCTTGTTCTTTTGTTAAAGTTTTTGAGTTTTTTGTTTTATTCTTCAAGATAATTTAATATTTTTATTCTTCAAAATAATAATAATAATAATAATAATAATAATAATTGTTATAATCATGATAATGATTTTGATAGTACTAATGATAATGATGATAAGAATAATAATTTATTGTAATGGTTGTAGTGTTTATGGTATTACTAATTATGGTTGTGATGATAATAATAACAATAGTAATGATATTAAATAATATTAGTAATGATATTAATAATGATAGTGATAATAATACTAATAATAATTTAAATGATATTAATAACAATAGCAATGTTAGTAGTCATAATAATTATTGTGATAATGATTGCGGCAATAATAGCAATAATGATGGTGACAACGATAGCAATGTCAATAATAATTAGAATATTAATTATTTACAGTAATGATGATAGTGATAGCTATAATGATTCTAGCAATCTAGCAATCATAGTAATAACAATAAAAATAATAATTAAAATACTTTATCATTCGATGTTGTGTTTGATAATAATTGAATTTTGCAACTTCTTTATGTATAGTGTTTCAGATCTAATATCTTGGGTTAATGGTTTGAAAAAACAATTATGGCTCAATGTTATCTTTTATTTTTTCTGTTATTTTTTAAAATGTTTTGCTTAACATTTTTTTTTTTTTAAAAAAAATATCATGCAATTTTCTTTCAAATCTATGAAACAAATAAATTCATATTAATATTTTATATAAAAAGTAATGAAAAAGCGACGAACCATAATAAAAAAATAAAAAATTTAAAATAATTAGTTTGCCTTGAAATGTTTTTTTCCTAAAGCAACAGCTCGGGTAAAAATATTTAGTGGTACCTAGAATAAAAAATAGGAATTTTTATTATAAAATAAAATAAATATTTTGTTTGTTTGTTGGTCTTTAAGATTACCAGTGATGAAACACATTCAACCACCTCAACAGACAGCTTACGGTGATGATCCCATCAATATTATTTTGTCGTGGCCATGAAACTGCTTCGTTCACTATCACGTTTTATTTTTCATTTTTTCCTCCTAAAAAGAAGAGCAGATAATAATAATAATAATAATAATATAACGTGTGGGTTCCACGGTCCGGTCCACCTATTAACTCTTGACGAGGGGCGCACACATGCTACTGCATACAAAAAGGTGTTACAGTGAAAAAGATTAGAATTAAAAGACTTTTTATCCTATAGTCTCAAAATTTATAATTACTAATATGATGATCACTTTAGTTAAAATATATACAAATTAATTCAAATTTCTATGTTAATAAAAAAAACACCCGCATGTTCCTAAGGAAAGTGGTAGGACATGTTAACTAGAGTGAATTTTATACCTAATATATTTTTATTTTTTTAAAATTATTTTTGATATTAATATATAAAAATATTTAAAAAATAATAATAATTTAAAAAATGTGTCACAGTTAGCTAGGAGATGTTCGGCGATGGCAGATCGGTCGGTCTATTTTATTTAATTATGAAACCATATATCATCAGCCCAATATTTTATAGTATGCTGATATTAATAAAATACATGTGGATCTAGGAGCTCTAGATGGGTGTGTGGATATTATTATTTGACAGGTAATCAGTCAAGAAATTCACGAGCTAGGATTAAATGACCGGAGATCGAGATTTATTTTCATCAGAAGGGCTGAATAATGTATTGTAAAAGCATTTTTGGAAAAAAAAATTTATTTTTTTATTTTAAATTAAAATAATTTGATATTTTTATACATTTTCATGTACTTATATTAAAAATATGTTTTAAAAAAATATATTATTTTAATATATTTTTAAATAAAAAATACTATAAAAAACAAATTCAACCATATTTTCAATCCATGATTAAGATCACTCAAGAGTTAAAAAGGAAAATGTCTTGTCTATCAAAAGAAAAGAGAGATTTGAAATCAAATTGTAAATATATTCCATTTAATTTTTTTAGAAATTATTTTCCAACGAAATTATTTTAATATGGAACATTAGCTTTTTAAGATTCAATTTGAGTCTTTGACATCTATAGTCTTTTTTCCTTCAAGAAAGACAATCAAAAGATGTAGAACGGTATCAAAGTATTAATTATAATTATATAATTTTTATATTTGAATTTAATTTTCAATTCATTTGTCTCAAACTCCCTATACCTTATAACAAGAGGCTAACAGAGATTACTCTAATTGTTGTTTACATTCTCATTCTCATTATTATTATTATTATTATTATTATTATTATTATTATAAACAATAAAAATCCTAGTGATATTATTATGCATCTATTCATATATTATTGTTCTTTGTAATAGTATAATTACAAATTTGTCCTTGCAAAAAAAGACAATTAATGAAGTTTTGGGATAAAATTGTTTTTTCTTCCTGGCACGATTGTCTTTAACATAATATAAGATGGTTTTTTTTTTTCATTCCACTTTCTTTTGCAAAATAAAATCATTATTTTGGCGTTGTAATACAAAACTCTTATGCTTTTTGTCTTAAGGTTTTTTTTTTATCCTTTTAATTTTTTTCAGAATAATTAAATAAATTTGGTGTTTTTTAAGACTAAAAAGGTATAATTCTCTACTAAGAGTATTTTGCTCATTTGTTGTTGATTTTGAGGTTTCTTAGAAATATTATTGTAATGAGCATATATCAAATATTATTTTAAAAAGAAAAACACGATATTATGTGTACACTCACCAATGTATGGGCGCTCCCATTGCCATTCAAGAGGCATGTGTGGGGTTGGTCGACCATCAAAACCAGTCTTTCAATGCAGTGTATAACGACTTCAACGCTCTTTACATAGTAGTGTACAACATGTATCAAAATCAATGTTGATTTGTTGTCAAATACCATTTTCCCCTCCATCTTCTCTCTCTCCACCTTGAAACTTGTGTCACCCATGCAAAATGTTATAGCAACCCCTTTAATTTATTTTTCCTTTATATTTGGTCCTTATCATTTTGATTAATATTTCTATTTTAGAATAAACTATGAAGCTACAAGTGTTTTTAAATTTTATATTTATTTTATTTTTTAATCTATAAATAATTCATCAAATTAAATTTTATTTTCAATATCACCCCCTTAATTTTTTTTAATATATAGATGATCGATGAAATTGCAAATATTTTTTTTAATTTAGCCTATACCATTTTTAAATACATAGATGATCTATGAAATTGCATAATGTTTTTTTTTATTTCACCCCTAATATTTTTTAATCTATAAAATTATATATATTTTTCAATTTTACCCCTACCATTTTTTAATCTATAAATAATCTATCAAATTACAAATGTTTTTTAATTCCCCCCCTTTGACTTTTTATCTTTCATACCTGGTTCTCATTATTTTATTTGTTATTTATTTTGCTTGGGGTTATTTTTTTTTTTTTACAAATTTCCACCTCATTGGGTTTTTTTTCTATCATATTTTATCTCCATTGTTTTTGCTGCAAATGCTTCACTAATATTGTATTTTTACTATTTCATCCTTTAAAATTAAATTTGTTTTGAGTTTAGCTTCTTCATAGGTTGCATGTTTTAGAGATTACATTACGTTTAAAAGTTTTGCATGAGTTTTCTTGTTTTTTTTCTCTTTTTTAAAAGTTGATGTTTTCTTTTCTTTTTCTCCATTTTTTGCTTTTTTTTTTATTATTTCTGGTTTTATTCTATTTGTTTAACCTTCTATAATTTTTTTTTTAATTTCACCTCTATTGTTTTTTAATATATAAATAATCTCTTAAATTATAAATGTTTTTTTAATTTCACATCCTGTAATTGTTTTGTCCGCTTTATTTTAATTGCAATTTATTCTGTAAGGAGTCATTTTTAAAATAATTGTTTTATTTTTTTCAAATTTCATTCTCCGCAAGTGTTGCTCTGTCAAATCTTACCTCATTGTTTTTGTTGCTATTTTTTAACAAGTTTTGTTTTCAATGATTTCATCGATCAAAAATAAATTTATTGAGAGGTAAATGTTTTTATTGAAGTTGAGTATAACATTTAATGAGTTCACTTGAGTTTGCTTGGATTTATTTTTCTTTTTTTAAAGCTTATGTTTTCTCTTCTTTTTTTGAGTTTTTATTTGTTATTTTCTGAATTTTTCCTTCTATTAGAGTACATTAGGTTGTTTTTATAATCTAAATAGACTTGATTCTATGTAGAGACTTAGGCCCCGTTTGTTTGCTGGAAAGTGGTTTTCTTTTGGAAAGTGAATTCCGGGGAAAGTGAATTCCTGGAAAGTGAATTCCGATATTTGGCAGTGTTATGAAAAATGAACCGGAAAATATTTTCCAGTGTTTGTTTGTGTTATGGAAAATGAACTGGAAAATAATTTATTAATAAATTAATTTTTTTTCAAGTTTATTAAAATAATGAGGAACAAATCTTACAAATTAAAAAGTTGAATGAGAATGAAATTGAAAAAAAATATAATTTCATAAATTATCTCAAATAAAATAAATAATAATCAAAATAATAGAGATCAAATCTAAAAAATTAAAAAAATGAAAGGTGAATAAATTAAAATAATAATAATTAACATTTCATAAATTATTTCAAATAAAATAAGTAAAACTAAAAAAAATGAGGACCAAATTTGATAGATAAAAATTTCAATAAAAAAATGATAAGAAAAAAGCAAATAGCAATTATAAAAATAAGGACCAAAATTAATATAAAAATTAAATTTTAAGAGATGGAATTGAAAAATAAATATTCAAAACAAATTATATATTGCAATCAAAAGTTTGAGGATCAAATTTGATATAATCAGCAAATAACGATATTTCTAAATTTT
The DNA here is from genome assembly GCA_027405865.1 of Salix purpurea. Classification (NCBI taxonomy): domain Eukaryota; kingdom Viridiplantae; phylum Streptophyta; class Magnoliopsida; order Malpighiales; family Salicaceae; genus Salix; species Salix purpurea. The sequence goes on from JAOWLH010000011.1 coordinate 16,327,527, forward strand.
TCACAACTTCCAGAAAGTGTTTTCTGCCAAAATTTTCCGGAAAACACTTTCCTGAAAACCAAGCCAAATTTTTCTTTGACCGGAAAGTTTTTCGTTGACCAACTTTCTTGAAGGCAACGAAACCACTTTCCTTAAAACAAACAAGGCCTTAAGTATCATACAAGTGGATTGAAACCAGATAATATGCTTAAGCCTTTGACATAAACGGTCAAACTATTTAATTACTTGGAGAGTTTGACCATCATTTTGTCAATTGGGACAGAAAACCATGAGATATATTGAGAATTGTAGGATTTGTTTTATCCAAATTAGAAAAATGAGACATGATTGTATGTTTGTATATATTTTGTGTCTATTTGGGAGTTTAATTGAAGTTATTTTTTAAATTATTTTTCGTTCAGAAATGCATCAAAATGATATTTTTTATTTTTTAAAAAATTAATTTTGATATCAGTATAAAAAATAATCTAAAAATACTAAATAAATTTCATTTAAAGTAAAAAATAAAACTAATTAAATTTGTTCAAAAATGTTTTTGAAACTTACTTTATAGGGCAATACAAAGACATGGGACGTAAATGACTTATTGAAGAAAAGGAAAGATGATGATCCATACATAAGGAAATAAGACATATCTTTAAAAATAGGACATGGGAAAAACTTGATTAAAACATACCTTTTTTATTACATATAATTATAATAATTGTAATTGCAAAAGAAACTAAAAGATATGGTTTTTTTTTTCCTGTTGTTGATTGATTCTATATCTTTTTATTTGGATTTGTCTAATAGTTTAATGAAGATTTATTTACCTTTTGAAAAATGTTGAAAAAAATAAATCAAGATATGTGAGTTTTTATTAGATTTGGTTAGATTTTGTTGTTGTTTGGGTTTTACACTATCGATATACAATGCAAACCCTCACATTACATTATTCACTGCCAATTATTTAATTTTATGTCTATGAAATATTTTATTTACTTGTATTTAAATTATTGAACTTAATTTCTTGATTTTTTTTCATAATTTATCATTTGACATTTGTTAATTAGACCCTAGACTTCATTGTTTGTTCCACTTTTCTTTTGAGTTGTTTCAATCTTATATTTTGGGTAACAAGTTAATCAAGTCAATTTAGATTGACTTGAGTTTTTTTCCTATATTTTTTTTGAGGTTGATTTTTCTTTTTTTCCTTTCAATCTTATCATTTATTATTAAATTATTATCCCTATTATTTGTCCTCAAACTTTTTTATTCTTTTGTTTTTTTATTGGATTATCCTAATTGCAGTTTAGTTAAGTTAGCCCAAGTTTTCTTTTTCTTTTTTTTTTCTTCTAATCTCATGTCATGGGTGGCAGATTAATCTAGGTTGACTTGGTTTTTTCTCGCTCGACTTTTTTCATAACATTGATATTTTTAATTTTATTATTTGATATTAAATTATTAACCTTTGAACGTGGTCACTTTTAGGTTTTCTTTCTATTAGCCTTTATTTATTTATTGAACTTTAGTGTTTTTTTTAGTTTTTTCTTTTAAAAATCTATTTTTTATTTTAATTTCATATTACAAGTCATGAGTGAGTTAAAAAGCATGAGCTGACTCAAAAAACAATTGATGCTATATTTTTTGTTTGTTTTATCATTTGACATTTAATTATCAAGCCTTAAACTTGCTTAAATTATTGTCACGTGGGTTTTTTTATTTTTACATTACAGAGATTTTGACACGGCTCTTACTCTTGATATAGCCACTGATCTCGTTTTAAAGCAATCATCACTTCACAGAATAATCCGTGCATCCTAGCCATCGATACTTGATAGTGACGATCAAACTGAGATTATTAGACTAGGAGAAGACAATCATCATCTTCTCCCTGATTCACCAACTTGTTAATGGCCCCACCATAACAAATCTTATTGTTTACATGAATATGAACCCATTTACTTTTTTGCTTAGAAATATTTTACTATAATATATTTTTTATTTTTTAAAATATTTTTAATATCAACATATTAAAATGATATAAAATACTAAAATCAATTAATTTAAAGTAAAAAAATAAAAAATAAAAAATTTTGTTTTTTGAAATACTGTCCCAAACAGACAATTGGATTTGTTGCCCACACTCTACTATGGGCAAACATATTTTTCATACATGTAAAAACAATGTTAGGTTAATATTTTTTTTGAGATATGAGTTATTGGTTAAATCGGTGATTTTGATGATATAAAACAATAAATAATTTGATAAAAAAAAAATCCACCCTGAACTTATATTACCCCGCCCCCCCTTTTCAGGTTTTGAGCATGAATAAATTTTATCAAGTTTTCTATAATACTTTTCTAGGTGTTTTGGCTAAATAATGGATTTAAAATATAGTTTTCAGAACTAAAAATAACTAACCTTGTTTTTTTAGTTTCCATAATAGCTAAAACCCAAGCAAAATAAATAATGTATCCTCTATTTTTTTTAATAAAAAAAACAATTAAAATGGATGACATATGGTCCCCAAAAAATAAATAAGGCATCATCTTATTTATTTTAATTTTTTTTAGAGTGAATGAAAAATAATAATGAAGACCTAGCCTTAAATTTTGCATGATTTATTTTTTATTGACACATATAATTTTTTTAATTTTGTTTCATTATATGTATACATGATTTTTTTATTTTTAATTATAAAAACATTATAAAAATCCTGTATATATATATATATAAGAAAATATCTGGCCCGCTGCTTTCCACATATCAGGAATCTTTAGAGCCAATACAACGTGTAAAATCAGAAACAATAGTCGCATGAGACGAACATTCCATGCTTTTATCACTGCAGCCATCCCCAGATCCTCCACTACATCATCACATCATTGACACTACGTTGTAATAAAACGCCTTGTCATAATGACCCTTGAGATCCGATTTCCCTTGAATGATACCATGTTTTTTTCTTCTTGAAACTATTTTTTTTTCAGGACACGCCATCCCATATGAAAAAAAGGGTACTACCCGAGCCTGGACTCTTGGGTACGAGTAATTTTCAAGATGTTATTAGCATTTTGAAATCGACCCCGCATCTTAATTTATCAGCTAGGCATCTTATGCAAATATTATTAAGGGGATGTTTGGTACCGAGTTTGAAAAATATGTTTGAATTTTTTTTATTTTAAGTTATTTTTTTGGGTTTTTAGATCATTTTGATGTGTTAATGTTAATTTTTTTTAAAAAATAAAAATATCATTGGGATGCATTTCTTAATAAAAAATATTTTCAAAAACAATCTTGACCATACTGCCAAATATATACTAAGTATTCAGCATATATCTAAAATTAGAGGGATTTACTATTCAATTGCATTGTGGATCTCCTCACATCAAAATAGATAGTAAATGAGTGACTTTGGGCAAAATATTTATTATAATCTCATACTTTATAAATTATAGATATTAACTCATTTTAATTTTAAGATTTTAGGATGATTTTTAAGGTATTTTTTTGAGTCTACGAGTGAGTTTATCAAGTTTATTCTATATAATATTTTCTAGGTGTTTTATGTAAATAAAAACTTAAAAATTTAGTTTTTACAACTAAAAATGACCACCCCTGTTTTCCCGGCTATAGGCGTCGTCTGTCTTTAAAAACAATCAATGTCAATGACACGTGGTCCACCCAAAAAAGGGGCCTAGCTTTGCAAGACCTAACAAAATAGGCCTAGTGGGTTTGCCTGCCTTCCATGCTCAGCCACACCAGATTTTATTTTATTTTTAAATATATTTTTCTATTGTTCAAAATTTCAATGCTTTTCTGAATTATTTTTAAATTAATAACTCTTTCATCTTTTATTTTATTTATTCATTTTTAAATGATAATTATTTAGTTTTTTATTTATCCATACTGTTTTTTATAATCTTGTATATACATTGATTTTATTTTTAAATATAAAAAATATTTATTTTTAATACGAGCAATATTGATTTTTTCAGCTAAAACTTGTATAGCTATAAAACATGTAAGACGATTTTTTATTATATTAAAAAATATCTCTGCAGCAACAACAGTCGCATGAGACGAACATTCCACGCTTTTCTCGCTGCAGCTGTCCCCAGATACTCCATTGCATCATCACATCATTGGCGCTACGTTGCAGTAAAATGCCTCGTCATAATGACCCTTGAGTCCCGATTTCACATGAGCGATAACATAATTTATTGGAAGTTAATTTAATAATTAACGGTGAGATTCATTAATTAATAATTAACGGTTGAATCTCAAGCAAATATGAGAGAGAAACCAAATATTTTATCCTCTTTAATTTCTGGAATTCTCTCAAGGAAAAAATGAAAGACGGTTTAAAATTTCTACTGGGAAAAAAGAGAGGATTTTTTTAATATAAATTATCTTGTGATATAGATTATAGACTGCACTAGCCGCCCATGTGCAGATGTGGGTGCAACCTCAGGTTCCACGCTCTTATCACGGCGCAGTAAAAAAAGTCAAGAAATCATCAACTGCCGGTTGGGTAAAAAGTCCTGATTTCAACTAACAATGTGCCGATAGCTAGTTCTTGACTTGCTGACACACACAGACACACAGAGAGACACGTCAGACCTCGATCGTTTTTCCAAGGTTTAAGTGAAATCAACGTCAACAACAGTCATCCATGTTCCATGGTGCAATTGTATTTCTACACGCGCAGCCAGGGCAAGAGTTTTTCACGCAAGTGGTAATTCTTAGAGAAATAAAGAAAAAATGGACAAATTAATAATAACTATTATTATAAAACTCCAAAAAAAAGAAAAGTCTGCTATCACAAATATAAATCCAACAGTAGCGGCCCTGAATCTACCACATCTATACAGAGTAGCGGCGACTGGACTACACGCCCCCCCAAACATCCATATCCATAGCCCCTACTTTCATTAAAATAGGAGATTCGTATCCACGTACGCTCTCGCACACGCACACTCATAGACTTTCAGTCTCGTGTTACCGTGCGATTGCCCTCCAACACGATCACAAATCACTGGCCATTACGACGACCTCAAAACGGCTTCTGCAAATACATGAACATGTCCTGAAGCGGCGACATCTGATAATTCCCCTGAAACTGAGACGTAAACGGGATATCCATAGTGGCATCCAAGTAATTATAAGGATTGCTCTGCACCTCGCACGTGAATTCTGGCGACACCACATGCTCCGAGCAGCTCGAATCCGTGTGCAGCCTCGGCACAGAATCTGACGTGTCGAAATACACGTAATCATTCACCGTTCCAGTCGCCGAGGATGGAGCTGGTGGCGGCGGCAGCATAACCACCGACTTCTTTTCATCCTCCTCGACTATCTCCGTCGAATTCGCTTTCTTGACGCTAAGATGCTGTCCTTGCCTCTCTATTGTGCCTTTCTTGTTGTGTATGCGACAGAGTACCCAATCATCCAGCTGCAAGCAATCAGGAACGTTAGTTTAGCCAAATGATCATCAGGGTCAAAGCACGCAAAATGAAACTAAATGCAGTCTTATCTAACTAAGAGATAAGGAGGAATATCTTCCTTAACCCGAAAGAAATAATTAAAATGATGACTTCAACTTGCAAGTGTGACAGCAACAGTCACGGTTGACGTCATTAAAATAAAAATAAAAATAAAAAATAAAAAAATCAAGCCGCTAGAATCTGACGGCCAAGCAAATTTAAGACTACAATTCTTGCAAATTTTAGAGATCATTAATCACGCCCACATGATTTTATTATGTGACTGGGTTGATGATTAGTACGGTCCAAATATCGTCATGAAAGGCCAAAACTGTCATTTCATCCTCGACGTCGATATTTGGAACCATCTCATGCATGTAAATGTCGAAACTATCCCTACGGATGGTTGAGGTGACGAGCATACCCTTAAGCTGTTCTTCTTGCGAACGGAGCGGTCCACCTCGGCCAGGCGATACTCGTGCATAATCCAGTTGGTTTTCTCTCCCTTGGGAGCTTTTCCGGCGTAAAATACCAAAGCCTTCTTGATTCCAACTGTCTTTGGCTGCCCAATCGGCTTGTCGGCTCCCGTGGCTTTCCAGTAGCCCCTCCCTGCAGCCCGATTCGGTCTCGATCCGTTTGGGTATTTCCTGTCCCTCGGAGTAAAAAAGTACCATTCCTTCTCTCCATACAAGGCCATGCCTGTGATTTGACACAACAAATAGCAACAGAAATGAAAAAAACTTGTAATTAGCTGATAAAATAGCAAAATTAAAACAGGAGCAGCTCGTTACCAGGGAGATCCCACGGGTCAAACTTGTAGAGATCGACTTCAGCAATAATAGGGACAGCAATGGACTGCGATGTGCATTTACGGCAGAGATAGTGCAGCACGAGCTCCTCATCCGTTGGATGGAACCTGAAACCCGGTGGTAACTCTAATGCCGCCGCCTTCATTTTTTGTTGTTGACCGTTCTACCCCAACCTCCCTCTCTATTCCTTTTCCTCTCTCCCTCTAATCTCTCTCTTTTTGATGGCCTGATACAGTGACGGCGCTTGAAACTTAGAACGCAAGGGAAAAGCATGAGTTTATAGGAGAAAACGAGGGGTACGTGGCAGGGATTATTCTGGTGGGTGAACATGTTTTATTTTCCATTTCTTCACCAATATTGCGTGAAACGTGGCAGGTGATGAAGTGGGTATGCGTGCGTGTCAACGGCTCAGAAAAGGAGGTGATTTTGTCACTGCTTACGACACTTGTTTTGGACTGTGGTGGCACGCTGGACTGTAGAGATTGCCCAGTCGGTTCGAGCGAAAACAAGGATGAAAAAAACTAAAATATCAGTCGTTGGATCTGCGTGCGGTCGGTGGGGTTTGTTATAGTTTCTTGCTTTTTGGTGTTTTCTTGGATACGGAGCCGACAATTAGACGGTGGATAACGAGTACACGTCAATGATAGCAACAGCCACGTGCAATCGGTGTGTGTGATTTGGCGAAGAGAGTGATTCAGACCGGGGTTTCTATGGAATAAAAAAGATATTAATATGATAAGTTTTGGTGAAGTCGGCCAGATTTTCTTTTTTCTTTCAAATTGCAATGGGTTAAATCTTTTTTTTGAAATGGATATTATTATTATTATTATTATTATTTTTGTTTTAAAAAGAAAATAATCCAAAAAAATAATCAAATAAGTATTTCAAAATATTTTTGATTTTCTCGCATATTTCTCTATCAATTTGGTATAATATGGAGTTGCATATTTATACTGTAAGATACAAGTCTAATATTAAAACACTGGGTTTTCTTCAAAATTTAAATAATTATTTTCCCAAGGATCATTTTAAAATATTCTTCATTTTATCACATGTTTTTTTGTAGCAATTTTGTTCAATATCGGGCCATTAACTTGCAGTGTAAGATACAAACTAGATACAAAATACCTAATTTTCTTCTAAATTTTAGAAAAAACCCTTATTGCAAAAATATAAGTTTTTTTCTTTTGTTTTCGTGCATACAACCAAGTTCTAAAATATTTCAAACATATTTTCATCATCAATTTACGATTATTCATTAGGATTTGACCAAAATATCAACATTTAATTTTTTTCTTGTTTCTTTTATATTTCTAATGTTAGAATTTAATTGTGAATCTTAGTATTTGAGGCTATAATACTATATTGCAGAGTACACTTTAGGTATTAAGGTTACAAACAAAAAAAAAAAATTCTAAAATTTGGACCTTAGAATGACTAGTTATTAACCTAATGAGGTAGTGATTCTCTCACGAAGAGAGATCTACCTCAAACCTTAAAGAAAACCAACTAATAGAAATTTATCTTAGAAAACAATTTAACAACAATGGACCTTACTAGGGTGATGCATCTTTCCCTTGCACAACAAGTCTCTTTACAAGAATATTTATTTGGTAATGACAGTTACATAATGCCTCAATCATTCCTTATAAACCTCTTTACTACCTTCATGGAAGTTGATCAATAGAAAATTCATAAAACTTTCAAGATCAAGTTGAAAGCTTACCCTTCATGTAATGATCAAAAACTTGCATTTAGGGTGAAAATTCCCTGATAATCCAACCTATATGTGTATGTACATACATTTGTATCCATTCATTTTAAATAACATACATACATTACACTAGGTTGAAATAAAGGTCCCAAAGAGCTCTAACTTGCAAAGTCTACAACACTCAACCTCGACAAAGAAATATGGAAAACAAAAAACATGTTTATCGTAATGCTTACTTTTATGAAGAGTTGGATTCTTTGAAGGCTAACATAGCTCACCTCACTAGCTTGCTAGAATGGACACTTATAAATACCTTTGAGAAGGGTGCTTTCAATCGACTCGCTATTTTTGTTTAAGCATAAACAACAACTTAGAATCCTCAATATAATCCATCATTTATGAATTCAACAATACTAATATTGAGACCTGTTATTAGAGATGTATTTGTAAATGAGTCCCACAAGAGAAAGCCATTTGATGACACTAATGAAGATAAAATGGTGGCTCTAAAATCAAGGATAAGAGTTATAAAAAAGATAGACTTGTATAACCCAATATTTATTACAATTTTAAAATTACCATAACCTTTCATCCTAAATTGCCAACATCAGATTCAACTCCTCATTTCCTTCCAGAAAAATTGAGCTCTAAAATCTTCAAGAGAGAAAACTACCAAAGAACCTAAGAAGAATTACTCTTATTACCACTACCTTTAGATAAAGTATACCATAAGTGATTGAGCATCGAGCAAGTAGTTTTAGAATTTATGGTGTCTTTACAGCTACCTTATCATAATTGGTAGAAACCAAACCTCACCTAGGAAGTTGGTTGACGGGCTTAAAGCCAAATTAGTTGCTAACAAGATTCATCAACATGGATGCATTGGTTTGGGAGTGACTTTCATCTTTGTTATAAAACCCACCATGAAGATACTGGTTCTCTCCCTGAAAATCGCAAGTGATTGGAATATGAGAGAAATTGATGTCCAAAGCACCTTATTACATGACATCCTAAATGAACATGCTTACATGATTCAACCTCTTAGTTTCCTTCTTCCTTATCTTTGTCATCATGTTTGCAAATTATATAAGTCTCTTTATGGTCTTCATCAAGCTCCACAAGTTTAGTTCTCTCACTGAACTAACAAGCTCTAACATATTGGTTATGTAGGAAACAAATTGAATCATTGCCTTTATATTTATCATCATAGTTTACTCACTATTGATTTATTGATATATGGTAATGACCTAGTCTTAACTTACACCCATGTCCATTGAATTACCAATGTTATCAATTTATTGCAGAAACATTTTGTTATCATGGATATGGGTGTGTTGAGTTTCTTCCTAGATATTGAAGATATCCAAGGAGATTATGGTCTATTTTTTTTATTTATCTCAACACATGTATATACCAGATCATGATAACACCAATCCATTGGAGCTTATTATGTCTATTTAGGCATTACTATTATTTCATGGAGATGCTTCCAATGTCACAAAAGTAGAATACAAGGCTATAGCTAACGCTGCTACAGACCTTTAACGACATAAATCTATGTTAGCTAACCTTCATGTTCCAATGACTAAATCTCCTGTTTCATGGTGTGATAACATAGGGGACATGTATTTGTCCAACAATCCATTGTTTTATACTTGAATGAAGTATATTGATATAGACTTGCGCTTTATACACTATCAAGTTCTACAAGGTCATTTTCTTTTGTCAAATCCGTATGTACCCAAGATGAATATGCTGATGCACTTACAAAGTCACTATCTTTAGCTAGATTTTAGTTTCTCCATGACTCTCAAGGTCCGTTCCTTGCTCTTTTGATTGAGGGACTTGTAGAAGAATAAGCCTATAAATTAGCAAACTCCTCTGATTTGCAGACTCGTCACAACAAAATTTGCAATAACTTCTACATTGAAATCCAATGCGTTAGGAAGATAACTGCTAAGGGGCTGTTTGAGAACCCTTTTAAAAAGCGTTTTCGAGGAAAAATGAATTTCTTTTCTTATTTTTTGTTTTAAATTATTTTTTTTTGTATTTTCAGATCATTAAATAACTTTTCTTTTAAAAAACTATCATTTCGATATATTTAAAAAAAAAAACTTTAAAAAACAACCTTAACCGGAACTAACTCAAGACTTCATTAAAGAATAAGCAACTTCCACAGTGTCTAGGTCATAGCAACAGAGATATGTTTTCCATCTCTGGCAAGCTTACCGACCAGCCGCGAGATTTCATCGATTGATTTCCTGGTCAGACAGTAGGCATGTGCTTAGAAAAGGTCATTTGATCTGTCATTGAATTCAAAGCAACCAACTTGACAGCAGATTCGAGTGGACTCTTAGAGGATCTCTCTGGTTTACTGCATCTTTAGGATTATGTTTTGCATTTCGGTCACATAAGATTACGCACCTTGCTTTGGGTGGGAAGGTAAGAACCAGAAAACGAAAGGAGAATTTACAGCATCAATTACAACCAAATGAATTTTATATAATAAATATGTCCAAAATAATTAAAACTATTCTTGTAGATTCACAGAATCCACAAGAGTTTTGTTTCCCCGATGAAACTCTCGTTGCGTATTTTCTTATCACACACAGCACTGCAGCATGGATATGAATCTTTGACGTGTCAATGGTCGATAATCAAGGAAGCTACTCGGCAAGTGCCGAAGCCGCCAAATCATCCTCCTTCCACGCTCCCACAAAAGGCGAGCCCGTGATAGAAAATCCAAAATGCCTGCACTTTCTCTACGTGGACATCCATTTTCAACTTTTAATGGTAGTAGTCTGAGTCAGGGTTATTGATCTCGTCCCGGGTGCCGTTCCGGTTTTGTGTTTGGAACGGAACGTTCCGGTTTCGGTACCGTTCCGGGTACCGTTCCGGTTTTGTACTGTTCATTTTTATTTAATTATATATATGAAAAAAATAAAATATTAATTTAACAAGTATAATTTAAATTCAAGATAAATGAACTTTAAATTATACAATACAAACATAATCTCAAAATTAGAAACATCTTTAAAATTCCAAAATATTATGAAAGTAAAATGTTCTAAAATAAAAAAAAAATACATCAAACATCTTCTACATCATTAATATAAAAATATTAGAATTTCTTATTATGCATCCCAAAAAAATAGTAAATACCATAGTAAGATAATTACAAAGAGAATAGTACTGAAAATCATATGTTCAAAAAGAAAAGAAAAAAACAGATTTTGAAAAAAAAAAGAAGTAAAATTCGGAACACAATATGATATAAATAAAAAATCGTAAAATCGTAAGTAAAATATTTCTAAATACAATACAACATAATTATGACTATAAAAATTCATTAGTTAAGGTTCATATATAATTCAAAATAATTTAAAAATACATTACAAAACAATTATGTCCATAGAATTTCATCAGGTAAAAACTAACAAATTTAAAATAAATATTTTGATGATATGCTATGTAAATTAAAATCAGTCCCATGCCCGTCATTTTCCTCGTTATTTTTAATACATTTATCAAAAGTATTATTATTGAAAGGATTATCAATACTAATACTGGTATCAACACTCAACATAGATATTACTAGTACTAGCTCCAACTCTAACAAATTATTTCTACATTAGGATATGAAAATGATTTAAAAACATCAAAATTTTTTAATTTAAAGTAAAAAATAAAAAAAAATCAAGTATAAATTTTAAAATTAATATTACTGATTTTCAAGAGTGATTCCATGATATATATATATATATATATATATATATATATATATATATATATATATAATTGTTATTTTTTTATAAAATCAACACAACAATTTTATTTTTTTATAATATATATTTTTTATAATTAATTTTAATATATATATATATATAATTTGTCCAGCATAATGCTGGACAAATTGTTCCGATGTGGGACAATATAATGTGTCCCACATCGGTATATATATTATATATATATATATAAATTGTTCCGATGTGGGACAATATAATGTGTCCCACATCGGTATATATATTATATATATATATAATTTGTCCAGCATAATGCTGGACAAATTGTTCCGATGTGGGACAATATAATGTGTCCCACATCGGACAAATAAAAAAACACTCTCGATTCTTCTCTGCATTAAAGACTTTCACTCCAAATCTTCACTCTTCTTGTCCCACATCGGACAACTACACTTTCTTCTCAATTTTTCTTCAATAAATACTCGTCTCCACTCTATCTTCAGAGTCCAGCTTCGGCTTCAGCCGGAACGGAATGCCCGGGTCAGAACCGAGTCGTTCCGGCCGGAATTGGGCCGGAATTTCCGGATCTGACCGGAATTAAAACCGGGGTAAAAACGACGCCGTTTTGTTCCGGTTTTATGAACGGAACGGAATTTTTCGTCCGTTCCGGCCGGAACGGAACGGGATTAATAACCCTGGTCTGAGTGCGTGTCACAGTGCACTATGATTTTTAAAAATATATTATCTTTTTTTACTTTCAATATTAGTATATTAAGATTATTGAAAAGTATTGATTTTAATCTTTTTTATAAAAAAAGGTTTAAAACACTTTTGAAAATGAAAAGGGTGCTATAATACCTAGCGGACATAAGGCTAAGAATATTAATTTAATATGAATTTATGGACACCGACTCTATCCAAATCAGGGTTGCCGATACCGTTCTGTTCCGGCCAGGATGTTCCGTGTCATTAAAAAAACAGACACAAAACGGCGTCGTTTTGTCCCGGTTTTAATTTCGGTCCGTTCTTGAAATACCAGCCTAATTTCGGCCGGAACGTCTCGGTACCGTTCTGGGTGTGCCGTTCCGGCCTTAAAATCCTTCTTATTTTGATTAACTCGTGTTTGTGTTTCTAATTTTGAGATTATGTTTGTTTGACTTTGTGTTTATATTGTATAATTTAAAGTTAATTTATCTTGAATTTTAATTATGCTTGTTAAAATATATTATCTTTTTTTACTTTTCAATATTAGTATATTAAGATTATTAAAAAGTATTTTTAATCATTTTATAAAAAAAAGGTTTAAAAACACTTTTGAAAATGAAAAGGGTGCTGTAATACCAAGCGGACATAAAGCTAAGAATATTAATTTAATATGAATTTATGGACACCGACTCTATCCAACTAAGTAAATAAATAATAGATAAATAATGAATATTATTAAATCCGACTGGAAATACATCTGAACATATTCTAATATATATATTTATGTTATATAGATTTAGTTGTAGAACTTTTAGACTTTTTTTAATACAATATATATATATATATATATATATATATATATATATATATATATATATATATATATATATATATATATATATATATCAATTTTCACATACACATATATAATATGTTTTTTCATTAAATATAAATAGAATTAAATAATAAACACCAATATTAAATTTCTAAATTAGAATATGAATATTAAAAAAATCTACGGTGGATAACCAATGCCTTCGCTTCATTGATTTTATTGTGCTATTAGGATGAATGCCCTTGATGCCTGACTTATGTTTAAGAAATTGATATGCAATATTATTGTATGCATATTTAATAGAAAACACAACCTATAGTTTTAGGTCATATCCTGACATTCTTAAGTTAAGATATCACAACCTTTTCAACACTTTTATACTTTGAGGAATTTGTATAAAGATCTTCTATGTTTTATAATTCATATGGTATATTTTATATTTTTTATGGGATGTTTTGTTAATTATATAATTAATATTTAAAATTGCCTTCCACACGTTACCAAGTGCTTTTAAACTTATCAATATGACAATCATCATTCTTTTTATTTTTTTATATTCCATAATGTCATTTTATTGATGTAAATAAGGATTAATAGTTTATAGTATAATAATATTTTGAAAACATAATTCACACTTCAAATCCTACATCTATATCACTTCTTATTACTTTAATTTCTTATTAACTTGATTTTCAACTTTATTTTTGTAATATTTTTTAACATTTTAAGAGCCTTATCTTTGTTTAAACATGAAAACAAAACCTTTTAAAATCATCTATGAAACTAATGTAATACTTTTCTCACCTCTAATTTGCATAAATTTTAAATTACCAATATCCAGGTGAATTAAATCTAGAGACTCCCATTTTTTTATTGTTTAAAAATAAGGTTTTGTAAATTTTGCATAAATTCTAAATCACTCAAACATCAAATTTATGATTTTTATTAAAAACATGTACTTGGTGATAATTAAAGATTTATTGCTTTTAATATAGAATTATAATTTATATGTCGCAAGTATCACGTTATATATCATAAGATTTAAGCAAATAAAAATGAGAAACATTTTTATTGTTATTCATATGATTCTTGGTTATGATGTTAGTATATTTATTTTGAAAATCTCATCACTAATATATATCTTTTCTATAAATATTCTATTTTTAAAGAGTATAGGTTTTTCACTTTTAAAGGCTATATTAAAACTATTTTTGCTCAGTAATAAGAGAGATACTAAGTTTTTTCTTCTAATATCAGTAGTATAAGGTATATTTTCAAGGGTGAGAAGCTTTTTAAAAGCCATATCTAGCATGACCCTCCTAACTTCTAGTATTTTGAAGGTTGATAAATTTTCCATGCAAGAGTGATCACCATTCACTTATTTGTAGATGGAAAATATCATGTTTTCAGTTTATACATGTCTTCTTACACTAGTATCAATCAACCACTATCCAAGAGTATTGACTAGGTTGACTTTAAAAGCAACAATAAATAAATTTATATTTGAAACTTCATTAGCAAGGAAATCAACCTCGATGACATTGTCTTAAACACTCTTTTTTAGGATTTTTTTAGTTTTATTTGTACAACACTTGGCTAGGTGACTGATCTTACTGTAGATGAAACATTTTTCATTCCTTTCTCCAAAACAAGCTTTTCTTTTGTTTTTTATGGTGAGACTTCATCACTTATTCAACAATGTTTGTCTTAGAGAACATGCTTGAAAAGTTTAGTATTCTTTAAAATAATCTATCGTCTCTCCCATCCTTAACCTAAATATAAGATCTTTAAATCCTATTTTCCTGTGCTTTAAGGTAGTTCTTGAATTTTTTCTAAGATAGTGACTTTTTTTTAATAATTGTAGTAACCTGAAAGGATTCAATAATAACCCTACTTTCAATATGAATATTATGCAAGATGAGTTCAAACTCTTGAATTTGATTCATCATGGTCCTTAAACTGACCATATTGAAATAAAAATTTATTGACCATGAATTTTTCATACAAACATCTTTAGCCTTACACTTTTTATCCTAAACTTCTCATAATATCTTTACATTATTAATTTAACTATACATATCATACAATATATTATCCAATCTATTTAATATTTAGTTTTTTTTTTAACATAAAATCATTGTGATTCTATGCACCCATAACTACCATAATGGTGGGATTAGATTCATCATTTGACAACCTTGAAATAATACATATTATATAATCCTCACTACATATGTAGTACTTATTGAAACAACATTGGTTGAGATAACCAAATTCTGAGTTAAACTCATGATAATTCTATATAAACAATAACCAAATATTTATATTTTTTAAAAGCTAGATGTATATACTAAATAAATAGCTAGTAGATTAAAACTTTAAGTTTATTCATTATAAATTAGACTAATGGTTACGAAAGTTTACTTTATATGCATGAAATTTATATGATGAATGTAAACCTGCAATAAAAGCCAAAACAAAACACTAACATGAATATTAAGCATATATTAAATCTTGTAAAAGAGATAAAAATATAACTTAAAATGTTTACTAAACAAATAACTGAATATCATACTTAAACTAAGTTAGTGTAAGGTGGTTGTTTAAATACTTAGAATTTGATTAGGTTGAATATTTATTGTTATTAAAGATCAATTGTTTGTGTGTTCTAACTTTATTGCTCCTCACTTGGTACAAACATAATGATATCAATAAACTTCTTGTGATTCCAAAAAACTACATTTATAAGGGATGCACTTCTTTCAAAAGTCTATGAACCAAGAAACAATGAGCTTAAGAACTCTTTAAAAGAAACTTAAGCCAAAAAACACAAGGAAATAGAACAAACAAAGATGGAAAAAAGAAAAAAGAAAAGGCTAGAGAACTACTAAAAGAAGCTATTAAACTAAGTCTAACAATTACTACATAATTAATTCTAACAATTACTAAAATTAAGTCTTGTAGTTTGCCTAAATTACTTGCCTTGAGAAAGAATAAGAACCTGATAGTTTTTTATTTTAAAACTAGATGTTTTTTCCTTAAAATTAAACTGTCCAGTAGAAAAAAAAAAGATTGTTTAGACTATTTAATGATAGGCTAGTGAAAAATATTTTTTGTATGTCCAAATAGTTATTTTATAATAAATTTAAATTCAATTTCAAAATAGGTTTGCAAAAAACAAACTCAAATATAATCTTGAGAACCCAAGACTTGTGGCCCGTGCTCAAGTTAGGCCAAGTGTGCATGTGTGATGTAAGCACAAAATTACTTTGCTTAAACTCATTTATGACTCTTTAACTTTTTATTATTAAATATAAAACTAAAAGAAATGGGTTTCTCATTGTGTATAAAGGCATAATTTATCCTCTCACATATTATTGTGTATGTATATGTAAAGTCTTTTTTTTTTTTTTTTAATTTGGTCCTCAAACTTCTTCTTTTTTATTATTTATTTTATGATTTAGTCCTAATTGAAAACTACTTGGTTTTGATTTCTTATGAAAGGATGAGATTGAAAGATGAGGGAAATGAAATGAAAAAAAATGTCAAACATTGATGACATGCCATAAATTTTGCAAAAGATACATTTTATTCATCAGACTCTAAAAATAATACATATTATATATTTTTGGTACCTTAATGCTTTTCAAATTAAATTTTAGAATACAAGGTTATTATTGTTGTTTTTAATCTCTGGTTGAGGAAAGACAGAGAGAGATCATCGGATTCTCATGATAGAAAGAGAAACATGTTATTTATACTAATTTAGGCCACCTAAATGAATTATATTTGTGTCAAATGACTCTATTTGATAAGAGAAGTTCATAAAAAAATGTTTTTTTACCTTTAAATTTAAGGAAAAATAGATTTGAGCTTCAGTTGATTTTTCATTTCAGGTTAATTTTAATTTTTAAGATGGTTTTTTGAGGACAATGATGGGTTTGACATGTTTTTTAAGGTGTTTTGAGTTATAATAAGTTTAAAAACAGGTTCTAGATTGTTAAAGTTTATTTATTTAATTCATTGTTTTATTTAATTATTTATTTATGTTGATTTAGTCATAATAGACTTAGTCATAATAGACCTAGTCTTTAGGAATGTGTTTAGGTGGCTTTGAGAGTGGATATTGTGTTGCTAGAATCATGTGTTAGTAGGTTAATAGTGATGTGAGTTAGTGGGTTCATTATGCACTATGTAATGCCTATTTATAGGCTCTTTATCATTAATTAAATTATCCAGCCAAACATTTATTTTCTACTATCAGTGGTATCAGAGCCAAATATTGCCATAAAAGATCCCACAATCCCTACCTGTGAGCATCCTTACGAAAGAGCCAAATATTGCCAAAATCCCAAAATCCTTTTCATTGCAATTGTATGTAGACAAGAGAGAGAGCCGAGAGAAACAGAAGCCACCTTAAATTCTCAAAAATCTTCTCAAACATCTTCCCAAATCATCTTCTCAAGACAATAGAGACGAGAGTAACGAGAGAATCAAAATTTCAGCCATTTTCTTCTCCAATTTCCATCGTGAGCAGCCAAGAGAAACGATAGAAATCCACCCAAATTACTGAAACCCACCCAAATTCCTGACTTTCCCAAATCGAGACTTCCCATATCGTGATCACCCGAAAGACAAAATCCCTAATTTCCAATTTTTCAGCCATTTTCTTCACTAAAATTAATAGCAGCTCAAGAACGACAATGACAACAGAATCCTCTTTTGTTCAAGCAGCCATTCCACGTTTCGATGGTCACCATGAAAATTGGAGCATGCTAAAGGAGAATTTCCTTCGGTCAAAGGAGTATTGGCCGATTGTTGAAGTTGGCATTGAAGCACCAACACCGAATGCAATTGTGACAGAAGCTCAGAAGATAGAGCTAGAAGGGAGAAGGCTGAAGGATTTGAAGGTGAAAAATTACTTGTTCCAAGCCATCGATCGTCCCATCTTGGAACAAATTCTTAGCAAAGAAACTTCCAAAGACATATGGGACTCCATGAAGCTGAAATATCAAGGATCGACAAGGGTGAAGCGTGCACAACTTCAGGCCTTGCGACGGGATTTTGAGACTCTGCAAATGCAAATTGGTGAACCAGTCACCAATTATTGTGCCAGGACGATGGACATATGTAACAAGATGAGGTTCCACGGTGAGAAGATGGATGATAATGTGATTGTTGAATTTTTTTTGCGTTCAATGGCACCCAAATTTGATTATGTGGCTTGTTCAATCGAAGAGTCTCGGGATGTTGAAAAACTCTCCATTGATGAGCTGCAGAGCTCCCTACTTGTTCATGAGCAGAAAATGCTTTGGGGCACACATACAAATGAGCAGGCCCTGAAAGCTACAAATTATTCTCATTCCTCAAATTTTTAAGGAAAAGGCAGAGGGAGAGGCAGAGATGGGAACCGAGATAGAGGAGATGGTTACAGAAACCAGTTTAGGGCTGTTGATAATTTTGGCAGAGGCAGGGGACATTTTAGGGGTGTTGAGGGGAACAAAGACAATTTTAGGGGTGTTGAGGAACAAAATAGAGGCAAAGGTGACAAGTCCAAGGTTGAATGCTTTAGATGTCACAAATTTGGGCATTACCGATCTGAATGTTATGCCAGGATACACAATGACAAAGCTGAGATGTCATATTTTGCCGAGAGAAGGGAAGAGGAAACTCTGCTAATGGCTGTGGAGACAACCCAGAAGCTGAAACAGGGGTCTCGGGAGACAACCCAGAAGCTGAAGCAGGGGTCTCGGGAGCAACAGCAGGGGTCTGAAATTTGGTTTATGGATACGGGTTGCAGCAATCACATGCGTGGGTGTAAGTCTTCCTACTTAAATGAAGATTTTAATTTGACAGTAAGTTTTGGTGATAACTCTACTGTGAATGCTTTAGGAAAGGGTGATATTGAGATTAGGACCAAGAATGGTTTTGTAGAAACAATTTCTGATGTGCTTTATGTGCCCGATTTAAAAAGCAATTTATTGAGTGCTGGTCAATTGCAAGAGAAGGGGTATGAGATAACTATAAAGAATGGTATTTGTGAAATTTATGATCCTTTGAGAGGGTCAATTGCGGTAGTGAAAATGAGCTCAAATAGGTTGTTTCTTTTAGAAATTGTGATATCACATCCCTATTTCATTGCTGAAATTGAGAACCCAACATGGCTTTGGCATTTCCGTTATGGCCATTTGAATTTTAGTGGCCTAAAAACTCTTCAGCAGAAGAATATGGTGAAAGGACTTCCAAAAATTGATATTCCTTCACAAATATGTGAAGATTGTGTTGTTAGCAAACAACATCGTTCTCCATTCCCTCAAGGCAAATCGTGGAGAGAAAAGCATGCTCTTGAACTAGTGCACTCAGATATTTGTGGACCGATTAGTCCATCTTCAAATGGAGGTAAAAAGTATTTAATCACCTTCATTGATGATTTTACTCGGAAAACTTGGGTTTATTTTTTACAGTACAAGGCAGAAGCCTTCTATGTGTTTCAAAGCTTTAAAGCTAAAGTTGAAAATGAGGCAGGGAAGCTCATTAAGACTCTCCAAACAGACCGTGGTGGTGAATTTTGTTCAACTGAATTTGATGTTTTTTGTGGAGAGCATGGCATTCGCAAGGAATTAATAGCTAGCTATACACCACAACAGAATAGTGTATACGAAAGAAAAAAACAGAACAATCCTCAACATGGTGAGGAGCCTGCTAGCTAGAGGAAAAATCCTAAAGGAATTTTGGCGGGAAGCAGTAAATTGGAGTATTCATGTGCTGAATAGAAACCCTACTTTTTCTGTCCAGAACATGACACCTGAAGAAGCATGGAGTGGGAGGAAACCCAATGTTGATTATTTCAGAATTTTTGGGTGCATAGCCTATGCACATGTCCCGGATGAGAAGAGAAAGAAGCTAGATGATAAAGGTGAAAAGTGTGTGTTTCTCGACATGAGTGAGTGTTCCAAATCCTATAAATTGTACAATCCTCTTACAAAAAGGATTGTGACCAGCCGTGATGTTGTGTTTGATGAACTAAAAACTTGGGATTGGGATAGGCAGCAACCTATGCATGGTGATTTTGAAGTAGATCCAGATTTGGGGCCATCAGCAGCAGCCATTTTGCCGCAGCCTTGCTCAGAAACAACTGCTGAAATTCATTCAACAACAGGAGCAGCTGCTGGAAATTTCCCACCCACGGCAAAAGCTCCTGTTGCAGCAGCTCCCCCTTGTCCTCGTATCCGTAAAAGGCCTATTTGGATGGAAAATGAAGAAAAGCAATGGATGATGAGATCGATGCTATTGAAAGAAATGATACTTGGGAGTTGACTGATCTTCCACTAGGACAAAAATCCATTGGCGTAAAATGGGTTTTCAAAACCAAATTAAAGGCAAATGGTGAAGTTGATAAGTATAAGGCAAGACTGGTTGTCAAGGGGTATAAACAAGACTATGGAATTGATTATACGGAGGTCTTTGCTCCTATTGCAAGACATGATACAATTCGGTTGATAATTGCATTGGCTGCACATAATTCATGGCCTATTTTCCAGTTAGATGTCAAATCGACATTCTTGCATGGAAACTTGGAGGAGCAGGTATTTGTTGATCAACCTCATGGTCATATTAAGATTGGATATGAGCATAAAATATATCGTTTGAAAAAGGCTATTTATGGTTTAAAACAAGCTCCATGAGCTTGGTATAGTCGTATTGAGTCTTATTTCTTAAGAGAAGGATTTCATAAGTGTCCATATGAGCATTCATTATTTGTTAAAATTAGAGATGGGGGGAAATTACTTATTGTTTGCTTATATGTTGATGATCTTCTATTTACTGAAAATGATGCTGATATGTTTAAAGATTTCAAGAGTTCAATGATGGTTGAATTTGAAATGTCCGATCTTGGGTTGATGCATTACTTTCTTGGCATAGAGGTGATGCAAACTATAAATGGCATTTTTATTTCTCAAAAGAAATATGTGCATGATATTTTGGAAAGATTTTAGATGAAGGATTGCAATCCTGTTAGCACTCCAACGAATTCGGTCTGAAGCTCAACAAAGATCATGAAGAGAAGAAAGTGGACAACACACTTTACAAACAAATTGTTGGCAGTTTAATGTATTTAACTGCAACAAGACCTGACATTATGTATTCTGTAAGCCTAATCAGCTGGTATATGGAATATCCCACAGAAATGCACTTGCTTACAACCAAGAGCTTCGTTATTTGCAAGGAACTAAGGATTTTGGGTTGTTTTACAAGAAAGGAGAAAAGATGGAGCTGATTGGGTTTACTGACAGCGATTATGCAGGTGATCAAGATGACAGGAGAAGCACCTCGGGATTTGTTTTTATGTTTGGCACAGGTGCTGTTTCATGGTCTTCGAAAAAGCAACAAATTGTTACTTTATCCACCACTGAAGCCAATTTTATTGCTGCCACAGCTTGTGCTTGTCAAGCTATTTGGATAAAAAGAATCCTTGAAGAACTATAATTTCAGCAAATTGGAGCTACAACGGTATTCTGTGATAACAACTCAACAATCAAACTCTCCAAAAATCCGGTGTTACATGGGAGAAGCAAACACATTGATGTGAGATACTACTTCTTGCGAGATCTCAATAATGATGGCATGATCAACCTAGTTTATTGCAGAAGTGAAGATCAAGTTGCATATATACAAACCAAACCTCTTAAACTTGTTGCATTTGTGAAATTGCGCGGTTTACTTGGAATGTGTTCGCGATCAGCAGTAATTAAGAGTACTGAAGAAGGATGATTTCTCTTAAACTGTTATCTGCAGATTTCAGTTTAAGGGAGGGTGTTAAAGTTTATTTATTTAATTCATTATTTTATTTAATTATTTATTTATGTTGATTTAGTCATAATGGACCTAGTCTTTAGGAATGTGTTTAGGTGGCTAAGAGAGTGGTGATTGTGTTGCTAGAATCATGGGTTAGTGGGTTAATGGTGATGTGGGTTAGTGGGTTCATTATGTACTATGTAATGCCTATTTATAGGCTCTTTATCATTAATTGAATTATCCAGCCAAACATTTATTTTCTACTATCATAGATAACTTAAGTTCCAATTTTTCAGCCACAATTATGGCTAAAATCTAAGTAAATCAGATAACATGTCATTTGTCTCAACTGGTAATGCGTCACCCGATTTTCTTTTCAAAAACATTTGGGGTGGACGACATGTCATCTACTCTAGCTGCAACCTAAAAAAAACAAGGGCTTAGTCATGCTAGCTTTCCAGGGCAGGACTTGACAAAATGAGGTGAGGCCTAACAGTGCCTAACCTTTGCTTTTTTTTTTCTTTCTATTTTTTATGTTTTGTTTTTATAAATATTTTTAATTTATATTTAGATTGATACCCTTATCTCTTTCATTTTGTTTAGAAAATCCTAGTTTAAATGATAATATTTTTTTTGTAATGCATTTAAATTTGAAGAGTTTTTTTGATTCATCAACACACACACATGTATGTATGAATGAACTTTGTTTTTTATTCTTTTTTTTCCAGATAATATTTCTAATATGTGTAGTATGATATTTTTCTCCTTTTATTTTATTCAATAAATTTAATTTGTGTCTTTGTTTCTATTATCGTTTGATTGAATAAAAAAGTTATTTTAATAAACAAACTTATAAAAAATAACAGGGTAAATTACTCATGATTTAAGATTAAATATCTTGATCTACATCTGTCTCTTCGATTTTTCAAGTTTTATTTTTAGGTATTATTAATGAATTTTTATTTATTTATTCGCATACATAATTTTTGATTGATTTGATTACACATATGCATGAAATTTTTGATTTGAACTTAAGTTTTTTAAACTTCAAAACTACATCGAAGAAAGCTGTATATATATATATATATATATATATATATTTTTTTTTTTTTATAAAAAAAATATCTAGATCGCAGCGGAGTGTGAGTCGCATAACTAGTATACACTATAAGACTATCTTATAATTTTTCTATGTGGAGTAGAGTTGGGTGTTTCACAAAAACCTATTAACCAAGAGTTCTCTATAAATTAACTTCTTATTGATCCACAATTTATTTTAGTCATATCAATGCTCCAAATTATATATTTTTTTATTAAGAAATAAATCTCATCAATAAAAATTTACTCTTAAATTATAAAATAACTATAATTTTAAACAATATTTCTAACAAACTGTAAACCACTCTATCGCATGCACAACCCAAATTTGAAATCGTATAAACTTCTCAATCTCGATGGACCGTCGGTATTGTTTTAACTTATCCATAACATTAAAAAAAAAGAAAAAGGATCCCATGAAAATGAATCACTCTTGTCGTATTATGATGGGAAGAAAAAGGATAGAAAATCACAAAATGAAAACAGCTGAAAGAATTCCTGTTGCTTAAACAAAGTATCGGCCAATGGTCAAACCTCAATGAAAACTTAAAGTGTTTGATATCTTTAATTTTCTTTGGAAGCACAGGAACTGGCTTTGAGGGAAGGTTCTTCTGGACCAGAGCTGTATGTACACAAGTGGAGACTCGAGAGTAGCTACGTCGAGAGAACTGTGCGATGCATGCATTATGTGGAAGGGGACGAGCAGGCGGCTAACTTTTCAGAAAAAAATGAATTATTTTTTAGTATTTTTAGATATTTTAATGTTAAAAATAATTTTTTAAAAAATAAAAAATATATTATTTAAATATATTTCAAAATATTTTAAAAAACAATTATAATCCCACTACAAATCAAGTCAGGATCAAAGTTGTGAAATTCGTTCCGTTCCGGTCGGAACGGCCAGAACGTGCCGTTCCACTCATAAAACCGGGACAAAACGGCGTCGTTTTTGTCCCGGTTTTAATTCCGGTCCGTTCCGGAAATTCCGGCCAAATTTCGGCCGGAACGCCTCGGTTCGGTTCCGGGCGTTCCGTTCCGGGTTCATCAAAACGACGTCGTTTCATGCCCCCTTTGCCCCCTTACAAAACACACTGAAACAACCCCCGGTTCCACAATTCCCAAATCAATTTCGTTTCTTAAACCTCAATTCATCCCTAATCCCACAAAAATCAACCCAAATCTCAACTCAAATCTCAAGTTTTCGAAACCTAATCTGTAATCCCTCACCTAATCTGTAATCCCTCACCTGAAAAACTCTCACGGCATTCCACATCAAACCTGTTCTTCCACACGGCAGCAACAACACCAAATCTTCATTTCTTCCCCAAATTTCAATTCATCGGTTCTTTACTTCTTCCCCAAATCTTCTCACGGTAGCAACTGAAAGTGAAAGGTACACATTCCAGTCCCCAAATCCTTGAATTTATTGAAAGTTTGAAACTGATGAATCATGAAACTGGCATATATGATTGATTGTTATTAGTTGTGTTTGTTTTTGATGTTATGTGGATTCTTGGGTTTGTTTTTGATTGATTGTTATTAGCTGTGTTTGATCAATTTCTGTGGGTGTAAAATTCTTGGGCATTACGTTGTATCTGGATTCTTGGATCCTTGAATTTTTTAGCTGTTACTCTTATTAGCTGTTTTTGATTGATTGTTATGCATGATTAAACCTTGTGTAGAATCAACATGGCCATTTTATATGCCTTGGTACATGCAGCTTCTGTCTGTGAAGTTATGAAAAAATTGCAAATCATGTATCTTTTCAAATTTTGTTGATCAGGTCTTGCAGTCATGTTCATGGGTTGAAAGATAAATTCTTTCTTCGTAAATGTGTGCAAATTCTATAGTTATTGACAAAAAAAAGGAGTAAAAGTAGCAATCATATTTGAAGCAATGGGCAGCTAACCCCATAGGACTAGTTAGGCATTCAGATTTTTCTAGCAAAATTTTACACATCTATGAGCATCGATTCCATAGGACCAGGCATATATAAGAAATGGACAGTAGAGCAGTGAAGGAAATCAAGTTGTTTATGATTATTTGTGTTGCTATAAAAGCAGTAGAGCTATCAGTCCCTCTTGACCGCTATATTTTCTCAGGAATCCTGTGATTTTAGAGTCTGTTACTTGATTCAAATATGATTGGCATAACAGGAGTGTGATTGGACAAATCCTGTGATGAGTACTTGAGTTGATTAATTGAAGCAAGGAGAAGAATAAAGGCTGATTTATTCTTATATAGACTTGCGGGGTTGTAATATAAATTATATAATTGTTGTTATATAATTGAGTGTGATTGGTGGAAATGACCAACTATTGGAATGTCTTGTGACTTTCCTTATATTCCACAGCAATATCAAGATCCTTATTTTTATATTAATGATGTAGAAGATGTTTGATGTATATTTCTTTTATTTTAGAACATTTTACGTTCATAATATTTTGGAATTTTAGAGATGTTTCTAATTTTGAGATTATGTTTGTATTGTATAATTTAAAGTTCATTTATCTTGAATTTAAATTATACTTGTTAAATTAATATTTTATTTTTTTCATATATATAATTAATTAAATATAAACAGTACAAAACCAGAACGGCACGCCAGAATACACCGAAACCAGAACGTTCTGTTCCAATCAAAAAACCAGAACAGCATCTGGAACGAATTTAACAACTTTGGTCAGAATAGACCTCGGCAATGCCTTTTTGTAATGACAAGAAAAAAAGAGTATTGTTCATTGAACCTGGACAAAGAGTGCCAAAAAAAAAACATAATAAAAAGAAGGCCACGGCAACCCACCACGAGTCTTGTGAATCAATTTTTTTTTATTATTATTAATTATGGGTATTCAGAAGGCAACCCACCACGAGTCTTGTGAATCAATTTTTTTTTTATTATTATTATTAATTATGGGTATTCAGAATAATTTATATATAATTTGACTATTTTTATAGATTTTAAAATAATAAAAAAACAAATTTTTTAATTTTTAATTTTTACTTCGTGAATCAAAGTTATGAGATGATGGGATGTTTGCGATCCAAATTCTTCAGGGTTTCACTTTGACACACACCAAGCATCATGCTAGTAGTTTTGTATCTTCGGGTTCCTGGTTGACTTCATTCATTGTATTCGTGCTCTCTTACTTAGCTCATTATATCGAATCTTATATTATTATATATACCCCACTGACTATAAAGTGGACAGACATTAAATAATGAGTTAAGCTATTGTTTTTTTTTAATCATACACTGAATAATACACATACATGAGTGGATTGTTTGCTTTTAATTCAACAAGAGAGAGTTGAACTAGCCATTCATATTGGGATGATCTGGATTCTTATACATTTTGTTAGGACTGTCATGTTGTTAAATCTAAATTATTTAATTTAATTTAATTTAATTTAATTTAAATTGAATGAATGAATGAATGAATAATAATAATAATAATAATAAATAAATAAATAAATAAATAAATAAATAAATAAATAAACCATCAAAACAACTTCAAGAACATTAAATATGATATGCACACTAAATTGTTTTCAAAAAATTGGCACGAATTCTTCATAATTTTAGGATTTTGAATTTGTCTGGTTTTTTTCTAGACATTTGCACGACATGAAATGATATATTGGTGTCTCACTATCCAATCGATCTGTGTAGAGTGGTTGGCTGTTTTTTTTTTAAAGGACAAAATATATAGATTAATTTATAACCTATTAAACATGGAAAAAAATGAGATAAAAAAATAAGGTAAACAAATTGACTCTGGTCAAGTTTAGTTAATATGACAAATTTATAATTCTAATAATTAAGGTCAAGCTAACCCATGATATTTTGCTAAACCTACGATTTAGATCATGGAATCAAAATAACCTATTGAAAAAAAATAAAATTATGAAACCTATTTTTTTTAAAAAAACTATCAACCCGTGTTAACTTCTTAAACTCATGATCTGAGTCATTAGACCTGAAACATTCTATTTGAAAAAATCATGAAGCCTAGTTTTTAATTAATTAAATATTAAAGGATAAAAGAAAAAAAAATCAATCTTATAAAAGATTTCAAAACAACATAAACACAATAAAAAGAATAAAAATCAAAATTCAAATATAAAATAAATTTTATATTCTACTAAAAGGTGAAAATGAAAAGAAAAGTCAATTTATCAAAAGGATCCAAGAAAATCAAAAGAATTATGATCAAAATTGACATATATATATATATATATATATATATATATATATATATATTATCAAAATAATGGAATTGAAAAGAAAAATAACTTTAACGAAAGAAAAAAAAGAATGAGGTTCAAATAAGTAAAAATAATATATTATAAATTTGGATTGAAGAATGAGATTGAAAATAAATAAAACTTTTACAAAGAGAAAAAAAATAGAAATAATAACAATGAGGACACAATTGAAAAAAATACCATAAATTTGGATTGAATGATGAAAATGAAAACCTATAAAGCTTTTCCAAAAAGGAAAAAAATAGACATCAAAAGAATAAAAACAAAAAATTTAAATACCAACAAAAAGAGAGTCAAACTGTGATTTTTAAGGGACAAGAGAGAGAAAAAAAGAAAAGGAAAGGAAATTTCTACTAGTGACAAACCGATCCATCTTCACTTACACAAATTACACCATCAGGAAGAAAATGCAATAGCACTTCCAATAACTTGGAAGGACATTTTTGACAATTAAAAAAACACCACACCTACTTTCCAAAGAGCATGGACGCCTCCCACATGTTTGCAAGTGCCTCACATTTTATTTTTATTTAATATTAAAAGACCTAATTGCCTCTTAGCAAGAAAAATATATTGTGAAAATATAAAAAAAAAAGTCTCTTGTGACCATTTTTAGTCTTTTTTGGTTTTCAAGGGCATTTTAGCTATTTCATTTTGTATTTTTATATATTTTCTATTCTAGTCAAATACAAAATCTCCCCTCATCTAACAAGATAATTATAAAAATCATTGTCAAATAACAACATTACCCCTTATTCTATTTTTTTTATTTAAATGATATTTTTATCATTTTACTAAGCAATTGAAATGAAAAATCACTTTTGTATCCTTGGTTAATCTAGTAATGACTAAGGTGCCTTATAAAACGATATTAGTGTTTTGCTTCTAATAACTGGTGTTAAATTTCTTTGTGTGAGAGGAAAATTGTCATTACACTATTCAAGTGAATAATGCAAATATGTTGAGGTGATTTTTTTAAAAAAAGAGGTTTAACTTTTTGTTAAATGATGGTACACAGAAAGAAAGGAATTAAAAATATTAATAATATCAACATGCATTAGCTTTCTAAACCTTTAACCCTAATCATTATACTAGAAACTCCCCCACCAAGAAAACTACAAAGTTCAATCACCAACTAATCAAATATTCAAGGATAAAAAAAAAATATACGAAAGTATCCAAAAAAAAAATAGAAATTAAAAAAATAAGAATCAACATTGAAATATAAATAAATGAATTAGAGAACAACTAAAGTTTTTAGATTAAAGAGTGAAATAAATTAATTTTTTTAACAAATAATAAAAAACCAAAAAAAATAAAGACCAAAATAAAAAAAAAAATAACATATTATAACTGGGATTGGAGGGTGAGTTTGAAAATAAAAATCAATTTAATAAAAAGACTAAAAATAAAATAATCATACTTTTATTTATTGATGCATCATTTCAATGGAGTTCATGAACAACGAATGTTAATATTGAATCTTACAACGCATATCAAGTGGCAATAACTAGTCAGTCGTCGATATATTTTTAGGCGACGACACCTCGGTGCTGCAAATGGGGCAGATCTTGTTGATTTGAAGCCACCTGGTTATGCACTCAGAATGATAGGGATGGTCACAAGAAAGAGCTACCAGTGATTCATCTTCTCCAAATTCCACCTGACAAATCACACACCGATCAGTCCCAGTTTTGGTTGCTAAGGATCGGTACTTGCATGGATTCAAGCAAGTAGATATTTCATTTATTGCCAGTCCTCTCTTCTCATGCCCTATGAACTCTCCCAGTGCTATCAGCTCTTCATAAGATAGCTCGTCCAGGTCAATGTCATCGTCTTCCTCGTCCATATCTTCATCGCTGTCACTATCCGGCTGGAATTCCATGTCAGATTCGAATTCGTGGCTTTGGAAGAATTCATAGTCGTTTCCATCCTGATCATTGCTATCAGTACTTGAAGCTTCATCACTTTCCTCCTCGTTGCTATCGCTTTCGATGGTTGTGAGAATCGCGAAAGCCCTCTCCTGTTCCTGCAAAACCATTGCTGTTGCATTATCTGAATGAACCTGTTCGAGATGGGTGTAAGGGCCCCTCCTCGATGCTAGTTTCCCCTCTTCATTCTCCATTGATTGTTTTCTCTCTTTATTTTCCATCGAATGAGACAACCGATCGATATCTCGAAAAATTCTGCAGTCGAGGATTGAAATATAGATTTTCCCATCTATGATCAGGATAAAGATGCATAAGGGAATGGTTTTAGGAATCAATTAGGAGGCTTCTTCAGACAAAAGGGAACTTTCATGCGAAGAAATGGAAAACCAACTCTCATGTGTTAGCTATAAATTCCAGATTCCAAGAAGTTCAAAGTTCAGACACTAAAGTTTGTACAATTCTTGCCTCTCACATTTACACGGTCAGGTTTAGTGTTTTCTTTTCAGAAAAGGAAGCTTACGTACGTGCTCGAAGCAATTGAAAACCATTTCCCATAAGTTATATGATATCCTATTCCAAAGCTAAGAGTACAACCGGGTAAGCTTTGTAGAGACCTTCCTCCATGTCTAGGCAACGTATCCATGGGTTTTAAATTCGTATGAACTTAACATGGAAACTTGCTATGATTCTTAATTATTGATTAAGGCCTCAAGAGAAATATGTATTCAAGGGTTGACCTTATATATAAACAGCGACCAAATTATATAAAAAATGGCTATTTTGAGAGTTATAACATTGATCAAAATTATCTTGCCCAAGGTGGATGAAATGATCACGGCGCCAGTCTAGGAGGGCTAAGTGAACGCACTTGGCAGGAATTAACGCTTATCAATGCAAGAAGAAAACGATTGGGCCATAATTGAGTTCAGCAATACCGGAAAAACTGTTTATGGAGCTGCTATACGAGTCATTGGATTCACAATAAGGCCATTTATAAATTGTTTGCAGCTTAGTTTCGCCGATTATCTGGTGTGGGATTGACTGAAGAGATGAGAATTACGAGCAATACTTCTTGAAATCTTTTGTTAATAATTCACCAGCCATGATTTATTGATTGCTATGCCATGTAGCATCGCTTAACATAGCATTGCTGTTTCAGGAAAAGAATTCCATGCGGTGAAGAATAACCCCGTTAAGTTCTACTCGCACAAGTATATTCAATCATGCCTCCGTACCTCGAGTTCCTGATATCAGATGTTCACCGCCTTTGTCTTGGATGATTAGCCCTAACTCCCCTAAAACTCGCCCTTTTCCGCACAAACTGCGACGTGCGAGTTACACGAATGTTATGAATGGTGCTGAAATGTTTTCCATGCTTAGCATTAGGGTTTTTTCCTGAACCATAATCAAAATCCGAGCTCAAACCTACTCGAATACGGTGACTTCTTGGCCTCAAAGACTTCCTTAAGTGAACTCTCCTGTAATCCCTTGTTCGACGAGATAACGACGAGCCACTTATTTCAATGGTTCTGGGTATATAATCAGAGTCTTCTTCACTCGTATCGAACTCTGATGAGTCACTTCTGCGGCTACGCCTTACCCTTTTGAGCATCACAAGCTTATCAAACGTGAAGATGCAGCAATGCTCCCACATAGAAAACCAAGCAACCAAACATGCCCAGGCCGTTTTGCAGAGGCTATGGCCAACGCACTCGCAAATGCCCGTTTTATAGAGCAGGTAGAAGAACAGGAGCACTGCAAGTTATTAAAATATGAAACTGTGAAGATCAATCGTGATCTAAATTATTGTTAAATACATTCAAACTCACCAATGTATAACAGAGCTAGTACAACGACCATCTTTAGTAGATTGGCAACACAGAAATTTTCGATGTAACAAAAAAAATCCCATGGTGACGCGCAAACTGAACTGCATCATAAAGAGCAAACAGCAGATAGAAGAAATGATAGAGCAGAAATAGGGAAAATCTTTTTAACAAGTTACAGATGTTGAAACCAAATTCTCAACTGGCAGACACATTTGGAAAAATTCCCATTATTCTTGGATCCTGTAAACTGAGAAACTTTTTACAGGTTCATGTGGAGCAAACCAATCATATTATTCGTTTACAGGGATCCATAACAACTAGGATAATAATATCAAGATCTATAGTACAACCAATCTAGCCCACACGAATCTGGTTCGAGTAACGAGTTTCATAGAGCCTACTTAAAGAAAGGTGAATCCATGGTTTATTCTAAAATGCAGATGATGTAGCAAAGAATCAGCCGGTAATATTTACGAACCTGCAAGACTTTCCAGCAAGAAAATCGAGTGGAGAACCAAAAAGGTCGCCAATGACTTTAGTAAAACCTGAAAGGAAGGAAGTGATTATGTTACCCATCTGTATATCCGCCTCCACTTGGATCAATAATTCAAGCAACGCCTAGTAGATGATAATCACAGCAAACTTTCGAAAGTTCCTCATTCTTTCTGTTGTTCACTCCTGCAATATTAAAGAACTGAAAAAGAGAAAACCAAAGGTAATTCTCCTGCAAGCTTTTAAGAGCACTAATCTAACATAGATAAGTAATTACAAATTTGTTTTCCTGAATTTTCCTTTTTCTCTTAATTCCGAGATTTTGCTTTAAGATAAAGAGTACGATGAAGAGAAATTGATTCCATCCCACATGAAAAAAATTACTACCACCCTACTGAATTGTTTAACATTAGTAGACTGCGACAGAAAATTTAATTCACGACTTACGAACGTTATGAAAAAGAAAGTTAAAAAAAGAGCATAAAAACTGAAGGCTTCACCTGTTTAAGCGATGTGAAGTGCAATGACGCCGCATCGAAACCCAAAATCTCATATTCATCCAAAAAAAAAAACAGAGAGACAATTTTCTGTACAGTGAAGATGGTTTCAAGATGAAAGTGGTCACCAGTAAACGAAGAGACATGGAACGTTTATCTGTAACCGTCTTTCAAAACATTTCCTCAAGACCGTTTTCTACTTGTATCCAATCCAAAATATAACCGGATCATTTGACTCTTTGGTTTGGATCGAAAACTAATATTTATATATATAGTTCTTAACTTTTAAAGTCCAAGAACACAAAAATCAAAATAAAAGAAAATAATGGTGGGGACACCAGACCCACACCACAAACTACACGAGTATATGGACGAAGACGACGTAGGATGACCCAGCCTGTCACGCTTTGGTTGAGAGACTAAGCCCATTTGGGCCCATGTCATTGTTATTTTATATTATTTGAAATTATTTATGTTAAATATTTGGATTTGATGGGCCGAGCCCAATAACGAGATGTTTAGGGTTTACTATTTATATGCTTCTCTATTATGTTGAGAGGCAGTTTTTGATGAATAATAAAGATGTTGCAGCTTTTGCAATTCTCCAATCCCCTTTTATCTCTTCTTTAAGCTTCTTTTTTTCTCTAAGCTTCTTTCTTTTCTTGCTTTAAATTCATATTATTTATTATTCCGCATCAAATTTGGTATCAAAGCATAACTTTTAATTGTTCTTACAATTAAACAATCCAGAGCCTTAGAGCCGGTTTGATCAAAAAAATAAAAAAATAAAATCATATTGTTCTGATTACAAAAAAAAAATGTGTTGTTCACCAACACTGTTCATCGACAATTTTTCCAGTAGTGGCGCCTCAACCAACCACAGCGGTAGCCCTACCACCGAGAGTCTTCCATATCAGTCCATAAATCAGCAGCGATGCCCCCCTTCAGCGACATACCCACCCACAAACTCATCGCAGCCAGCACAGACTGGTGATTACTGCAACGACACCGAGACAACACACCAACATGCCTCGTCCAGCAGCGAAGCCACACCACAACCTCTTCCATCGCACCGTCAGGCTCGATCGTCGAAGCCCCATCGCCATCAAGGTGAAGATGGAAGAAGCGGGGAAGAAGAAATCAGAGCTTTTAAAAATAAGCAACTTTGCCATGTCAGCCCTGCACAGGGTCCGCGTCATCAGCCATGTCAGCGCCACACCACCTACCACATCATCTGAGACAACATCTAAGTCACCTCAATGCCACATCATCCTCACCACCACATCACCTGGTTAAATTTTTTTACCCATTGAATATCATCGTTCCTGGTATGCTTTTACACTTGGTGATCAAGATTTAACATTAATATTATTCTTTGTGCTTGTCCATAAATAAGTTACAAAATTCGCCTCACAAGTTTAATTACCTTAATATTGAGCTTCTTTATTGGCGTTGAGTACTTGAACCTCTTAATTAATTGTGGAGCTTGGTTAAATTCATGGGAAAATTGAAACATTTTTGTTTGAATTATTCTTTGTGCATTTAGAGGACTTGCATTGCTTGCTTGCGAATTTTCCTGGTTTAATCTGTCATTACTTAGTCTCCAAGATTATATATATATATATATATATATATATATATATATATATATATATATGTGTGTGTGTGTGTGTGTGTGTGTGTGTGTGTGTGTGTGTGTGTGTGTGTGCGCGTGTATAAAGGGGAAATTAGCTATAATTTTATTTTGTGTTTTTACTTGCAAGTGTTATTTGTGATCTCAGTCTTAGGTTTAGTTTTGAATGCATTTACGGAGTGGTCGTTTAGTATACAATCTAGAAGTCATAACAATCATGGACCCGAGCTCTAGTAATGTTCTTAGAGATATTCAAGAGCAATTGCAACTCATGCGAATAGAAGTGAGCAACATGTCCAATCAAATTAACAACCTTTCTAAGAGGATGGGGTCCATAGAAACTTTGTAAGTAAGACAGTCTAGTGGGAGTAAGCATTCTAATGACAACCATAGGAATCCTCAAAGACCAGTTCATCATAGGAACTGCCACCATAACCAACACCAAGGTCACCATGACTTTGATGACCTTAACTATAGTGAGAGTTCCAATGATTATCGTCAAAGACCAGTTCATCCTAGAAACCATCAATACAACCGCAATCAAGATCATCATGATTACGATGACCCTGATGAGCAAGTCATGAGGCATATCAAGGTAGAAGCCCCAACTTTTGAGGGTCAACTTGACTCGTGGATCTTTGATAGATGGATTCGTCACATGGATCAATTAATTGGCTGGTATAATCTATCGGAGAATAGGAGGGTAAGATTTGCAAAGATGAAACTTAGGGGAATCGCTAGGCTCTATTGGGAAAGTATAAAAGAGTCTTTGATTAGGAGAGGTCAACCCCCTATTACTGATTGGGTTGAAATGAAGAATAAGTTAGAAGAGAAGTATTTTCCTCGTTCTTATAGAGGAAATCTTTTGGACTAGTGGAATAACTTGAGGCAAGGAAGCAAGTTTGCCAATAAATATGTGGCACAATTTGATGAGTATAAAATGAGATGTGCAGTTAGGGAGGATGAAGTGATGACCCTAAGTAGATTTCAAAAAGGCTCAAACGATGACCTTAGAAGAGAGGTTGTGCTTAGAGGTGTTTCCACCCTTGATGAAGCTTATACCTTGGTATAAAATTATGACTTGGTCACAAAAAGTCAGTGGAAAAGATGTCAGGACACTCATAGTACCCCTTCTAGATCTCAACCTTGAAGTAATAACTCCATATTGGGTGCCTTACCTCGTAAACCCAATCCTTTACTTTCCCAGATACCTAGAGAAGACAAGGGTAAGGGTATTTTTCATGAAACACCTCAAGATAACTTCAAGAATTTAGTGTTGTAAGTGTTAGGGTTTTGGTCATATTTCCTCTAGTTGCCCTAATAGGACTCTATTCATCAAGGGGCAAGAGGATATGGGTGAAGAAGATGATTGTGATAATAAGATATATGAACCAAATCTCGATGATTTTCAGGATCTAATTGATGAGGAGGATGAGTCCAAGTTGCTAGGATGTGTTAGGTCTATATCCCTTCAAAGCAAGACAACCAGGTTAAGCATAGTTAGATGCGCTTTAACAAAACCTAAAGGGACTGGGATTGGAGAAGGACTATTATTTTTCACACTTACATTAAATGTGGAGATAAAAGGTGTAAGATCATCATAGACAGTGACAGTTGCATTAATGCAATTTCCTCGGGTAATGTATCTCGCTTAGACTTAAAGTCTGTTCTACACCCTAAACCCTATAGTGTGTCCTGGGTTAATGATACATCGATAGCGGTCAAAGAGAGATGTGTTTTTCCCATAAAAATCTTGGACTATCATGATGAAATTTGGTGTGATGTTATTCCCATGGATGTAGGGCATGTCATTTTAGGTAGACCTTGGTTGTATGATTTGGACATTACAATCTTTAGGCGATCAAATTCTTGCTCATTTTATTTTCAAGGTAAAAAAATCCATCTCATTGGATTACCTCCAAGGTCTAATGATAATAGTCAGTAAAAGAGTAAAGTGAAAGAAGGAGCTTTGAGAGGAGTCGGTTGTGTTTGCTGTAGTGGCTAAGGAGATTGTAGAAGACTTTTTAGAAGAGCCACCTGAAGAGGTAATGGAAGTGTTGAAAGAATTTCTAGATGTTCTCCCTTCTAAACTACCTAATACTTTACCCCATGCGTGATATTCAACATGCCATAGATTTTATCCCTGGTGCCACATTACTAAACTTGTCTCACTATAGGATGAACCCGAGTGAACATACTAAATTGCAAAGACAAGTATGTGAGTTACAAAAAGGATTTATTTGAGAGAGTTTGAGCCATTGTGTAGTACCTCCACTGTTAACACCAAAGGAAGATGGATCATGAAAAATGTGTATAGATAATCGAGCTATCAATAGGACAGGATTACGGTCAAGTACCGTTTTCCAATTCCTCGATTAGATGACATGCTAGATATGATGGTAGGAGCCCAGATTTTCTCTAAGATTGACTTGAAGAGTGGGTATCATTAGATTAGGATACGTCCTGGAGATGAGTGGAAAATGACATTTAAGACTAAGAATGATTTATATGAATGGCTAGTCATGCCTTTTGGCTTTTCCAATGCACCAAGTATTTTTATGAGAGTAATGACACAAGTACTTAGGTCATTTATGGGAAAGTTCCTGGTGGTATACTTTGATGATATTCTTATTTACAGCAAAACTAAGGAAGAATATTTCGATCACCTAATTCAAGTTTGTACTACCCTAAGAAAGACAAGTTTGTTTGCAAATGTCAAAAAGTGTTCCTTCATTACAGATCAAGTGGTCTTTTAGGGTTTATAGTGTCATGGAAAGGAGTCTCTGTTGACCCCCAGAAAGTCCAAGCAATAGTAGATTGACCTAAGCCTAAGACTATTCATGAGGTTTGTAGTTCTCATGGGCTTACGACTTTCTATCATCATTTCATTAAGGGATTTAGCACCATCATATAGCCTATTACAGATTGTTTGAAACAAAGTGAGTTTTAGTGGAGTAAAGGAGCTAATAGGGTGTTTGAGGAGGTTAAGAAGAAGATGACGGAGGCCCAATAATGTGGTTACCTGATTTTACTAAGGTGTTTGAAGTAGAATGTGATGCTTCGGGAGTCAGTATAGGTGAAGTACTTAGTTAGGAATGTCACCTTGTAGCCTACTTTAGTGAGAAACTTAATGAGGTCAAACAAAAGTACTCAACTTATGATAAAGAGTTTTATGTGGTGGTTTAGGCCTTGCGCTATTGGCGTCATTACTTGTTACCACAAGAATTTGTCTTTACTCCGACCATGAGACCCTCCACTATCTGAACTCCCAAAAGAAGCTCAATTATAGGCATGGTCATTGGGTTGAATATTTGCAAGCATACTCATTTGTTTTGAAAATAAATCTGGAATAGAGAATAAAGTTGCAGATGCTTTGAGTCGTCGGGTAACGTTGTTATCTGTAATGAGTGTTAAAGTCATAGGATTTGAGAGACTCAAAGAGGAGTATGAATCTTGCTCAGAATTTAAAGAAATATACTTGACATTGAAGGATGAAAATCATCATGTTATAAATGGGTATCACCCCCAAGACAGATACTTATTTTGGGATGATAAGCTGTGTATCCCGAACACATCATGCGTAGTTTTTTGATATGGGAGACTCATGCTGAAGGTCTCTCGGGACATTCTGGAAGGAATAAGACCATCGAAGAGGTGGAGTGCTAGTTTTTCTGGTCTAGTTTGAAAAGAGATGTCAAAAAATTGGTAGGTCAATGTCGAACTTGGCAACTAGCTAAGCATATAAAACAAAATACTGGTCTTTACATTTCATTGTTCGTTCCCACTTGCCCTTGGCACAATGTAAGTATGGATTTTGTTCTTGGACTTCCATGTACGATAAGGAAACATGATTCTATTTTTATGGTTGTCGACCTCTTCTCTAAGATGACACATTTTATTCCTTGTACTAAGACCACAGATGCTTCCAGAGTTGCAAAACTCTATTTTGATGAGATTGTCAAGTTGTATAGTCTTCCCCAAACCATAGTTTCAGATAAGAATGTTAGATTTACAAGTTATTTCTGAAAAACCCTTTGGCATATAGTGGGAACCAAATTGAATTTTTTTATTACTTATCACCCCCAAACAGATGGTAAAATTGAGGTGGTTAACAGGAGTTTAGGCCACCTTTTAAGGTGTTTAGTGAGTGATTATAATAGGAATTGGGATTTGATTCTTCCTAAGACCCAGTTTGCCTATAATAACTCTATCAATAGGTCAATAGACATGAGTTCTTTTGAAGTTGTACATGGTTACAAGCCTAGGAAACCTCTAGACCTCTTCCCATGTCCATTCATAGTGTTCGAGTCAGCCGAGTCTTTTGAACGTAAAATTCAGGATTTGCATATTGAGATTGCTAAATAAATTCAAGCAAGTGATACATAATATAAACTTCGAGCTAATTTACATAAGTGGCATAATGAGTTTAATGTGGGAGACTATGTTATGATATTAGACCCGAGAAATTTCCTTCGGGATCTAATCGATAATTGCATGCATGTAGTGTCGGGCCCATCAAAGTGCTACAACGGGATGGTCCAAATGCTTACATTCGAGATTTACCATATGATTTTAGCATTAACTCTACATTTAACATTGAGGATCTAGTTGCATACCATAAACCACTTTCTATTCCAAATGATCCATTTGAAATACCACTTAACTCTCCTCCTAATGACCCTATTGAAACCTTTATCCCTTCCACCTTGACTTCAACAAAAAAGGATAATATTGATGTTATTCTAGATGAACAAGTTTTTAATAGGAATGGTGAGATTCAAAAATAGGAATGGTGAGGTTCAACGGTTTCTAGTTCATAGGGTGGGCCGACCTGATTCAAATAACACTTGGATCACTAGAGATACTTTGCAGCAGCTTGATCCAGATCTTTGGGAGTACTATCAGAGTCGGCCAGCACTACACTCAACGGGGTCGAGTTTCTCCAACACCGGGAGAGTTGGTGGGGACACCAGACCCACGCCGCAAACTACACGAGTATATGGACGAAGACGACGTAGGATGACCCAGTTTGTCATGTTTTGGTTGGGAGACTAAGCCCATTTAGGCCCATATCATTAATATTTTATTTTATTTGAAATTGTTTATGTTAAACATTTAGATTTGATGGGCCGAGACCACTAGCGAGATGTTTAGGGTTTACTATTTATATGCTCCTCTGTCATGTTGAGAGGTAGTTTTTGATGAATAATGAAAATGTTGCAACTTTTACAATTCTCCAATCCTTTTTTCTCTCTTCTATAAGCTTCTTTCTTTTCTTGTTTTAAATTCATATTATTTATTGTTCCGCATCAAATAACATGATCAAAGAAAGTATTCTCTATGTCTAAGAGACTAGAAAGCTGACGGATTTGCTAGAGTCTTCCCTCGTAATGGAAATTTCAATGCCTCCATATTCAAGCAACAAAAAAAATGTATTTGCATAACTATCTTGATTTCACATAAATGAAATAATTATTTGATCAAGTAGTTGGATAACATAAGTAAAAGATCATTACATACTATTTTCCAACTTGTTATCTGACCAAAAATGTTTTAGCAGTAAACAAATCATAGAGGTAAAGGTTGTGGTACTATTAGTTAGAAGAACGACACTTTATAGTCTTATAGCTTTTTTCAATCATGATTAGTGTTTAAATTTATTCCATAAAAGGAACATGATCTAAAAATTATGCATTTATAGGATTGAATTTGAATCTTATTAGATGAGACAAAAAGAAAGGTGTAGCAAAAAAAAAGAAAAAAAATCCTAATAATTAGCATAAAACAACGTGAAAACATTTTTAATATATCTTAAGGTTATCGATACCATAGAGCACAATTAAAATTTCTAATTGCCATTTACATCTTCGAACCCATTACAATGTACTAGAAAACAAATTTCTAACAAACTTAACAACATGTCATCAAGACATCAAATAATCCTAGGTCATATAGTGTAAAAATGTTATTTTAATATTGAAATAGATAAAAATAATAGTAAGCAATTAAGACTAAAAGGTTAATAGGAAGAGCTTGAGAAATTCCATGCAATTTGGACCAAACTACAAGATTTTTTTTTGGGTTAATTTTATGTCGGTTTTCTCAAATAATATGGATGATTTCGATAAGTCTACTTACCCCTAATCAAGGTTGTCAATTTCGTTTCGGTTGATACTTCGTTTTTTCAAATGGAATGGAATGTTTCGGTTTCAGAGCGTTTCGACATGTCGTTTCGGGGTTGTACTGTTTATATATATATATATATATAATTAAATATATTAATTAAAAAAAATAGTTCAAATCTAGAAATAAAATTATTTAAAATTGTGTAATTTAATCTAAAAAAAGACACAATAAAATGATTTTTCTAAACAAAATACGAGAATATCATCAATCTCGCAAGATTATTACATTCATTAATTGTTATGGAATTGTAGCATATATATATATATATATATATATATATATATATATATATATATCAAGAGACCTCCTAAAATTTCATCTCAATATAACAGTCAAATTAAGAGATGTGATTAATATTATAAATTATTTATTATTTAAAAAAACACCATTTGGCCAAAAACAAAACAGATAAAACGAAACTATAACATTTCAGCAAAAATTTGAACAGAATTTTCAAAACAAACTGAAATTTTAAGCAAAATAAAAATTTTATCTTATTTTTTTAACTAAAACGAAACATTTCGACCTAAACAAAACAAAATTAATAACACTGTCCCAAATCAATATGTATATAATAAAACAATTATACAAAAACATAAATAAAAAATGGTTGTGCAAACCTTAAATAACTCCACAAACTCCGTTGAAAAAGTTCATAAAACTCTGAATTGTCCCTCCATCTAGAGACGGATCTCCTATATTTAACCATAAGTAGAGGGTTTTAATTTTAAATAGGTGAGTACATGGGCTTGTTTCAAGAGACATGCACGATGTACAAAGGTTTATCTTAGGCTTGGACACGCCTTCAAAGAACTTTTAGCTCGATACACGATCCACCCAAAATAGCTGTGAGGGATCATTTTGGCATACAATTTTCAAAGTAAAATCGACACGTTCAATCCAAAACCATAACTTGACAGTAAGGTGAAACTTCGCTAACGCACTTCGAAATTTTATCCAAATTACATATTTTAACCATTCCTGCAAGATAACATCTTCCATTAACAAAGAAATATTCCGTTAAAACTCCAAGTCTATGGTTTGGGAAGATAGAAAAACTGGTGGCATCAGGGAATGTAGGAGGGCTTCCATCAATCCATCCTTCCCTTCAGGATTTTCTCTCTAACCTCATCAGGGGTACTGCAGCATAACCATAAAATTTGTTTTAAGACTCATACCAGTTAAATGACTCAGTGCCAGAAAGCAATAGCCAATACACCACATAAAAGATGTACAAAATGATAAACTATTTGAATAGGCATTGAAACAGAAATGAATGGAAGGCTTACACAATATAGATGTGTCCTCCCCAACCACTCAAGCAGTCCCGATCTACTGATGCTAGCAGTGCTTGGGATACAACTTCAGATAATTCATCAGGTTCCTGGCCAGCAATTATAACAAACAGTTAATAATTACTTTCATGATTGGACAGAAAGAAGAGGCCTTCGTTCAGCAATCACAATAGCAATGCCCAACCACATCACCACTTGCTTATTTGAGGTAACCAGCCCCGGAACTTAATAAATGAGATATATGTTCATTGGAGTCGCACACGAGATCTAAACATTATATCAATAGCTTCTTTGCCAAAGTTCCAGCTTGATGTGGGATATAACAATATTGTGCATTAGACTAGCAGCCTGTCCATTCCCATGTCAAACTATCTGCGTTTTCCAATGCAATTAATGACAACTATCCACATTATGTTTGTGAATATTTCTTATAGACTACAAGATGCCATGGTTCAAACTTGGCTTGTAAAGAAACTAAACTGGAAATTATGAGAAAGCCCAGCGCTTACACTGACCAAGAAAAAAGACATTGAACATGAAAAGGTGAATTATCGTTTTTACTTAAACAGGATTATATCTTTAAACTGGCAAGTATACCAATTTGTCACTGCTATTGTTGTGCATAAACAGCAGAATGATATGACCAGTATGTCTATTCACTTTCCACATTCTCTTTAGGCCAACTTTGAACCATAAGGAATTAATTAACTAACCATGTCAGGCTTGAACAATGCTTCACAGGCACCATAAAGTGACTCAGAGGCTGAGCCGGCAACAACAAAATCTTTTGCAAGTTCCCTGCATTTGAGAAAGAATGAAAATATTACAACTAAAATAAATGATAGCACCACATCAAGAGGATAAATTTATTTAAGGGTGATTGCACTTTGGTTTATTTAACAAGGTTATTGCTTATATGTGAAACACACCACAACTAAAGATGTCAAAAATACAGACTAGTGTAATTAGACAACATCCTTAACCGAGCTTTTCAAGACAAGTTACAGGTTTTTTCCAATGTCCTAAGAATATACTAAATTTCACAGGTTCAACAAGAAGCTGGAGAGACAATCAAATAAGCAAAGATAACATCAGTTATTTTTCTAATCTTAAAATAGAGTTTCCAACATGTCAAGAAGATATTATATATAATTCCTTGAAATAAACAGGAGAAATTGAAGAAATGGTCATGATAGTTTTTTCATGATTTGCCAGTCCACAAATAAAGGATCAATGATCTACAACCTTCACTATGGACCATAGCACTTGTAAGTACCATACAATGGATACTAAAGTTTGAAAAGATAAAAAAAAAGGGAAAAAGTAACATACTTGGCTCCAATGAAATCCATTGTGCAGATGAATGGCTTGTCATCATTACCCAATCCAGCAATAACAGGTTGGCAGAAATATGGACCAAACCTGAGAGAGTAACAATTGCATTTCATTTTCATTTACATATTGATATAACTGCTCTATAAGAAACATGCGACAAAGAACCTTTGATTTCTACAGATTGAAACAAATTGAAAATCACATTAATCTTTATGCTACTTCCATGCTTGAACATCACAAAGCATTCATGATATGCAACCAATGATGCTC
This sequence comes from Salix purpurea, assembly GCA_027405865.1. Lineage (NCBI taxonomy): Eukaryota > Viridiplantae > Streptophyta > Magnoliopsida > Malpighiales > Salicaceae > Salix > Salix purpurea. Next base: position 16,370,432 of record JAOWLH010000011.1, read on the forward strand.
TTATTACTTGCTACACCAACAGAACTTCACTCTTGCTAATTAAAACCAAATCAAACCTTTTCTCATATAGTATAGCAGAAACAAGGCTGGCAAAAGTCTCAGGCTTCATGTCCCTTTCTTCTCGCAGCTGGTACAGCTTGTGACGGAAAACAAGCCTCTGGTACCTACACATTATTACACCCACACCCACGAAATCCAAAAATCAGTTCAACCTCCAAATCACTACACAATAATCACACAGACACCTATGATTTGAAGCATTAAGCATACTTATTACTTTTACTCACGATCAATCCTTTTATTTTTCTCTGATGCGGTAAATTACAAAGCCTAGCCCAGTCTACAAAAATCTCTACAATGCAAAAAGCTAAGGAATTTGCCAGTACGTTTTATCATATATCACAGTTTGAATTTTTTTGCAAACTAACAGAAGTCAGTAATACATAGAAGAAAAAAAAGAATAAATAGTTGATGGGTGAGCGAGATATACAGAGTTTGGGCGTCAGAGCCAAGGCCAGAGAGGCCGACGAAGAGCTTATCGTGGATTTTGAAGATTCGCTGGAAATCAGTGGCGACTGTTTGAAGGTTGACTCCAAGCCGGCGATCGCTAGCTATAGCGAAGCAGTTCTTTCCCACCATAGCAACTATGGCACTTCCATTGTACTCGAAGATCTGCCAACCAAACAAAATTAAAACGAAAAATTGTAATTAAATGCAGAAATTAGGGTTTTGCAGAGAGAGAGACAGGTGAGAGAAAAACGTACCGACATCGGAAAACGCAGAGAGATGGAGAGAGTAGATAGCAGGAGAAGAGAATGGAAGAGGGCTGTGAGTAATTGTTTAGCTGCTTCTTCAATATAGAATGCTGGCTTGTGGCAGAGGCAAGGAGTGGTGCTGGAATGGGCTATGATGGGCTGGTCTCGTTAGGCCCAACTAGAAAAACTCAATCTTCGCATTTTTTATATCTTGTCTATGATAGCCCAACAGCTCAAATTTGTGAGTCACGTGTCATTACAAGAAAAATAAACGGCGTGGCCTCTCCACTGTACACCCTCTCAGTAAACACTGTGGATTCGAGCAGTGCATGCCTGAAAATGGCCCTCGGGCGCGCGGCGAGGAGGGGCTGGCAGGCGGGGATAAATGCGGTTTTTCCTTTTTAATTTTTATTTTTTTTTAAAATATTCATTTGTGAACAGTGTATTGACGATTTCGTCCCTGATAATAAGACAAAATCAGGCTTCCGGCTGAGGGGCACCGGTGTAATTGCGCGCGGTCAGACCGGCCCGGTCCGGTCCGGTCCGCCGCAACTTTTGCATATTTTATTATTTTCTGAAATGGCTAAATACAGTTTTAGCCCCTAATAAGACAAAAACACTTCATTCGGTCAAGGGACAGGACGGTAATTGTCCCTATTTTTACAATTAAATAATCGAGTCTGGAAGGGCGTCCGCCGCACGCGCCAGGCGGTTTTTCGCCTCACGCCCTCTTCGGGCGGCGCGTGCGGCTTCCTCCGGTGTCCGGAAATTGTCTACCGGATGACAGAACGATGCGCCTCCGCGTTTTCTTCCTCCCGCGGTGGCACGTGTTACCAAAAAGAGTTCGTGGACGCGTAGGATGCCGGTTAAAGCCTCCGGCCACGTTTCTCTCTCTCCGGAGTGTCAAAGTTTCACTTTGGTCCTTCTACTTTCAATTTCCGGGTTGGCTGTATATAACTCAATCAATTCGGTACAAAAGTTCCGATTTTTGCAATTTTGTCCTCTGATTTCAATTGACAATAAATGTAAGTTGCATTTCAGCCCTTTGACTTTGACTTTTTTAATTTAAGCCCTTTATATATCATTTTCAATTCAGCCCTTATACTTTGATTTTTTTTTATCCCTACTTTTGTCCATGTATATATAAGTGTATTTAACACAATAATAATAATAATAATAATAATAATAATAATAATAATAATAATAATAATAATAATAATAATAATAATAATAATAATAATAATCATGATTTAATGATTTTTCATTCTTACTATTTTGTCATTTTTTCCCTCCCGATAATTTGATAATTTTTTTTTTTGCCAGTAATAGCCATGGTAAATTTTTTTTTATCTTTTGTTAAAGTTTCTAGGATATTTTTAATCTTTCATTTACTTTTGTTTCTTTTATTATTAACATAATAATAATAATTATCATAAGAATAATAATAATAGTGATTATTATTATTATTATAAGAATAGTGCTTATGTATTCTATTATTATAATAATAGTGATTATCTATTCTTTCATAATAAAAATAATAATAATAATAATTTTTAATTGGTTTTTCTTGCTTGTTGTTTTGTTCATGCTTTTTATTTTTTTCTCTCGGTATAATTTAATAATTTTTGTTGTTTTTATCCTAGCGGCAATAATAATTTTAGATATTAAGACTCTGATGTTGTTATTGTTATAATATTTTAAATGAATATTGCTTCCTTTTCCCTGTTGTTTTTTTATTTGTTCTTTCTATTAATTGATTTTTATAATTTTCTTATCTTCACAATAATGATTTCAGTAATGTGTTTTTTTTTTCAAATATTTTGCTCTTTTTTTTAATGTTAGTGCGCGCTCTTTTGTTATCGTTTATAACACAATTCCTATATTTTAGAAGATGTAATCTATACTTACATGATAAATTCAACTCAAAATTTTAAACATTTTATCTTTTAATCTATAATTTTTTTTCTTATATCATATAAATTGATCGTTGTAGATTTAATTGTATTAAATTATATACAAAAAAATACCCGCGGCAACGCGCGGGCAATTATCTAGTTATTCTTTATTGTGTGTGCAAGCTAAAAACAAGTCGATTTTAAAAACAAATATTTTTAATTGTAGTTTTATATTTAGTAAAATATATGTTTGGTTAAAAATATCATAAAATAATTTTTATTATATAAAATAAATGATAAATTAAGTATCCATGAATGAAAATAGATTATTTTAGCTTCTACAAAATAAAAATTTAAAACATAATTAAATAAGAATTTCAAAGCAAAAACCACAAACTGTTTGGAAAACCAAACAGTTTGTTCTATGTAATTGTCTTTTAATCACTTTGTTTCTCTTATAGTTCCATCTTTCTTTCTTCCGTTGGTGATTGATGAAAGAAAATAATATTTTAAAATTTCAATATATTTCTAAGAACATATTGTAGAAAAGTCCAAACATGAGCTTAGTATAGTGCAGTAGTGAGTTACTTCTCATGTCATGTTACAAGTCAAATAAAAAAATGAAAATAAGAAAACAATAACATTTAAGCTAAATTAATTAACTAGACTTATTATCTAATGAATACATATTTATCGATAATTCTAGGTTTGAAGATCCATGGAAGTTATCGTAGACTTGATTGATTGATTTGTGTAAAACCTGAGAAATGCTTGGTGGAGATGATTAAGGACCTGTTTGGGAGTGCGGTTGCGGTAGCTTTTGAAAGTGTTTTTCGTGCCGAAATGTATCAAAATGATGTTTTTTTATTTTTTAAAAATCATTTTTGACATCAGCACATCAAAATGATCTAAAAACACCAAAACATATTCATTTAAAATGCAAAAAAAAAATATGAACTTAGAAGAACTTGAAGCTGTGATATTTTAGGGTAAAACTTATTTGGAAGTGTTTTTAGTCTTCAGGCTTTGATGGCTAAAGAGAAGATAGAGAAAATACGTTTATAGTTACTTTGTAATTTTAGACGAGTAATTTTTTGTGACACCTTTTAATTTTATATTTTAGAATAGTAAATTTATTTGATTGTCTTAATCATGAAGTACATAGAAATTATTGAACCACGTATATTCTATACTAGCCAAATGACCCGCGCCTCGTCGCGAGCGGCACCATATTTTTTTTAATATAAAAAATATTAATTATATGTATTTTTTTTGTATTATAAATTTAGCCAAAATAATAAATTTGTGCAGAAATCCTGTTAAGTGCAAGTTTTCTATAAAATATATGAATTTTAAATCGCTATAAATTTATGTTTAGAAGTTTTTTACGAAATAAACAGCAGTAATTTATCATCATCATTAGAAAAGCAAGAAGATTAGGATATTTGAATTATTAAATCAACTGCATTAAGATTAGTTCATTTTATAATTCAATTTCAATCAAACAAAAACAAAATATAAGTTGTGAAAATACTTGTAATAATAAAATAACAAAAATAAATAGTTAATTTTCTATCAACAAAAAGTTAAAAACATAAATTGAAAATTCATCCCCACATTATTTTTATTATCATTGCTATAATAGTTAAAATTATTATCAATATTATGATCAAAACAATTAAAATAAATAAATTCCCTGAAATATAATTAAAAAAATACACAAAAGATTTTTATAAAAAAGCAATTAAAAAAATCACTAAAATTATCATTATCATTGTGCAAATAGTAAAATCATTAAAATCATCTGATCCAAATAACAAATAAAAATAGGAGTAAGAACAAAAAAAAATAATAAAGGCAAAAAGGGAGCAATATTAATTTTAAAATGATTACCAACATAAATTAAAATTTTACGATTGAACCGATTAAAAATAAAACCTCAATAAAAAAACAAAAACTAAAAGCATAGATACATAGATACGAATAAAAAATAAACATTATCCAATAATAATAAATAAATCGCTTGGCCTGGTGGTTAGACCGCGCCCCCCCTTGGGGGGGGGGGGCGCGGAGTTCGAATCTCTATAGCTATGAATTTTTGGAATAATTAAATTACAAAATTATATTATTATTATTCATATCCTACAACTGACTAAAGAAGTTGTTTGGCTGGGTGGTAGGAGGGGGCGCGGGAGTTCGAATCTCTGTGGCAACGACTTTTTGGAATAGTTAAAAATATAAGATATTATAATTATTTGGATCCTACAACTGACAAAAGAAGTCACTTGGCCGAGTGGTAATTGTGGCATGTACGTGGCAGGTTGTGGGAGTTCGAGTCCCCCTGCCATCGAAAATGATTTTTGAGTAAAGAACAGTGTTTTCTACTTTTTATTAATCTTTGACATGTTTTTTTCAGTCATTTTATTTATAACTAAGGTGTCCGGGTCAGCTTATGCGCATCACAATAAATCTCTGAACTTATTTTTGTTTTACAATTTTCACTGTTTATTAATGTTTGAAAATGTGTTTTCCTCTTCTTTTTTTCAGGCTTCTTTTTTTTTGGTTTTTTTGATAATCGCGGTGTCCGGGTCAGTTTACGCGCACCACAATTTTTTTCTCACATATATATATTTTTTATAACCGGGGAAGGTTACACGTGCCACGAATAATCCTTGGACATTGTTTTTTTTTTCAACCTATAAATTTATTTTATAATTAGAATGTCCAAGCTACCTTACGTGCACCATGACTATTATTTTATACATAGCCAAAGGAGATCGCAATTTCAAACAGTAATAAACAATGATTTGAACTGTGGTTTTCGTTGTTCATTACTATTTAAAAAAGTGAATTAAACTGTGATTCTGGTGAGAGATGACAGGAGTGTTTGGTAATGCGTTTGAAAATCGCTTTTGAACAAATTTTAAATTTTTTAAATTAAAAAAAAAGTATTTCTAGATGATTTTGATGCGATGATGTCAAAAAAAATTACAACATGTAAAAAATCAATTAGTTTCTACATAGAAAAAAGCCTAGTGCAGCGCGCGGGCAAGTCAACTCGTCTTCTCTATAACCCCAAAACCCTCCGCTTTGTTCTCTCATCTTCTTCTTCCGCACAGAATCACCTCGCCACACACTCTGCCCGAAAATAAATGAAGAAAATGGACGCAGAGAGAATGAAGCCAAAAACCAAAGCAGCCTTTAAATTCAAACAGGCGAGGTCATTAAGGGCAGAAGGATCCGGATACTGCCACAATCCACAGTAGTTTTAATGTAAGTTCACAGTGCGCTTAACAGTGATTTGGCCACGGGATTTATATTATAGGTAATAATATGTTCTCGAGTGATTGATTGTAATTGTTTATATATATTTCAATTGAGATTGCGATTTTGGAGCAATTTCTATGACATGGCGGCTGTAACATTTCAATGCAAATGTGGTTCTCTTTCTATCGTTTTGGCTTTTCATGCTACTTGCGAAGTAAAATAACTTGTGTTCTTTATTGGCAATTTTAAAAGGTTGTAAAATAGCTTGCTTCCAACGAAGGCCTTTTTCATCTCGTTAAGCTATCAACCATATATATATATATATATATATATATATATATATACTAGCCATGGTACCCGCGCCTCGTCGCGGGTGAAATTATATTTTTTTCAATGTAAAAAAATATTAATTATATATGATTTTTTTATTATAATATAAATTTAGACAAAATAATAAATTTGTGTACAAAATTTTGTGAAATGCAAGTTTTCTATAAAATATATGCATTTTAAATGCATATAAATTTATTTGTTTAGTAGGTTTCAATGAAATAAGCAGTATAAAATTATTATTGTCCTTAAAAAAAGCAAAAAGATATCTGAATTATTGAATACATTGTACTAAGATTAGTTCATTTTATAATTCAATTTAAATTAAACAAAACAAACAAAATATAAATTGTGAAAAAAGTTGTACTAATAAAAAAAATAGTTAATTTTTTATCTCCAAAAAGAAGAAAATATATATTAAAAATTGATCCTCACTATCATTATTATTACTATAACAGTTAAAATTATTATCAACATTATTGCTCAAATCGTAAAAATCATTAAATTGACCTGAATAATTAAAAACAAAGTTACATATTTTGTCCAAAAAAAATAATCACTAAAATTATCATTATTATTGTTCAAACAATAAAAATCATAAAATCATCTAATCCGAAAATTAGATAAAAATATATCCTTATGTTATTATCATTATCATTACTATAACAGTTAAAATTATTATCAACATTACTATTAACACAATTAAAATAATGAAATCACCCTGAAAAATCATTAAAAAAAAGAAAAATATTTAAAAAAAAACAATAAAAAAACAATCACTGAAATTGTCATTATTATTGCGTAAATAGTAAAATAATAAAAATCATCTAATCTAAAGAACAAATAAAAATAACAGAAAACAAAAAAAAAATGAATAAAGGGAAAAATGGAGCAACATTAATTTTAAAATGATTATCAATATAAATTAAAATTTCTGAATTTAACCAATTAAAAAAAATCCCAACAAAAAAAAACTAAAAACATAGATGTATAAATATGAATTAAAAATAAAAATTGTTTGAGAATAAAAACAAACTAAATCAATTAATATAAAAAAACCAATAATCATATAATAAAAATAAGTAGTTAAGTTTTTTATTCACAAAAAGACCAAAATATAAATTGAAAATCTATCCTTATGTTACTGTCATTATCATTACTATAACAGTTAAAATTATTATTAACATTACTGTCAAAACAATTAAAATAATTAAATTGCCCTGAAAAATCTTTAAAAGAAAAGCAAAAGATTTTTATAAAAAAACAATTAAAAAATAATCACTAAAATTATCATTATCATTGCGCAAATAGTAAAATCATAAAAATATTCTAATCCAAAGAATAAATAACAATAACATAAAACACACAAAAAAAAAGGAATAAAGGGGAAAAAATTAATGATTACCAACATAACTTAAAACTTCAGGTTTGAACCGATTAAAAATAAAACCTGAAAAACAAAGACAAAAAATAAAAATATAGATGCATAAATATGAATAAAAAACAAACATTATCTAAGAATTTTTAATAAAAACAAATGAATTAATATAAAATTAAAAAATAAAAGAAGAAGGACCAAAATGAAAAATAAAATATATGATTAATTCCAATTGAAGAATAAAATTAAAACAAAAACAAATCTTCGGACCAAAATAAATAATGAAATAATAAATTTAATTGATGTGTAAAAATACCAACAAATTAGAAGAAGGGGGATTGAAATGAAAAATTGTATATATGATCAATTTTAATTGGAGGACAAAATTAAAAGACATTAAAACATCCGTACCGAAAAACATTAAAGGAACGAAAAAGAAATCAAAAATCAAAAAAATAAGGACTGAAATGAAAACTTCCTTATATAATCAGTTTTAATTGAAGGGCACAATTGAAAAAAATCAAACTTTCAATTACAGAAATCAGTAATAAAACTGAAATCAAAACATCAGGGACCGGATCTGAATTTGCGACGGTAGGAGAGAGAAAACCGACAACTGACACAAAATCATTCGTTGCAGCTTCACCGAACACCTCTGACCGGAACGCGCCGCAACGGAAGATAGAGAACATGAAGGCGCACCGCATGGCACGGCGGAAGTGAATTTTTGACTGCCTGAAGAATATACACGCGCGACCTCAAGGGCACGTTCGCGTGGAACGCCGTTGGCGCGGCCGGACTACGCGTCAGCTGTCCCTTCGAAAAAAACTAATAAAATATTGGCTAATGACTTATGCACCCCTGAAGCTACTGAGATTAACGAAATAACCGGTGTGGTAAATACGTCCCTGCCCCCGTTTACTGTACTCTATTTTATCGTTTTGGGGGGCTTTTTCCGTCGGTGCACTGTGCAAAGAAGTTGGGAAAAGCCGAGAGAGCCCCTGCCTCCTGTGCACTATTTTGTCATTTTCTATGGGCATATTCGTTAATGCACTGTTTATAGACGGAAAAAAAGGAGCACATGCACGCGCGAAGCACCGGAGCAAATATCCAGTCCATAATAAAATGTGTCTTAGTGCACAGTGCATGAATGCACAAATACCCACGCCTATTATATATTAGGTAATATATATATGGTTTTTTTATATATAAAAAAAAACAATCGAGATCTGCTGAAGATATAACATTTCATGATGCACAATTCATTGCAAAAGGATGAAGCTGCATGGAATTTTTCTCATTCCCATGCATCCTATTCAAACATCTTTTGTCAAATCTAGGTTTTCTGCATAAAATTCCAAGTTTTATCCTGAACGTCAATAAATCATATGAAAATACAATTCGGCATTGAAGGGCTTCTTAAAAGCATACCTTTATCATAGTTTCATGGAGGAACTGATTTTAGAAAACTAGCTTTGATACCATGTTAAAATAATTAAGCTAAAGAGCGGAGGCTACAATTCTTGATGATATGAATGCTTAGTCTTAACCAAACTACAATATATAGGTTAAACAAAAAATATTATTCTACCCTTAATAAATAAGATTAAATAAATATTATTTAACAATGAATATATATGTAGAAACAAGTTATCATGATCAAGCTGGCCCCTCTTGATGATCAGTTTCGCAAGTTCTCCTTTAATATCAAGTATCTATTTAATCTTATCATCAGAGATTAAAATTGACTTCAAAGTGGGTTCTTAGGTTTGTCGAGGCAACCAAAGTACAATCATCTAAGGAATTACGTCCATGCTGCAATAAAGCTCGGCAAGAAGCATCTTCTTTACGGGAAATCAACAATTTTCTCTGTGAGCCAACAACAAGAAGTAAGCTCTAATTTCCCTCAATGTGCATTATTTTCAACTATCTTATCTTAGAAAAGTGAAAAATGGCATATCGTGATTGCGTTGATCGAATGCCTTTGTATTTCGAAAGACATGTAGATGAATTTTTGGGATGTTTGAGACTGCGTTTCAAAAATATTTTTGAAAAAAAATGAATTTTTATTTATTTTTAATTAAAAAATTTAGTGTTTTTAGATCATTTTCATTTGCTGATGTGAAAAATAATTTTTAAAAAATAAAAAAAATATTTTAATATATTTTTAAACAAAAAACACTTTTAAAAACAATCATAAACAAACTCTCAAACAGTAAATACGCTGAGTTTCACGTGAACAATGGCGAGAAGAAACGCTATATTTGGTCAGTTTTTAAAAAAGTCAACCTTCAAAGTCAATTAGAGCACCCTGCCGGACTGAAAACTGTTTCCTTCAACACTGCACAAACATGGAACCGATTATGCTTTTGCTTACTCAGTGCGATGACTGGGTTGCTGCAGGTTCTTCTTTATCTTACCCTCTCTCTAGGCACGGAAATATGCTCCATTCCTTTGTCAATCAAGAGCTTCCATGGTGATCCATGCCCAGGCACCGCAAAATCTTTTCTGGTTGATGTTGAGTGCACAGAAGAGGGTACACTTGGGTGTTTTCCATCTATTATAGCTTCTGATGTGACTCAATTTTCAGTCAAAACTGATAGCTTTCATTGGTTTATTTAGGTCAAAAAATTAATAACATAATGTTTTCACCGTCAAATCAAAGCCCACCGATAATTTATTATAAACTGTTCAGTTCAATTTAATTGTATAAACCTTGCTTGTGTTTGTACTAACGGGGTTGCTTCATGTCCATGAGCAACATGTTTTGTTTGGTGGACCAGAAAATTACAGAAAACGATGAGATGATTACTGCTTCCACATTTTGGTACCTTAAAACCGGCAGGTTTTTGTGCCGTATCATAAGATCTTGTCAGAAAACATGTAATTAAAGTCGAAGACTACAATGTATATTTGTTGACAATCATAGATTCATTTAAAAAGTTGATCGGTCCATGGTTTAGATTCTTCAATTGTACGGCCTGCAACATTTTCTTGAAATCAGGCAATTTTTTGTTTTGTTATGCTAATTAAATCGTACAAAGCAAATCGTGTTTAGCAGTTTCCTTAATAGAGATACGATGTTTGTCAGGTCAACAATATTATAGTTTTCTCAAAAGGTGGTAGATGTAGTTTTCTCAACGGGTGTCATGGGAGGGTGTCTTAATTAAATTTATCAATACTGTTCTCTTAGTGTTTTGTTTTTTTAATTGGAATAAAAAAATTTAATTTTGAAGTGTTTAGATGCACCGTTTAATATAAAAAGCATAATATAAATATAAATATATTAATATTATGCTCTTTATATTAATATAATTATATTATGCTCATTTTGAAGGGTCTTTTTTTTATTTTGATTTTGCTCATTTGAATTAAATATATTAATTCAAAAGAAAAATAGTTCAAATACAAAAAAAAAAAAAAATAGAATTGTGCAATTTAATATAAAAAAGACACAGTAAAATTTTTTTTTTAACAAAATTATAAGCATGTATAATATTACGAGAATGTCATCATCAATCTCGCAAGGTCATTATTTTTTTTTATTGTTCTGAAATTTTAACATAATATATATAAATATGTCAAGAGACTTCTCGTATAATTTCATCTTAATTTAATGGTCAGATTAAAAGATATGATTGATATTGTAAAATTATTCATTATTTAAAAAAAAATACTATTTGACTGAAACGAAACAAGTGAAACGAAACCGGTACGTTTCGGCCAGTATTTGGCCAAAAAATCTAGAACGGACTAGAATTTAAACCGAGGTAAGAACAACGTTGTTTTGTCTTTTTTTTAACTGGTACGAAATATTTCAGCCATTTCGGCAGAAATAAAACGACATTGACAACTGTATTTTTAAGTCTTTCTTTTTAATAATTTTTTATTTTTATTTAAAAGTAATTTATGAATTTAAAATTAATTTTTATTTTAGGTCTCTCTGAATTTTCCAAACGTCATGGTAGATTAAATCTATGGATGAACAGGGCATGCTTAATCTTTTTTTTTTAAAAAAAAAAAAAGAGTAAATAACAAGTCATTCTCCGTTTTAAAAAAGTAAGTATAGACGTGTGGGCTTGCAATGCATCTCCTTTCTTGTGTTTTCAAAAAATAGGTGTGTATGACAAGTCTTCCACAGTCCACAACTTCAAAAAAAAAAAAAAAACCTCAGACAAATTGCCCATAGACCTACCCAGAATAGTCTCGCATGCCTCAAACTTTTCTTTCTTACTTTTTTTATTTTTTCTTTATATTGGTCATTTTAAGCTAATTTGTTAGGAATGATGAGATTCACAGATATGAGACTAAAGTGAAAAAAACAGACAAAATACGTAGCTTTTTAGGACTTTGAAAGTAATGTTCATTGCAATCCTCATACTTTCCAAAATATAATTTTTGTCCCTTTAATTTCCAAAGTTTCAAAATAGAGTCAAATTTAGTTTGAAACTTCATGTTAAAAAAAAAATACTCACTTGAGAGAGGAGAGAGATAATCATTGAATTCTCATGGTAGAGAGAGCAAATTAGTGTTGACATCAATTCTTACTTTAAAACTCGCTTGGGAGAGCTTTGCCGCCCTTAAGGGTCCTACCCGGCTCGAATCCGGATTAGTCGGCAGTGGCCGGATTACCGGATGGTTTCTACCAAAAAAAAAAAAAATAAGTATTAATCTATCCCGGATCATACAAGTTATAAGTTTTAAACCCTGAAGTTCATGGACCGACTACAAATAAATACACGATAATATAATATATACATACACATACACATTATTCTACCCTACTACATTTATTAAGTTAAATGTTTGATCATTCAAGACACAACTATAAAAATCTCAATTTCTTTTAAATGTTTTTGCTCCCCTTCATGACAATAACGATCATTGATCTATTGATAGAACACTCGTAGTAAATGCTCGTGTGTTAGGAAAATAGAAACTCCAAGTGGACGTGGTCCATGTACTCTCTGTATACATAAAATAAATTAATGGGCCATAAATCAGATGCTATTCCTGTTGTTGATGGATAATACGAGTAAAATTAAATTACACTAAACTCTTTATCATTTAATATTCATGCTCTTATAAATTGGAAAAGCAAATTAATGGGGAGAGAGAGAGAGAGAGAAGCAGTCCCTGAATTGGCTAGTTGCTATTTCCTATTTGGTGGATAAACTTAGCCAAAATTCTGAGGCAGTCAACGTAAGTTAATGCACAGACATCATCGAGCCCACGTTCATCATCGTCAACTAAAGAGTCCACTTCTGGATTGCTCCTTCCTGTTTTCTCTCCATGATTTGAATCTTTCTCTCTCTTTTATTTTAATCACGTTCTCTTACTTGTAATTTCAATATTTAAAGGCACTCTTCTTCTTTTTTTAGCACAAGTGTAATTCCTATATAGCAACATGTATTTATATTTATAACATCCTTAAAGGGCATAGTGTGATGACACAGAGTTTGAGATCTGCACGGCAGGTCTTGAGTTCGAGTCAAGATGTGCATCTCTTGTAAGAGCCTGGAATAACCTGGGTTTTATTCATCCACCTAGGCTTACAAAGTGTGTTTTCCCGGGAGTAAAGTTTCATCGAATCCAAAAAAAATAATATTTATAACGTCTCCGAAGAAATGACGTGATGATAAAGAGCTTGCGATCTGTACAAGAGGTCTCGAGTTTAAGTCATGACATACACCTCTTATAAGAGTCTGGAACAACTGATGTTTACTTATTCATCTAGACTCATAAAGTACATTTTTCGGAAATGAGGTTTACTCGCTTCAAATAAAAAAACATATATTTATAACCCTGGTTTTGATCCATAACAAACTAGAAGTTATAATGAAGAGAGGGGGGGAGTAGTTTAAATATTTTAAGGCCACGCCATCTCAAAGGCAGTTGGGATTAGTATATTAGTATAGATTCGTGAGAGATCGTGTATAAAAAGGTGCTTGCAAGCCGGGAACTCATCAGGTGTTAATAGCTACAAGTAGATATTTAGAAGAAGATGGCGCGAATGCTCTGCTGGTTTACTGCAACATTATTGTTGCTCTGGACGACGGCGATCGGCACAGTCCGTGGAGGCAACGTGACATACGATGGAAGATCCTTGATTATCGACGGCCAACACAAGATTCTCTTTTCTGGCTCAATCCACTATCCTCGCAGCACTCCCGATGTACGTCTCTCTCATCCATGTATTTACGACACATATCCAAGTTTCTTCTCTTCTTCTTAATCTCTTCTGGCTGTATATAGTTGTTTCTGTGATATTGATTTAGATTTCTGATAAATTAATGGAAATCACGGTGATTAATCACTACACATGCATGCAAATTAATAAAAAGATAGAGTGAATGAAAATCTCACCTGGGGGTGCTGAGGATTCACGTCCTCGTGCATGTTTTCCTGGACTGCTACTGCTGCTAGCTGTTCATTCGATTCTTCCTTCGAAAATGGCTACAATTAAGCAATTCCATTTTCTCTTCCCTTTTCACATAGATACAACATTAAATTTAAAAAAAGATAAAGCTGGGATATCTGCAGTTTAATGATGAAGATGTATACCTCATGATCCTGTCTGCAGATGTGGTCATCTTTGATTTCCAAAGCCAAGGCTGGAGGCATAGACGTTATACAGACCTACGTGTTTTGGAACCTGCACGAACCACAGCAAGGGCAGGTAGCTCTTTGCTCGAGTAATGCCCCTATTAATTAATTAATTAATTTTGGTTCGATCCACGGTGGTGATGAGTGAAATGCATTTCACACTCGATTCGTTGCAGTTTTATTTCAGTGGAAGGGCGGACTTGGTCAGGTTCGTGAAGGAGATCCAAGCACAAGGCCTATACGCTTGCCTTAGAATTGGACCCTTTATTGAGAGTGAATGGACATACGGGTAACACTAACACCCCCTCCACTGTTATTTTCGAATTCAGACAGCCCTATCAAAAGCAAAAGCAACCGAGAGTTTTTCTCTCTTCTATAGCATACAGTGCTAGTTTGGTGTTTATAGTATATTTCTAGAATATTTTTATATAAAATAATATTTTTTAAAATTTATTTTAATATTGGAACATCAAAACCATATATATGTCATGTTTTTCCCTTTCAGATTGTTTATAAAACACATTAAAACAATCTGAAAGGGAAAAAAAACAATTTTAAAATACAAACACAAATAGGATGATAATCACATACAAGAATTTGCATCTAAATTGCAGGGGACTACCATTTTGGCTGCATGACATTCCGGGCATCGTCTTCAGATCTGATAACGAACCTTTCAAGGTATCAACAGCTTATCGCATCAAATCCAAACCCTTTTAATAAACTTGTTGTTTACACAAAAACACTCCATAAGTTCCAGCACTGGATTAAAATATATTTAATGGTAAACTGCTCAAATTGAACTTGTATTCTCATTTGGTTATTGGCAGTATCACATGGAAAGGTTTGTATCCAGAATAGTAAACATGATGAAATCAGAGAAATTATATGCTTCACAGGGAGGGCCTATCATACTATCACAGGTTAAGTACTGCAAAGCAAAGAGCGGCATTTTATCATTGCTGAAGCCCTCATCATGGTCTAATATCTGTGCGCATACAGGTTGAGAATGAGTACAAAATGGTTGAAGCAGCTTTTCATGAGAAAGGGCCGAGTTATGTTCGTTGGGCGGCAGCGATGGCCGTAAATCTTCAAACTGGAGTGCCCTGGGTGATGTGCAAGCAGGATGATGCTCCTGACCCTGTGGTTAGTTCCCTCGTCTTTCAGTGTTTAGCATTTAGTAACTGTTGCTTCAAAGGTAATCCACCATTAATTTTCTGGTCTGGGAGACGTTCAATCTGTTTGCTGGCCTCCTTCCTCAGTGCTGCTTAGGCCTGCCAACCAGAACAGAAAAGGATTAAATAGATTTACAAGCTTCCAAATGCACTGCGTTAGGTCTCTGTGAGTTTGAATAAACATAAGATTCAATAAACATACTAGTCATTGATGAACATTGAGTTTGAAGAATGATGTGAAATTTGTGGTAAAAGGCAGAAAGTCTTCCTTGAAATTGCTTGTCAAAGACTGCTAATTGCTCCAGCACCCTCTTAATTTGTTTTTTAAATTCCATTTCTCATTATGTGCTATAAGCAGTTGTTCCATGATTAAAAACTATGACGTGCAATTTGCAGATCAATTCATGCAATGGAATGCGATGTGGAGAAACATTCGCAGGACCAAACTCACCGAATAAGCCATCAATATGGACTGAAGACTGGACAAGTTTGTATGTTCTTAATGAAATGCCTTGTTTGTTTTTTTTCCAAAATCAGATTGTACATTGAACATTAGAATGAATTCTAAATGGATTATGTCAAAAGAGGAACGAAATGGCATTGACAAGTAATACTAATTTGTTGCAACAGAGATGTGTGCCTTGCCACAGTTAAAATATAATAATCTATATATCCTGCAACACTGTAATCATAATCAAATAAACAACAGTCATTAGTATATTTCTGCTTTCCTTTCAAAGGTTGTGCTCAGTATGACATGGCTTGCCAAGACTACAACTAATGTCTTCGTGTTTGTCTGAAGCTATCAGGCATACGGAGAAGAAACATACATGAGATCAGCTCAAGACATAGCATTTCATGTTGCTTTATTCATTGCAAAAACAGGAAGTTATGTAAATTATTACATGGTATGATGATTGCAGCCTAGACTAAACCAACAATATGGTGTATCCCCTTTTTTTATTCATGATTCAATGTTTTGAAATAATCTATAGATGGTAGCCCAGAAGACTACCTCGCAAACAAACTTTTTCTTTGATTTAATGTAATCATACAAATATTGTCCAGACCTATTAACTTCTTCCCCAACACGCTTACAGTATCATGGAGGAACCAATTTTGGAAGAACAGCCTCTGCATTTACGATAACAAGTTACTATGACCAAGCCCCTCTTGATGAGTATGGTATGTCTTGTAGATTTTGCCATGACATTAATTTTTATTTTCAAATTACAATCTGATTTGTTTAAATGATGGATGCAGGTTTAGTTAGGCAGCCAAAATGGGGTCACCTGAAGGAATTACATGCTGCAATAAAGTCATGTTCAAAGCTGCTACTTGATGGAGCATATAAAACTTTTTCTTTGGGCCCACTACAACAAGTAAGAAAGCTAAGAGCATATTCTTTCCTGGAGATTGGTAACTTGAGTTTGATTTCTTTCGAGAAACATTTGAGTAAATTATTTCTTGATCACTCGACCCCGAAAATTCAGGCATATGTCTTCCAAGGAAATTCAGGACAATGTGCTGCCTTTCTTGTGAACAATGATGGCAAACAAGAAGTAGAAGTCCTCTTTCAAAGCAATTCATATAAGCTGCCTCAAAAGTCTATTAGCATTCTACCAGACTGCAAGACCGTGACCTTTAATACAGCAATAGTAAGGCACCGGTACACTACTCAATTTTTCATAACATCAGGGCATAATATTTTATCTCCATGTTCTGATTGTTATAAAGGTTCTTATATTACAGCAATTTCATTGAATTGACTTGACCACATTCAGATGACAACAGAAGTATAAGAAAAATACATCATAGAAATGCATTACACATGCAATGACTAGAGAATTAAGCATCTCAAAATGTGATTCAATTTCTTTTAAACTTGTTCATGGACAGGTAAATGCACAATATACTACAAGATCAATGACACCAAACCAAAAGTTCAACTCAGTTGGGAAATGGGAAGAGTACAAGGAACCTATCCCTGAATTTGACAAAACATCTTTGAGATCAAACAGATTATTAGAGCACATGAGTACAACAAAAGATTCATCTGACTACCTATGGTACACTTTCAGGTAAAGCACATGAAAAGATTTAAGGAAAATGAAAAAACCATATGACCTGAGATGCTTACTATATGCAACAAAAAGTGCAGGTTTCAACAAAATCTCCCCAATGCAGAGTCTGTATTGAATGCCCAATCACGTGGACACGTTTTGCATGCATATGTAAATGGAGTACATGCTGGTAAGCTTCTAGATCTCTTAATCCTTTTTAGGATGGTAAAAAAGGCCACAAATACAATTCAGTGGTTTTTGTTTTCATTAAATTAAGTAAACAAGTCTCCTATATTTTCTCGGGGCACTAGCTAGACACATAAATGAGAGAATGCAAAGTTGGTCTACTCTGTTTAAAGATGATGGAAGAAATGTCCAATTGCTGTGCAAGTTTATAAAAATTTGTAAACTTTTCTATGACTAGCTAGGCATATTAGACATAGCTTTAATATCTATGGCACTATTACAAGAACCCATCTTATTCCATGTTGTGAGTTTTTAAAAAAAAATTAAAGGTTACAGGGGCAATTACAAATGAAATGCCTCTCTAGGCAGACCTTTTGATTCTACATGCACACTTTTATTTACTTTTCTTAGCTATCCATAATCAATCACTGTACACACGATAATAGGTAGACTAAACAGCTCATGTAATGGATAACCAGCATGAAAGATTGACCTAATAAAACACAAGCATTTATCAACAGTTGACAGTTCTTCTAACATGGTTTGCCAATGTATAAAAGTGAAAAACGAAAATACATGGTATCTAATAATGCAGGATTATTAATATAAAGCTTGGTGTTTGGAGTTTCATGATGGACAGACAATTTCAATGCCTGGTTTCTATTCCCTCCCCACAGCCTTCTGGTGCTTATTTTTCAAAGTTATCAGTTTTTAACATAATTAAGCTTTTTCTATATAGGCTCTGGCCATGGAAGTCATCAGAATACAGGTTTCAGTCTGCAGACTGCAGTTCATCTAAAAAATGGAACAAATAATGTTGCCCTACTTAGTGCAACAGTTGGATTACCGGTACTTTCAGTCTCGATGCTCCTCTTTTTCTATACAATGACTCAAGAATATGATGGCTACTTGATAATACATGTGTTTATAATTTGTTATTTCATATCTCAGCAATGACACAGCAAGCAGAAAACTTTTGCTTGACCATGATAAAAACAGATTCAACAAGGAAGCAAATTTAGATACACCAATAAAATGTTGATATTTAATTCTACCTTGATATGACAAGATAATTTTTAAAGCTGTATTCTTTTCAACTCTATTTCTGCAACTAGTTTCGACTTTCAAGCTTATGTAACACAAGCAGAAGCTACTTGATTTCAATGTTACTTTAACAGGTCCGCTTATTTGTGAAATAGGATTCAGGAGCATATCTCGAGCGCAAGGTTGCTGGATTACGTAGATTAAGGATTCATAACAAGGATTTCACAACTTACAAATGGGGATACCAGGTATGCCATGGGTGAAGGTTCACAAATCCTATTTCCTCTGAATTTCAATGATAGACCTTGAAAACAATCAGATTGTACTAATCTTATTTGACAAAGGTTGGGCTGTTAGGAGAGAGGTTACAAATTTACATGAAGAACAGATCTAACATAGTTAAATGGAACATGTTGGGAACCCATCAACCACTCATGTGGTACAAGGTATGGAAATTTATTAACTGACTCTAAGTTGAATTTCTTTTGATACAAAAAAAGAAAATAAGGAAACACAGTGTAACTACATATTATATTCCTTTTAGAAAAAGAGTAAAATATGATGAATCATAAAAACTCTCTATTGTTTCAGCACATTATGATCAACACAATGCTATCTAATTCTAACACTAGTTCCTCATTATGTTTCCCAGTGCTACAGTATATTACAGACTTCTCTCTCATTTATTATTCGCAGACTCTCTTCGATGCACCTGCAGGAAATGATCCAGTGGCACTAAACCTTGGTTCCATGGGAAAGGGAGAGGCTTGGGTTAATGGCCAAAGCATTGGCCGATATTGGGTATCGTTCCATACTTCCCAAGGACGTCCTTCACAAACATGGTAATATCATTTTTTATGACAAAGAAGAACATACATAAGCACCAAATTTATTTTCTGAAAAAACCCTGATAATTTCAAAATAAACATTAAATGACCATTACTTTATGATGTCTTAATTTATGACACTTTTTTTTAATCCATATATTGAAAAATAATGTTTCATTTCATAACTTTTTTAAAACTTCACTCAACTTTGTCTTTCTAAAGAGGATAACTCAACTTTGATCTATATATCTTTCCTAACAGCTGGCTAATATGTTAGGTACAACATCCCTCGAGCTTTCCTCAAACCAACTGGCAACCTGTTAGTTCTACTAGAAGAAGAAAGTGGAAACCCTCTAGGGATTACAGTAGACACCGTTTCAGTTACAAAAGTATGTGGCTATGCATCTGAATCACACTTGTCTGCAATTCAGCTTAGTTGTCCTCCAAACAGAAACATTTCTACGATCATTTTTGCAAGCTTTGGAACCCCCTCGGGTAATTGTGAAGGTTATGCTACTGGAAACTGTCACTCGTCTAGTTCTAAAGTCAATGTAGAAAAGGTAAGCTTTTGTGTGATTTAATTTTATAAATTTAAATTCCTGATGCTTCGCTTTGGCACAAAGTTATATAAAATCATAAACAAATGGGAAACTTAAGATATTTTGGCTTAATTTCTTCTTTATCCATGCAAAGCATTGTTGTTAAAGGATTGCAAGTTACATTTAATTCATTTTAATATTAACATGAGAATCCTTCTCTGACATTAAAATGGCAGACAACTTAACGCTAGGTTTGATCCCTCAAAGATTTTTTCTTTCAATTTCCATATTGTTGACTATAAGAGACAGGACTGGGTCAAGTGAAATGGGTACTTTATGCTGTATGGTATATGCCCTACTAGAATGAATAACTACTTGAAGCTGCTCCAAATCTCCCCACCCCCCCAACCTTGAACATTTTTTATAGTTAGTGGCAATTAAGAGATACATCTAGCCATTGTAGTCGCTTGCTGAAACCCGGCTAGCAGTGAACTATAATTATTCATATATATGACAGGAGTAAGCCATGCATCTTTCTTGCAAATTGATTAACTCAATCATAACTGTTGTCTATTTTCAGGCTTGTAAAGGGAAGGGAAGTTGTTCCATCCCTCAATCAAATCAATTTTTCGGTGGCGACCCATGTCCAGGCATTCCTAAAGTTCTGCTGGTTGATGCCCAATGCACATGATTTTAAGGGTGTTTTTGGTTTTGCGGTTGCTGTTGTGGTTGAGGCTTAAAAAAAGCAATTTCATGAAAAGCACTTTTAGTTGCAGTTCATAATTGAAGTATTTGGTTAAAATTGTGGTTGAGTTTGAGGTTTAATGAAAAGCAGTTTCGTGTGTTTGGTTACCATGTTTTAAATATTACTCAAAAAAATTGAGTTATAATTTTTTATCATTTAATTAGAAAGGTGTTTTGAAATATATATTAATTAACTTTAAGCTAAAGAAGCATATAATCAATAAACTAAAGAAATGATACAAATCAAGCAAAACCCAAAAACAAAAGTCAAAATATACACAAACACAGCTGCTACGCAATCACTCACTGTCTTTCCTCTCTCCTAGACTGATATACAAACAATGAAAAGCAACTATATGCTGCTTTTTCTACACCGGAGTTTCATTCATTATTTTCTGTGGGACCCATACAATATTTTTGCATTTTAAACCTAAACCAAACACTAAGCTAGGAGCTTTTTTCCAAACACCGGTTGTACCACAAAAACAAACACCCACTAAGTTTCATAGCATTTTGGGAGGTACCATGACAAATTAAATTTAACTTTGAAATGATGTATATTGGGGCAAAATGAGTCAACTCAAGGTTTCATCATCATTCCAGAACCCATATATTCTAGTCTAGGTCTAAAAATATTTTGGTTTATTTTTTGTATTTTATGGGAGGATAGAACGCACAGTGACTGCGAGGGGTGCTACAAGCCTCAGCACTACAAGTCAAAAGTTTAGATGATGGGATTATGGGGAGACTGATGTTGAATAATACACAGTGCGGATAAAGCATATGAAGAACATGTAAGAGTTACTCTTGCCTTTTCTTTATAAAGGTTCCCCTTTCCTTGGCTATACATTAAATTCTTGATTGGGTAGTTTTCTATATGTTACTTGCAAACTTAATGTCAGTCAACTTATATTGATGATTTAATGTTCTCCAGATTGCAATTTATTTGCAAATCTCCTTCTTTCATATCCAGAAAAAAAAAAGTCAAAATAAAGAAAATGAAATCAAACAATGAGCTTGACAAATGTAAATTTACACCAATCATGCATGTAATCGAGGGGATTTCAAGACATAAAAGAAAAAATAGAAGGAGCAGACTTGAAAGCCAGACATATGAATAAAGCATAGAGATTCTGCAAAAAATGAAATATCAGTGATGCTTAGGTAAAAGCTTCAATTACCACGTTGTGCTTTGCTGCCTCTTTTCTTAGAGGATTTCTTTTCATTGACAGTCACTGAAGGTAAAAGGGCCTTCTGCGATGGCAATTCAGCAATGAAAAGTAATGTCTGAGCCCATCCAGCATATTTCCCATACTTACTCACAAACGCATCTGCCACACGGCCGCAGAGCTTAGGTGTTAGGCTAGAACCAGCAAGCTCAGGTACAAGGTGTGTAGTAGCAATCTACTCGAGTCAGCCCCAAAACAAGCATTCTCTTATCAAAACTATGGTGAATCAAAGCTAACAAATAAACTAAAACACAGTAGAGCATTGTACCCGCCACACGTGCGTATCGACAGGGATGGCATGGTGTTGATCGAGAGAAAACAGAGCAATACAGGATGCCACTTTTAAACCAATTCCAGGTAATGTACAAAGTGAATCAATCACCATTTGGAGTTGCAGTTTTCGAAGAGATTCAAGCCATATCACACCTCCTTCCGGTTTCAATTGCAAGGCATTCACCGTTCCAGTAACATATTTAGCTCTGCCAATTAATTTATAGCATTAACATAAAAAAATAATCAGCAAGAACACAGTATTTAAGAAACATACATACCTATAACCGAAACCAGCCTCTCTCAGCTGCTGCTCCGTAACCAAAGCCAATCTTTCCAGGGAAGGAAACGCGTGGAATTCAAAACCCTCAACATTCCCCAAATAATCACCTAATGACGATACGAAATCCACCATTTTAGTGATCCTCGAAATGTTATTATTCGAAGAGCATAAAAATTGAATCAAGCACTCAAGTGGATCCTGCCTCAAAACCCTGGCTCCTTTAAAATGCTGTGCCAATTCGGCGAACCGCGAATCAGCGGCGGCGAACTCGTGCCACATTTCGGTCAGTGAGATGTTGGTGTTGAGAAAACTGAGGAGAGCCGATTTGGCAGCGGATTGGGAGGGGGAATGGTGGATTTGGTAATAAACGTCTCCATTTTGATGGTGCTTGAGGGAGATTAAGTGGGGACCGAGAGTGCCTGTGTATTGGAGGGGACCGGTTTGTTTCCAACGGAAGGTTTGGCCTGTGGGGAATGTGAGTGGGAGTGAGAGTTCTGACTGGGTCAGGTTGACTGGGGCCCAGTTTGGTGGTTGGAATACTAAGTTTTGGTGTTTTCTGGAGGAGTGGCGGGGTGGTGGTGGTGGTGGTGGTGTTGGAGGTGGTCTTGGCGATGATCTGGTTGTGATGGTGGCGGTGGGTGGCGGCGTGGGTCTGGCTCGCTTCATTGTTGACGTAGGGAAGGATTTGAGGGAGAGCATGTACTCCCTTTGGTGATGGGACTTTTGCTGCAAGCTATTCGTTCCCTCCCTGTGTAGACTGTAGAGAGTCTCGCTATCTCCTCTTATTTCATGACTGCATAACACTATCCCCGATTAATTGTCGGAAACATTTCCATGTTTTATAGCTTGTTTGATATTATTAAAAAAAAAATATTGTTCATAAATATATTGAAATAATATTATTTTATTTAAAAAAATATTTTTTGATATTATTATATGAAAATATCTGAAATCACTAAAACAATTAATTTAAAATATAAAAAAAATTAATTTAAAATAAAAAAAGACAAAAACACTTGAAATCCAGTTCAAACATCTATATTTGCAATTATTTTTCATCCATGATATCATAAGAATATTGATTTCTAATAATATTTTGTTGAAAACAATTATCTACAAGCATACTTGTTTTTATGCTCTAGGCATTGATAATAGTGTTCATCCTTCTATTTTTGGTTTGAGAATATCTGAGACTATGGTTGTTGTTTTTAAAATTGATTTTTATTTAGAAATATATAAAAATAATATTTTTTTTATTTTTAAAAATAAAAATTATTTTTGATATCAATATATCAAAATAATTTAATATTCAAAAATTTTCATTTAAAAAAAAACATCTGTTTTCAAAAATCACTTTGAAATTGCTTCCTAAACATCCATGAACACCTTCAACACATCAGCAGAAAATCTAGACCAACCATCGACACCATGACCTGGGCATGAAGTTGCCGATCCATTTGCAAATCTTGTATTTGCTGACAGCTTTATACAAACCTATTATTTATATACTACCATGTTTTACCATCACATGGTTGTTATAATTGTCATCTAACAAAGTAAGCATTTCATTCCATACATCTTGCTTCCAATACATTTCACCATATCCATCCTCTCCCCAGTATTTTTATTTGTTTTTGTTATTTCTTGAAAAAAAAATAGTAAAAGCAATAAAAAGACATATATATATATATATATATATATATATATATATATATTAATATATTTGCGTCGTTTTATAGTATAAAACATGTTTTTAGTATTTCCGGTATCGTCTCAAAAATAATTTAGTTTTTAAATGTTTTTGACTTTCAATGTGTCATTTTCAAAATCACTAATTTTTCTCTTTGAGTTGGCATTGATATTACTCTGTTTTAAAAATAAAACTAAAAAATAACAAAAATATCTTGATAAAACAAAAATTGAAAGAAAAAAATAAGGGACAAAACACAAAATATATTTACCTATATATAGTTATCCACACACAAGAGAGAGAGAGAGAGAGAGGAGCAGGTGATGACTTCATTAACTCCTTGACATCACGCATCCATAGTATTATAACAGCGACTCCCCTAGGGAAGGTACTTTTTCTTACAATATTAGATTAAGCTGTGTTTTTATGTATTTTATATGTTTTGATGTGTTTAAATTTTTATATATTTGGCTTATTTTATTGATATTTTACATATTTTTTACCTGGTTCATGCATATATATGTGTGTGTATCTTTATACATCATTAGTTTATTTGAGATGCATCATTTTGAGCTGCATATGGAAACTTCAAGTTAATTGGAGGATTAACAACTTATATTGTCACTTTTAGCCAATGTTTAAGTTTGTTTGAACCTCACCTCTTTGTTGAGTGTTTAAACTGGTAATTATTTATATATGTGTCATCACATTAAATATTCAATCCCTATATTTTATTTATGAGGATGATCGCTAGGACAATGAAAGACCTTTTTTTAGAGATCAAGTAGTCAACTTAACCTCTGTCTCACATAAAAATATTATAACCAACATTTAGGGGGCATGCTTATTTTTCGTCAAAACAAATTCTTCTTGAAACATCTTAAATTTAGGACTTATAGGTGACACAATAGTTGCAACTTGAGAAATTTTCATTTAGAGTTTAGGCAAAAATCAAATTTCTTGTTCATCATGCAAATGTTATGACCATGTATCACCCCTTGAAAGACAAGTTCACTATAAAATAAATCCATACATTTAAACATGCATGCTAAGGTTTGAAATAAAGAATTAAGAGTCATTGTCATCTGACGATACTAAAAAGGACTTGCTTCAACATAGAACACATCGTTTGTGGTTTTCTATAATTAGGTAAAAAATAAAGTCTTTGTTTTACCATGAACTTAGTGAAGACATGTATCAATGTCATCTATGAAGCTCTAATGTATTCATCAATTGAGATGGCGAGAAATTTTGGCCTTTTCCAAATAGTACAACTCATTCACGTATAAACCTATTTCACAAGGTTACACAATTGAAGAATCAACATTGTCTCTGGGTTTTTTATTCAAGACATAAATTAGAAATTAATATAACATTTTTTTGTTTTAACCAACACTTTAAAACCATATGCTGAAATATTATTTGATTTAGGTTAATGGTTAAAAAATTAAAGCCTTTACACTACAAGATTGTAAGGTTCTCAAGGCTCAAAGTTCTATTTGCCTAATCCTATAACAGAAAAACATATTTGTATCATTGTATTGGAATTAAGTTGTTTGAATCAATGACTTAGAGATTAAAGTTATTTGATAAAGTGAAGATTACCTTAAGAAGAGTTCTTGCTCTATATGACAAAAACATTTGTGAATGGTGCATTTCAGTGATGTATTTGGAAGACAAGAATATTTGCATTTAATTGAAAAAATAATTATTGCATTGTTTTCATTTCCTCTACCAGTCTACGAGAGCAACGATAACAATGATATTGAATACAAAAAAAAAACTTATCTTGATCTACATTGATAGAGAGAAAGATCACATGAAAGTATGGGACATGGATGACTGCAACAAAAGACAAATGAAATGAAAAGCATTCAATAAACATGCGGGTTTTCACAAAGAAAGAACCTCGTGTAAATCTTTTGACCTTTTGTAATGATAATGATGTGCTGACGAGAGAATATGAGAGAATATTTTCTTGACTTGATGTTTTTCAACTCCAAGACAAAAAGCATTGATATGGTGAGAAAATATTTACTCCATGAATCACTCAATTCACCTTTTATGATAGAGGAAGGAACACACGTAAAAAATGACACTCCTTTAAAAAATAATTGTCTCATTGCATCATTCCCTAAGTGATATATAAATAAGTGTTTCAAGATTTAAGCCTAAAAGTTGGTGAATAAGAGGCATGTCGAGTTTTTCTGAAGGATGGTATCATCGATTGTATTGATAATAAATCATTGTGAGAATAATATAGTCGATAAGCAAAGACACAAATGATTGTTGGAAAATTGATTAGGGTATCACATTGTCAATAACTTTGTTATGAAATCTTGTTGGTCATCACTTTATTTTAGGATCAAATCATCTTTTGAATAAATCACATGCCTTTTCTTTGTTTTTTCTATTGTTTTAAAATTAGGAGATGTTTAACATTTTATTTTGATAAAATATTTTGATCAAACTTCAACATGCAAAATTAAAGTTTTTCATTCTTGAAAAAGAAAAGGTGTTTTGATTGCAGAAATGACTCGATGTTTATTAAAATAACATGGTGAAACAATGTGGGGTGACTGAATAATTTTTGAGTTCACATACGAAAATGAACCATGCAAACAAAACTTTGCTAGTATGTATATTACATATAGTGGATTCAATAGTTATAGGCTCGTGAATCATAATTATTACAAGTTCAAATCATTACATTGAACGAGGCTAAAATTTATTGATTCTAACTAAATTTGCTTGAAATAAAAAAAAAATATCATCTTTATTTTTGCTGTCACTGTTAAAAAAATATATATAACTTGCAATCTTAACGCTTGAACCTGAATTTTTTTTCTTCAAAAAACTAATATATCCTTAACAATCTCTTAATGATCAATAAACCAGTAAAACGAACCATTCTTTTTTTTTTCAATAAAAGAGTACAAATATAATTCAACCATAGTAATTCACAATTCACAATTCACAAATCAAATTAGATTGTGTGAATCGGTGCTCATTTCAAATAACTATTTCAAAGAAAAAGCAGTTCACATGGTGAACAATTAAATTTTGGTTGATCGAACCCCCTTAATGCAAAACTTGGACTTTTCCTCGGAATTTAGTAAGAATCATGATCACCTTTAAGGCAAATTTATTAATCAGCAATAATTGGTTACGAAACTGAAAAACGTTTTACTTCCTCCTACCCTTTCTGTAAATTCAGGGGAAAACAAGTATGGGAGAAATAATAAAAAAAGACTTCGAGCACGTGCCACTCACTCTCCATCAGCAGCAAACATGAATCAACTCACGCGCTATTTCGCGCGTTGTGAGATGGACACTTGCACCTCTACGGCCACATCAATACATTGTCTCACTTCAGCTGTCGTATAACAGAAAGAAAAATGAAAATAAAATAAAAGAGGCCCTTGTAGATTTTCGAACGTTCTACTTCGACCCTTACAGTTTCAAACTCTTCAACCTCAACTTTTATAGGTTTTTAAGGGGTTTTTTGGTAAAAAATGGGGGTTTTGAATCTTATTTGACATACAAATATTATAAAAATAGCTACAACCACTTCCATGAAAAGAGCATACCTTACAATATTAGTTACAACAAAGGCCACAGCTATGCCGAGGGCTATAAAGTCTGGAGGGCAAATTGAAGTTGATACTGTGAGATTAGAAACTATAGAGATCGAAGTGTAGTATATGTGAATTTATAGGGACTAAAATATACTTTACACAAAGGAAACAAGGTTGAAAGAGGAGAGAGAGAGATGCCCCAAATTGAAACCTGGCTTTGCAAGAGACCAAACAAAGCAACAGCACGAAGCTCACAATCAGATAGATAGAAGAGAGACAGCATCTCTCTCTCTCTCTCACTACCATTTCCCTCGCTTTGATTCCCATTCGACCAATCAAAGACCCCACAAATCTCCACATTACCCTCAACTCCAACAATGCCAGCTTCTCCTTCTTTCCCTTCTTCAGGTACTCCCTCCTCTTTCCCCACAAAACCCCAACTCTCCACAATTCTAACATTTATTGCCCTTCCTATCCATCAATCGCAGTATTTATTTTATTTTCTTTTATTTAATTGTTCTGATTTTGACAGATGGTAGGGGCAAATGGAAAAGGCGAAAGAGAGGGGATTCTCAAATCACACGAAAACCTCCGAAGCACCACCTCCACCAAGAGGAACCCGAAGAACCCGAAGAAGAAGACGACGCCGTTGAGGCAGACGACAATAATAACAGCGTCATCGAAAGAGAAGATTCTGATGACCCGAACCCAAATCAACTGCCCAGCGGACCCGATCCAAACCCTCAAGAGACCGAGGTTTTAATTGGTGGTGGGGTCCGCTTATGCGATTTCCCTCCTGTCACGAGGCTCGCTGTGAACCGCCCTCATGCCTCCGTGATGGCGATTGTGGCGGCCGAGAGGGCCAGCTTGGCTGGGGAAAGTAGTCACAGAGGGCAATTAGTGGTTAATTTGGAGAATGTATCGTACGGGCAGCTGCAGGCGGTGTCTGCTATGACAGCGGACTGTGATGGGAGTGATTTGGAGAGGAATGATGGGGGGAATACAGGGTATGTTGTGACGCCGCCGCAGACTATGGATGGAAAGGGTGTCGTGAAGAGGTTTTGGAGTAGAGTTCATTTGGTTCCTATGCATTCAGGTGTGAAACTACCACTCTCTTTTTTTGTCGGATTTTTAAGTTTTTCTCTTGGTTGATGCTAATATTGAAGTGGGAGTTATGTTATTATTATTGAGATGGATGTGGTAGGGTTTTGTGTGGGTAAATGGAAGATGATTTTTTTATCTAGCTTTAGCTATGGAAAGTTTGTTCATGTGGCACTACTGAACTTGAGGTTTTGAGTGGCTTTTGGTTTTGAAGTATTGTATATTGGAAGAAAAAGAAACAGTAATTGGGGGATTTCATTGCCTGTTTGCTAATTTAAGGATTTGTTTTTCTTGGGGGGTTTGCTGTGTATATAAAATTATATGAAGTGCTTACCTGGGAAAATAGAGGGGCAAATGGTATTTATTGAATCCTGTTCTGATGATATAATTCAACAAGGCAACTCATATTTTTGGGAAACCTTCAATTTTTTTTTATAGTAAACTGCAATATCACTTTCTAGCCCTGCAGTCTTAATAAATGATTCTACTCCAAATTGCCATGGGAACCTGCATTTCTGAACCTCGCTAGTTGCCTTACAAACTCAAAGCATCTCATGATCTAGTGAGCTAGCTAGTTGCCTTACCAACACAAAGCACATAATTTTGAGGTTTGTATGGGTAAAAATCATTAAGCAATTTCACACCAAGAGACACGTTGTGGATTTGCTTGATTGAGATTGTTTATCACACTGTTGCTCTCATTTAGAGCACCTTAACATACATAACTTGCCTTAACAAATATTGAATATCTTCTGTCTGAATATTTCTGTGAATGTTTTCTTTTTTTTGTCTTTTCTGTGCAAACTCTTTACAAACTCGCTTTTAGCTGTGCTATATTCATAGTTTTATTGATTTTGGCATGTTATTGTTGGGATTCTCTGAGGGTAGATTGGTTTTCACCGGCACTGGTAAATCGACTGGAGAGACAAGTGGTGCCACATTTTTTCTCTGGAAAATCATCAGACCACACACCAGAGAAATACAGGGAGTGTAGAAATCACATTCTTGCTAAATACATGGAGAATCCAGAGAAGAGGCTCACAGTTTCTGATTGTCAGGGATTGGTAGTCAGCATTGACAAAGAAGATTTTACTCGAATTTTTAGATTTCTTGATCACTGGGGAATTATAAACTACTGTGCAGCTCCACCTAGTTGTGAATATTGGAATGGGGGGGCTTATTTAATGGAGGATCCAAATGGTGAGGTTCATGTGCCATCAGCTGCTTTAAAGTCTATTGATAGTTTGATCCAATTTGACAAGCCCAAATGTAGGCTCAAGGCAGCTGATGTTTATTCATCATTTTCATGTCATGATGATGATCTCTCTGACTTGGACAACAGAATCCGAGAGTGCTTATCTGAAAATCATTGCAATTATTGTTCTCAGCCTCTCCCCTCTGTGTGCTACCAGTCACAAAAGGAGGTAAATCCTCATATCCTCTGTCCCTGCTTTTGCTTCCTTTCTATATCATTGTGATACTGCTGTGTTGTTCTATCCATATTTCATCCCCCCCCTTTGCTCCCTGCGAGCTCATTGTAATGAGACCCTTAGTTTTGAGATCTCAGTCAACCTAAACCTTATTTTAGTTAGCTCTCTTTTTTTGGATCCACTGTTGGCTGATCACAATCTCATGTAGCAGGTTGATATACTATTATGCTCAGACTGCTTCCATGAGGGGAGATTTGTGACTGGTCATTCAAGCTTAGATTTTATTAAGGTGGATTCGACAAAAGATTATAGTGATATAGATGGGGAAAGTTGGAGTGATCAGGAAACATTGCTGCTACTTGAGGCAATGGAAATTTACAGTGAGAATTGGAATGAAATTGCAGAGCATGTTGGCACCAAGTCAAAAGCACAATGCATCCTTCATTTTCTTCGTCTGCCTGTGGAGGATGGCTTGTTGGAAAACATTGAAGTTCCAAGCTTGGCCAAGTCACTCAGTCCATCAAATCAAGATGATAACAGACGACCACACTCAAGTTCAAATGGTGGTCCATCAGCTATTTCTATTGCTTATGATTTTCTCAATTAAAATAAATGTTGATGCATTTCTAATGTTCTATGGCTGCATTTCTCTTTGTCCCTGTAGGATCCTGTGTTGATGCCGAAAACAGGCTCCCTTTTGCAAATTCTGGCAATCCAGTTATGGCATTGGTAGGTCACTATCTTTTTTTTATGCTGTATTTATTTTTTCCTGAAAGCATATTAAGTTTAATCTGCTCAATTTGGTTAGCAATGCCATTCATGCTAAAATGAGCTGCTAATTTTTATATATTTTCTCACGTTTGTTGATTTTTCAATAGCAGCACTGAAGACCTTAAATAATTAACCTTTTGGCATGCTCATTGTGGATTCTGGTGTTTGTTTTCTGTGTGTTTCACATTGTTTACTTACTGTGTCGGCGGTTGAGTAAGAAAAGAAAAAAAAAAAAAACAAAGCAACAGGGTGGATTGAATCTCTGTACCTTTTCAGTTTCAGGATATATATGCAGAGAACAGTATCTAGAATCACTTTCTCATAATATGACTCCTATTTTGAAAAGAAAAGTCATTAGCAAATGTAAAAGCTGAAATTGAGTCCTCTGACACCACCTTTTGTTTTAGACTGATATTTGCATTAATTGTTCTATTAATACTTTTGCAATCAAAGAGCATAATGGCTTATATAGTAACTACTTGGAATTTGCCATAATCACTCCCAAGTTGTGCTCTAAATAGTGAATCATATTCTTCTTGCCCCCAGTTTCATGATAAAACTACCATTTGATTTTAGAGTGATACCTAGAATGCTTGAGTTCTAATCACTGCACAGTGTGTTAATGACCACACTTCCAGCGTCTATTAGATGTTTGATACAATGTCTTTTCCAATGATCATATAGTATTGTCCCCCCATATGATACAATCATTAATTATAGAGCTCTACCATACTTTCGTATGGATTGACGAAAGTAATTTAACCTTTCTTTTCCCTGATTTACTTCATTACTAATCCTTCTAAGATGATCCTTCTCCATCATATGCCTGCATGGAATATTTTCCTGGATAGTGCTGTACTTCTGTTAGGTTGGTTTCTTTGAATGGCTTTCACATTTGAATCCTAGACTATCAGGATTCTAATATCACCCATTTTTATCACTAATTCCTTTCTGCTCTTGATTCTCCTAGAAAATTCATGTGGTCATTTGTTTCCACCCTGTACTTTGACCTCAATTTCTTTTGGCCCTAATCTGCCAACCTGGAGATTTCTTTCTCATCTAATAAAAGTGAAGATACAGGAATGATGAGGTATTGGCAGTGCTGTGGAGTGGATCTAGATTTTTACGTCCTTATGTTTTGTGGTGTTATGGCTAGGTAAAAATGGGGGTATTGGGGTTCGGGCTTACAGAATTAGGGTGCACAATTGATTGGATTGGGATTGGATTGGTTGATTGATGTTTGTGAGAAAAAAGTTTTATTGGCTTGAATTAACCGGATCAGGTTGTAGGTTTTTCTGTCAGCGGTTACTTTCAGAGTGTAAAGGGCTGAACAAATTAATTTGGTGGAATATAGGTTTATTGTTGGTGAATTGTGGTTTAAAATTATTGGTGAATGGTGGAATGACACAGCACAAACAAACTTGTTTCAAAAGCTTTTTCTTGCTCGGGTATTTTGTGGATCCATCTAACCAGCGGAAAATTTTGTAGGTTGCTTTTCTGGCCTCTGCTGTTGGACCAAGAGTTGCCGCAGCCTGTGCCCATGCATCTATGGAAGCACTGTCTGCAGATAATAGGTGGGTGGATGCCTGTCTTAGAACATGAATAGACATTCATTTTTATGGTGTTCCTGTATACAAGTGATTTTTCAGGAATTTGGCACATCAATCCAGATGATACTCTCTTTCTTCAGTTCTTTCTTCCTCTAGTATCAGGAACTGCTGAGTAGCAATACTTTTAACCAGATAAAAGTTCCTTGCTTTTCCACTGGAAAAAAATTATACGCAATAGAGGAATTTCTTATTGCTTTTATGCATGCATTATGCTTGCTTGTTATCAATCCTTGTTGAACCTGATTAATCTTTTCCTTTACTTGTGAAGGATGGGTTCAGAGAGACTCCATGGTAGAGAAGGTGGTTTTCATGGAGAAGTTGCAAATTCAATTCAACTAGAAGGTGGGCCATAAGCTGCTTCCCTGTTTCACTTATCTCCCTCTCCCAAATTTCTATCTTCCTTCTCCTTCATCTAAGATTAGCAAAATATTTCTGTGCATCATATTTCAGAAGATAGCCAACATGGCTCACGGGGTCAAAATGGGGCTGAGGTTGCTCCTCTGTCTACTGAAAAAGTTAAAGCTGCTGCCAAAGCTGGCCTTGCTGCTGCAGCAACAAAAGCTAAACTGTTTGCCGATCATGAAGAGCGGGAAATTCAGCGGCTATCTGCTAATATAATAAATCATCAGGTAGAACTGTTGCCAACACTACTTACTTCTTTACTTCCATTTTCTATGTTACTTCTTTCTTAGTATTTGTATGTTTATGCCTTGCTTGTGTATACAAGGCTAAGAGGGCACTGTTGAACCTCTTAGGGACAACCTTTGTTGCGTCTTTCTTTTCTGGGCTGCATGAATTTTCACAAGCAAGATACTATACTTCTATCCCTTGTATCAACTGGCATGTTTATAGTGAAACTGGAAAGATGTTGGTATTTTTGTCTGGCTTCACCATGTAATGATATATGATTAACACATTAATAAGTTGTTGATATGGTAACAGTTGAAGAGATTGGAGCTTAAGCTGAAGCAGTTTGCAGAAGTGGAAACCTTTCTAATGCGAGAGTGCGAGCAAGTGGAAAAGACAAGGCAGAGGTTTGCTGCTGAGCGGGTCCGCATGCTATCTACCCGGATAACACCTGCAGGAGTCGCTTCACAAATGAACTCAGCAAGTGTTGCTCCTTCGATGGTTAACAATAATGTTGGCAACAGTAGGCAGCAGGTGATGCCTTCCTCCTCTTCGCAACCAAGCATTTCAGGATATGGCAGCAGCAACCCAGCCCATCCACACAACAATCAACAAGTCCATTCTCACATGTCGTATATGCAACGGGGACAGCCACAACCAATGTTTCCATTAGGGACGAGGCTGCCTGCGGCAGCTATACAGCCATCCTCGCCAGCTCAGTCAAATGTCATGTACAATGCCTCCGGAAATTCACAGCCTAACCTCAATCAAATGCTGCGGTCCGTGTCAGGCCCCAGCTCTGGTTTAGGTTGAAACAGAGAAAGTGATGGGGTTTCATGGCTATTTACAGTGGTTACTTGCTCTCAATCTGTGCTACAGCTGGGGTCGGGGGATGAAAATGGATGGCGCCAAGAACGTTTTCATCCGTCATGCCTATGCCTTGTAGTTTTGATCTTAATATAAATTATTCTGTGCAGTTTGTAGGCTTGTAACAGATCTCAGTTGATGTAGCATCCGTGTCGAATTATGAACGCTATCCATTAACTAGGAAATCTTATTTTCAGAACAAATAATCAAGTTATAGAATGTGTCGTGAAAATGACATGTGTGACTTGCTATTTATGTGGTTGCTTTTGTGTTTTGCAGGTTAGGAAATAACAATCTTTGTCCTCGCCGGTGGATCAAACTTCTTTTTGACATGAAAAAGTCGTGGTGTCTGTAATGTGTTACTTAAAAGGGGTGTTTGACACTATTTTTTTAAAAAATCTAAGAAAATAGTGTTTTTAAATAATTTTTATATATTGCAGTTAAAAATAAAAAATTTTGAACAAAATATATTTTCAAAAATAAATTTAATTACATTTTCAAACAGGCACTAAGAGAAATATATTTAATCGTGTGGGTAATTACTTAATGTGATCTCATAGTTGATTTTTATTTTTAAAAAAAATATGATTTACATAATTTTAACTTACTAAATTTATGATTTGAGTTATGAGATTTTGATAAATTCATAGAAAGTAAATAAAAATTAATTATAAAGTTTAATTCTCAATAAATAATTAAATTAAAAAAAACATAGAAAATATTCAAGTTAACTTGCAAAACTCATGAAATCAAAATAACTCTCTAGAAAAAAAAATCAAAATAAATTGTAGAGCTCTAATGCTGATTAACCTATTGTTGAAGAATGTATATGAAAAAGAGAATACATTAAAAAAGAACATAAAAATGACTATGTTAACCTACTAATCTTGCAATTTATGTTATGAGATCATTTCAATCCAATAAAAAAATCAAAACAAATATGAATCTTAATTCTTAATCAACCTATTGTTGAAAAATGAATCTAAAAAAGAAAATCAATTAAAAAAAGGCAAAAATATTAACTCAAGTCAACTTGAATTACCCTGTCAAATGTACAACCATTGTCATTAGAAAACAATCTGTAATAAATTATAAAGTTCAACTCTGAAATAATAAAATGCTAAAGAATACAATTGGAAAAAAAATAATTAAAAAAGCACAGGAAAATCCAAGTTGACTCGGGTTAATATGCGCCCTAGGTAATGACACACGAATGACCTTATAGAAAGCAAATAAAAAAAGTATAAAACTCAATTCCTAATAAATACAATAATAATATTCTTTTCTTTCTAGTATATTCAATAAATTTAAAAGGCTAAAAAGGTTCAATTATTTATTGTGTATTTAGACTCAAAATAATATGGATTATAATAGTGTGTTGAAATCGATAAATTGACCTACACAACTTTGTTACTAGTAGAATGACATTTCTATCCTTAAAATAAAAATGACATTTTTATCTTTTCATTTTTTTTGCATAGTAAATTATTGAAATTATCCCTGCAAGCCAAAAAATAGCTGACATGCAAGGGAATTTGTGTATTTTCACTTTGATTTTGCATAATAATCGATTTGATAAAGGAATTGATACTTCTTATATCAAATACAAAATATTATTTAAATAATTAATGGGGCGGTGTGGGAGCTCTAGAAAAATTGAAATGGCGCGGGTGATTAATTTTCATGGTTAAATAGTAACTTTCAACGTGACTGAATTCTCTTGAAAGACCCTACATTCCCAGTTGATGCATGTGGTTTTATCGCCTCTGGTTCGTCATCAATGACTGTTTATTTTTTTTATCTCTCATCCTAGAAAACCGCGCCAACACTATAAAATAATTCAATGCAACTCTTTAATTAATGTTTTTTTCTTCAAATTTAGTTTCTATTTTTTATTAGTATTTATTTTACTTGAAATAATATATAAGACTATATATTCTTTAATTTCATTTCTTATGGGTTTTTTCATTTATCAGATTAGATCCCCATTATTTTAATTACTATTTTTTTATTTAATAAAGTATTTAAAGTTTTTTAGAATCTCATGCTCCTTGATTTTGTTTTCTATTAA
Organism: Salix purpurea; assembly: GCA_027405865.1. Lineage (NCBI taxonomy): Eukaryota > Viridiplantae > Streptophyta > Magnoliopsida > Malpighiales > Salicaceae > Salix > Salix purpurea. The sequence continues at coordinate 16,406,768 of JAOWLH010000011.1, forward strand.
ATTTAATCTTAATTTTTTAATTTCTGTTTTTTACCTTGAGGTTTTTTTTTTATGATTTTTTTTCTTTAACATTAAATTTATCAGGTTTGACCTTTTTTATTGAGCCCGTATCCATAGCTAAATGAATTGAGTGAGTTTGAGAGATTAATTTGGATTTAAGAGATTCTCTCGGGTTTGCATTTTTTCTTAATAACATTTTTTTTTTTAATTTCACCATCTAATAATTGTTTTTGCTTTCTACATGAGTTTTTAGTTGCTTTTAAGAGTAACACGGATTGCCTCAAGTGCTTTTGGTTGTTTTTAGACTTCCTTTGTCTTTAAAAAAAAATTCTATTTTGCAATCAAATTAATTTAATTTATTTTATTCTTCAACATTGAATTTGTTTAGTATTGCCTCAAGATTCTTATTCAATCTTTGTTGGATCCTAATTTTAATTTATTTTATCATTTAACATTAATTGGTCAAGTATTGAGCTTCTTTGTTGACCCCAATTTTAGATTTTAACATATTACAAGTTTGAAAGATTAATCTGAGTTTAAAAGGTTCACTCAATTTGCTTATTTTTTCATTGCTTTCTTAAGATTATTTTAAGAAATCTTGGGCTAATTGCAGTTTACAATGAATAAGTTTTTCCACACTTTATTGATTCGGTTTCTGATGTATATATACAGAATTGTTTGTTCCAGTTTTGGAAACAAATAAATGCAGATAAATATGAACGTTATAACAAATGTTAACGTTATAATACAGAGTCTTGAATGCCAGAATATTTTGACATGATTTTAGGCTTATTGTGCTCTTTCTTGACTGGAAGGATCTCTGGGAATATCCTTGTCATCTTCTTGCCTTTTACGCCCCCACAAGATTGGGCTTCCATCGGAAAGACCAATCTTGTCACGCAAGAACTCAATACGTTGTCTGGACAGTGGCTTGGTTAGTAGGTCAGCCAACTGGTCATGGGTGTGGACATGCATCACCTGAAGGATTCCCTTTTGCACCAAGTCACGCACAAAGTGAAGGTCGATTTGAATGTGTTTCATGCGCGAGTGATGAACCGGATTGAGGCTGAGATGTGTAGCCCCGAGATTGTCACAAAGCAGCTGTGGAATTGTGGGGACCGTGAAGGCTAATTCCTTGAGAAGGGTGGATAACCACATAGTTTTAGACGCAGCATTGGCTAAGGCCCGATACTCAGCTTCCGTGGAGGAGCGCGCAACTGCTCGTTGGATATTCCCAGAAAGAGCACAATAAGCCTAAAATCATGTCAAAATATTCTGGCATTCAAGACTCTGTATTATAACGTTAACATTTGTTATAACGTTCATATTTATCTGCATTTATTTGTTTCCAAAACTGGAACAAACAATTCTGTATATATACATCAGAAACCGAATCAATAAAGTGTGGAAAAACTTATTCATTGTAAACTGCAATTAGCCCAAGATTTCACATGGTATCAGAGCCTTGTTGACCCAGCGGTCATGAGTTCGAATCTTACCACCCCCATTCTATTTGATAAAAACCAAGCACAAGGTGATGTGGACCTGTGCAAGTTTCAAGCCCAAAGGGCTTTCACTTGAGGGGGTGTGTTATAGAATAATATAAATCATATTATAGGGCCTCACTTATAAGCTTAAGCTTTTAGGTGAGATGGTTCCTTAACATATTTTTGTTCGAGTTTCATCATCAAGCAATTGTGTTTCTTTTCCCATGGTATTCACTGTTTTTTTTTTTTTTGAAAAAAACACGAATCACCTTGGATTTTTCTTGGTCTTTGTTGAATTGTGTTTTTTTAAAGAGAATTTTGTTTTTGAATAAACTAAATCAATTAATTAAATACAAGTAGCTTTATGATGTTTTTCTTATTTGTTTCCATGTTGTTTTGGCAACATGGATAATATACAAGTTACATATAATTAAAAATAAAAAAAAAGAATGTCCCATAAAACTATATATTTTAATCTATAGTGTCAACTTTTCGATTCTATATATATATATATTAAAAGTTAATCTACATTGATTTCATGTGTCAACTTTTCGATTCATATAGAAAAATGCAGGCATATTTTTTTTTTTGTCGTAGAATAACTTTTGATCCCGCTCGAGCTCAGGCTACCGGCAGAGAGCGGATAGAGTAGTAGTAGACTAGTAGTAGTCTTATTCCAAGGTCCAGTTAATGAAAATCATACACTGTACGCGGAGAAAAATCAAAACAAAAACTTACACTGCAGTATCTGATTACGAACGAAAACTTCTTCGCAATTCAAGGCAAAAGTAATGGCCCTGATCGATTCGAGCTGAAATAAAAGCCAATATTACAACTTTATCACTCCATAGAACTCACAAACGAAGAGCCCTGCTGTTATCAGACCCAAAAGGTGGCATACTGAAGTCTTAGTGTAGGCCTTGAACTTCAACCAGACAAGAAAGCTCCATTATCACATCATTTTAGCCTCGATTTGATCGGTGGCGTCCTGTCCAGTAACAGAGAACACCCTCTATTCTGGCAGAGGGATATCAGCCAAGTCCTCTCTGTATGGCACACGATCCAGCTCTGGGTTCTCGGTAGATTTGGTGAGTCCTTTTTCCATGTTAGTTTGTTGATGTGGGTCATTCTTATTTGGCCCCAAAAAGGTCTCCACAGAGTCTTTTCTGAAGGCTAAATAGGCTACTGATAGGATATAGATTGCCATCAGAGGAAACACCATGATTCCGATGAAAACGTTCCCAACTTTTGGTAGATTGTTGTGAAGTAGCCAGCCCACAAAGCCTGTGCTTAGATAATAAATATTGATGCTTATAATTCCCAGACCCAAAATCCATGAGATTACTATAATCTGTGATCGCAATAAGGAATATGATTAGTATATACAGAGCAGTTGTCGAGTCTTAAATCTATCTTATGAAGAGGGAAACTTACGTAAATTGAGTTCTTGTGTGGCCCCATCTTGGTGGTACTGCTACTGAATTTGAGAAGTGGGATGAGAGCAAATGGCAATTCGAAAGAAAGAATCATCTGCAGAACCTATGGGAATTAGTCACACTTGAAAATGGATATAATTTAATACTAAGATTAGTTTGAGGTAATCAATTTCTCTAACCGATGCAATGATGATTAACCGGCTTGCGCCTGATGATCCACCAACAATCGAGACAACAAGGCTAGGTGCAATGGCAATGCACCTGGTCAACAGGTTCCGAATCCATTTTCTCATCTTAAGTTCCAAGAAACCCTGAAAATTACACCATCCATCCGAAAGTAATTTATCATCTCCTAAGAGTTATGACAAGTTGAGTTCAAATGCTAATTTTTTTTTTCTTCTCGTTAGAGACCTGCATGATGAATTGTCCTGCATAAGTGCCTGTAATAGTGGAGCTTTGCCCTGAGGCTAACAAAGCAATGGCATAAATCTTGGAGCTTGATTTTCCCAACACATTCTGCAAAATCAAATTAAATAAAATCGTCAATTTATCATTGATCAGATGCATTATAGTAACTCTTTTTTTATTTTATGTGATTTCCACCTGAAGAAGGAAGGAGGCGGAGTTAAGGGTGAGATCTCCACACTGATCTGCATTTTCAGATGATAGATTTTGGGCTGAGCAAACAGTCCCAGATACGGAGATGACTGCGAGATTGATTAGAAATGCTACTAACAGTGCGAATCCACTCTCTATCAAAAAATAACGACAGGCATCCTGTAAAATCAAGAAACAAAATAATACAAGTCAATTTGCATGAGGAGAATTATGCATAGCAAGTAGAAAAACAAAAAATGTGATGTTTGAGTTTATTAATTTTCACGTGAGCAAGCGTTAGCCGGCCTTAAAAAAATGTTGCTACAAGATAATATATAGTTTCTCTATTTGAGCTTACATTGATGCCACGCACAGAATTTGGTATTTTCCTAGACAGAACAAGGGCAGAGTGAAGAAAGAGGTTGTGGCTGTAGAGAAAACAGTCAAACGAGTTATTTAGTGCACAAAATAGATCCATCAATTGAAAAAATTAGACTTTATATTACAAATATAAAGCAATTGAGTCAAATTTGAGGATCGATCTTACGGCATGACAAGGGCACCGAGTAGGGCAATGGCATCGCCGGTGCTTCCCTGGCCTGACAGCTTGGGGATAAACATGCCTTTAAGCACATCAGTTGCAGGAGGTTTTACGTAGCTCATTTCTCCAAAGAAACATGCTGCCATAACGAACACTAGCACTGCTATTAACAGTTCCAGCTTCCTCACCTGACCAAGAAATAAATGAATTTCTCATAAGAAAGTGCATTTAAAATCAAGACTTGTATGAACAGCCTTTCATCAATTGCTTTTTTGGAGCCAATGATGACGATGATTACGAGAAGCTTTGCAGTGTGGAAGACAGTTTGTTTTTATTAAACTATCAATATATTAGTTTGATGAGATAATGTAATTGCAATGAAATCCTATTTTTTTTAAAAAAACTTAAAGGTATTATAGAGTAGTCTGAGTGGAAAAATAAAGTATAATGTAACTGCTATGTTTTGTTTTGTTTTACAAGTGGCATTGAAAGCAAACATGCAAATCCAGACAAGAACTCATGAAGAAAAAAAATCACTCTTATATTTTATTTTCGTTTTCCCATTAATGAGCTACTGAAATTAATGAACTTACTCCATATTTCTGCAGGCCAAGGAGTAGGAGGGTGCTGCAACCAGTGCAAAGAACTCCAACCCATACTGGGATGTGAAACAGTATGTTTAGCGCAAAAGCTGTCCCAATCACTGAAAAAGATTTTAGAAATTACACGTTAGAGTTAAAAGTGACGAATAAGAACAAAATTGAGGCGTAATCAGAGCAGCATTCAATAACAGCTAAAGATAAGTATCCGAAATTAATTTAAAACAACTGAGTAATTAAGCAAATAATACCTTCGGGAATATCGGCAGCTATGACGGCTATCTCTGCTAGCAACCACAGGCAATACTTGACATATTTTGGGTACTCTTCTTTGCATAGCTCTGACAGGTGCTTTCCTAAAATTCTCATACCAGATTGTAATGATCAATGCTAATCGAAAAAATGATTAATCCCAATTAATCTTATATATACACAATTAATAAGAATTTAGAGCAGGGTTAATAACAAAACATTTTTGAGATGACCAAGAGGTGTAATGTTTTACCGGTGGTGACACCAAGGTTTGCAGCAAGTGACTGGATTATGAGAGCAAAGATCAATCCGATAAGTATCACCCATAGTAGCTGAAAATACCAATAATTATAACATTAACAATGGCCGGTTAGTGGATTTATCAAATCTCTACTTATTTTTTCTTTTCATTTCTGTTTCTCTTTCAATTACCTCATATCTGTGATTAGCTCCTGCTTGCAAATCAGTTTCCACTGTTTACATGCCATGATAAAACTATTTATAAGTCATTCAGTCCCAAAGACAGTAAGAACATCACTGACAGAATATGTAGGGAAGGGAGGTGCATGCACTTACAATTGCCAGGGTCTAGATAAGCCAATGAAACAAGGAAACCAGGTCCTACATATGATAGAAACTTTCTCCATCCAGGTTTCTAGTCATCAAACAAAAAAAAAATAATTAAAAGAAATGAAGACATGCAAAATGAGATCACAAGGAAAATTAGAATTCAATAAACACGTTAATTTCACTGAACATGTATGAAAGAGACCTGATGATCTGCGTCTTCCAACTGAAGATCATCAACCCAAGGTTGTGGATGGCCCTCCACATTAATGGCATCTACTCGGTTGCTTGATCCATTCCATGATGTAGGCTGTGTGTCATTTACTAGCTGCTGCTGCTGCTGAATGCCGGGCATATCTCTATCTATGTCTCTGGGTTTCTGCGTTTTGCATGCCTTGCATGCTGTTTAGTGAAGTTGTGGCGGCCTATTTATAGTGGAAATTAAGGAGCATGCCGCTTGTCTGGCTTGAAGAAAGCTTTTCAGCAGCAGTCTTATCTATTTTTAAACAATTTGACTCATCATCCTACACTGTCCGCTCTGTGAAGTTCTGTTGACGCTTAAATGGTAATATTCATTTATTAGTTGATGATGTTTTAAATATTGTTGATCCTTATTTTATCTTATTGAGTTTTCAGATTTGAGATGCATTCCATGTTCTTTTTTCTTTTTTCTCATCAGCTGCTTGTATGTCCGAATAAACTTTAGCATTTCTAATGGTAAAATCTTTCAAACTCATCAGCTGTGTGATGAGTTTGTTAGAGATTACTATTTATGCCTCTCATGACACACTCATATTCTTGTTTATTCAAACCCATGATCATGGGGATCAATTGCCTAATTTTCTCCTTGATGGGAGGAGAAAATTAACTAATAAATTAATGAGAGGGGTTCCAGATCTAACTATAAATAATAGCCTGTGTACTCCATCTACGGCTACAGCTGCTGGTAGACATAAATCAAAAGGTTATCTCGTAAAATTTTCTATTATTTTGAAGTTGTGTTGCTGTTGTTATATTGGAAAAAACTGTGTTGCTGCTGCTGCTCCATTGAGAATTCATTTTCAGAACTTGAGCAAAAATGATTGGAGATATTTATAATCTAAATTTTCGCTGCTATATGAATTTAGTATTTGATTATATAAAGTATGGATAACATAGTTGACTGAGAATAGTCAAGTTAATGGAGTTAAATTGAGTTGAAAACATTAATATAGCACAAGACAACAATGGGGATTTGTATTTTTATTATTATGTAATGACGACGACGAGAGCCATGCCTCTCTCTCTCTCTCTCCTGAAAGAAAGACACAATGCATGCCTCTCTCTCTCTCTCTCTCTCTCTCTCTCTTCTGAAAAAAGACACAATGCATGCCTCTTATAACTACTCTTGTCTGTATGTATCATCATCAACTACAGCTCAGCTTGTAGTAATTGACTTTGTTTATTACTGAACTCTAAGTTCTTGCTTGAAATTCCCTCCGTCAAGGAAAGGGCAGACTGTTATGATGATTGTATGCTCAAATCAACCATTTAATTTCACAAGGGGATTTTATTCATAGTGTATCTTAAAATATACTTCTACATTCTTAAAAGGTACAAATTAAATAAATAGCAAGATAGCCACTAAATTTGCAGTAAATAAGTAAATATTAGACTCCCTCTTCTTCCTTGAGGTCGGGAATTCAAGAGAAAAGTTTATTTGTTTAGCCAATGTCAGTGTAAACAAGGAAATATGTTTTTTTTTTTTTTTTTATTTGCTACTTCAATCAAACCTAATTGTTTCCATCTCTTATATCATGGGACACGATAGTAACCGATTGCAGACTTAATGTCTTGGACGTGCTTGATAGGGTAAAACGTAAAAGCGAAATACTTCCTATCCTAAGATTAATTTTGATGCACCCCTTAATAGATAGAGTGAAGAAACTTTAAAACAGCTCTTGCACGTGTTGGAACTCCAGTATCAGTTGAGGTCCAGCATATTAAGCTACAAGAAGTAATAATAATAATAATAATAATAATTACTTTTTACAGAATCCATCCACCTAATACGTTCTTTATCCCAAAGATCTCAGGTTTGTTTGTGGGGGATAAGTTTCGATTAAACAATATTAGGATCACAAAACCAACATGTACTTGTAATTTACAGAACTCAATACAAGACAATCCCATGCTCGAACCCTGTAAAAAGGTATTGCAGCAGTTTGGTCCAATACGGAAAACTTGATCGTGTCGCCGACTTTAAGCTTCTTGTTGCGAGCGAATACAAGCCATGTTAAAGAATAATATAAATCATATTATGAAATCTTATTTACAAGCTTAAGCTTTTAGGTGAGATGGTTCTTTAACATGGTATCAGAATCTTGTTGACCCAGCGGTCACGAGTTCGAATCTCACCACCCCCATTCTATTTGATAAAAATCAAGCACAAGATAATGTGGGTCTGTGCAAGTTTCAAGCCCAAAGGGCTTTCACTTGAGGAGGTGTGTTAGAGAATAATATATTTCATATTATAGGATCTCACTTACAAGCTTAAACTTTTAGGTGAGATGGTTCCTTAACAAGCAAACCCTTGCAAATGGTCAAGAAGACATCATTTTCTGGAATCTGTAGATCATAATATTATGTCTCTTTGCCCTTGCAAATGACGTGTTCGCCCCTCGCTTTCATCCACAACTCTTAAATTAATTTACATTATTCATTTTTTTGCTTTAAATTAAGATATAGACAGACCGTGGTGCTTGAGGATGCCACGAGTTTCACATCTTTGAACAAATTCTGGGAACAAATTGCAATGGACATATCATATGAATCGCTGATGGACTGCCAGAGAACATATAAAGAATGACGAGGATGACAAGTGGAAGAAAGCAATAAATTATAGAGACATTTTAAAATGTTTTGATATGCCGACCATTACTGAATTAGGAAATACTGGATAAATACTGGATAGCAGATACTCACTGAGCCATGTCATGGTAGTTGGATGCTTTACATAGAGTCAATGCAGCCTGGTTGCTGACACTCGGGATTGCTCTCTCCAAGGCAATGCCCAATGAGGCATCAGCAAGTGAAAGAGCCCCAATGGTTCAGCCAGTAAACTAAGTAGGATTACTATAGCAATTGTGGGATGATGAAATCAATAACTTTAACTTAATTAAAAAATATTGTTTTAATCTTTTTTTTAACAAAGACCTAAAGAAAACTCAAGGAACCCTTTTTGTTTTGAAAAAGGAACCTGAAGAGTCATGCAGTAAAATATGAGCATTCGAATTCAATTACTTTAATTAATTTACAGTTAAATTGCTCGCAGTATGTTGCGAGCTAAACAAATAATTTTTATAACTGTTGGAATTAAACAATTAATAGATTTTGCTAGTTTAAAAATAAAATATAACATCTATAAATGCAATGTTTGATATAATGAAACACATCAACACACCCAATTATAACAATAGCAATATCAAAGGGTTAGCATCTAAAGATATCAGTACTATTATTGTTAAAACTATAAAAATTATTAAATTACCCCGAGGAAAAAAACTCTAAACATTAACAAAAGAGGAAGTATGAAAAAAAAAACTAAAATTATTATTATTATTATTATTATTATTATTATTATTATTATCATTGCGTGAATAATGGGAAAATAAATTCAATAAAAGAATAAAAAAATTAAAAAGAGGAAAATAAAAAAAATGATAAAAAAATATTAGCTAAAAAAAACCATTTCACATGTAAATAATAATAAAAAAACCAAAAGAAAGAACGAAGGAAAAAAAATATCAATTTTATTATTACTATTATTGCTTAAACAATAAAAATTATTAAATTAGCCCAAGAAAAAAAAACTAAAATCATTAACAAAAGAGGAAGCGCGAAAAAAACTAAAATTATTATTATGTTATAAAAAGAATAAATAATTCACATAGAAGAACATAAATATTAAAATATAATCAAAAGAGACAAGAGAGAAATACCTTTCTTATTATGAATTCTTCTATATTTCAAAGGTGTAAAGAATACAAGATAAGTGGTCTATTTATAGGAGAAGGAAATGAACTCAAGGGTTATGGAAATCCAAAAGACTAAACTCAAGAGTAATGAACATTCAATACATATAAATATAATTTATTATGAATTTATAACACTTCCCCTTGAATGACCACGTACTTTAAAATTCAATTGAGGACTTTATATAGATACTTCAAGATCCATATATGAACACTTCAGGATTCATTAAAACAATATCAAATTGCTCATTAAAACCTTGCAAATGAAAACCTATTGGGAAAAAACCTAAGTGAAGGAAAACGAGTAAAATTTGCATTGGCTTCCCCGCAAAAGTACATATCTTATGACAAATCTTTAAAATGATGCATTCCAATATTATGGACAAGTTTCTTTAAAGTTGAGGCTGATAAAAACTTTGTAAATAAGTTTGCTAAATTATTACTTAATCTGATTTGTTTGATATCAATTTTTTATCTTTTGTTGGAGCTCGTGAGTAGAAAAAAACTTTGGTGAGATATGTTTTGTTTTGTCTCCTATAATATAGCCTCCTCTAAGTTGAGTGATGTAGGTAGCATTATCTTCAAATAATATTGTGAGACTATTTTCTATGGTTGTTGATAACCCACATTTTCTCTTAATGTGCTGGATAATTGATCTTAGCCAAATACATTCTCGACTTGCTTCATGTATCGCGATAATTTCTGAATGATTTGATGAAGTAGCCACTAATGTTTATTTGACAGATCTCCAAGAAATTACAGTACCGCCATAGGTAAATAGATAACCTGTTTGTGATCCCTCTTTATGGGGATTAGAGAGATAACCTGCATCTGCATATCCAATCAATTGTGAATTTGATCCACAATAAAATAATCCTATTTTGGTTGTTCCACAGAGATAGCGAAAAATATGTTTAACTCCATTCCAATGTCTTTTTGTGGGAGTGAAATTATATCTTGCCAATAAATTTACTGCAAAAGATATATCTGGTCTTGTATAATTTGCAAGATACGTAAGTGCTTCAATAGCACTAAGATATGACATTTTAGGACCAAGAATTTCTTCATCCTCTTTTGGAGGTCGAAAAGGGTCATTTTTTGCATCAAGTTATCGAATAACCATAGGTATACTCAAAGGATGAGCATTGTCCATATAAAAACGCTTTATGACTTTTTTTTTGTATACATCGATTGATGTACAAATATTCTATTTGAAAAATATTCAATCTGTAAACCAAGACAAAATTTTGTCTTTCCAAGATAATTCATCTCAAATTCATTTTTCAAATAGGTTGCAGTTTCTGTGAGATCTTTAGGAGTACCAATAATATTTAAATCATCAATATATACTACAATAATAGCAAATCTGGATATTGTTTTCTTAATAAAAATACATGGACAAATCTCGTCATTCTCAAACCCTCTTTTTAAGAGGTATTCATTAAGACGATTATACCATATTCGACCAGATTGCTTTAACCCATATAAAGATTTTTGTAATTTAATAGAATAAACACTTTTAGGTTCATTACAAAAAGCTTCAGGCATTGTAAATCCTTCAGGGATTTTCATATGGATGTCTTTATCTAATGATCTATATAGATATGCTGCAACTACATCCATTAAATGCATATCTAACATTTCTGAGACTACTAAACCAATTAAAAATCTGAAAGTGATTGCATCCATCATTGGAGAATAAGTTTCCTTATAATCAATGTCGGGTCTCTACGAGAAACCTTGTGCAACAAGTAGTGCCTTATATTGTATAATTTCATTGTTCTCATTGTGTTTTCTAACAAAAACTCATTTATATCCAACGGGTATAACACCTTTAGGTGTATGGACTACAGGTCCAAATACTTCACGTTTTGCAAGTGAGTTTAACTGTGTTTGGATTGCTTCTTTCCACATTGGCCAATCATTTCTATGTCGACATTCTTCAATAGTTTGTGGTTCAAATTCATCATCACTTTTAGTGATGCCAAAAGAAACTTTAAATGCAAATACATCATCTATGATAATTTTATCTCGTTCCAAAATCTCTCCTGTATGAACATAGTTTATGGAGATCTCATTATTTCTAGGTATTTGGTTCTCTTCAAGAAGTCCCTCTTCAGGAGGATCAGTATTAGGAGATGATTTGGACACAAGATTTGATGTTTGTTTTATGGATGAAGACTCTCCAAGAGTACCATCATCTATTCGTTGGAGTTTTGTTTTCTAGGATTTTTGTCTTTGGCTCCAATAGGTCTTCCGTGCTTCAGGCATGGGATAGATTCATTTGCTGTTATGTTGACCTTTTTCTCTTCAGGAATTTCAATTCTAAATGGAGCATTTGCAGTAGGAATATGAGATTTAATTACCTTTTCACTATTGGTGAAAACATCCGGTAATTGATTTGCAATATTTTGTAAATGAATTATCCTTTGAACTTCAAGTTCACATTGATTTGTCCTTGGATCAAAATGAGATAACTTCGGGTTATTCCAAGTAATTTCTTCTTGTACTTCATGCATTGAATTTGCTTTACCTAATGATGGGAAAATGTTCTTATCAAAATGGTAGTCTTCAAAACGTGCCTTAAAAACATCACCAGTCAAATGTTCAAGGTATCTAATAATAGATGGAGAATCAAAACCAATATAAATTCCTATTCTTCTTTGTGGACCCATTTTAGTCCTTTGTGGGGGTGCTACAGGCACATATACCACAACCAAAAATTCGTAGATGAAATATATTTGGTGGTATATCATAAAGTTGTAAAGAAGAATAATTATGGTAAGCACTTGGTATAATGCTAACTAGTGATGCAGCATGTAATATAGCATGCCCCCAGACAGATATAGGCAATTTTGATTTCATAAGTAATGGTCTTGCAATTAATTGAAGTCGCTTTATAAATGATTCTGCTAGACCATTTTAAGTATATATATGAGTAACAAGATGTTCAACATCAATACCAATAGAAGTGCAAAAACTATCAAATGCTTCGGAAGTAAACTCACCAGCATTGTCCAATCGAATTTCTTGATAGGATAATCAGGAAATTGTGTTCGTAGTCTGATAATCTGTGCTATTAATCTAGCAAATGCAATATTTCGACTCGAAAGTAAACAAACATGTGACCATTTACTTGATGCATAAATCAATACCATAAAATATCTAAAAGGTCCACATGGTGGATGAATAAGCCCATATATATCTCCTTAAATTCTTTCAAGAAAAGATGGTGATTCTATAAGAACCTTTAATGGAGATGTTTGGTAATTAATTTACATTGAGAACATGCAGCACATGGATTTTCACTTGGTAAAAGAATCTTCAGGTTTTTTAAAGGATGCCCATATGTATTCTCAATAATTTGTCTCATCATTATTGATCCTAGATGTCCAAGTTGATCATGCCAAAGCATAAATTGTTTTGGGTCGGAACACTTTGGGTGTATCATAATATTTGATTCAATAGATTTCATGATCGTATAATAAATTTCGGAAGAGAAAGCAGGTAGTTTCTCATGTACAAGCTTCTAGCCTGAAATACGTGCAGTAATATAGAGGTATTCTTTTCTATCTTCATCTGTTGTTTCAATATGATAACCATTAGCACGTATATCCTTAAAACTGAGTAATTTTCTTTTGGCTCAGGTGAATATAATGCATCTTTGATGCTCAATCTTATATTATTTGGTAACACAATATTAGCTTTTCCAAAGCCTTTAATCATGTCTGTTGGACCTGATATTATAGTGACATTAGCTTTGATTAATGTCAAATACTCAAAGTATTTATTTTTCTTAAAATTGTGTGCATTGTTGCACTGTTTGCTAGACATAAATCTCCATCATGAAAAGTCATGTCACTATTCAAAAGATAATCAAAGTTTATTATTTAACTTAAGCCAAACTGAAAATGTTTATTGTAAACATAAGAACATAGATATTTTAATACAAATAAAAACTCTTAATCATCTCTAATGATTCCACCACTAAGCATGTTTTCTGTCTTATCTAAGTTTTCAAAGAAATCAGAAACATCAAGATAAGTATTGACATCAATACAAGCATTTGATTTTCAGAACCATCTTTATGAATGAAATTAGTCTCAACTATATTTTGTTTCGGAGAGGCTTGATATAAATCTGTAAGATGTTTTGGTGTATGGCAAGTACATGACCAATGACAATGCATACCACACCTATGACACTTATCTTCTGGTTTATGCAAATTCTTGCCCTTTTCTTGGTTGAGTTCATTGTGTCTCCACTTCTGGTGGTATGGTGGATTGCTTTTAGAAGGATTATCTCTTCTCCTTTTCCATTGATCTTTTCCATACCTATATCCTTGGTTCTTTCTTGTCTTTTGGACAAAGGTTCCATTCACTTCAGGGAATGGTTTAGAATCTGTAGGATGGGATTGATGATTTTTCATCAAAAGCTCATTATTTCGTTCAGCAACAAGAAAACATGAAATTAATTCTGAGTATCTTTTGAAATTACGCTCTCTATATTGTTGCTGCAGGATAATATTTGAGGCATGAAAAGTAGAGAAAGTTTTCTCTAACATTTGGTCTTTTGTGATATTTTCACCATACAATTTCAGCTGTGAGGTAATTTTGAAAAGAGCTGAAATATATTCACTAATCAAAAATCTTGCAACTTCAGGTGCAACCAATCATAACAACCTTGAGTAAGTATGATAAACTTTGGTGGTCATATCTTTTATTTATATTTTGCCACATATTATTTCCTTCTTTAATGGTCTCTTAAAGATTCATAACTTCCAGATGAATCTCGACGTCAATATTTCATGACAAATAATTATTTCTAAAAATATCAAGAGCGATAAATTCAAGTTTTGTTAGATTTGACATTATCTTAATCTATAAAAACAACAAATAACTTATTAAATAAAATCATGAAGATAAAAAAACAAAAGAAGAAAAAATCAATCCTTTAAGATTGTTATTTATTCAGCATTAAAAATACTAGTTCTTTAGGAACTGTATTTAATTTATTTAATTCTTCAAAAACTTATAATACTAGTTCTTCAGGAACTGTTTTTAATTTATGTAACTCTTCATTATAATACTATTTCTTCAAGAGCTATTTTTAATTTATTAATTCTTCAGGAACTTACAATACTAGTTCTTCAGGAACTGTTTTTAATATATTAATTCTTTAGGACCTTACGATACTAGTTCTTCAAGAACTTGGAAAACTAGTTCTTCAGGAGCTATTTTTAATTTATTTAATTCTTTAGGAACTTGTAATACTAGTTCTTCAAGAACTGTATTTAATTTATTTAATTCTTCAAGAACTTATACTACTTGTTCTTCTGGAACTATAAATCTCTTTCTATGAATAATTGTGAAAGAAAATTTGCCAAAAATAAATTACAATAATGAAAAGCAAAAATATTAAAATTGATATAAGTTGGTTAGAACATCATGCTGATAACGTGTTATAAAAAGAATAAATAATTAACATAGAAGAGCATAGACATTAAAATATAATCAAAAGAGACAAGAGAGAAATACCTTTCTTATTATGAATTCTTCTATATTTCAAAGGTGTAAAGAATACAAGACAAGGAAACTATTTATAGGAGAAGGAAATAAACTCAAGGGTTATGGAAATTCAAAAGACTAAACTCAAGAGTAATGGAAATTCAATACATATAAATATAATTTCTTATGAATTTATAACATATTATTATTATTGCGTGAATAATGGGAAAATAAATTCAATAAAAGAATAAAAAAAAACCCAAAAACTTTAGCAAATGAGAAAACAAAAAAAAAAGAAAAAACATTGAGCTAAAATATCATTTGATGTGAAAATAATAATAAACAAAGGAATAAAAAAAACAAAAAGAAAAAACAAAGGAAAACAAATAAGAAATATCAATTTTCAAATGATCATAAACACAAACTAAAATTTAATAACACAATTTTTGAAAAAAAAAAAACTATCTCAACAAAAGAGAAAATATTAAAAATTAAAAAAAAAAACAACAACTAAGACCACATATATATAAACATGAATAAAAATAAGGACTATTTAAGAAATATAAAAAAATAAAAGAATTAAAAGTATAAGTACGAAAATATGCAATTATTGTAGCACCCCTCCCTGCAGGGCCTGTTTTTTGTCTTTTTCGAGGGATATAATTGTTATTTTACTGTGCAAAATAAAAAAAAAAAAACAGTAAACCAGCAAACCGAACTGACCCGAAAATTGAGTAATACTATTGTAACCAACAATGATTTGTCTCACAATGCACAATAACTGGACTATGATCTCATTTAGTATATAGTATAATGTGAGGAATCACAGCCCCGCCGTTCCTCCCGTCGCCCCCACGTCTCTGAACAAGATTTTCAAGACCCTTAATTAAACATGCTCCATTTTGTTTTCTATTAAATTTAATCCTAATTTTTTAATTACTGTTTTTTTCCTTGAGTTTTTTTTTTGGATTTCTTTTTTGTGATTTTTATTCTTTAACATTGAATTTATCAAGGTTTGAGCTTTTTAATTGAGCCCATGTCCATAGCTTAATGAATTGAGTGGGTTTATGAGGTTTTCTCGGGGTTACATTTTTTTATAATATTTTTTTTAATTTCATCATCTAATAATTGTTTTTGCTTTCACATGAGTTTTTAGTTGCTTTAAGAGTAACACGGATTGCCTCAGGTATTTTTGGTCGTTTTTAGACCTAATTTGTCTTTAAAAGAAATTTTGTTTTGTAATAAAATCAAATCAATTTATTTTATTCTTCAACATTGAGTATTGCCTCAAGATTCTTATTCAATCTTTGTTAGATCCTGATTTTAATTTATTTTATCATTTAATATTAATTGCTCAAGTATTGAGCTTCTTTGTTTAGCTCAATTTTAGATTACAAGTTTGAAAGATTAATCTGGGTTTAAAAGGTTCACTCGAGTTTGCTTATTTTTTTCCTCTTTTCTTAAGATTATTTTTGTTCTAGTTTCATCGTCAAGAAATTGTGTTTCTTTTCCCATGGGATTCTCTGTTTTTTTTGTTTTGAAAAAAAACACGAATCACCTTGAATTTTTCTTGGTGTTTGTTGAATTGTGTTTTTTCAAGAGAATTTTGTTTTTGAATAAACTAAATCAATTAATTAAATACACTTAGCTGTATGATATTTTTCTTATTTGTTTTCCATGTTGTTTTGGCAAACATGGATAATTAAATACAAGTGTTTAATACTCACATATAATTAAATATAAAAAATTGAAGGTCCCATAAAACTAGATATTTTAATCTACATTGTGTCAACTTTTCGATTCATATAGAAAAATGCAGGCATATATATATATATATATATATATATATATATATATATTTTATTTTTTATTTTTTGGTCGTAGAATAACTTTTGATCCCGCTCGAGCTCCATCTGCAGGCAGAGCGCGGATAGAGTAGTAGTAGCAATAGTCTTATTCCAAGGTCCAGTTAATGAAAATCAAATACTGTACGCGGAGAAAAATAAAAAAAAAACTTACATTGCAGTATCTGATTACTGATAAGTTATTGCTTCAGTTACAGCAAGTAGTTATTGCTTCAGTTACAGTATTTAGTAATTGCTTGAATTACAGTAGAATAATTACTGTAAGAATAAAATCCCTTATTTATTAGGGCGTTAGCTGCCTAAGTTTCTCATTTCCGTTACATTGTAAAGGCTATTTAAGCCAATGTCATTGATTGAATAAACAAGCCATTCCTCTTCCAAGTTACTATTCCTTACAATTTGGTATCAGAGCTTGCCCTAGAAGCCCGAGAGAAAGAAAAAAAATAGCAATTTTTTTTGAGTGACTTCAAAACACAAACAAGAAAAGAGAGATGAGTGAAGAGAAGAAGTTTTTGCAACCAGTCATCCCACGTTTTGATGGTCATTATGACCATTGGAGTATGCTCATGGAGAATCTTTTGAGATCCAAAGGGTATTGGAGTTTGATTGAAACTGGTTATCAAGAACCAGTGGCCGATGTGGTGTTGTATGAAGCACAACAAAAGCAATTAGAGGATTTGAGGATGAAGGATCTTAAGGTAAAGAATTATCTGTTCCAGGCAATTGACATGACAATTCTTGAGCAAATTCTGGAGAAACGTACCTCCAAACACATTTGGGATTCCATGAGAAAGAAGTTTGAGGGTAGTGCAAGGGTAAAACACTCCACTCTTCAAGCACTGAGGAGAGATTTTGAAATTTTGGAGATGAAATCAAGTGAAACCATTACAGATTATTTTGCTCGTGTCATGAGTATAGCAAATAAAATGAGAAGTAATGGAGAGCAGATGAATGATGTCACTATTGTGGAAAAGATTCTTAGAACTTTAATTGAGAAATTCAACTATGTCGTTGTCTGAATTGAGGAATCTAAGGATATTGATACACTCACCATTGATGAACTGCAAAGTTCACTCATTGTGCATGAACAAAAGTTTCACAGGAGCAATGGCGAGGAGCAGGCTTTGAAAGTAACTATGGCTGAGAGATATGGAGGTAGAGGTGATTACAGAGGCAGAGGTAGCAGAGGTTGTCAAGCTTTGAACAAAGCTACAATTGAATGCTACAAATGCCATCAACTTGGGCATTTTCAGTATGAGTGTCCAACTTGGGAGAAGGAAGTCAACTATGCTCAATTAAATGAGCACAAAGAGATGCTTCTAATTTCATATGTCGAGGTGAACACAAGAAGACATTTGGTTCCTTGATTCTGGTTGCTCAAATCATATGAGTGGGAACAAGGCTGCATTTTGTGAGCTAAATGAGACATTTCAGGAGACAGTAAAACTGGGCAATAATACCAAGATGACTGTTCTTGGAAAAGGAAGGGTGAGACTACATCTGAATGACAATAATTTTGTCATCACTGATGTATTCTATGTCCCAGAGCTGAAGAACAACCTCCTAAGCATTGGACAACTTCAAGAGCGTGGTTTTGAAATCATATTCAAATCAGGAAAGTGTCACATATATCATCCACAAAAGGGGCTTATAATTCAATCTGAGATGACAACAAATAGAATGTTTTTATTATTGGCAAAAGCTCAGCTCATTAAGGAAAAGAATACATGCTTTCACACCACAACTTCAAACCTAACTCATCTTTGGCACTGCAGGTATGGGCACTTAAGCCATAAAGGCTTAAGAACATTGCAATCTAAGAACATGATCTATGGTCTTCCACAACTACCTGCATTAACTGTGACATGTACTGACTGCATAATAGGGAAACAACATAGAGACCCGATTTCAACAAAGAGCACATGGAGAGCCACACAACAGCTGCAACTAATACATGCAAACATATGCGGTCCAATTTCTCCAATGTCAAACAACAAGGTACTCTTTATGTTTCATAGATGATTTTAGTAGGAAGGCATGGATATATTTTTTGAGCGAGAAGTCTGAAGCATTCAACATGTTTAAATGCTTCAAGAAACTTGTTGAAAATGAAACTAGTTTGTCCATTAAATGCTTACGCACTGATAGAGGGGGGGAATTTAATTCAAAAGAGTTTGATGAGTTTTGCAAGCAACATGGTATTAAGAGACAATTAACAGCAGCATACACTCCACAACAAAACAGAGTAGTAGAATGAAAAAATCGAACAGTGATGAATTTGATGAGAAGCATGTTGTCTGCAAAGAATATGCCAAAGAATTTTTGGCTTGAGGCTGTTAATTGGGCGATTTATGTATTGAACAGGAGTCCCACCTTAGCCGTAAAAGATATCACCCCACAGGAAGCTTGGAGTGGCGTAAAACCTACAGTGGAGCACTTCAGGGTCTTTGGATGCATCTCATATGCTCATATTCCTGATGCCAGAAGGACAAAATTTACTAACAAAAGTCTTCCCTGTGTTCTTTTGGGTATCAATGATGAATCTAAAGCATATCGATTATACGATCCTCTCTCAAAAAGGATTGTAGTCAGTCGAGATGTTATTTTTGAAGAGGAGAAACAATGGGAATGGGATAAGAGTGTTGAAGAACAGATCTTGGTGGATCTAGAATGGGGAGATCATGATGAGGGATGTGATGACTTGATTGAAGATGAGGTTATTAACATTGAAAATGACAGTGTTAAAAATGAGGGATTAATGAATGGTGAGCCAAACTCGGTCCTTACAAGTGCATCAACAGAAGAACATTTCAATGAAGAAAGAAGAAGAATCCATCGAGCTCCAGCATATTTGAATGACTATGTTATTGGTGAGGGTTTTTCTGATGAGGATATTGAGGTTAACATGGCTCAAGTTGTATCTTCAAATCCATCTAGTTTTGAAAAGGCTCAAAAGAGTCCTAAATGGAGGCTGGCAATGGATGCTAAGATGAAGGCAATTGAGAGGAATGAAACATGGAAACTAACTAAGCTGCCTGCAGGTGCTACGAAAATTGGGGTAAAATGGATTTATAAGACCAAATTCAACAAACTTGGAGAGGTAGACAAATACAAAGCAAGGTTGGTGGCCAAGGGTTATTCCCAGCAACAAGGAGTGGACTACACTAAAGTCTATGCTCTAGTGGCAAGAATGGATACAGTTCGCATGATTATTGCTTTGGCAGCTCAAAGGGGATGGAAGATGTTTCAACTAGATGTAAAATCTGCTTTCCTTCATGGAGAATTAAGTGAAGATGTATATGTAGAGCAGCCAATGGGATATGTGCAGAAAGGGAATGAGTATAAAGTGTATAAACTACAAAAGACCTTGTATGGACTAAGACAAGCTCCACGAGCTTGGTTTAGCAGAATTGAAGCACACTTTGTACGTGAAGGATTTTAGAGGTGCCATAGTGAACAAACATTGTTTGTTAGAACCAACAGTAAAGGTACGATTCTCATTGTCAGTATTTATGTGGATGATTTGATATATACTGGTGATGATGACATTATGATGAGTAAATTTAAAGAGTCTATGTTAAGGGAATTTGATATGTCTGATTTGGGGGGTATGAGGTTTTTTCTTGGCATAGAAGTCTTGCAAAATGCTGATGGCATATATATCTGCCAAAGGAAATATGCTCTGGATGTTCTAAAATGTTTTGGCATGGAAAGTAGCAATGTTGTGTGTAATCCCATTGTACCTGGTTCAAAGTTACATAGTGATGAAGAAGGAATCAAAATTGACGAAACATATTTTAAGCAAATAGTTGGAAGCCTTATGTATCTTACCACCACCAGACCTGATATAATGTTCATTGTGAGTTTAATTAGCCGTTACATGTCTAAGCCTACAGAGTTACATTTGCAAGCAGCAAAAAGAACTCTCATATACATAAAAGGGACAGTGAATTACGGGATACTTTACAAAAGAGGTGAAGCTGAAGAGCTCCTTGCATTCACTGACAATGATTATGCAGGAGATGTTGAGGATAGGAAAAGCACCTCTGGGTATGTTTTTTTGATGAACTCGGAGAGCTGTTTCATGGTCCTCAAGGAAGCAACAACTAGTCACATTATCAACCACTGAGGCTGAATTTGTGGCAGCTGCAAACTGTGCGTGTCAGACTGTATGGATGAGAAGAATACTAGAAAAAATAGGGCATAAGCAGGAAGGAAGCACTACAATCATGAGTGATAGCAGCTCAGCCATTAAACTCCCTTATTTATTAGGACGTTAGCTGCATAAGTTTCTCATTTCCGTTACATTGTAAAGGCTATTTAAGCCAATGTTATTGATTGAATAAACAAGTCATTCCTCTTCCAAATTACTATTCCTTACCATTACGAACGAAAACTTCTTCACAATTCAAGGCAAAAGTAATGGCCCTGATCGATTCGAGCTGAAATAAAAGCCAATATTACAACTTGATCACTCCTTAGAACTCACAAACGAAGAGTCCTGCTGTTAGCAGACCCAAAAGGTGGCATACTGAAGTCTTAGTGTAGGCCTTGAACTTCAACCAGACAAGAAAGCTCCATTATCACATCATTTTAGCCTCTATTTGATCGGCGGTGTCTTGTCCAGTAACAGAGAACACCCTCTATTCTGGCAGAGGGATATCAGCTAAGTCCTCTCTGTATGGCACACGATCCAGCTCTGGGTTCTCGGTAGATTTGGTGAGTCCTTTTTCCATGTTAGTTTGTTGATGTGGGTCATTCTTATTTGGCCCCAAAAAGGTCTCCACAGAGTCTTTTCTGAAGGCTAAATAGGCTACTGATAGGATATAGATTGCCATCAGAGGAAACATCATGATTCCGATGAAAACGTTCCCAACTTTTGGTAGATTGTTGTGAAGTAGCCAGCCCACAAAGCCTGTGCTTAGATAATAAATATTGATGCTTATAATTCCCAGACCCAAAATCCATGAGATTACTATAATCTGTGATCGCAATAAGGAAAATGATTAGTATATACAGAGCAGTTGTCGAGTCTTAAATTTATCTTATGAAGATGAAAACTTACGTAAATTGAGTTCTTGTGTGGCCCCATCTTGGTGGTACTGCTACTGAATTTAAGAAGTGGGATGAGAGCAAATGGCAATTCGAAAGAAAGAATCATCTGCAGAACCTATGGAAATCAGTCATACATGAAAATGGATATAATTTAATACCAAGATTAGTTTGAGGTAATCAATTTCTCTAACCGATGCAATGATGATTAACCGGCTTGCGCCTGATGATCCACCAACAATCGAGACAACAAGGCTAGGTGCAATGGCAATGCACCTGGTCAACAGGTTCCGAATCCATTTTCTCATCTTAAGTTCCAAGAAACCCTGAAAATTACACCATCCATCCGAAAGTAATTTATCATCTCCTAAGAGTTATGACAAGTTGAGTTCAAATGCTAATTTTTTTTTTCTTCTCGTTAGAGACCTGCATGATGAATTGTCCTGCATAAGTGCCTGTAATAGTGGAGCTTTGCCCTGAGGCTAACAAAGCAATGGCATAAATCTTGGAGCTTGATTTTCCCAACACATTCTGCAAAATCAAATTAAATAAAATCGTCAATTTATCATTGAGCAGATGCATTATAGTAACTCTTTTTTTTTATGTGATTTCCACCTGAAGAAGGAAGGAGGCGGAGTTAAGGGTGAGATCTCCACACCGATCTGCATTTTCAGATGATAGATTTTGGGCTGAGCAAACAGTCCCAGATACGGAGATGACTGAGAGATTGATTAGAAATGCTACCAGCAGTGCGAATCCACTCTCTATCAAAAAATAACGACAGGCATCCTGTAAAATCAAGAAACAAAATAAGACAAGTCAATTTGCATGAGGAGAATTATGCATAGCAAGTAGAAAAATAAAAAACAAAAAATGTGATGTTTGGATTTATTAATTTTCACGTGAGCAAGCGTTAGCCGGCCTGAAAAAAATGCTGCTACAAGATAATATATAGTTTCTCTATTTGAGCTTACATTGATGCCACGCACAGAATTTGGTATTTTCCTAGACAGAACAAGGGCAGAGTGAAGAAAGAGGTTGTGGCTGTAGAGAAAACAGTCAAACGAGTTATTTAGTGCACAAAATAGATCCATCAATTGAAAAACTTAGACTTTATATTACAAACATGAAGCAGTTGAGTCAGATTTGAGGATCGATCTTACGGCATGATAAGGGCACCGAGTAGGGCAATGGCATCGCCGGTGCCTCCCTGGCCTGACAGCTTGGGGATAAACATGCCCTTAAGCACATCAGTTGCAGGAGGTTTTACGTAGCTCATTTCTCCAAAGAAACATGCTGCCATAACGAACACTAGCACTGCTATTAACAGCTCCAGCTTCCTCACCTGACCAAGAAATAAATGAATTTCTCATAAGAACGTGCATTTAAAATCAAGACTTGTATGAACAGCCTTTCATCTATTGCTTTTTTGGAGCCAATGATTACGAGAAGCTTTGCAGTGTGGAAGACAGTTTGTTTTTATTACACTATCAATATATTAGTTTGATGAGATAATGTAATTGCAATGAAATCCTGTTTTTTTTAAAAAAAACTTAAAAGGCATTATAGAGTAGTAGTCTGAGTGGAAAAATAAAGTATAATGTAACTGCTATGTTTTGTTTTGTTTTACAAGTGGCATTGAAAGCAAACATGCAAATCCAGACAAGAACTCATGAAGACTCAAGGAATGACATGTGTATACTGTGGTGTCAAACATTATGACAAAAAATAAAGGCCAGAACAGAAAAAAACTTATATTTTATTTTCATTTTCCCATTAATGAGCTACTGATATTAATAAACTTACTCCATATTTCTGCAGGCCAAGGAGTAGGAGGGTGCTGCAACCAGTGCAGAGAACTCCAACCCATACTGGGATGTGAAACAGTATGTTTAGCGCAAAAGCTGTCCCAATCACTGAAAAAGATTTTAGAATTTACACGTTAGAGTTAATTATTTTTTATTATTACTCTTCAATTTCTCGATTGCAATTCAGCCTGTTTGTTTTAAGAACAAAATTGAGACGTAATCAGAACAGCATTCAACAACAGCTAAAGACATAGATAAGTATCCAAAATTAATTTAAAACAACAGAGTAATTAAGAAATCATACCTTCGGGAATGTCGGCAGCTATGACGGCTATCTCTGCCAGCAACCACAGGCAATACTTGACATATTTTGGGTACTCTGCTTTGCATAGCTCTGCCAGGTGCTTTCCTAAAATTCTCAAACCAAATTGTAATGATCAATGCTAATCGAAAAAATTATTAATCCCAATTAATCTTATATAAACACAATTAATAAGAATTTAGAGCAGGGTTAATAACAAAACATTTTTGAGATGACCAAGAGGTGTAATGTTTTACCGGTGCTGACACCAATGTTTGCAGAAAGTGACTGGATTATGAGAGCAAAGATCAATCCGATAAGAATCACCCATAGCAGCTGAAAATACCAAAAACTTATAACATTAACGATGGCCGGTTAGTGGATTTATCAAATCTTTACTTATTTTTTCTTTTCATTTCGGTTTGTCTCTTTCAATTACCTCATATCTGTGATTAGCTCCTGCTTGCAAATCAGTTTCCACTGTTTCCATGCCATGATAAAACTATTTGTAAGTCATCCAGTCCCAAAGACAGTAAGAACATCACTGACAGAATATGTAGGGAAGAGAGGTGCATGCACTTACAATTTCCAGGGTCTAGATAAGCCAATGAAACAAGGAAACCAGGTCCTACATATGATAGAAACTTTCTCCATCCAGGTTTCTAGTCATCAAACAAAAAAAAGATAATTAAAAGAAATGAAGACATGCAAAATGAGATCACAAGGAAAATTAGAATTCAATAAACACGTTAATTTCACAGAACATGTATGAAAGAGACCTGATGATCAGGGTCTTCCAACTGAAGATCATCAGCCCAAGGTTGTGGATGGCCCTCCACATTAATGGCAGCTATTCGGTTGCTCGATCCATTCCGTGATGCAGGCAGTACTGTGTCATTTACTAGCTGCTGCTGCTGAATGCCTGCCATCTCTCTATCTATGTCTCTGGGTTTCTGCGTTTTGCATGACTTGCATGCTGTTTAGTGATGTTGTGGTGGTCTCTTTATAGTGGAAATTAAGGAGCATGCCGCTTGTCTGGCTTGAAGAAAGCTTTCCAGCTGCAGTCTCATCTATTTTTCAACAATTTGACTCATCATCCTACGCTGTCCGCTCTGTAAAGTTCTGCTGACGCATAAATGGTAATAAACATCTTCATTTATTAGTTGATGCTCACATACGATGATGTTTTAAATATTGTCGATCCTTTTTTTATCTTTTTGAGTTTTCAGATTTGAGATGCATCATTCCATATTCTTTTTTCTCATCAGCTGCTTGTATGTCCGGAAAAACTTTCATTTCTAATGGTAAAATCTGTCAAACTCATCAGCTGTGCGATGAGTTGATTGAGAATAGTCGGGGTTATTTTTAAATTTGTAAAGTTAATGGAGCTTTATTGAGTTGTTAAAATAGTTGTATATGGCACGTATTAAAATATAGTCAGCTTTGCTAAATTGTTTTTGATAATTAGAATACACGTAAAAAAAAAATACTATATTTATACTTTTTGAAAATTCTTGGAGCTAATTTAACTCTTCTTCTTGAAGTTGCTCTGATTGCCTTAGCGTGAATCCAATACAAGAGACCTTGGCATCCCATAAAACGCATCTTTAATTTACAACTGATTTAAAATAATAGGAGTTTATCTTTACGAAAACTAATGACAATAACCTCAAAATTATCATTTTTTATATATATATTTAAGTGTTTGTTGTTAATTTAATCTTAATTTTAGGCACCAGCATGCCCAACATTTTATTTTAATCTATCCAAGTATCACCTTTATTTTTACATATTGGACTTTTTTTATATATAAATATCTCTTATTAATTAAGCTTATAAGGTGTTATTTTTAAGAAACCAACTTAACTAAAATTTTAAGCTATTAGGTGAAGCTTCAGAATATAATTTATATTATTCTTTAACATACCTCCTTAAGTGAAAGCTTTTTGGGTTTGAAAATTGAATCGGTCTACACTACCTTGTCCTTGATTTTTATCAAATAAAATGGGGGTGGTGAGATTCGAACTCGTGATCGCTGGGTTAACAAGACTCTGATACCATGTTAAGGAACCAACTCACCTAACCGTTAAGGAACCAACTCATCTAAAAGCTTAAGATATTAGGTGAGGCTCCAAAATATAATTTATATTATTCTCTAACAATTATGACATTAAGTTTCAATTTTCTCTGCTTCATATTACTTTATTTCTAGTGATTTTGGATCATTTTTATATGTTGATATAAAAATAATTTTTTAAAAGATAAAATAAAATTATTTTAATGCTTTCGGAGCAAAAAATGACTTTAAAAACATAATTGCTTCCACATTTTCAAGCACATGCAAAAACAATATCACAAGACAGCAACGTGGATTTGATGATAAATTTTGACAAGTGTGTAGATTTGGTGTAACATGAGAAATAAAATAGAATTAATTGCTCATTGAAGGGGAGTGTTTGCGTTCTATATAGCATTTTACAAAATAGACAAGAGTGGGAATTTTATTATATATTTTATTTACGGTTTGTAAACAGACGCCACTCGCTTGGATTTTTGTAGCTCGGCAGCTAATTTATTGATGATGCTCAGGATAAGCATGGAGCTGTGACCTGTGTGTTCCTCTAATTACGAACTCTCTTTGGTTAAAACGCCAACAACTACGCACTATTATGTAATGACGAATAGGAGATCCATGCCTCTCTCTCTCTCTCTCTCTCTAGAATTAGAGAGAATCCTAACTTCTAGAAAGTGTATTTTATGGATCCAGATGAGCGAGTAAAACTCTGACAATCTTAGGTTTTTACAAGAGATACACGTCCTGATTTGAACTCGAAATTTACTGTGCAAATCTCAAGTTTTTTACCAACTCTTGGAAACGCATGCCTCCTCTAACTACTCTTGTCTCTGTGTATCATCATCAAATACAGCTCAGCTTGTAGTAATTGACTTTGTTTATTACTGAACTCTAAGTTCTTGCTTGAAATTCCCTACGTCAAGGAAAGGGCAGACTGTGATGATGATTGTATGCTCAAATCAACCATTTAATTTCACAAGGGAATTTTATTCATAGTGTATCTTAAAATATACTTCTAGATTCTTAAAAGGTACAAATTAAATAAACAGCAAGATAGTCACTAAATTTGCAGTAAATAAGTAAATATTAGACTCCCTCTTCTTCCTTGAGGTCGGGAATTCAAGAAAAAAATTTATTTGTTTAACCAATGTCAGTGTAAACAAGGAAATATGTCTTATATCACGGGACACGATAGTAACCGATTGCAGACTTAATGTCTTGGAAGTGCTTGATAGAGTAAAACGTAAAAGCGAAATACTTCCTATCCTAAGATTAATTTTGATGCACCACTTAATAGATTGAGTGAAGAAACTTTAAAACAGCTCTTGCACGTGTTGGAACTCCAGTATGAGGTCCAGCACATTAAGCTACAAGAAGAAGTAGTAGTAGTAGTAGTAGTAGTAGTAGTAATAATAATAATTAATTTTTACAGAATCCATCCACCTAATACGTTCTTTATCCCAAAGATCTCAGGTTTGTTTGTGGGGGATAAGTTTCGATTAAACAATATTAGGATCACAAAACCAACATGTACTAGTAATTTACAACACACAATACAAGACAATCCCATGCATAAAACACAATAGAAACGATAAAAAAATCTCTGAAATAAATGCTCTCAAAAGTTCATCAATGGCATTAAAAATCAAATAATCTGTCACTTGTGGTTTCGATAGCATGTCTACAAAAAGAATAAGTATGTGTTTGGGGTTGTGGTGCGATCTGCGATTGCCAGATCGCACCACAACTTTGGTGTTTGGTAAAAACCAAACACCGGATGGATAGGTGGGTCCCACACATATTTTGTAGCTGAAACGGTGTTTTGAAGAAGCTGACTTTTGATACTTATTTTTTGCCGATTTGTCAAATAACGATCTGCGATTGGAAATCTATCCGTTGGAAATCTGCTTAGCTTTACCCTTTTGAAAATCTTATCTTCTCATCCGAGCGTTATCTTCTTCCTTCTCTTCCTTCTCTTCTTCTCGTCTGCACCAAGCAACGTCCTGACCCTTCTCCTTCTGCCTTCTCTTCTTCTCCACACCCTTCGGCTGCCTTATCTTCTTCTCGTCCGCAAAAAACCACACCCTTCTCCTCTGCAACCCTCACAGCAACCCTCTCTAGAAACCCACTTTCCTTCTCTGCCAGTTGAAGACGATCTGGACTCACCACCACCGCACTCTCCTTCTCCACACCCTTCGGCTGCCTTCTCTTCTTCTCGTCCGCAAAAAAATCGCACCCTTCTCCTCTGCAACCCTCACAGCAACCCTCTCTAGAAACCCGCTTTCCTTCTCTGCCAGTTGAAGACGATCTGGACTCACCACCACCGCACTCTCCTTCTCTTCCAGATCAAGACGACCTATCGATCATCAGTGATTCTATATGTCGTCATCGCCACCACCTTCATCGCCGTCCAATACCCAAGCAACCAAACCACAACCGTCAGATTCTTCTTCTCAATCATCACAAACTCTCCTTGTGATTCGCAACGATCTTGCTGAAATCGGTGAGTTTGAAAGTTGGTCTCTCTAAATTCACTTCCAATTTCTTGCAATTTAAAAATCGCCCTGTTCTCTCCTCTGCCCACAGGTCCAATCTTCTCCACGCAACACCCTCACTTCACCAGCACAACGATAACTTGTAAGCTCTTGTTTCTGTCAAATTGTTGAATTAATATATGTATTTGTTGATGAAATTGCACTATATATTTTCTATTGAAATTGTTGAAATTGCCGTGATTTTTTTGATGAACTTGCTGTGAGTGTTTTTCTGTTTAATATTTGTGAAATTGTTGAATTGCTGTGGGTTTTTTCTGTGAAATTGTTGAAATTGCTGTGATTTTTTCTATGAATTTTCTGTGAAAATGTTGAAATTGTCGTGAGTGTTTTCTGTGAAATTTCTGTGAAATTGTTGAAATTGCTGTGAATTTTCTGTGAAATTGCCGTGAGTGTTTTCTGTGAAATTGTTGTGATTTTTTTATGTGAATTTGCTGTGAAATTGTTGAAATTACTGTGAGTTTTTTCTGTGAATTTACTGTTAAATTGTTGAAATTGCTGTGAGTTTATTCTGTGAAATTTCTGTGAAATTGTTGAAATTGTTGTGAGTTTTTTCTGTGAAATTTTTGAAATTGGCCTTCTGTTGAAATTGTTTCTTTTCTTTTATTCTAAGCCTGGAGATGTTGGGTTTTATCGATGTTAGTTTGTGTTTCTTGTTTCATCATTGATGTTGTTAAAACAATTAATCAATGTTATTTGTTTGATCTTTGTATTACTGTGATTGATCAGGTCTGCTTTCTCATCTGAAAGTTTATTGGTTGATTAGCGTGGAGCAGTTGCATTTCCTTACGTTAAGAAGTTTCTTAATGCTCTATGATTGCACGTTTTTACGCATTCCAGTTCTTGAATACGGTGTTGTGTTTTGTAGCACAAAGTTACATAGGATTTTGCGGAGACTTTGAAGATTGTGGGATATTATTATGAACGTGAAAGCGAAATTATTTGTGCATTGAATTGTGCATTGTTTTTCAATAAATTATCCTGTTCCGATTCAGAATAATATTGATGTGCAAGAATAAAAAATAAAAATAATACAATAATGAAGGACTATAAAATAATTAATAAACGCAATATAATTCTAGTCCTCGAATAATCAAGTAGAGACTTGATTGGCTATTCCTAAAAGTATCTTTAAATAATATATGTATAGTATTTAAGGGTCAAATACATATTTTCATATTCATATGATTTTTTTACTTTTCATACAACTTGTTTTTTAATTTTCATAAATAAATTCTCTTATTTATCTTCGACATAATTGACCCTAGCCATTGTGAATTTTATATATAGTTGTTTTGTTAAAAAAACTATATATAAAAAGAACCTTTCAATATAAAAACTTGTAAGAAAACCTTTCTTATTTTTTAATGAAATTTCTTAATTATTTATAATAAATGAAATTTATAAAAATTAAAATTTAATAAAATTTATAATAAATAAAATTTAATAAACGACAAATTTAAATGAAATCTCTTATTTATAATAAAGATCATTATTTATTAATACTTATTAATAAATGAAATTTACAATATATATATATATATATATATATATATATATATATATATATATATATATATATATATATATATATATATATACCTTTTAAAGTAATTTCACAAGTTAAAAGCAATATGAAAAGTTTGGTAACCAAACACCCAAAACTGTTTTTTTTCCAACCTCCAACTCAACCACAGTTTTAACCAAACACTTAACTGCTTATTTTGCAACACACAAAAAACACTTTTTTTGAAACTGCTTTTTTTCAACCGTAATTGCAAAAGCAAAAGCAATACCAAACACGCTCTAAACAAGAAGCATCTAACATCTAAGTTCAAGTATCCACACACTTCAAAAGTTGTTCCATTGCTCACGCGCCATTATGAACCTATGACGCTACCATAGGTTATAACTCAATGCCCCCACAATGCGCTTGACAGTTGCTTTCAAACCTAATCAAGACAAGGAGATAGGTTCTACAAATCAACCACCTTGGACAACATAATATATCTATGTAGTTAGAATAATACCGTTTTTGTTTTTTCATTTTATTTTTTTGCTTTAAATTAAGATATAGACAGACCGTGGTGCTTGAGGATGCCACGAGTTTCACATCTTTGAACACATTCTGGGAACGAGCCTACATATTTTTTTAAGAGTAAATTGCAATAGACATATCATATGAATCGCTGATGGACTGCCAGAGAACATATAAAGAATGACGAGGATGACAAGTGGAAGAAAACAATAAATTATAGAGACATTTTAAAATGTTTTGATATGCCGACCATTACTGAATTAGGAAATACTAGATAAATACTGGATAGCAGATACTCACTGAGCCATGTCATGGTAGTTGGATACTTTACATAGAGTCAATGTAGCCTGGTTGCTGACACTCGGGATTGCTCTCTCCAAGGCAATGCCCAATGAGGCATCAGCAAGTGAAAGAGCCCCAATGGTTCAGCCAGTAAACTAAGTAGGATTACTATAGCAATTGAAGGATCTTGCCTTTAGGTGAATAAAGCCGCACGAGGTAGCAACAAAAGCGATGGCGTTCACTTTTTCTAATTTTCATCTCTAGCAAAATGTCCTTTTAATTCGCATTTATTGATTGCCCTTTGTTCCTTTTACAGTGTAAACACGCATTTTCTTTTATTTATTGATGTTCCGTTGTCCTGTTGGAAATGTCTGTTATAAGCAGTTAAAAGATAATGAGGGCAAAGGAACAAATAGTTGGTCTCTTGAACACTAAATAATTATATAATGGCAGAAGAAATATCTTTTCTCAACCACTCCTCTTGAGAAACATGAATACTGAAGAGGGCAAAATACTGATTGCATTGTCAGCTTGATAGAACTTTTTTTTTTGAGAAAGGTAAGTTAATGCACCTGGATGTTAGTTATGCTCTATTGTGGAAGTCCATAGTTAGTGCTGCAGCAAACATGTTGAAAGAAGATAAGGATATAAATCGA
This sequence comes from Salix purpurea, assembly GCA_027405865.1. Taxonomy (NCBI): domain Eukaryota; kingdom Viridiplantae; phylum Streptophyta; class Magnoliopsida; order Malpighiales; family Salicaceae; genus Salix; species Salix purpurea. Next base: position 16,438,395 of record JAOWLH010000011.1, read on the forward strand.
TTTTCATTTCAATACTATTGAAGACAACCTAACCACTTGCACCTGAAGATACTGAAAGAACTAAATAATTCAGTGTAGGGAATCTCACCGGCGGTGTGACCGAGGTATCATATTCCTTTCTGCTTGTTGCAAGAATTTGTCTCAAGGTAGCTTATGCTCCCCTGTGTGCAAGTCCCTCTAATTCATGTTGAAATACTTGCATCAATGCTTTAATACGATTAGGGACATGAGTGCCATAGACCTTAAATAACAGAGAATCTCCCAGACACGGATGACACACAAGAAATTGGTAAAGAGCTCCATGCAACATAGCAAGTAGCCAGATCTATGGAGTAGGAACCCCAATATGCTTCAGCATTATCTTGCGTGCCATAATTGGTTTCACATTCTTCACTGCCCTATATCTATCCTCTATACCATCTTTAATTCTCTTATCAAATTCATCACCTATTGAATTGCCCTCTCCCACTGACTCCAACGCATCACAAACCAACCTATATGTATACTCTCTGGGTATCGAACCCCCATCCACCAACTCGACAAGAAAATCTCGAGCCTCTAGCACCCTTCCTGCTTCACACAAAGCATGAATAATCGAAGTATAAGAGCTCGTAGGTGCCAAACCATGATTCATCTTCTGCATCCTCCTTAACATTTCAACTGCCTTATCTATCTCATTCACCACGCTAAAATATCTAATGAAAGAATTATAAGTAACTTGGTTCGGCACACAACCCCTTTTATTCATATCCTCAAAAAGCTCAAGAGCCCTCTCAATCCTATTAGTCTTACAACACCCATTTATCAGACAATTATAGGTGACAACATCAGGAACAAAACCCTTAAACAACATAATCCTAAACATACGATTAGCCTCCCATATCCTCCTCCGTATTGCCTTTCTACACCCAGTTTGCAAACCATACTTACAGCAAGAACTAATCAGTATAGTATAAGTATAAATATCCGGCGGGCATCTAAATCCTGGCAACTCCATTTGTTCCAATAAAAATCTTGCCCTTTTAAAATTCCCAGCACTACAAAGTGCATAAATAATGGTATTGTACGCATAAACATCCGGTTTTAAATGATATTGCTTCATTCTATAAAACAAAGCCAATGCTTGATTAACTAAACCTTCCTCTCCTAGGACTTTTATCAAACAGGTAACAGTATTAACACCGACGACGCCTAAACAATTCCCATGATCTCTTAGAGCCATTTCTTTGAGAAACTGCCACAATTCATCCAACTTACTCCCTCTGGCCAACACAATGGCCATCTCTCTACAAGTGATTTCAGTGTGTTTAAAATTAAAGTGAGTTTCAAGCCAATAAAAGAACTCAAATGCTTTGTTAACACCTAAAGCGACCCTCTTGGGGTCTCTGTAAGCAGCTGGGCCAAGAATGAGGACATTGTGCCGTGATTTATGGGTTTCTTCTTTGAGATTGCGTTGTTTTAATGGAGAACGATGGCGGGTTGTGTTTTGACGGCCAGCAGAACGTGGAGAATGAAAGAAGAATCTGGGTATCGATCGGAGAACATCGGAGACTGAATCGGTAGTCAGTAAATTTGGGTTAGCTGTTGATGATGCGAGTTTGGTGTC